>CM025786.1:2991602-3027033 GCA_014636745.2 Centella asiatica | reverse complement strand
TCACCATTTTTACTTTTTCTTCACCTTTATATGCTTTGTTAAGGGTGTCCCATGCCTCCTTTGATGTTGATGCCGTAGAAATCCTCTCAAAGATTGCTTCATCCACCGCTTGATAGATAAAGTAAAGAGCCTTCTTGTCCTTTTTTCGATTCTCCTTCAAAGCATTCAATTGTTGTGTTGAGAGGGTTGCTTGATTCTCCGGTTCTTCATATCCATTTTCAACAATCTCCCAAAGATCTTGAGAGCCATATAACACCTTCATTTGGATGCTCCATTGGTTGTAATTCTTTCCCGTCAAATGAGAAAGTTGAGGTTGAAACATGTTGTTGGAAGCCATCTTTAAACCTCGCTCTGATACCACTTTGTAGGAAAATATATATATATATATATAGTTGGAGATTAAGAGAAGAAACTTGTTCTCTTAATCTCCAACTATATATATATATATTTTCCTACATGGTATTGGTTATGTGGTTGGTTTCCCCGTATTAGGAAACCATTCAGTATCTTGATATCTGCTAAGGCTTGTGGAACGTCATCAGCTTGATGACTGTTATTAAACCGATGTCAGCACTTCAATGCAGTATGACCCTTTTTGTCACAGATTTGACAAATGGTAGGATCAACTTTCCCAGTAATATCTTGTTGATTATCATGGTACTGCCTTGGAGGATTGCGATTGGATTGAGAAAGCCCATGTCCTCTTGAGGAGAATGGTTGTTTTGCATCCTTGCCTCTGTTAACATTTCGATTCCCATTGCTGCGATTATGTTGCGAGACAAAAGCCATTGAAGGATTAACTCCACCAATAGTGTGATTCTTCTTCGTACGAAGTTCATAACTCTGAAGCTGAGAAACAAAGTAGGAATAGGTGGTCGTGGCATGGTTGTTGTGAGTGATTCGTACGTATCACCGAGACCTTCAAGTAGCCGAAATACTTTTGTTCCATCTGGAACAGGTTTTCCAATCGCATTGATTTGATCGCAAATGGATTTGAAATCCCTCAGACATGTGGATAAGGATTTGGTCTCCCTTCCAACATATTGAAGTTGAGACAGCAACTCAAATTCATGAGCTGCAGAATTTTGAGTCAAATGTTCAGTTAATGCAGCCCATACCTCTGAAGCAGCTTGAAGGCCAACCGCTAGTCCAAGAACATCTTCGGAGAGAGTCCCTATGATCCAAGACTTGACCAATCGATCGGTGCGAACACAAGAAACAAAATTTGGATTTGTCACTTGAGAACCATTTTTGTGTAACTTGTTTGGGAGGTGCTGCAATATCTCCTGTACGTGATAAAAACAAGTAAGTCCTGACTTTCTATCGGAGACTTTACATGTGTTTCCCACAATAATTTTTTTTTTGTCATTGAGTTTAAGAGTTACAAAGTTGGCAACATTTATACCAGCAGGAAATGGATAAGCCATAGTAAAGAATTAGTAGGAGAAGATCTGCTTGTTCTTGTATGGCTCTGATACCATAAAGAATGCTACAATGTTTTTATTAACTCAACAACATATGATAGTTTACAGTTGATCACTATATATAGAACTTGAAGATTAACTACTGAACTAGCTACAAGTTGGGAACTTTCAAAATTTAAAATACAAACAGAATATCATAATTCAAATATAATGGATAAAATCCTTAAATTGTGGAATTTGTTGAAGAATCGGTCAACTCTTGTTTGGATAATTCCTTTGATTGAACAGTTGTACTAGAAACCTTCTGCAAATTATTTTTGATGATTGATCAGAATATATTTATTTTATAGATGGTTACATGGTAGAATATATATTTTGGTAGTTTTAAATTGGATGATATGTGATAGTTATGTATTTTTTTGTTCTTATTTTTTTGTGTTTATTATAATCGGATTCGTTATGACCTAGGAGGATTCATCTCTTACTTTGCTAAATATTATGTGTTTAATTGAGAATTACATGTTCAATTGATAGATTTTTTTTATATGAAATTTCTTATAAATGTCCGATTAATAATAATTAGATAAGAAGATTTTTTATATGTTTGGAATAAGACGATGAGAAGCTTTATCTAATGAAAAGAACATGCTGTTTTATTAAATTAAGATAATTGAATTAACAACCTTGCAATTCCTTATTTATTGTAATTGAATATATAGAAAAGTTATTCATATAAAGAACAATGAATATTTATCAAAATTGCATGCGCTATTTCTTTAATATGATCGAAGGCTTTTTTTGAGTTCCATTGCTAAAAGTGTATAATTGGTGGCGTATAACTGGTACTAATTTTTATTATTGTCTCGAGATATTGAATATTTAAATAACCGAAAATAAAAGGGAGATCAATTATGTACTAATTATGCACTAAATTATTTTCCTTTGATAATCTAATATACTTTTATCTGGCTGTGTTCATTATGGAAGACATTCGTAATCAGTATTCTGCAAATTTAAACTCCTTTTCATTTTTCAACGATTAGTTGTACGAAATTTTGTGGAATACTGGAATAAGTACGTTGAACAACACTTCGGATTATGTTCACTCTCTCTAAATAAAATTCTAATTTATAAATGCATAAATTCACTAAAAAAAAAAGTGAAGATTATACTGTATCACATGTCCGATGATCAGGTATATCTAATTTACGTACTCAATAGGTTTTGTGCAATATTTCTATGATTTTGTTGAATAATTAGTCTTACCTTTGCAAAGAATATGGAGAAAATAATTAAAAAAAGAGATAGACAAATTGAAACTTTAAAATTAATCTAAATAGATCCACTATATTGTACCCTCTCCGATTCAAAATAACAATCATTTTAATTTTTTGTACGTAAATTTAGTTAATAATTTTTATATGTTAAATATTTTATTTAATTTTAAAAAAATTAATAATAAAAAATATTTGATATAAGAATTAATTTGAATAAAAAAGTTCACTAAATAAACTATTTAACATATAAAATACATCAAATAAATTTACGTGCAAAAAGTCAAAGCGACTGTTATTTTGAATCGGAAGAAATATTTTATCATCAACACTATATTAAATTGAAAAAACAAACAAACAAAGATAAGATTAATATATATTTATCTTATATATACAAATGCAATCATAACAAAACTTAACGCTCCTCAATCCAATTATTATTATTATTATTTTGGCATGTTTTCATAATAGAGATTAAGCAATATAGATTGACAACGTCTTCTTATCACAAACGTAAAGGTCTATTCTAGTAAAAGTGTCGACAAAGAGAGTAACCCAAAAATTAAGTCACTCTTTTTGCCCAAAAACTCCATTAATATATTGAATATTTTCTTATTCCTCTGCTAACATTAAATTTTAAATATTTTAAATTTTGATACTGTAAATTATATTATCAAAATTTAAAATCTTTAAAATTTAATTCGAAACAAACTAGATCTTAATTTCAGGTCTAAACGATCAGTTAATCGGTAATCAAAACGTTTATGAAGATGAGTTCTACTATTTACAACAAGTTTTATTATCTTGAAAGACGTTTACATAATCTCTGAAAATATGAGTTCAAAGATGAGGGAAATTGACCTTTCTAAATTTTAATTTGACCTTATATATATTCTGAAGCCAAAGGAGTATCCATAATTTTCCTTTTCCTTTTTTTAGTTTGTTTATAACCTTGAATTTTAGTAGAATATCTATCTATACTAATCTACTAATTCACAACAAAAAAAAAAGTTTTAAATAACTCTTTAATTTTATTTATCAATATTAATCTATTTAATTATATGAATTGGGCCTATCATGTTTATACTAATTTATTTATTTATTTTTTCATCACCGGTTCAAGAGTAGGTCAATTCACATATTATTTATATTTATTTATCTATCAATCAATCTAATTATACTAATTTATATTAACAATAATATTTTACGAATTAGATTGATTGAAGTGAACTTATTTACAAACTAAATCACAATCAAATTAATTACAATATAATAAAACTAATTATTAATTTAATTTATATGATTAAAATCACTATGATCAAATTGATAATCACAAATAATAATATGATTTACTATGATTAATCAATGCTAATTAAGTCACTTATAATATAAATTATTAATTAAACTAATCTATTCAAACAAAATAATTATAATTAAATTAATAATAATAAATTATTCGTGATGTACACAGATTTTTAAACTAGTATATGTATTATTTCACTAATTTTATAGTCAAAATAATAATTATAAAATACTAGAATTAATTAGGTCCTCCTCAGTACGCACATCCAAAGATATATATATATATACGTGTCATCTGTACAATATATACTCAAGAAATATATAATGAGTTGAAGGAATACATTTTGTGAGTGCACATCGAAAGAGTAGCTTAGATTGTCCTTGAAATTAAAAAGCACAAAAGAAATAAAACGAGGAGGCATTGGTTAGTACTTAACATCGAAGCGAAGCTAGGTTCAACTTAATTAATCACCTCCCTCTTTCTCTCTTCCATTCTTACACGGCAAGCAGTACTCCTTTTCAACCTTATCCTTCTAACAATATTCTCAGTGTAGATAATAAGCTAATAAGTCAAGTAGTAGTCACGTGCTAACTATACAAAAGAATTAAAGTAAGAAACATATAATTCCAAAGTACCATGCACTTGTATTTTATATATATGGTTCCTATTTCTTCATATATATGAATTGAAGTATGAAAATAGAAATTATTGCAAATACATTGATGTGGAGAGGGAGAGAGAGAGAGAGAGAGAGAGAGAGAGTATTACTACCAATTCTATACTTCTCACCCGGACTAGTGTAAATACAAATAAAGTAAATTACAAACATTTGAATATATATATATATATATATATATATATATATATATATATATATATACACCACCTAGCTAGCTAGCTATAGCTACCACATATACATATATAAAGTGTTTGATAAATGTATGTTGTAAATTTCCAATCCAAACTAAATGCTAATTAATCAATTACCTCAAAATCAAACCAACAGCCCCTCATAAATGGTATTATAATTAACCAAATATTAGAGAAACACTAAGCCATGATCATCTTCAAACCTAATTCCTTCCATATTTGTAGCCATTGCACTTCCCATGTTTTCCTCTTCAAAGTTCATGTCAAACAAGAATCCATAATCATCTTCCTCACATTTGGAGTTGATCATCATCTCATTGACATGGGCTAGACTATCGGATTGAACTTGAGAAAGTTGAAGAAAATTAGGGTTTAGTGGTGTTAAGTCAAGAAGATTATTAGGGTTTTGGTGATTATTAGGAGGAAGGCCCTGGAGGAATGTGGTGTTTTGGTGGTGGTGATAGCCAAGAGGTAAATTTCGGTCGGCTACGGGAGAAGTGTCATCACCAATTGTTGCATCGGCCTCAAACACATCTTGTGGGCTCAGTTGATTGTTGTTATCTGTCTTGGCTTTGTGAAATACTCTACATAACACCCAGTCCTCCTGCTCAAAAGTATAAGTAATTATCAAGCGAAGTTGTGGTTAACTTAAATAGTTAGATCACACTCCCCATGACCTTGAAATTAAAGAATTAAAATTTCATAAGGTTGAGAATTGAGTGAAAAATATAGGTGAGAATTAATTTAGTCGAAGAAATACTTTCGCCGATTAAAAAAAATTATTGAGTGAGTGAGTAGGACATATGACTAAAAATATCACAATGACAATGAGTAGGTGGTCACTACTAAATGTCCAATCATTTAATTCAAAATTTATCGATAATAAATGGGGTATGTGTGTTTCAAAGATGCAGTCATTGATCAATTCTTCTGAGTAGACGCATGCAATTAATTGTATGGAGTAAACATATTAATGATGAAAAATAATGCTCTTTTGTTAGTCTCCACTATATATTGAGTTTGAAATATCAGTATTAATATGTTTTTCATGTGAAACACTAGTTATCTAAGTTAAACATAGGTTCTTCACACACTATGTATGAATTCCAGAACCATGATTTGGATATTATAAGAAAAAAAGTTACAACTATTGTAGTACTACAATTAAGAAATATATATCATCATATAAATTGTGAACGTGCATTTATGTTAACGCTACTGATGTTTGCGTACGTACTTTGGATATTTCTTGGCTTGTTAGGGAAAAAAGTTAGAAAAATGTGTCCAATTGTCAAAATTTTAAAGTTCCTTTATGCAAAAATAAAGTTTGAAAAGTGGTTCAATTTCGAAATGAACAAAAAAAGTTAGAGCAAAAAATGAATGTCTGTTTCCTTTTGAAGTGCTTTCCTAGAAGTTTCTTGTACAAGAAACTTGTCTCCCATTAAATCAATCTCTTCTTGTAGCCCCACGTACAGTACACACAGTAACAAACACATACATAGACACAGAGACAGATTTTGATATAAGATGAAGAATACATAGATGACGAGGAAGTGACAAATTAACAACAGACATGATTCATGGCTATAATCACTCTAAGTTAGTTATACTAGTCAATAAATAAATAAATTATATAACTAGCAAATGGATGCTTGTAACCACAATATATTTTCTTCTATAATTGTTTAGAATTTAATGTGATAATAAAAAGTGGATAAATTAAATTAGAAATTGAGCTATGTAGGAGATTAAGGACAAACCTTAGGTGGGAGGTGTGGATTTTCAAGGCGAAATTCATGCATGATCCAACCAGTTTTAACCCCATTTGGAGCTCTATTTTTGTAGAAAACCAAAGTCTTTCTCATCCCAACAATGGCATTAGTCCTCGGATCAACGACCGCCCGATCCTTTCCGGTGGCTTTCCAGTATCCGGTGATGGTAGCACGGTTAGTCCGAAAGCCGGTGGCATATTTTCGATCTCTAAAGCTGAAGAAATACCACTCTGTTGAATTAAGCTTTGCCACCTCTTCAAAATAAAATTTAAAAAGAGGAGCGAATTAATCATATATAGAAGGAAAAAAATGAAAATTAAAGTATCTATAGAATAAATAGAAATTGCAAATTAAATTTAGTAATTGTTTCAATTTGTTTATTCTTAAATTAAAGATATATGATCAAGATTGATTTAATTTTTAAAGTTGGCTAAACTTATTTTAACAACTATTTATAGAGTATGTGCTTATTGAATACTAAAAAGTGCAGACTTTTATTTTTTTTCAAATTTGTGAATAAATCACATCCAATTTAATTTTAAAGGTATAGAAAACAAGATGAGATTCAAACAATAAAATTTTAAATATTAAAGAGAGGAACATATATTTAGACATAAGAGAACAATTTAGGGTAAAAGATGGAAAGTCTGTATCTTGGCATTTAGTGTGTCGTTTTCAAAAGAATCGTATAGAAGAATTATGTACCCGTCGTAACTAGCTAGCATATTAGCTATATCTAGCATTCTAGCAGTATTATTGCACTATTATAAATTGAAAAATTGCGACAACTTATATAGAAACTTGTAATAATACAAGTATATTATGAAAGATTCTTATTTTTAAGGTCCGAATGGAAATAGACCCCACAAATATGATTGAGGTAATTTTTTTTATTCATAAATCATAAGAGTAACTATCTTTACTCATGGTATAAACATGCACCCATGGAGTAAAATATTGGAATGATTTTATTCATATATATATATATATATGTTCTAGAAAATAATTATAAATTATTTCTAGATGATTAACTTGGTTAATGTGATAAAGAATTCAACTGTTATCTAGATCGAAATAATATCTAATTATCTTCTAATAACATATAACTGAGAAAATTTCAAAATATACTCCACCGTACACATTCCATGCATAATATATATTTTAAGCCAATTTAAAGCCATGATTTCCTAATAGTAACATATAGTAGAAGGGTAAAATAATATTGAAAAAGAAGGTGGGCAGCAAATACTAATTCTAATTACGCCGTTAAATTTAAATATTGTTTTAAGTATATATAATTATCATGCAACACATTTACGTAAATATATACAACTAAACATATAAGTATAGAATGTGTGTCTGTGTAAGCATTATGAAGAATAAACAAAAAATGTAGCCATTAATTAACTGCCAAGAAGATTTTAAGTAAAAATATATAGGAATAATATATATATATATTAACATATATTCATGTATATACTCCAATTAATAGATGCATAAAGCATATAGAATTAAACAGAAATAATATACAAAAATACTGCAGTATATTTTTAACGCAGAACAAACAGGAAGATATATGTTTGGAGCAGTTCAAGAAGCAAAGTTGGTAGCTTTGAGATCTTTCATTATGATAAAAAGTGCTTTCATGGCATTTATCAACGTACCTAGCCAGCCTAGCTATGTATATATGTGTGTGTGTATATATATATATGTACACATATATGTGTGGGTGTGTGTGCAGTGAAATTTACCGATAATATATACACAACTATTATAGTATTTTGAGTTGTTTGCTACCTGGCCACTTTCATCAATTTCTTAATATTTGAGATCTTTGTTTTTTTCCCAGATTCCCATAATTTGGAGGAGGAATAATTAAAGGTTAAAAAGCAAAACAAATGTAGATCACTAAAAGGGCACAATTTACATATAAAAAGTTAAAAATACACAAACAACCAAACAAACTTATAAGAGTATTCAAAATATACATAGAGAATAGTAAGTCTAGCTAGCTAGCATCACTAAAAGACATTAATTTCATGAGTAAATTAAATTAATCATGCATTCATCCACTGTAACCATTACTAAATAATGGACACAAAATTGTGTGCGTGTGTATATGTATATGTATATATACGTATAAAGATGAAAAGATCTAACCACATATACTAATCTTGATTTGATTCTTTCATAATTTTAATTGGGACTGTATAGCAAGGATATTTATAGTTGTCTACCATCTCATGTGCTCTTCCCTCTTGCCCTTCCCCACCTCTCTCTCTCTCTCTCTCTCTCTCTCTCACACACACACACACACAGACACACACAGTCTCTCTGTACATAATTGAACATTTGATTCTTAGGAAGCCATATTGCAGCATGCGAGCTTGTCTGCTCAATGAAGAAACAGGTTGTCCACCAACTGTCTCGTTACAAATACTTGCACCATCTTTAGCATAAATATCAAAGAAAAATAAAAAAACAGATCAAGGATCAACCTAAAATGTCATTTCTCGTAAAGAAATTTAAGAATAATACCTTAAGAAACTAAATTTTTTTAATAATAATATTTAAAATCAAACAAAAGTAAATAATTTATAGTAAACTAAATAAATGAATGTAATGAAAAATGATCATCATCCATACTATATAACATACATACAAACCGTATATTATATATTAAGGATCATAAAAATATAAGCACACGTGTACGCACACAGACATACAAAGTTATTGAAGGGGCCTGGGGGTAGCTTACCAGGAAGTTGCCATGGCTCACAAGTATGGAGGTCAATTTCTACAAGAGTACCCTTGAGAACTTGTTCATTAGCAATCTTTTTGTAAAGATAATGGCAAACCAACTCTTCATCACTTGGATAAAACCTAAATCCAGGAGGAAGTTCTGCTCCTATATCTCTTAGACCCATTGATATATCTATATTTTTCTCTTTCTTTCTTTCCTTTTTTGAAAGAAAAAAGGTTTAAAGGGCTAGCTAAGGATATATATAATTAAGTATATTTCGTACTAAGGAATTTGTAGGAGAATTAATTATGGAATCATAGAATGTTGGTGCATGAACTAATAGAAAGCTAGCTTTCAATAATACTTTAATGGTTACTATAATTATGAGTTAAAGAAATTGGTAGGTGTATGTATATATATAGAGTGTGTGTGAGAGAGAGAGAAAGAGAGACGCGGGGTGGGTGGGGGATTTGTGTGGGGGGACTTGTGTGTGGGGGGGCGGGGGCGTGGGGGCGGGGGGTGTTGTTAGGGGGGGTATATGATGAGTACCTTTGCCAATTAAAATTTCTTACAATATTCTAGCAGTTCATGCTTGTGTAAGTAGTTATGGTTATTGTGGGGAACTTTCAAGAAAAACCAAAGTCACAAGAAATCTTCTTGGTGTTATTTAGGGAGAAAACATAATGCATCAAATAAGTTTAATACACAAAATCAATTAATTAATGTATTTAAGAGAGAACCTCCAAAATACTCCTTTTCTTTGCATTAAATTATATAGCGTCCAATTGTTATATATTCCAGGTTCAAGTTGGGTGTATCATTACAAGCACGCACACAGAGACAATTAAATACAGTTACTTTTAAACAATTATTCCAGCTATACTTAATCCATTTTAAACTGTCTTAATCTTGTACAAGTATCTTCCTTTCTAATTATTCTTATTTACAAAATTACTCCCTAGGATTAATTAATATTCCTTGGTAAAACCAACCGACCTTAATTAACATACACAGTATTTCTGTTCCCGGGAACGGCAAAAAATGGAACTTAGTTGTCGTTTGAAAAATAAAAAGAAAGGACATTTGACAGTTTACTGGTAATTATTTTCACACTAAATCCGTGACATATATTTAGTACATGTTATATATTGTATATAATTTTAATTTTTTATTTATAAAAAATTTTGATAATTTTTTTTCTAATTTCTAATTTTTATTAAATAATATAAAATATCTAACATTGACTAATTGATACTTAAAAATACGTTCGGACGGAGAGAATATTATTTTAAACTGAAAAATTAGGTCAGAGCAAGTTTATCTTTGCCATAATAAGAAGATTTGATTGTCTATATTTTCAAACCTATCGTGTTATAATTTTGGAGACAAACTCACCTAATAAACGATACTATTTCCTATATTTATATTTTTTTCCATCCTCAAAATGTACGAATTTCCTTTTTGAATTGTTCTACATTAACTGCAACATTTTTCTTATTCGATCTTTTTTGTACACTCAATTATCTAAATTATATTTGTTGAGATTGACTCATATTTCAATATCATCTATTTCTAATTAGGAATATATTTTCTAGTTTCTATTGAAATGTGTTTTATTTTTTATTCCTAATTAAAATAGGTTTCCGTATAAAACTTGAATTTGGTGTTATTTTCAATTCTTTTTTGGGTTTTTAACATTATATTGGGGTCTATAAATATAATGATTTATTGTGTTTATGAGATAATTATAAATTTAGTTATTTGTGAGAGTTTCTTACAAGAAAGTGATGATATTATGTAATTATTGAGAGTTTGCAAATTATATTAGCGGAGTGATAATTATATCTTGTGAAAAACTTGAATCAATAATAATAATATTCAGATAGACTGGATGTAGCCCGATTTTGGGTGAACCAGGATAAAATATTGTATTCTTAATTTGTATATTCTCGTCTTAATTTCATCATCTTGTTTTATTGCTTAAGTTTGTGGAGGGCGTGCATGATACATTGGATTCCGAATTCTAACATTTTGTATCAAAGTTTTGGTATGCAACAGAGTTCCTGGGATTTATAGGTGAATTTTGGGAGATGTCATGCGTCTACTACTTAGGGTTTTAGATTGAGAAGTTAAACGGTAAAAACTTTCAATCACGAAAATTCAAAATTATTGATCTTCTTATTGAACGAGGTTTATGGGATGTGATTGAGAATCCTAAGTCGGTAATTGCTGCATATAAGGAGGATGGTTGTTCTCCTGATGTAGTAAAGACGATGACAAAGGAGCAAATCATGGAGTGAAAGCTTTTAGATCAGAAAACAAAAGGCTTGATTTGCTTATGTCTTATAGATATTGTTTTGGTGGAAGTTGTCACAGGGAAGACTACAAAAAACTTTGGATGAAACTGAAAAATCTTTATCAAGTTAAGTATCATTTGATGGTGAATAGAGACAGAGATCAAAGTAATAATCCAAGGCATGATGTTAGTGATCTTGATCATGTGGGAGAGTAATGAGCATTAATCTGTTAAAGATGCGATGTTGGAAGTGTCAAGAACTTGACCATGGCAAAAAAAATTGTCCCGACAAAGTAATTAAGGATAAAGGTGAATCCAAGAGTAAGGATGATGACACCAAAATTTGTATTTAGTTGTTGCATACATTGCACAAATCGATTCTAATACATGGTAATTTGACACAAGTGTCTCTTTTCATATGACTTTCCATTGTGAATGATTTAGCTATTATGAAAATTATGATAGAAGGAGTGTTTGTTTGAAGAACAAACAGATGCTGAAAAAATGGATCATGTGAAGGTGATACAAAATTTGACGAATTTGGTGGGAAAAGATTCTCAGATAAATTGTGTTTCCTGTGCATCTTCTTACTAGTGGCCCAGTTGACATTAGAGAAAATTTATGTGATGCAATCGAAGAGATTTGTTTTCATTAGAGAGGATAATTTGGTGTTCAAGTTATTGTTACCTTTGCACTAGCTGGAGCAATTGTTTTGGATGTGTTATCAACTGGTTGACGTATTTGTTCAACATGTTGGATTTATACGATATCAAGATGATTCTTATGTTTATGTCAATCGATAGATTTAGAAAGATCGATTACAAAGAGACTTTGGTTTGGACAAAAGAAACATGTTAAAGAAATCTTAAAGATGATCAACATGGTTGTTTGCAAGTCAGTTGAGACTCCTGAGCAAGTGGTAGTAAGATTTGTTCGCTTGGTAATGGTTGACACTGAAGTAGATTATGCGAACTTCATTACTATGTTTGATAGTATGGAGGAGTTCTAGTGCGTATATCTGATATTCAGGATCTTGAAAATTAGGTTGCGATTATTACTATGTTGTGTGTGAAGTATTCACCAAGGGGGAGAATGTTGAGGTTGACTCATACTTCAACATTATCTATTTTCAATTAGAAATACATTTTTTATTTCCTATTGAGACGTATTTTATTTTTTATTCCTAATTAGAATATGTTTCCGTATAGGACTTTGATTTGGTGTTATTTTTTCTTTTGGGTTTCTAACATTATGTTGGGGTCTATAAATACAATGGTTTATTGTGTTTATGGGATAATCATAAATTTAGTTCCTAAGTTTCTTACAAGGAAGTGATGATATTATGTAACTATTGAGAGTTTGTAAGATAGATTAGCAGAGTGTAAAATATTCCACCATAATTATATCTTGTGAAAAACTTAAATTAATAATAATAATATTCAGACAGGCTAGATGTAATCCGATTTTGGGTGAATCAAGATAAAATATTGTGTTCTTGATTTGTATGTTCTCGTCTGAATTTTTTCATCTTGTTTTATTACTTGAACTTGTGGAGAGCGTACATGATACATTAAATTCCAAATTCTAACAATATTCGCACCCTATGTTCTCACTTATATAAAATGGATGCCAATTCATATATATATATACACACACGTACGTGTGCGCATTGGGTGTTAAAGCCGCTCAATATCAAATACTTTCAAATTTGCTTAAATTTAATCACACTTTAAACTGACTCATTTTTAACTTTTTGTTTTTCAAATATAAAGGTTATAGTATATAAAAATTTGTGAAATACCACTAATATATATGATATGGTCTTATGACCCAAAGATCAAGGGATTTAACTTCATAAATAATAATTGGGTGAAAATTCAATTAATAATAAGAGAATATATAATTTTGCCTATAAAAAATAAATGGCATGGCCTGGTCGATCACCTCTTATAGAGTTATATATCTTTCACTTGGAAGATCCATATATATAATCTCACGAATTATGTCAGTTAATTAATTCAATTAAGAATAGAATGGATCTGCTCCATTTGGTCCTCTGTCTGTTGCCTCACTTTTTTTTTAGGGTTATCACATATTTCTTTTGGGTTTCAGATTTTTAATAAAAATAGCATAAAAAGAATACTTGTTAATTATAGGGTAATAAGATATAAGATGAGAGAGAAAATGAGATAGAGTGGCTAATTCCATTAAGTATTTAATCAGGAATTGATTTAACTAATAATTAATTAATTCACAAAGAATCTGCAGATCTCGTGTGACAGGCTAGCATGAGCAACTGAAATTACACCCAAATGGGGATAAAGATTAGCATTTGCCATTAACAATACGTAAATCTAGATTAGGCTATATCTAAGATGTCTATCGTGCATAGTTAAATCTTGATTATATATATATATCTGTGTGTGTATATATATTCTCTCTTGAATTATAGGGTGGGGTGGGGCTTAGCTTTCAGTGTACCATACTCTTTGATAATGTATACAAAACCAATCCATTTCGTACTTGAACATATAAAAAAACTAATCAAATGAAGCAGCTTGATATATATACAGAATATATTAATCATGCATATAGTTTAGTCCCATCTCTCCAATCTTGATCATATAAGAATAATTTGGAATTTCATCAAAGCAATCGTGGGGCACATAGAAATTAATCTGGGACCTACCAATGATGAAGAACGACATCGATCATGTCCATCTTATATAATATATATATATGAAAAAAAATGCCAAGCTAAAATACTAAATTAATGAATTAATTTGTGAGCCAGAAGAGTTTTGGCGTAATTAATAGCATTAATTGTTGTCAAGGCAATAATAATTTAAATAAGGACAAACAATAAATGTCACAACATGTATCACCTAATGATAATAATCAGAATTGTATATGCAGTAGATTATGACATAAAATGGGTCCGTTTCTTTACATCTACTTAGCTAGAAGGGTTGTAAAGTTGGGACCATTTAATTATATTCACTTATTTAAATTCAATTCAAATTTAAAACTCTGAGAATCTCAAAGTATATATCCTAAATAAATAAATTTTATTAGCTACACATCAATATATTTATCTTCACTCCACATGTGAAATTTGTTCGAATAAACATTGACATGAGATGACTTGTTTCATTATTTACTTTATCTTTTATTATATTCAAAGTCATTACGTGGCTTTTTTTAGGATTTAGTTTTTTAAATAAGAAAAATTAAATAATAGATTAATTATCACTTAAAGAAGGAATAAAGCGGGAAGTGAAATAGCCAAACCAACTTCAAATATTTATATTTGTTATTTGAAAGGGCTTGATAAATTCTAAAAACTCTCTTAGTAATATACTACGTATGTACCATAACAATCAAAAGTTCAGTTATTCTACTATACTATTTGTTTTAAAATTAGACGTATATTTTGATTTTTTGAGTTAAATGACAGTTTCAAAATTAAAGTTAATTTAGTTGATTTTAGTTAATTCAACTATTATAATCTTAATTATAGTTTATAACAAAAACATTGAATTACAATATAATTTACAAATCAACCACATTAATTCTAATGTTGCCGTCATTTAATTTTAAAAGTCAAAATGCATATCTAATTTTGAAACGTACGGGATCATAATAGAATCGAAGATACTTTTTTTTAATTATATATAACTTTATAAAATGTGTAGAGTATATAACCCCCATATTTTTGTCTGGTTACATAACCCCCATATTTTTATTGTCACATGTAGTTACCGATTGGGGCAATACCGCAAATTCCGCCATCTTCTCACCTTCATCTGGAATTAAAAAGCAATCATAGAAAGAGCTGATGGTTACAATACTTTTCATCATATTCTCTAAGCAAGAACTAGTTATAGAAAAATGCAAACTAAGTGAAATGTTTTCAAAACAATAAAAATTAGGCTATTTTTGGAATATTCGACAGAGAAATACTCATCAACTTTCTAACAAATTATCTTACCATGAGATAGTACCAAGAAAATTCTTGAGGAAGTTTTGGCACAAGTCGATAAAGTAGCTGCTAGGTTGGCCATGCATCTTGATATATATCTTATAAATTAAATATTCTTCAAGAAGTTACCATGTAACTTAATATTGGATTAATTATTCATCAAGAAGTTACCTATAGAGAAAGTCTCCCTCAAAACTCATGACACACAATATTATTTTACTGTTTTACGTCATCTGCAAAATTTAACGTACATTCCCACCTCTTTTTTTTTTGAAAAAGAAAATAAATTAAGTTTTGAGTGATAAATCAAATTAATTTTTCCTTTCGAAAATCACTTTATTGATTTCTAAGTGAGAAACCAAATTACATGTTCTTCGTATTGATTAAAGTCCTATTTTTAAATTTCTTGTTAACCATGATTTCATATGAACATTCACATACGTTTCAAAGCTACTTAACAAAATCTTGTAGGCAAAATTCGCTGTTTTAGACTATGAAAAATTCCCTAAAACAGCTTCATTCTCCTATAAAACTAACTAAACTAGGATTATGCTATCTATATAAGTAAATATTAGTAAACTAACAATAATTGAGAAAATGACACCACATTATTAGTCTCGTGGTTTTAGAGAGGTTTAAGGACATATAAGAAGCCCACATTGTACACTTGTAATTAATACCCTGCATATATATATATATATATATATATATATATATATGTATGTATGTATATGTATGTATGTATATGTATTAGTCACAAATAATTACGTTGATAGTATAAATGTATGGCCAGCATCAATTTATCAAAGGTTCCGATGAGAATTTACATGATGTGACGTGTCTTGCCGTGTGGTGGACACGTCATTGCAGAAACTACGTGTTATTTGTTCTTCGCACACCAATTATGATACCCCCCCCCCCCCCCCCCCCCACCCCCCCCCCCCCCACCCCCAAATTCCTAACCAAGGAAGGAAGGATCAATGATTGTTGTAAATATTCTAGGGTTAGGGTTTATCATTAGGCATGTTTCGTTAGGTCTAAAGAGTACATACGTGGTGATGTTGGAGATAGAGTGACGGTTTTATACTCCTTGCTCTATTTGCATTTGCAACCAATAATTTGGAAACTCCAGAGCCCCATTTTTTCAGTGTGTCTATTGACTTGATTCACTTCCATAAGTTATGGGCTAGACGCTGGGACCAGTGGGCCCCAGTGGCCCGTGTCGACACGCCAGTCATTCCTACTGATGCTTTCTGTCCAATTATTTGATGCCAAATCATTGAACAACAAAGTGGGGCCCATCACTCCCAAAGAGATGAAAATAATATTGATAAATCTCTATATCTGTCTTAAGATTCGGAAAAGAAGTTGGCATGCATGTTGTTTTCAATGTGTATCACTTGTTGCTTCTGATTTCTTACTCCATTTCTAACAGAATTAACTACTACTACTCTCTTCTCTCTCTGTCTATAAATTTTTTGAGCGCCATAAAGCAATAAAACTTTGATAAAATTGGCCTTTATTAAAGTAAAATGTATATCGTCGAAGCGACTTTAATTTGTATATTTGGAAATTACTATTTTTTCATTAATAATTTGGGTTTACTACATCCTATTTCACATAAACTTTTGACATGATTACAGCTTATTATAAAACAAAAATCAATTGATGGACTCTTCATTCTACAAAACACGTCAATAATCATAATCTTTTTGGCATGTGCATTGCTTAATATTTCATTCGAAAAATTTATAAAATCATAAATCAACAATGTTTCCTCATTACCTAATGTAACGTGACAAATGAATAAGAATCAATAAGTGGTCAAGGAAGATTGATTAATTAACTTTGACCGAAATAAGAATATAAGAATATAATTTTTTTTCCAAAAAGTAAAATATGGAATAGAAGAAAACTTCTTGTTCTACATGGAAAGCCCACTGATTCTCACAAAACCCGAGGGAATCAATTTAAAGAAAAATTGCAAAAGATAAAAGTAAGTGAGGAGGTTAAAATGTTAAATGTCTATTGAAGCTAAAATTCAGCAAATTTTCATGAACTTGAATTAATCGATATGTGGTATTTTGGCTTTTCCATGAGCATCTATTTTTGGAGAAAAGTCTAATACTTCTTCTTCAATGAAGGACATTTAGAATCATATATGATATTCCCTTAAGAGTTTATTATTTTTCTGAAAATTTCTTTTACAACAGAAACGACAACTAATATAGATAGTGGAGGCAAGTACTATTTATAGTGGAGTACTCCATATAAAATTATGGTGGAGTATTGTACGTACGGAGTATATTTAAATATATATATATATATATATATATATATATATATATATATATATATATATTTATATTTATATATATACACACACGCTAATTCTATACTCTTCTATACTAAAATTAAAGATACATAATTAAAAATAAATATATTTTTATTTTTAAATTATAAAATGTAATGAAAATTTTTAAATATCATTCAATTATTTCATTACTTCAACTCGCTTCATTATTTTCTATTTAGTAGTTTATACCATAACTATCATTACTATTATATATTTTAAATAATATGATAATAAAAATATTTTTGAAATATAAAAATTATCGTTTTAAAAGTGTATATATAATTTTGAAAAGTATATATATAATTTTGAAACGAGTCGGGCGTATAGATAAAATTTACGTGATAAAGATAGTTAATTTCACGAAAAGATTCATATTCCAATTAAATCATCCCATCAGGTGAAGAACCGTAGCCCACGTATATAAACATATTGTCGACTTCTCATTAAACTATCTTATTCCAATTATATCAACATTATAAAGGCAAGTAATCAATTAAGTATCAGTTTTCATTAAAAACAAATTACTTTTTACTCTCTATACAAGACCTTAGCCTCTATCTATATTATCTGATTTGGGATAGTCTCTCGCATATATCGAGAGACTCTTTCCATTCTTTCTTTGCATTTTATGTATTTTTTATTGTCCTCTTTGTGGGACTTGATTATTTTAATATGGAAAATTTTCAATTTATTATTCATATTGGAATATGTTTGTATTATAAAATTTCTTTTTTCTTCTTTTAGTTTAATTTTTTCTCACTTTGCAAAATTTATTTTCTTCTAAGATAGTCTTTTTCTCTCGTTGGTGAGAACTATCAATAAGGATGAATGTATTCAAATTTGTGCGCATATCTACTTAATTAACAAATTATTTATTTGTACTTGATGAATATATTCAAGTTTATCTACTTTCATTTATTAATTCTGATATATATATATATATATATATTTGTCAACGGAGGTTAGCCTCGACTCTGTTATTTTTTGTATTTTTCCACACACAAAAAAGGACAATTTAGTTTCTTGTCAGCATACAATGCATCTTTAAATGCATAAAGGAGGAGGGATTGAGCTGGGAACTGCAATAAATTTTGGAAAGAAAATGATAAAGGAAAAAGAATACTTATAAAGTCCGAAAAATCTCTACACATAGCAAAAGTTAAAAAGAAAATATATTAATTAAGAATTCTTAAATAATTTATTTTTATACTTCTTTTTCAGCGAAGTTAAACGCCAATATTGATCAGATCTTGACCAAACACAAGACCTTGAATTCAATGTAACACAGACGATTGCACGTGCGCAGGTTGCAATATCTATTAGTACAACATTAATATTTTTGCATGTTGCCAAAACTACTCTACTTGCTATATTGCTGATGTACTAATTAACCTACAAATATTATCAATATTCCGACGGCTCATTGCTTATTAAAGTAATCAAATTAATGGATTTGTTGATATATAATTATATAATCTCTTCATTCTCAAGTAATCAAGTATATGATAAATTTTAATTGTTATCAATGTCGAACGAGATTGAATTTTCGGTAATTAAAATCAAAATGATAACCTTATATGATAAACCCCTTGCCTGATTTGTAAATTTATATTCAAACTCTTCAATATTTAATAATCAAACTTTTTATCCTACAAAGAGTTTAATGTCCACACTTTTCTAAATTCAATAATAGTATTTTTATATAATTTATTTTATATTAATTAATAGAAACATAGTTTACCCTATCACATTAAGTAATTAGAGAATATATTATTAAATTTTAAAATTTTAATTCTAAAGGTCAAATGATTTTCTTTTTCATTGACAGAGACACGTACTTCAATAATGACACAGAATGAAAATAAAATAGTCAGAATTTTAGTCGTCAAAGGAGTTCAAAATTCTGTAATAATGAAATCATCTAACAGGTCCTCTTCTGAAATTTGTTCTACAATTTTCTAATTTGACTTTGTTCTATATTATAAGGATACATTAATTATAGAAAAATGTTTTTTTTTTCATTTTTAAATTGAAAATTGAACTTTTAGGTAGACACATTGTTTGTTCTAAGATAAGTACTGGTCGATCATGTAGGTAATGTGATGGCACATATATATCGTGATAGCTGTCTAATTAATTAACAAAGATCAAACAAATTATATTTGGTGAAATGAGACCGTAAGCTTTATATATATTGTAAGTCACAAATACCGAATTTTGACATACCCTTGTGTACAGTACAAGGTATATATAACAGGCAAAGTCTTAGGTTTCCTTTTCATAAATGTAGATAACTTCTTCTTCTTTTTTTCTTTAAAAAAAAACACAAGATTTGAAACAATTTCTCATAATTAGAATCACAAACCTCTCTAGACCAAAACAATTATGTATATTGATTTGAAATCTCATATTCCATTCAATATCAATTAAATAATGGTGTTCTATTTTTATTTAGAGGTGTCACGTTATGTTTATAGTTTTAAATTCTCTAATAGAAAAAATTTAAAAGAGATACATGTCAATCTAGTAGAGAATGAGATATGATATTAAAGATGTAAACAAGTCAAATATGAGTGAATACTAGTGTTCAGATTTTGCTCAACTAAATTTTCGATACGTGAATTTGAACTTGAGTATCTAGTCGAATAAAATTTTAGATTCCACTCTAATCGACTTTGAGTCAACTATAAAATACTCATGAATACATAAATTTGGTAAAAATTTTCATAGTAATACAACTTTTTTTAGGATAAAATTTATATATAATAATTCATTTTATTTACAAACATTACTTTTAGAGTAACTTATATTATATGTGTAATATTTAAATGTATTATTAAAACATAATTGATTATATATTTTTGATATATATTATGATATTTTAGTATAAAAAAAAAGAATCAAATTACTCGCAAATAAAATCGAGTGAGTATAACTGTAAAAACTGAGTATTAAATTTAGTTCGTTTTTATATTGAATTCAAATCAAATTTGAATTAAGTCCAAGCGAAAACACAAACTATTTAATTTGATTTACTGCCCTTATAAATATGTTTAGATTTCTGCAGTCTCATGTTGAACAATCAATCCATCATACTCAGATAAATAATTTTAAAAGTAATAGCTAGGTATATAACTTTTCCTATTTAGATCAAACGATTGATGTCCCACACGTGAGAGGTGAACATGCATCTTAAGAAAATGGTTATAGTCATGTTGGAATTGTTATGTCATCTGCTAATATGTTTTCTAAATTTTTTTTTTTTTAAATTTTTTTTTAAAAAGATTGTTATAAAAATTTAGGTTGAGATAGGTTAACTGGGACGTATTAGAAATCTCGAATAAGACTTATAATGATATTTATACATAAGTAGGGTACATCTGACCATAAGATCCCACATGTTATAGGACACATGTTGAACCATTTAGATAGTCGATGTGTATATATATGATCTCGTTATTATTATTAATATTTTTTTTGTTACATTAATTCAATTACTTTGTAGGGGAAAAAAGAGTTATCTTGCAATTATTCTCAAGAGAAAAAAAAATCCAACATCCTTTTAATATTATTGCAAGAGCTAGATAGAGAATATATATTCAATTAACTTAACATTGTGGCATACTACTCTCTACTAATTAAACACCAGCTATATATGTATCAGTCTCACTACTCGATCACTATATATATATATATATATATATATATATATATATATATAAACTAAGCAAATTAATAAATTGAGGAACCAAAAAATAAAAACGTTCGTTTTCAATATATAAGATGGGGAAAACATGGTCTTAATTTGTTCTTGGTGATTAGGAGAAAGCTAATTAATGCTATTGTCATATACATGTGGTTGATCTTCGATAATAGACCATGTTTATTTGGTAGGGTTAAGGTTGATATATAGTTCACTTTAAACGAACTCCAAGTCTCATATATAGCAACTGAATTAAGGAGTTTAGTACATTCTAAAATTTTATATTACATAAATAAAAAATAAAAAAATTTATATTATATTTTGGGAATACTGAATATAAATTATTGGATCCAGATGATTAAAACTCAGTATGAACAAAATTATAATGTCCCACATATAATAGGATGACATAAAAGCATTCTAATACAAGATTGAAACCCTGCGTGTGTTAGGTTTTTCCATACATTATTGGTTTAGTTATAAGGACACCAATTTAAAGCTAGCCCTCTCCAATGACTTAGACCCCCAACATTTTGTGAAGCTGATAAAACTAAGTACTTGTAATCGAAAGCTCTTGTTAACCTACCTATATATACCCTCTATAATAATCATTGTTTTTAAAAGTTTCGTTAATCTGATTACTTTCTTCTTTTTTTTTGTTACATGATTAATTCATGTTTAAGCGTTAAGAGATTTTTTGTCCCACTAATGTAACACTTAAATTTGTCTAATTCGCATCTAATTTTGATTGATTCGGTATAATATCCATTTAAACATTACTCCATTTTTTTTTTACCGCTTAAATTTGTCCAACTTATTTTGTAAACAACACTGATTATAACATAACATGTTCCATCTATATATTAATCATGTGTTTAGTCATATGACCACTAAATAGTTCTTGGGAATTGAATCTATCACTCTTTATAATCATCATTTTTAGCATCTAGATCTGTTAATAGCTAGGCTAGGTGCCGCAAATGTTTAGGAACATGTTTAAATTTTTAAACCATAAATAATTCTATAATTAGAGTTTCTCTTCGTCCTAAACTTTTCTTAAAAATAAAATTTCTTAAAAAAAATTTGAAGTCTTATTGTGATTTACAAAATAGAAGAAACAATACATGAGAAATATATATCCTGCCAGTTATAAGAAATAAACCAAACAACGGCAATTATTAAGCTAGTTAATCGGTGATGCATACACGTATACTCACCCGTGAGTCCATCACAAACTTGAAAGCAGCCGCAATTTATGATCAAACAGGGCTTTTTAATTTATCAATTATTGATGAGCGAAATCGAAGCCATAGGCCAAAGCTACACAGAAAATATATTCAAACAAAAATTGAAATAGTAGTTAACAAACATATATATATACATATATATATATACATGTATGTATGCATGCATGCATGCATGTATGTATGTATGTATGTATGTATAATATAATCAGTATCGTGAAAGTCACTAGGTGGTCTCCATGTATAATTAGCATGATGATATTATCGGGTGAAAAATAGTGACAGAAAAATAATCATCACTGTCACAAATTACATTAGACAAGTGTCAAAAGTGTAATTATTCTGAAAATATATTTTTTCCACGAACAATTAGTGTTAAGACATGAGTATGAGAAAAAAATAATCAAAGACTAAACGGAACATAAACAATAGAGGAACGTACACCTACATCTATACAAAAATATTAATCGAATTTCGCAGAAATTTTATAATGAAATTTTATTGCAATAAACTTAGATGCATGTGAGCTGTGGCTTCAAGTAACATAACAGGGTGCATGTTTGAAGACAAGTTGCGTTAGGCGAGCTTGTATTTTGGTGGGGATATGTACCATTAGTTAATCATAGTAAATCCAAAACTATTATTTGTTTCTATTACCATTCGTTATGATTGTGTTTTTATACTTTCGAAATTAAATACAATGTACGTACAGAATATAGGATATATGATTAAGGTGACAGATAACTATCCAAACTGTATGCATGTCTATAGCGTAATCTAACACCATAGTTTCCTTATATACTTCCATAATTTCTAATTTCTTTATATACTTCCATTTGATAGCTAGTCTCTCCTGTGACATTAAAATCACAATAAGATGAGGGGTGTTTATCATTAAACTATCGTCCTTGGTCTCGAATCGAACTTTACATATTACTTAAGCGAAACTTAAATCCTTTATTACTACTCGAATCAAGAGACATTGATTATTTAATCAGGAGTAAAAACTTTACTCTCTTTGTTCAGATTTAATTGTCACAAGTTGATTTTTTATTTTTTTTGTCAAATTGACTATACTTGAAATTGAAATATCTTTCTATATTTATTAAATAAAAACACATAGTTACTAACATAAGAAAATATATTGAATATACACTATCAAAGTCAACTTTTTATAAAATTCAAAATATAAAATATATTTGTCAAAATTTAGGTTTTAAAATTAATCAATTTAATCAGAAAAAATCAAATTACTACAAATAAATCTGTCCGGGATAGTATACATTATGCAGATCATGTGTACTGCAGAAAACTGAAGTTCTCTTCCATCTCAGCAGATTTAGATCGTTTGCTTTCAAACCATCTATTTTTAGGTAGGGCCAAATAAATTCTCTCTCCATGATACAACAATATCTCATAAAAAAATAATAATAAATTTTACGCGTAAATCTTGCATCTATTCAACATAAACAGTAGCAGCAATCATGTGATCATTAATTTTACAGACAATTATTGCATCTTTTGTTCTACTAGCTTTTGCTTTAAGGACCACGGTGACATCCGACAACCAAAAGCGTAATTTCTTTTATTCTTTCATTTTCAGCATGATCTAAGCTAAATTTTATTAGAATAAATCTGATTATGCAATAAAATTTACACTCATTCTCACGAACTATGATAAATTTTGTTGTTATATTAATGCGGTCCACTAAAGATTCAAAATTAGAATTTTAAGTTTGCTCAAATAAAAAGACATAATCTACAAGTATCGGATGTGAATGTGATTGTGTGCATAGATAAGTTTATTTTACTAACTTAACCTCTTCAAAAATAAAGAATTACATCTGATTTTATTTATAATTAATATGTTATGAAACCCTAAAACTTATAAAATTTGTATTGTGATATGATTTCATTGAAGTGGAATTTTATTTTGATGAAACTTTTATGTATTTTTATGTATTAATTAGTTGGCAACCAATTTTTTGATAAGGTATTGTAATATACTATCCACCGCCTGGTGCAATTGAATTTCACAACTTGTCAAAGAATTGTGGATTAACGAGAGAGAGGGGGGGTTGGAGGGGTGGGGGTGGGGGAGGAATTGTAGGAATTGAAAGGCTGCGTAAGCAAGTTAAGTAGATTCTTTAATTGATCTAGTTCAAAAAAGTATGTGTGCATCTTTTTATCTTTTGGAAAAGGGACGATGACTTGCCGAACAATCTTAAATTAACAAGAACAAGGAAAGGATTTTTCATGGCAATATATAACAATTAAAAAATGCTGCGTACAATCGTTGTCATGCACAAAAAGTATTGAATAAACTAAAAACAAACCAATAACTGTATCACCGATATGGCGAATCTAATTAGCAAATAAAATAGTAGCTTAAAATAATTATAAGAATAAATAACAGAAACATTTACCTTTCTTGTAAGACAGTATTAGCTATAAACAACTAATATTTTATTTCAGAGATTTGGGATTGATTAACGGCATGGCATCAACAATATATACAAACATTGAGCGTGGACACAAACAATCATTTTGCTAGCTGCGGTAATCATTTCTGAAAGCGTACCATGAAGAAACCTCAATCTATTTTTTCAAAACCTTGTTTACATGTGTATATAATAACATGCACATATAGGAGCTGATCTACTACAACTATTCATTATTTTGTCTATTTTTGAATAAGAGAATTTTATTTTTTTAATTAGGAAGTCCTAGATTACTATCTCTAACTCTTCACTTAATTCTCACCATTCCACCCATAACGTTTAATTCATCTCTTGGTCATAAATGAGTGCTCTTATACACTTGAGCTAACCTACGATCTCCGAAAAGAACTTTTATATCACCAATGGAAGTTAGGGCAATATATGTTGCGTAAAAAGCCCTAGTACAAAACATTATTGAAATAAACAGCAGTTGTGAATCATCTTCTGTATGAGTACTTATTGTGTACTGAGAAAAGTATATTCTAGTTAATCGCTAGTAGATGGATGGTTAGACAAATAAATTAATTGATTTGGATAAGTTTTGCTAGCACTGAGGAGGATGAGGCGAGATGGCATATTCCCGGAAAGCTTAACTGAATATACCATCCAAAGATTCCCAAGACCCACACTGCAGGTGGGTTCACTCATGTGACACACAGAAACAAGAATAATAACAGTGAAAAATGCAACTTGCAAGAAAATGGACCATTCTTCTCATAAATAATGGGGTGGAATCAGGTCCAGTTTGCAGCCCTAAGTTAGGCCCAGTTAGAGTACTAGGACAAATCAAACCTTAAGTTTCCATGTAAAAGGCGATACTATATAACACCCCCCACACCCACACCCACGCCACAACCACCACCACCCCACCCCCCAAAAAAGTAAAAATGAAACATGAATGGTAAGAGCCACATGTATCTGCAGAATATAGGTCACCCTCGTTGCATGAAAATTGTACATAGGATATGGCTTAAGAAACTGAGGTCCGCAATTTTATGGATTTTTGTCCCCATCTTTTGTGCTTCCTGAACTCGATAGTAAAAGATGGAAGAGAAATATCTCCGTTTAAGTTCCTTATAAAATCATTTTTTAAAAAAACTCAGCATAACACAATAGTTTCTTTAGTCTAATTGTTCTACATGATGAATTGCACAAGATTAGAACGGTTTAAATTAGAAATCACTGCTTGCAGGCACAAAAAAAGGTCCTTAACAATTAATCATCATAATGTTACTGGCAAACTAGCCATTCTAGGTTTCTATTACTAGTTTAAAAGAAAAAAATAAACATAAAAATTAGAATGATAAAAACTGATTATGGAGACTTTCTCAAGGCTGCATCCTGAGAGCCCTTTTAACTATGACTAAAAGCTTATAAAATGGAAGGTAAAGACAACTGAAAATATGCCGCTCTTCTATTTGAATATGAAGGCGTACCAAAATCTGCAATTGATGGTACAACTACATAATTTGCTCAAAAGTGTTTCCTCCTTTTTTGTTGTACACCTCTATAAAATGGTGGCACATTAAAGGGCAGGTATTTTCTCCCTTTCTCAGGCTGATTTTAACTTGGCTGAAGTTGCGGCAAGGTGAGAGAGCGTCCTGTGGCCCACGAACATCAAAAATATCCCCAAGAATCCAAGTGCTTTCAATGTTGTGAAAAGATCCAACTGCAGGCAGAAATGACAAAACAATTTATTGTGCATGTCTTGAGAAATCAGATTAAAGATGAACATTATTCCCCCATTGGTACATTGTGGACAACGAAGATACAAATTGTATAATGTATGTGCTACCAAGTACTAACAACCCCTTATGTTGGAAAAGATTGGTTCCCTTTCTATGACATCCCTTATAATAGCGAATGTATAAGTGTATGTAAAGGACAGACCTTCAACCAGAAGAGCACATATAGTGAGAGAACAGCTCCGATGCCAACATGGAAGAGGATGGCAAATATGGCTGGTACCAACGATGTAGGGAAGTTCTTAAGGTTTGCACCAAGACGTAGTAGCTGTAAAATACATATAAGTGCATTTATTTATACACGAATGGCCAAAATATGCAGTTAAAAAGTTAACTCAATTGACTACAATTTTCTTTTTAAAATGGATATTGAAAGCATTACTGCACAAGAAAGAGGGATTTATATAGCATGAAAGAGGGGGCAAATGGGAAAAGGGAGGCATAAGAAGAAGACAAGTTGAGCACTAGCACCATAAGAGGTTGATAAACTTTAGGTCAGGAAAGTTCTAAATACAGCAACTTAAGAGGTTTCTTGAGAGAATACTAAGAACAATGACTTTTAATCCACTATCCAAAATAACATACAATGGAGTTCCAAATCTTCGCTATTAAATCTATATTTGAACTCAAGATGTTTTGGTATAGTCACTCCAAGTCTCAAGAATAACAACATAAAACAGGACATAAAGTAGCTGTAGCTTAAATACTAACCCCAATCAGGAATCCAACGAACGGCAACAAAACAAGGCCCAAGAAAGCAAGAGAGAGCTCTTGTGCAGGACGCTTTTCCGGAGCCCTGAAGATGTGAGTAATCTCTGCCTTGGGCCCATATCTTAGGTAAGGATCAACGGGGGGTGGAGGCGGGCGAGCTGCTTTCTCAGGTGGCTCTGGCAGATCAAGTTCAACATGGCCAAGAGCTTGTAAGAAAGAGTTCTCCTGCAAGTAAAAGTAAAAGGTGCTGAATACTTTAATAAGATATGAAGACAGAAAATTCTTCAATAAACTATTCTTACCATGACAGCATCACCCACTGTAAGTTGAATGTCATATCTACCAGAGAGATAGAAAAATTTCTCCACAAGCCCGAGAAAATCCTACAACATAGGATGCTAGTATATAAAATTGAATCCACCAAACAAAAACATTTTCTATTACCCATTACATTAAGCATATGGGGTCCAGAAAAAATTGTCGTGAATTTGCGAGAGAGGATACAAACTGAGAGATTTTAAAATATATACACATCACAAGAGAGAGAGGGGAGATACAAACTTTGTAATTTTAAAATCTTGATATATACGCATCATTATTTGATCCTAGGATTTCATATATGACATAGGATAAATATGTAATGCATCTGTAATTTTGGAGTGGAGGGAGTACTTAATTTCACAGCACAGATATATATCTAGTTCATCATACATTGGATTCATAACAATGTATGTCAACTTAAACTATACAAACACATGCTCATATACATGTATGTCAACTTAAACTTTGATAACTATATAAACACATGCTCATATGCATGTATGTTAACTTAAACTTACTAGTAGTACTGTAAACTGATTCCTAGAGTTCTCAACCATAAAGATATGCTCAACTTTTGTCTCATGAGTCAACTTCAGAAATGCCTGCAACAAACAGTTCATCACTTAAATAGAAAATGTATACGATATGATTCAAGATGCAAAAGGAAACTTTTCAAACCTGGTGTGGGATAAATGTATTTCCAAGAGGACTGGATAGTTGAAAAGAAAGACGAAGCTTTTGAAGGTGGTTTGCTGATAGAGAAACAGAATTTTCTCCAGCTAAATTCAGTCTAAAGCAATAAAATGAAGAATGTTATATAATTTGTTTTTTTCAGTTCCATTTCAAACACACACACACATGTAGGGAATGATCCATAGCCACAGCTGGTTACAGATCAAGTGCAGTAAACTCAAGTCATCTATTTTCAAATTTAATCATATAAGCCACAATAGTTATCAAACAAGGATGTTGAAATCATTAATTGCGGATTTCTGCAGGTAATAACCGTGGACATTACATATATAATCTGCAACATTCAAGTCATTCAACAGCGAACATTGACAAAGTTCAATAAATGACTTAGAACATGTACACCATCCACTATTAAACCAAAGCGATGGATGGTCCATAGCCAACTCTAGACCACGTTCCAAATTCATAAAGCTTTAAATTACATTAAAAGATTTCTTTTCCTCATATTAATAACATTAATTAGTTAAAATTTCACTGTCTTGTCAGCCAGCAAGATATTATGAAGAGATCAAGCATAACATGTATGGTATATACAATTTCCACTCTATTGATCACAGGCAAACAATAATAGAAATCAACTCAAATCAAGATAGCATGGAATTTGAACAAATCCAGAAGCAATATCAACATAGAAATAGGACTAAATCATGAACAATAAGTGATATTGACCCAATGACTAGGAATATGATAAATTTAGAAGTGCACAGATGGATTAGGAGATCATATATGTATTGGAACATATAAAGCCTCGTGATCTTAATTTGTAGCTAATAACCTTCCAAAACATGCACGCATTCTTTAAGTCAGTAAATACATGTACACAAATCCCATTCAACAAGTATGAGATGAAATTCAACAATTTAAGGAAATTAGTGACATACTTTTTCTGTGTTTCCACGTTCCCAAGGTCACTGTCAAGCACTTCAAATTTTGCATCATCAACGTTAACAACTCCTGTAATAAATATAGCTAGTTTCGTTCGGCCTCCAGTGGCATAAATTTTCTTATGCTCATGTTCATGAAGCACAATCTAGCACAACCGCGAAAACAAATGTTGCAACGTGAATACAAACAATGAAGAATGGAAAAATATAAGATTCCAAGATTATACAAATAAAGCTGCATTACCTCCCAAACAAAAACATATTTTCCAATATCAACACTTTCTGGTAAAGCATCCATAACGTGGACGTCAATTTCAGGGTCAAAAGTGAGTTCCTGAATAATGCATGACACTTTCGTAAAATGTTTTGTAACTAAAGATAAGTTTAACTTACTAAGCAAATCTAGTAGATAAAAATAGATGCCCAAACCTGGTCAATTAAGGGCGCATCCTTTGAATCAGAACTAAACACCTGCATGAGCTTAACCGACAAAGGAGGTGCGGTAGATCCCAGTACCGTACTCACCCGCACCTGATGAGCTCACGATGTTATGAAGTCATATTAGAATTTGAAGCCATTGAGGCCAAATGGACTAAATTGTATTAATTTTAGAGAAGAATATAAATATTGCTGTTAGGAAATAGTACAAGGAAATCATGTTGGACCATAGATTGTTATCAATAGACAATAGGTTATAATAGGTCATAAGATATGATAGCACGCTACATTGAAACCCTTTATATGAATGACAAGAATTAGTGACCTCAAAGAGACAAAGAAGCGATTATAGTATACATGCTATTTGACTCCTACATTACTAGCATGACTTAACGTGTACCTATATTCTATGGAACAGGGAACTGTATTATTCATTGCTATTTATAATGTTGATCCTAGCATATATGGGTGTGAATCATGCTAATTTTCATTCATAACATCAACTCTTCATGTTGGCAGAGTCGAGGACTAAATAGGGGGTTAATCTAATTAATGTATCGTATAACATAGAGCCATGATCAGAAACATAAAGTAAAAAAGATAGGGTGAGTAGATTACAGATCAAAAAGAATTAACAAGAAATTATCCAAGCAAAGCGAGCATACCTTAAGCTTGTCTTTTCCAGTTAATGAAATCACAGAAGACGGAAGAGATAAAATAAGAGGAATGGAAACCCTGCACGGGCAAGAAAATGTTACATAGAATCATAGGAGGAGATGATAACGTAGTGTGGAAAATTAATAAGATGCAGAATTTTTCAGAATCAACAAAAATGCATGGAAGAAAAGTCTATTAATTTTTAAGGGAAAAAAACTATGTACAGTCCAACTGATACCACTTGCCCCTTCATAAATCCATCAGACCGCCACCGAGGGTGACTTGGTTTCATGATCAGGCACAATGGAATAGTTTATTTTATCACTTACTTGTTGCTCTCTAAGCAAGCTAGAGAGTCAATCTGGTAATACAGGTCCTTGGCATTGCCAGGAAATCCAATACCAAGAAAATATTTGGCCAAGCCCAATACTTTGTCTCCAGGAAGCTGCAAATTAAAATTAATATTAAAATACAGTTTGAATATTAGACTACCGTAGATTTTAACAAATTTACAGTAAACCCAGAAACATTGTGCGTACATTTAGGCTTGCTGATGTGGCAGCTGCAAAAGCTGTTAGTCCACGAACTACAGAAGAAGTAACAGAAAGAGGACCCTGATGTCCACTAGCATCAACAAGCTTCTCGTCAAAGTAATAGGATCCATCATCTACAACATGACAATGAGAGCTCAACAAAGATACCCGATGAGGTCGCTACTTTTTTTCCTTTATTGTTCAGAAGTCTACTCATATTTTCAATATGAGATATTAACCAATTGAATAACTTCTCTACAAACAAATGTTCTATTTATAAAACGGTAAAGGAGCAACTAGTGTCAAAACAATAACTAACGAAAAATCCAATGAAATCACATACCATATTTCTCAATACTGTCAAAGAGTTTCAAAACATCATTTTTCACTGTTCCAATCTGTCAATTTCAAGAAAATGTTATATTGTATATAGCATAACAAAACTACATGTGCAGAAATATAAGACCACAATAGCATGTAAAAGATTCTCCCTCGGCCCTAAAACTTACCAGGTACTGATCAACCTCAGAAGAAGATAAAGAAACAACTCCTGCAAGGCTCTCAAGTGCTATTCCTGCAATAAGATAAATAAAATCTTAGAATGAATATCTAGATAAATTTGTTAATTTATAGATAAAAAGATAACACAAAGAAGAAGCAAAAAAACAAAATTAAAAATATAACACTTCACAAAAGATTACCTGCAGCATAAGTACTAGATTCAGGATTATTAGAACTATAGCGCCACCTTCCATCGCTTTGGCTAAGTGCCTACCAAGAATTAAATATCATCTCATGCATTTCAAGGACCAGCTCCCTTAGAAAGAGAGACACACAAAGCTAGATTGAAAGATTTATAAGCAAAACCAAGAACTGATAGAGATCCACCTTTATGGATCTGAAGATTTCATCAGCATCTTCGATATGTACATCAAGTCCGGAAATCTGATCCTGCGTGACAAATTAACGAGGCTCAATGTTAAGCAAAATCGTAAACTTTTTATAACTCGTTTAAACTGTATGAAATGTGTCTTCTTTTTTTTTTAAAAGAAAGAGTTTCACAAAAGATATAACAAGATGCGTTACATCAACTGTCAAATGTGAAGAAATCTTACAGTGTCAAGAGTTGAACACTATTGAATAAATATCTGCAGTTTAAGGAATACAGCCACATACGAACAAAACTAAAAGAACTAAACAAAAAAGGCATTAGGCAGTTTACCTTAATATGTATCAGACTTCCTATATGGTAATAGAAGTCGAGCAGAGAAGTTGATTCCTTGACAGAATCTTTAATTCTTGATGCAATACCCTGGAAAAGAAGGGAGGGAAAATCAACAAATTTCTGATAGCACCTCTATAGTGTATTCAATGACAATAATTTTCAAGCATGAAGAGTGCCTATGTGCAAAGAGTCAGAAATACCATGAATGCTTCATCATTAAGCTCGCATTTTAGTAGTCCATTAACTCTCAACGCATAAAACAAATCCTTGAAATTTGAAGTCGGTGACTGAATAGTATCAACTACAGATTTACAAGAAGAAGCCTTTATATCTAGCTTTCTGTCAATTCCAAGAACTTCTGATGTTCTCAAACCCTCATAAATTTCTTCAAGACTGAAAGACAGAAGATATGATATTACACGGTTTTCATCTTAATAGTTGAAAGTTAATGTTCTGCAGGTAAGCAAATAAGCTATTCTTCTGTAAGCTGAACCAAAAATAATTTGAAACGTCTTTGAACAAAAATAAAAGTAAAAATAATAAAAATAAAATAAAACAATGACATAAATACACAGATAACATACTGCTAAAAACTAGTTCAAATGAAATCTGACCCTAAAATGCGTGTTCCCTTAAAAGTCAATTTCTGTATTTTTTTTCCCTGCAAAAGTATGACTTAAATGACATTGTATTATTGATAAGCTTATTTAACCAATTAGGGGCGAAGATATTTCACGAAAAGAAGTGGACTATCATGATGTACAAAAAACAAGAAAAAAAAACTGAGAAAGTACAGCAGCTTCCAGCAGATAATAGACACTTGCAACCAGATTCATCATTAAAAAGGTAAGTTTTCCAAAAAAATTTCAAGCATTAATACTACCTGCATGATCCAATAATCAAAACAAATGGCTAAACAATTTTTGCACACACAAGAATGTGAATTTTATATTCCGGTAACAGGAAATATACAATCTAAAATTTTACACGAGCAAACATATTGTGAGACACCATCGAAATTTGTTTACAAATTAAAATTAAACGTATCATTTCCAACAGCTTTAGTATCCCGTATAGGCTCTATAGCTCCAGGAACCAAAAAAAAAAATTGAAGTACATAAAAGTAAATACATTAGAATACAACATTCCAATTATATCAGTACGGCTCCCCCATGCTTCCTCGGGTTCATCCAGTATATGAGGTCTCATTGACCTTTCTAAAGAGTTTAGTGACATTACCGGTTTATCAAAGACACTAAACATAAAATAATTTGTATCTCCCCAGTAAAAATCTTTCAGTTATATACTAAATTGGGTTTTCATTTTGGAGCAGACAGCGTCAACTATACATTAAATCACTATTTAAGATTGTGCAAGAAGGAAATTGGTACATCAAATTATCGGATCGAATGCTGGTTGTTCAATCACAGATCACGGAAATTACATCTAAATAACAGCACGTTACATATACAAAAGATGTAAGGAGGGTTTAAGAAGGGTTTATATTGACCTTGCATCGGAAAACATGAGAAGCTCAGAAGCGGCAGATCGATGAGCGTCCGAGATCGGATTAAAAACGGCGGCAGCTTCGCAGATCGAGGCAATTGACACTAGAAGAAACAGGAATCCTAAATTTCTGGCCATACCCAAAAAATGAAGGATTTTTTAATTTGCTGGAATTTTCACGAAACTCTATGAAATTTTTTTGGTGAGAGATGGAGCACTTTTCAGGGTTTGAGCATGCGCCACCACCAGTGACTGTAGTTGATGATGAAGAAGAGATGTTCCCCTGTTCTTCGAGTGTAAAATACCATGAAGTCAACAGTCAAGCTTTTGTAGATTCCCTAATATACCCCTGACTGTTTTTGGTTTGGTTAGATCAGTAGCTTTTTTACCCACCCAAACCAAAAATAAATAGTATAAAAACCTAAATATTAGATTTTTATGCTGGTGAGTAAAGTGAGGGAAAAAGAAAAGAAAAAAAAAACTCCGTAGTTAATTTAAGTTAACCGATTGAGATTACCAAACTACGACCTCTTTTTCGGTATCTGAATTAGGATTAATTTAGATTTGAGTTGGAGTCAAATTTTTTGGATGTTCATTTTTTTCGTTCACAATATTTAAATTTCTTATTTTATTTAAAAAAAATTACTTATCATTTAAACCAATGAATATTAGTCCAAATTACAACCATGTAATCTCTGATTACATGGTAAATGATTTAAAAATTAACTTCAATTTTTAAGGATGTACAGAACTTTGTTCATATAAAGTCTTAAAAATTGTTTAAAATAAAGGGTCAGTGTTAATATTCTATAATTTACTAGAGTAAAGATGGGAACTTTGTGTCCCTCGACCCCTTTCTTCTCTTATTATAAAACCTCTTAAACATTCTAACTATTCAATCTATCAGTAGTATATGCACAGACTACTTATTTCTTATGATTTTTAATTTACTTTTTGTATTTTAGTAAACATAGTTGAAAATATTTTTATAATTTACATTAGATGAGTTTTTTTTGTATCGATATATAAATTTAAATGTTATTCATTTTAAGTAATTTTGAATTTAATTTGTTATAAATTTAATTATTCGTTTCATGTATGTTTTTTAAAATACTTAACTCGTTCAAAATTAGAGTTATATGTTATATATATATATATATATATATATATATATATATATATATATATAT
>CM025786.1:2976701-2991592 GCA_014636745.2 Centella asiatica | reverse complement strand
TATATATATATATATATATATATATATATATATATATATATATATATTTGTTTGTGAAAGATGTTTTGAAATTAGTAATTGAGGAGGTTATATTTATATTTAGAAGTTATTAATTTTATTGCAAAAGGCTTTTTTCTTTTTGTATAAAAAAACAAAACAAAAAACAAAAGTGATCGAATGTACGACTCCCGGAAGTAATCTTGGGCCTTACACTTATATATATATATATATATATATATATATATATATATATATATATAGGTATGGCTTTTAATTTTTAGAGAATTGATTTTTTTAACAAACGTATGATATTGTCATATGTTATCTTAACATTTATACAATCTTTCATATTTATGTAGAAATAGCCATTTCCAATTTTATTTTTTTCTATCATAACTAAGTTGTTAATTCTATTTTCCGTATCCTTTTCCTATTTCATTTTCTTTCTAATAGTATAGGACGTTTAGTAACATAGGCAATTAAAAGTAATACAAATCTCATTTCATGTATCATGCAATGCGTTTACGAGTTTCTAAGTGCTATGTTTGATATAATTTCATTTGTAAACTAATGAAATGTATTATGAAAAGAAGATACGGAACAAAAAGCATAAAAATAGGTAAGAAACTACAAGTTCCGTTTTGTTTTTTTTTAAACCATGCACAAATGCAGATACTTCTCTATAACAACTCAAAAACTTCATAAGACCGCTGGCTCATTGACTCACTCAAGAATCCATCTCCAATTAAATCATATTTTTCATGCTTTGTATTTGAATATCTAAAATATAATAACAAATTCAACTGAGATCATTTTCTGAAACTAAGAATGCAATCATCTTCAAACATTCAACTGAAAGATAAACATTCATTCTAATAATGGCAATGAAAAACTGCTTATACAATAACACATCACGCCGAAGAAGTCTTCCAAATTCATTCTCTAAGACTATCATGAAGTGAACTTCTTTAGACAAACTTCTCGAGAAGTCTTCATAAAAAAATCTTACTCTGAATTACTTAAGAACACATGGAGGTCTATACTTTGAATCCTCACTCGAGCTGTTGGATCCAACGGCTATCGTGCAAAAAATCCAACTCCACAAAATTACACGGATAGAAATTAGATTGAATAGCTATGAAACACCAGAACTCGGATCTCAAACACACTGAGCAGTAGCATGACGAGTGCTTAGTATTTCTGAGGTGGTTTTTGTGTTGGCAGCAATCCAAATCGCTTCTTTAGAAGAACTCTTTGCCTCGAGTACTTGTCATCAGGTGAAAAGCGAGCTGAAAAACAAGGTGAACTATTGCGATCTCGATGCGTTGCATATGAATCAGACATTATATGTTCGTTTATATGATGATTTAGAATACTCAATATATTATCACACTATTAAAAATCTCAAAGCGATGGGATTCAAATCTCATACTGAGAACTCATTAAGTGCATGCTCAGGCCATAGGTTGAGTAGCAAAGGTATCCAACTCTTTATGTGGTTCAATAAATATCTCAGTTTATTTCAGTCATATATCTCCTTTAATCTTAAGAGGAAAACAAAAAAACACAATGGAGTCTATATATAAGAAAGGTGGCACTAGCACCAAAGCAATGCTACATTATCGTAATCATATCCCGTTATTAGACAAAAAGTGATGAGTTCGTCGTTCAGTCATAGGTTGGTCGAAAGACAAGTGTTGTATCGATCAGTCCACTCTCTGTTGCTCCCTCCAACTTTTTATTTTTTACTACTTACTGAGTAGCACTTCTGCCATTCAATCATAGAATCGATGCAGTTGCTACAACTTCAATCTAAACACCTAATTTCTTAAAAGAATGTAACAATATCATACATGAAATGTGTAAAGGTGAGTGAAACCATAACATGACTTGAGTTCAACAAAGGACAAAGTAGTTGAAAATCTCTTGAATGCATAATGTAAAACCTATATAAGCCATGACACTGTCATCTAAATCCCATAAGCCATCCATTATCCACGCCAACTAATTTTGATTAACAAGGCTTTTTCTTTTTCTTTTTAATGGAAAATTAATTACTGTAACATAAATCTTCCAACTGATTATGAAGTATCATACTTTTTCAACAATCCAAAACCCAAAAACCAAAGCTTAATGAACTGAAGTATTGCCTAAAAGACATGGAAATTAAACTACAATATGAAAGCTTAAAAAAATAACAACAGTAAACTCGCGCTCTCAGACATCTCCAGATAATCATTATTTGGACAGAAAACTTGATGGGGCAAACATATATATGAACCAACATGGTTAATATAACAGCTAAAGGAAAAGGGTACGTTTAAATAATATATACAAAAACAAGAAAAAGGAAATGAACAGAACAGTAGTAAACGTTTTAAATTATTACCTGGATGAGCAGATTGTGTAGCCAATCCAAGTGGTGTTTCTTTCTGCATCCCGGAGAGAAACAAATATTGAAGAAGAAGACCATATTCGTAAAAATAAGTAAAGATTTAATTTTGCAAAACATATAGTTCAAAGCTTATACTAAATATCACTTCAGAATCCTCAACCACAGTTTCTAAAACTAATTTCTACTTATTACCCACATAAGCCGTGAATATGGCTCACAAAACAATATAGATCTCGGGAGGACAAGAAAAATAAAGCTAAAACTTACTTTAGGACAAAATTGCAAAAATGTTGGGAGTATTTGAAATACCCAGATACTAAATCTTATAGAAAATGAAAGCAAGAACAAAGGAACAAGAAGCTAACCTTAGTAGTGTAAACTTTGTCCCCATTATCGTTTATGTAAAACTGGAGATACATTTTTACAGCTGAATGCGAACTTGGGGCAAACTGGCAACGTAAACAATTATACTTAAGATTACAAGAAATATCTGTTGGACAGAATTTTCAGAAAAATAAATCTCTTTCTTTCCCTGCTTGCCCTTGAAACGGATTTGGCGAAGAACAAAGCTTTAGCAGAAGCCACGCAACAAATCCTGCTTAAACCCTAGCAGACTGATGTTTGTGATATACCCCAAGGTTATGGGCCCCAAATTGGGTTTTGGTACATGGGCATTACACAATCTCAAATAGTAATGGGCCTCAATTTATTTTCTTACCGATTATCATTAAGCAATGGGCATCGGAGAACGTGTGGAGACAAAAGTAATTCTCATCCGGTTTTTGTATGTTTCTCTCATTCTTTCTCAATAAGCAGTAACATTATTATAGATGAAAATATAAAATCTTAATGAAAAAAATAGAAACATGCAAGCGCTAGACCAAAAATATTTATATTGACTAATGTTTCATTTGATGCGAATGAAAAATAAATTAACTATTTAATTATTGTGATGCACGAGTCTGTCGGAAAAGCTAGTTTTATATTATTTGGCATCTACATTTATAAACTTGATTTGATGATGTTTAAAAATATAAATTTATTAACATGAGGTAATTGAATATTTCAATTAACTAATTGTTCATTTGATGCAAATAAAAAACTTATTATTTAATTATTTGCGACGCACAACTCCGTCACATAAGGTCATATTGATATTATTTGGTGTGTGCTTCTACAAACTTGATTCGATAATGTTTAAAAATATGAATTTCTCAACTTGAGATAATGGAATATTTTTATTAACTAACATTTCATTCAATGTGAAAAAAATTAAATATTTAATTATTTTGACACACCAATCCGTTGTAAAAGCTAGTTTTTATATTATTTGGTGTGTGCTTATTTAAACTTACTTTATGATGTTTAAAATTATGAATTTCCTAAAGAGTGATAGTTGAATATTTTTATTATCTACACGTATTTTCGCTTGAAATAAAAATGATTTTATAGATTAAATTATTTGCGACGCACCATCCCATCGCAACTTATTTTTTCTATTATTTGTTGCAAGCTTGTATAACTCGATTTGATGATTTATAAAATTGTGAAGTTCTTGATTAGTGATCATATAATATTTTTCTTAACTAATTGATCGTTCGACATTAATAAAAAAGAACTTACATAGTTATTTGTGACAAACAATTCTATCGCAAATATTCATTTTTATATTATTTGTTTTGTGCTTTTATAAACTTGATTTTGATGATGTTTAAAAATATGAATTTACTAACCTAAAATAATGGAATATTTTTATTAACTAATTGTTCAATTGACTCATATAAAAAACAATTTATTATTTAATTATTTACAAAACATAACTCCATCGCAAAAGCTCATATTTATATTATTTGGTATGTGTTTCTATAAACTTGATTCGATGAGTTTTAAAAATAAGAATATCTTAACAGAAGATAATGGAATATTTTTATTAACTAACTCTCCATTCGATGTGAATGAAAATAAAATAAATATTTTATTATTTGTGACGCACAATTCCATCGCAAAAGGTAGTTTTTATATTATTTGGTGTGCGCTTTTATAAACTTGATTTTTTGACGTTTAAAAATATGAATTTATTAACATAAGATAATGGAATATTTTTATTAACGAATTGTTCAATTGACGCAAATAAAAAAGAATTTATTATTTAATTATTTGCGACACACAACTCCGTCGCAAAAGGTCATATAAATAAAATTTGATGTGTGCTTCTATAAACTTAATTCGATTATGTTTAAAAATATGAATTTCTTACAAAAAAGATAACTGAATATTTATGTTGACTAATTTTTCATTCGATGCGAATGAAAAATAAATTAAATATTTAACTATTGTGATGCACGAGTCCGTCGAAAAAGCTAGTTTTATATTATTTGAAATCTACTTTTATAAACTTGATTTGATGATGTTTAAAAATATAAATTTATTAACATAATATAATGGAATATTTTTATTAACTAATTGTTCATATGACTCGAACAAAAAATAATTTATTATTTAATTATTTACAATGCACAACATTGTGTCAAAAGCTCATATTAATATTATTTGGTGTGTGCTTCTCTAAACTTCATTCGGTAATGTTTAAAAATATGAATTTATTAACTTAAGATAATGGGATATTTGTACTAACTAATTCTTCTTTTGATGCGAATAAAAAAGAATTTATTATTTAATTATTTGCAACGCACAACTCCATCGCAAAAACTCATATTTATTTTATTTGGTGTGTGTTGGGACAAACAAATCTAACGCAAATACCCATTTTTATATTATTTCTTGTGTGCTTTTATAAACTTGATTGGATTATGTTTAAAAATATGAATTTATCAACATTAGATAATGGAATATTTCTTATTAACTAATTGTTCGTTCAACGCAAATAAAAAAGAATCTACATATTTAATCATTTGTAAAGCACAAATTCGTTGCAATTATTCATTTTTCGGTTATTTGTTGTTTGCTTTTATAAACTTGATTTCATGATGTTTACAAATATTAATTTATTAACATAAGATAAAAGGAATATTCTTATTAACTAATTCTTCATTTGATGCAACTAAAAATGAATTTATATTTAATTATTTGCAACTCACAACTCCATCACAAAAGCTCATATTTATATTATTTGGTGTGTGCTTCTATAAATTTAATTTGATGATGTTTAAAAATATGAATTCCTTAGCAAAAGATAATGGAATATTTTTATTAACTAACATTTCATTCGATGAGAATGAAAATAAATTAAATATTTAAATATTATGACGCACCAGTTTGTCTCAAAATCTAGTTTTTATATTATTTGATATGTGTTTATATAAACGTGATTTGATGATGTTTAAATATACGAATTTATTAACATAAGATAATAGAATATTTTATTAACTAATTGGTCATTTGACACAAATAAAAAAGAATTTACATATTTCATTATTTGTGAAGCACAACTTTGTCGCAAAAGCTCATATTCACATTATTTGATGTATGCTTCTATAAACTTGATTCGATGATGTTTAAAAATATGAATATCTTAACAAAAGATAGTGGAATATTTTTATGCAATACGAATGAAAAATAAATAAAAATATTAAATAATATTTATTATTTTTATTAAATAATTTTATGTTCGATGCGAATGAAAAATAAATTAAATATTTAATTATTGTGACGCACCAGTCCATCGCAAAAGCTAGTTTTTATATTATTTGGTGTGTACTTATATAAACTTACCTTCGTGATGTTTGAAATGGTGTATTTCCTAAAAATTTATAGTTGAATATTTTTATTATCTAAACGTATAGTCACTTAAAATAAAAACGATTTTATAGATTGAATTATATGTGAAGCACAATCCCGTCGCAAATCTTACTTTTTCTATTATTTGTTGCAAACTTGTATAAACTCGATTCGATGATATATTAAATTGTGAATTTCTTGACAAGTGATCATTTAATATTTTTTATTAACTAATTGTTTGAGTGACGCAAATAAAAAGAATATACATATTTAGTTATTTGCGATGCACACCTCCGTCGCAAAAGCTCATATTGATATTATTTAGTGTGTGTTTCTATAAACTTGATTTGATGATGTTTAAAAATATGAATTTATTGAATTATATATTATTTTGTGTGTGTTTCTATAATCATATTGTATTTTTGCTTCAAATAAAAAAGAGATTATATATTGAATTATTTGCGTTGCACCATCCCATCGCAAATCTTTTTTTTATTCTTATTAATTGCATGCTTGTATAAACTCGATTCGATGTTATATAAAATTTTGAATTTGTTGACAAGTGATAATTTAATATTTTTTATTAACTAATTGTTCGTTTGACGCAAATAAAAAAGAATTTACTCATTTTTATATAATTTGATGCGTGCTTATAAACTTGATTTGATACTGTTTGAAAATATGAATTTATTAACATAAGATAATGGAAAATTTTATTAATTAACTGTTCGTTTAAGGCCAATAACAAAATTTATTATTTAATTATTTGCGATGCACACTCTGTCGCAAAAGCTCATATTTATATTATTTGGTGTGTGCTTATATAAACTTGATTTGATGATGTTTAAAAATATGAATTTCTTAACAAAAGATAATGAAATATTTTTATTAACTAATTGTTTGTTCGATGTGAATTAAGAAAAAAAATTGAATCTTTAATTATTTGTGATGCACCACTTTGTCGCAAAATCTCTTTTTTTTATGTTATTTGTTGTAAGATTGTGTAAACTCAATTCAATGATAAATAAAATTGTGAATTCTTTTATATGTGATAATTGAATATTTTTATTAACTAATTGTTCATTCGACTTGAATAAACAATAGTTTTTTTTAAAAATTATTTGCGATGCACAATTTCGTCGTAAAAACTCAATTTTATATTATTTTGTGTATGCTTTTTATAAACTTGATTTGATGATATTTGAAACTATGAATTTCTTAAGAAAAGATAATTGAATATTTTTATTAACTAACTATTTGATTCATAAATGACTACCATTGAAACCAGTGCTCTAGCACGAATTTATATTTGTTTATTATTTTTTAGTTCCTTGATAGTTTTTTTTAATGTGTTAATATAATTATTCTTTTATTTGTGTCATTCTCATGTTTTATGAATTATTTTTATGTTTACTATCTTATAGTTTTACGATCGAAATGTAACAACAATCTGAATTGAATGTAATATTCTACCAAATATTTATTTATCAATTTATTCAAAATAAAAATTTTACTTTTCATCATTTTGTTAAGAAATAATTAAATATTAAAATAAAAGTAATTTATTAAAAGTTATATCATGCATATATACGTGTGTGTATATATATATATATATATAGTTCTTGTTTTGATCATTCATGTTTGTATTAAACTATAGAATGAAAGAAAAATGAAATTATATAACAACATTTCTTGTAGGGAGTTCGTGCTTTATGAATGTTTTAATTTACTTATCTGTAAGAAGAATTATATAGAATGATGTTACCACATGCTTATCTTAACTCTTACCTCTATTTTTTTAATATTAAATCTTCGTAAAATTTATTATTCTATGTTTCAATCAATACAATAGTTTTAATATTATTTTTCAAGTGACGTGATTATCTATTATCTCTTTATGTTTTGTACTCTATATTAAAATGGTCAAACAGTTATTTTAAACTCGAAAAAATAAATTTATAATAATGAATTTTATTATACTAATTTATTCTATTGTTGTAAAATTGACATTTATTGATTTTGTTATAAATTCATTTAATCATAATTGATTTGGTAGATTATATAGTTATGTTTTATTATTAATCTGGTTATAATCATTTTAATTAAATAGGTTTAATTAGTGATTAAGAATATAAATGATTTGATTGTAATTATTTATACTGATTTCAACTCGATAGCATGATTTTTTTTTAATAACTTATTAGATTATTATTAATATTATTATTATTTGGTTTGACGGAATCATTTAGGAAGGAATGAGAATGGAAATAAAATCATAATATACGTTTTCATTGATACATTTGGTATGCTTTTGAAAAATTATTTTGGAATGACATGATATTACGAAAATTTACTTAAATATTCTGTTTGGAATTGTATATATAGATTGTCATGCATTAAATAATACTATTATAAAATTATTATTATTATATAATGTTTTATTTAAGAATAATGATGACGATTATAATGATGATGTTCATGTCGTTGTGTTTTTTGATATATGCATTAAATAATCTTCAATGCTCGTTTACAATGCATAAAAATATGAAAATTTTGGTTAGGATGGATTTTTACGCTTATTATGCAACCAAGCCATGAAAAGTAATTGATTCATTCTCGTTCTTTTTCCCAACCAAACACCCCCATAGTAAAGCTTTTCCCTCCTTATTCTATTGTTTGCTTTGCCGGATTCCAAGCTTTGAAAACGCGCAGGCGACACTACAAAACACAATTTAAAGTTCAAACCCACGTCTCTCTCTCTCTCTCTTCAACCTACAAAATTGACCCACTGATCTATGCGTTCCCTTTCATCGTAACCCCAACGACTTCCATTTCCACTACTCTAAATTAATCTTCCATTATCGAGCTCATCCTCAAAACCCCATCTTCACATATCTCCAAAATTCAACAACTTCCCTCTTCAATTTCACTAAACCCCACGTAAAACCCCCACTCTACATCATCAATGTCGTTCGATGAAGAAGACGACGAATCATACGATCACACCCTCCTCATAATCCGCGAAGTCTCCGTTTTCAAAATCCCTCCTCGTACCACCAGCGGCGGTTACAAGTGCGGGGAGTGGCTCCAGACCGCTAAAATCTGGTCGGGTCGGCTCCGAGTTGTGTCTTGCAAGGACTGGTGCGAGATCCGACTGGAGGATCCGAATTCCAGTGAACTTTTCGCTGTTTGCTTTGTGTACCCTGGACAGAGGGAGAGCGCTGTCGAGTCTGTTCTGGATTCTTCGAGATACTTCGTGTTGAAGATTGAAGATGGAAAGGGAAAGCATGCGTTTGTCGGGTTGGGATTTTCGGAGCGGAACGAAGCGTTTGATTTCAATGTGGCATTATCAGATCACGAGAAGCATGTGAAGAGGGAGAATGAGGAGGTGTGTGGTGAAAAGGGCGAAGATAAATTAATTGTTATTCATCCGGTAGTAAATCAGAGACTTCAGGTAGTATACTTACCTCTAACAGTTGTGGAAAATTGTTATATCGGCTGAAATGATTGAATGTGTTAAGAAAATGTTAACTTTGCTGAATTTTGATGTATTCTTGTGTAAAAAATATAAAAATTGCTGAGTTTGATATGGTGTCCTATTTTCATGGAGCTGAATTCGGATAAAAGTATAATTCGCTCATATAAGGAATTGTTATTTAGTTACGAGTAGAACAGACATATAATAACATTGTGTAGTTTTTTGCTCGTGGAATTTGACTATGAGGATGAATACGGAGTGTTTGAATGCAATGGTTTGAAGAAAATGAACCCGAAGGCATTTTATTGAAATGCAATGTAACATAGCCAGTTGCTTTCTTTTTCTGTCTTTGGATAGCGGAGAGGAAGTGTAAGTTCCATGATCATTCCAACTTGGCCTTGGTGATTCCAAAAACTTCAAAATATTTTGGTTCTTTAACATAATTACAAGGAGTTAAGCTTGAGCTTATATTTTGCTATAACTTAATATCTGATTGGAGTAAAGGTTTGCTCAAAAGGTACATCAATCACGTAGTTGCTTCAATTTTGGATTTGCGCATAAAGGAGATATTAAACATCTCTATTGGAGTTGATTATAGGGGAGTTCAAGTAGAAATGTTTATTCACATTAGAATTTCCCTATTCTTCTTATTATTATTGATAATCGTTCCTATTTATTACAGATGATTCATTTGATACATAATCATGGACCTAGTGCTGCAAAGTAACAATATTCTTCTAAATGTTGCTATGTGTGCTTGTATATCACTTCTTCTTTTCTGGTCTAGCTATATGTGTGTGTGTGTGTTTGGACTATTGTCGTATCATATTCTTGTTTATTTGTGGGGTTAACTTTACATAAGTTGGATTTAGGAAGGCGAAACCATCAGGATTAATGTGAAAAACAAGGTCTCTGGTGGGACAGGCATGCTTTCAGCTGCTGGGCTGTCTGGGGGACTTTCCACAACTGTAAGATCTAAACCTCTTGGCATTGTCCCTCCACCTAGTGGTGCTGGAAAAAATAAGACACTTCTGCCGCCCCCACCTAATGATCCTGCTGCTGCTCGGATGACATCTGGTAGTCTTGTTATTTCTTTTAATGGGACAAAGGAGAATGGAATGCATTCTAATGATACTTTCACAAATCTCTCTCAACTCAAGGTATCCCTTTGTTTTCTATTGTGCACCTTTTCTTAACTAGGTATGTTTGCATTCATTAGAAAATAAAAAGAGTTTCTTTAAACTTCTGAACCTAAGATTTGGGCTCTTTCCTTTCTATGTGCATTTGCATTCTTTGTGCTTGCTATGCCAGTTGCAGAATTTTGTTTGAGAAATTTCATGCCATTGTTGTTATAATGATCTTAGTGAGTATTGACTGACATCAATTTGTAGTTGTCCAATACGCTTGACAGGGATGCAGCAAGTCCATTTACAAATATTGAAAATTTGAAAGCTTATAATCACTTCTTTTTTTTTGTCAATTATTTATATTTGTTCTTGCCAAACTATGCAAGATTATTTTCTCCAATTCTGGTATCAGCCTATTTCCTCAATAAACCCGTGTCTGGATGATAAGGTTTCTATCCTCCTGCCCTTTCTTTTTGACTTTTTATTTTCGCCATTCTACTTTTGGATAAGTTTTGACTAAATTAATTATGACCAAAGGATGTATCTTGAAGACGGGCATATTGTGCTTTTTTATCTCAACTATATTGCTTGAAACAGATATAGCCCTGCGGAGAGATACCATAGAAATATTTTCATCCACCATATGCTTAATTAAAATTCCGTGGTATGTTTGGTATAAACACAATATTCCTTGTTTTGTCATCAAGAGATAAGATTGACATTGTCCGACTTAAGTGGTACAGAATTATCTTGTGTATGCGAGGTCGAGGGTATGCAATATAGATGAGTGTAATCTTTTAAATTAGCAATGTTAGTGGTATACGTCTTCATATTGATTTTCTCACTGAAAGTTAGTTGTGCTAATGGATAGAGATCTTTATCCTAGTTGGTTCTATACAGTTCTGATTTCGTAAAATGTATCATCAGATATTCCTCAACAAATACCCTGATGATATTAGGCAGGAGTCGTAAATTCCCGAGTTTATCTATATTATATTTGAGTATGTCACTGTGCATAAAAGAGTTAGATGACCGTAGGAACGAAACTAATTGAGAGTTTTGATTCAGAAAGGCTCTTTAATGCATTGGAAGGGTGGTACATTTCAGTAGTTTCAACCTAGCATACTGGATTGTTGCATGTCTGTGTAGCTTAACCGATACTCCCTCCATTTTAATTTGTAAGTCGTTTTAGCAATGACACATAAATTAAGGAGCCAATAATTGTTGGTTATTTCAAGAAAATTTATATGTTAAATTCCGTTTATACCCTGAATATGTGTTGGTAGACTAAAAGTACTCTTCAATTCTTTAAGCGTATTCCGATACTATGACCGTCGTTCAGTTTGGTTTTGTGTTGGGATTGAATAGAGTTTTACTCCTTCCCAATGTCAAAGTTGCAGAAGTAATAAGAAAAATAATTAATTTATCTAGGAATTGTAAAACGACTTACATTATGAAAAATCTCTCCAAACCTAAAACGACTTACAAATTGAAATGGAGGGAGTATATAGGTCTAAGATTACATCCAATGCTAGTATCTACAAAAATATGAACATTTTCCCGAAATGTTGGAAATTCATGTCTGTAAAGTGAACAAGATGTTGATTGCCCATTTCTGAACATTTTCAGAGGAATCTACCTGGCACGACTGGTTCAGAATCAAGTAAAACTTCTGCAGCAGGATGGGCGGCATTTTAATTATACAGGTGCATCTTAAATATCGTCAATAACTTGAGATCTTGTTGAGACAGAAAGCAGAAAAATGGAAAGAGATATTGCAGATTGAAGGAAAGATTCAGTACTTGATACTTTTATTTTGAAGACTTGCATATGAAATGTTTTTACATACTTTTTCTTATTCTCATGAGTAGATTTTAAAATTGTACCAGGCAAGAGGCCAAACTTCTTTCCTTGTGTTATTTGTTCCGTAATAGGAACTTTGCCAAAATCTTAAAGTGTTTAAGAACATTTACGTTTTAGTAAATAATCACTCAACCTTGTATTATTTTTTCCCCCCACTTTCCCTACAGTATATTTTTTGAAGCAACTTTTGTTTATGTGTATTCATATTGATGAGGCCGGTTAAAGTAGTAATAATCGTAAAATAGTTCATCAACCTAGGAATATAATTTGCTCTCCAGCTCAATTCCTGTTGGGGTGCATATTTTTAGAAGAGTAATTATTCTTTGACAAAGGTTCTGAAGATCTACTCTGCTTAACGTGCTCACTTTTAAACTCAAATTGATGATTAAATTTTAAAATAATAATATATGTAATTTAATGAGTAGTGTTTTGTAGATAATATATAAATACCATGTACAGATTGCAATTGAAAAAAAAAATATTCATTTTTTTAGTACGAGTTAAACTGATGTCAAAATGTGTACTCAGTACATCAATGAAGTGCCTATTGATGCAATATCAGGATAAGGAGCTCAAGTCCACACCAGTAAACCTCAAAATATCTTATAAAATCTGAAATAAAAACTATTTCCTATATTCCAAAATTTCAATAATCGAAAATCAAGAAACAAACTTCGTGCTGTAATATGTAAAATTACATTCAATCATTAATTATTTTGAAGATATATTTCATAATTGCATTTCTCATTTCTAAATTTTGCCATCTAATCATAAACAAATTGAAACGAACTTTTTCTTCTTATTATATGTCACATTTTACTTTTTATGATGTGGAACATGTAAACCTAGAGAGATGGGGTATCTATATTTTCAAAATAAATCAATTTTTTATAAGACACTAGAAACTAACAAGTAATATATGCTGAAGTTTTTATTGGTAGACTTATTCTTCTCTAGATACCTATATAATAATAATTATTATTATTTTTAATATCATTAACATATATACAAATTGATTATCACTATCACTTGAATGGTGACGTTTGAATCGATTAATAAATTGAAGATTAGAATTTATTCTTTGGTGCTTGGCTTTCATGGTTTACACGGTGGGCGCTAAAGCACCATTACGGTGCCATTTGTTTCTCCATAAGGAGTTTGCTCTCAATTTCTATCTCTCTCTGTTTTCACTTCATAATTTTCAAACGCGTTAATTAATTTGCATCTGGAGACTACGTTTTTACAATTTATTTTCATTCTCTTTTCTATTTATTTTACAACTGAAAACAATTTATTTAAAAGAAAATCTAAAATTTAAGAAAGGAATGTGACAACTTCATGAGAAACTATTGAATTGATGATTTATGCATTCAACTTGTCATTTTATTTTATAAAATTGTATCTATCTACTTAAGTTAACTCATTCAAAACATAATCCATTTTTTTTTTCATTTTCACACTTTTTTATTTTTTTCTCATCATTTCCTTCCAGCATTATCTTTTTCCATCTCCTTAATTCAATTTATCCTTAAATACAATTTCAAGATAACTCTAGATGTGTAGTCTCTAGAAAATGTATGTAGAATAACTGCACAAAATCAAGACGAAACTGTTAGTTACGATTTTGTCACTTTCCTTAGAAAACTTCTTGACAAGCAATATACACAATAATGGCTTTATTTTCGTCCAATACTACGTTCTATAACATAAACAAACATATAATATATATGATTATATATATATATATATATATATATATATATTGTGTGTGTGTGTGGTTAATTTATATATACTGTAGAGTTGTTGAATAGTTCATGTAGGGAATATATGATGCAAAACAGGAAGAAGACAAATTTCTGTGTTGTATGAGATGGACTATGGGTAGACTGGGATGCATTAAGTCATTCACTGTCAAGGTAAATAAGTTAAAAACAATTAATTTCACACTTGTTCTACTTTTAATATTGATGCTAGAATATCTTCAACACACATACGTCGAACCATGTGTTAAAAAGCAAGTGCTCCACCAAACCAGTTTTTTCTTGCTATAAGCTAGCAGGCCAAAACCAAAACCATATAAACGACCGTCTTAGCTAGGGTTTCCTTTTCACTAGGAGTCACTTTCAATTAATCCCCATAATCTGATCACCCGTAACCTGTCAAACAGTAGTCCTGCTGATTAACCATAAGTCATAAAATGATTTCAAATTGTTAATATTTTTCTTTTACTTATATAGGAGGCCTTTTCTTTTCGTTGGTCGGTTGGGGGGGGGGGGGGGGGGGGGGGGGG
>CM025786.1:2911693-2976601 GCA_014636745.2 Centella asiatica | reverse complement strand
GGGGGGGGGGTGACATCCTCACGTCCACGAATTTCATACAATATACAAATTAATGACTTCAAATTAATGACTTCTATTGCCGCATGTCTCCTATTATAATGAAAATTTAAACATATTCCCTTTGTTCCACCTACATCTGTTTCCCATTACTCTGTCAACTGTTGATGCATGCAGAACAGTAACAGACATGAAGATCACATCCAAATTAGTTACATGACAATATATATGTACGTACTCCAATACATGCATAATTGATAGATACATTAGGTTTTTCATGAACTGAACATTATAATATGATATATATATATATATATGCATCCATAACATCCATAAATTTTCCCTAGCTTTCATTTTTTTATCCTTTTTTTCCGCTAAATTATACAACCTTTTTGTGTAGTCCAACTATACAAGTGGCATTGCGGTAATGGTATAATTAGACCACAACTGATGCAATTTCATATCATAATTATTTTTAGATTGGAATGAATATACGTGTCATTTATTTCAGTTTAAAATTTAAAAATTTAGTAGTATATTTTTTTTTTCTTTGGGTTACAAGCTAGTACGTATTTTCAAAAAAAGTTAATCCATACTTTGATTTATATATAATCTACATCAATTTTGGACGTCTAGATCTCTTACAAAAATCCAAAAATGGTATATATCCACTTATGTTCCGTTAAAAAATGGATCATTCATCCTTATTCCTCATTTCCACCACCATCTCCAATAGACACCATAAAATTTTATAATTTTATTTTGTACATACAAATGGATTAAATCCATTCCCCTGTCACTCTGATTCCTCAAACCGAACGGAGTATTAATTATGGAGAACATCTTTCTCACAAGAAACTTTAAATTTCTTAATTAATGATATATTTCTTACGTGAGATAACAAAGAAATATAACAATAATTGTCCAAATCAGAATAAGTTCTAGGCGTTTAGCTATTATATGTTGCAGCAGTTGTTTATAAACCCTTCTAGTCCCACTCTGTGACGACCCCACAATCCCTCACTGGATCAGGGTTTCGTCAAAAGAAGGAAAAGATAACCATACATCCACTTCAAAAATTAATTACTGAAAGAAACAGTAATAAGGAGTTATTACAACCCAAAATATCACATTTACAGCGGAAGCTATTTTGTTTCTATTTTGTAATACAAAATATCATTTCCCAGATCATCCTCCTTTCTTTCCTCCCTATTGGCATTATAAGGCTAGCCAACTTCAGAAACTAATCATTTTTGCCTTCCCTTTATCAGAGGGTTCAGCCTTTACTTCTTGCCCTGCAAGACATTAAAATTCAACAAGAATGAGCGATTCACGCCCAGCAAGTATATAAACAATTTGGGGAAAAACGAGATTGAAATACTTCAAGGAAATTCATTTCTGTTGGAAGGCTTGATGGAACAATATCAACGCCTTTAAAATCCTTAAGAAATCTTTAAGGTTACTGATGATAAACAATTGTGTAACCTTTCTGAAGACAGAACACAACTTTCTTGGAGTAAAAAAATATCCATCGGGGGCTATACCCGTTGGATCTGCTAACCATACGGTATACAGCTGGCCTAACTGTGCCCGCATGATCCCTCTTGTGTGAACGTACGTAGTCACATAAAAATTCCTCTTGGTTAGGTGAAGAACAAATCAGCACCTTTCCTTTCCTCTTGCCAACCATGTGGCATTTCCCAATTAAGGGACATATCATTCTCATTCATTTGCATAGATATAAGATTGAATAATATCAAATAAATCAAAGCTCCTTTATATCCATGCATTTCATTCATATCATGCTAGCGGAAATTAAAGCATAGCATTTTGTTTCACAAGGAAATTAAATATAAAGGATATAATTTGTACGCATGTCGAATCAATTGATCATGCGCATAACTGAAATAAACATCAGAGTAAGAATATACTTGCATTATCAAGCATAATAATGCAGATATAAATATAAGAGTGTAAATATACTTGCCTCAGTCCTTTGCACAAAATTCAAATCAATTTACTTGCGAAAGAGATTCTGTAAATTACGCAAGTAATTTTTAATACTTTAACAAGAATTTATGGAAGAAAACATGCATGTGATAAACTAGTTTTAAGGAGATAATATTTTATAGTCTTGGTAGCAGACTATGCATCGGAGATAAATTTTCTTATTAATAACTCATCAGGGATTGATAATTATAGCCATCAGGGATTACGGAAGGGTATCAGGGACTAATACGTGTATTGGACGCGCCAGGGATTAAACGCGTCGGGGACTAAAAAACCTTCAGGGACTGATTTGAGCCTATCGGAGATTAGTATATGACGTCATCGGAGACTAATTTACCCATCGGGGATTAATGTTTCATCAGGGACTGATGACGTCACTTTAAGTCTATCGGGGATTAATCCTGACGTCATCGGAGATTAAATAACTCATCGGGGATTAAACAACCTATCGGGGAATAAATAACCCATCGGGGATTAATCGGGGATTAAATAACCTATCGGGGAATAAATAACCCATCGGGGAATAAATAACCCATCAGAGAATAACAGAATATCTCATCGGAGACTACGGATATCTCGTCAGGGACTAGCAATATCTCATCAGAGATTAACAATATCTCATCAAAGATTAACTGCAGAGCCTGTTTCCGCTACAATGAAAGACTTTAACATGAACATCTCAGACTATGATGTCTCATGATGATGCAAAGAATATTAATCCTAGCATAAATCTTTGATGCTATGCATGAAAGAAAACTGAATAGATCACTGAGTTCTTACCTCTTCGTTTTCAGAGTGGAATCAAAGCTTTTCTGAGAAAATTCTCTGAAAGAAAATCTCGGAAGTTTTCAGAGATAACAATTTTGATGAAACTCTTAGGAGAGAAATTTGGTAAAGAGTTGGAATTTCATTTCGGATGGGGTATTTATAGAGTTAAAAAGCAGTAGTCTACGACTAAACTTGAAATAAGATAATTGGTTAATTTGGACGGTAAGTACGGCTGCTCATCATGATTCCTTAGCAGCTAAGTACGCATAAGCAGCTGCTGTCCTTCATGCACCACACTTCGTCACCTAAACATCTCTTAGTCACACACGTAGTTATAAAACTACGTAATCCTTTCATTCCCTTCCTTGTAGATCAAAATAATCTTATATGGGATTTGCTAATCCCCTTTTGATACCTTCTCAAGGATTTAACCTTATAATCATGAGTACCACATTATCATAAAATTCTTATTGAATGTATATGAATTTATCATTCATATCCAAAAGAATTAGACTCCATGCAAAAATAAGATAACATAAAATAAGATTTGCCACAAAATATATTATCTTATATTATAAAACAAATTTACAATTTTCAGGTTCTCACACACTCATTTATCCAAAATATTCCGATCTTTCATCTTTTGATATTAAATTTATTGCTCTCTACAAGGAAACCTAATATTAGAGAGCTTTCATGACTAATCCTACATATTATTTATTCCATTCGCAGGGAAAACCAAATATGCAAGAGCTTTCATGACTACTAAACATTAATTATATTAATTATTAAGCTTTTGTTTATAAACATTATATAGTAATTAATTTATTTTAGTTAAATATAAAATTAATCACAACCACAATAGCGTAAGAGTTTGGCAATTAGCTGTTTAACTTCATCTATATGGTTTCACTAGGCCGGCCATAATTTGGAATTTGAATAAAAAAATTTAATAACCCTAAAACTTTTGCTTTATTTATATGTGACCAATTCTTTGGTGGTCATTCTTTTGGTCATCTTCATGTCAATTTTCATCTTCATCTTATGGCCTGCAACTATCCTCTTTCATGTATCCTAGCTGGCACCCACCTAATTTTTTATTTTTTTTTATTTAAGGATTTGTTTTATTACTACTTTTGTTTTGATAATTTAAGAAAATGTCATTTTATATTTATGTTCAACTACTCAAATTTATAAGCATAAAAATTTATGGGCCAAGACTAGCTTCTTTGTATTTCAAGTAAATAAAAGAACGGAGAGAAACCTATATTTTTTTAATGTATGGGAAAATATTATGCGTATTGAAACATAAATATAGAAAAAAAATATTTTAACATGAAAAGCATCACAGAAATATCATTCATTCATCTCATAGATTACAAGTGATGTGCCTATATATATAGACATACAGAAGAAATAACATTGATAGTGATAAAGATACTAATTCTTATCTTATTAACTTAATATTACCCTAAACTAATTACTAATAACTATTATCTAATAATCTGTGTAGGTGTAAAAGTGGTTGGTAATTAATTAGTTTCAGATAAATAAAGTTTATTCAGTATATTTCAAAAAGTAACAAATCAAACCATTCCATTCACTCCTGAAATTTAATCAGAATTGGGAATGTACGTTTTAAGAAACAGATTCTTAATATGAATGCAAATTAATTTCCAACTAAATAATTAATTAGAATATCAACTAGACATCATTTTAATTACAATAAAGTAGCATAGGTAATGTGTATGATGCGAATCTGGAAGATTATGGCATATTTGTTTTAACTTAATTTTTGGAATTACTAGATTTTTGTTGCATAAATTACGCTGTCAAATTTTAGATTCTCTAAATTTAAGCTAAACAAATGTATACTCATTTTTTTTAGTATGTAATTTATATATATATTCTCCAAATATAGAAAAAGAAAAGTGTTTTCTAGCTCCAAACACATTTCATTAAAAGAATGAAAACGTATTCAAAACATGCCCCATGCATACACACACACACGCAGTATATATTATAAATATATCTTTCTCCCTCTCCACTCTATATATATCCCTACAGCATATAGCCCATCAAATTAATCACTAACTTTTATCATTTAATATCATGATGAAAGGTGGCTTTGAAGCTCTAGACATAATCCAACCCCATGAACAATGGGACTACACTTCAGTTGGATTCTCTACAGCTACCTCTTCCGATCTTTATGTTAATTCCAAGCCGGCGATCACTGGCTTCCCGGAGAGAAATGAACTCTCCGAGTGGGTCGAGAATGTCACTAGACAACTCATCGAAGACTTGCCGGAAAGCGGGCAGGAAAGTAGCTTGCAAAATGACTCAACAATGGTGTATGAGGACAACATTGTCCCAGCACTATTGGGTGAGTTAAGGCCAAGAAAAATGGCAAAAATTAGAAATAATTCTGATGTTGGTAATAGAGATCATCAACAAGTTCAATGGTGCAATAATGATCTTGAAAGTGGTGATAGTAATAATAACAATAATCAAACTAGGTCAAGTAGGTTAGATGAGCCAGGTTTGAATTTGATTACCCTTCTTTTGGAATGTGCTGTTGCCATTTCAGTTGATAATCTTGGAGAAGCACATAGAATGTTACTTGAGCTTACCCAAATGGCTTCCCCTTATGGTCCTTCTTGTGCCGAAAGAATTGTGGCTTATTTTGCTAAGGCCATGTCTAGTAGGGTTATCAATTCTTGGCTTGGAATTTGTTCCCCTTTGATCAACTACAAAAATGTGCATGGTGCTTTCCAAGTCTTTAACAACATCTCCCCTCTAATCAAATTTGCACATTTTACCTCAAACCAAGCCATTCTTGAGGCATTTCATCGTCGCGATAGGGTTCATATCATTGATCTTGACATCATGCAAGGCCTCCAATGGCCGGCTTTGTTCCACATCCTCGCCACGCGGATGGAGGGCCCACCACACGTGAGGATGACCGGAATGGGGAGCTCGATGGAGATCTTGGTGGATACAGGAAAACAATTGTCTAATTTTGCGAAACGTCTAGGAATGTCATTTGAATTTTACCCCGTCGCCCAAAAATTTGGTGATATTAGTGATGTTTCGATGTTACAAGTTCGTAGAGGCGAAACGCTGGCCGTGCATTGGTTGCAACATTCACTATATGATGCCACGGGGCCGGAATGGAAGACAATGAGGCTATTACAAGAATTAAACCCTAGGGTTATCACTTTGGTGGAACAAGATTTGTGCCATGGGGGATCATTTTTGGACCGTTTTGTGGGGTCCCTTCATTTTTATTCCACAATTTTCGACTCACTCGGGGCATTTATGCCGAGCGATGACTCGAGTCGCTACCGAGTTGAACATGATCTTTTGTACAGAGAGATCAACAACATAATGGCCATCGGCGGACCCGCGCGAAGTGGAGAGGATAAATTTAAGCATTGGAAGAGTGAATTAGCAAGAAACTGTTTCATGCAAGTTCCAATGAGTGCAAATTCAATGGCACAAGCACAACTTATACTTAATATGTTTCCTCCAACTCATGGATATAGTCTTGTTCAAGGAGATGGAACACTTAGACTAGGGTGGAAAGAAACTAGCTTGTTTACTGCCTCGGCTTGGACTTCACATGGTTCTTCTAGATAGATACATAGATTAATTACTAATTATTTATAATTTAATTTGTGTTGCATTTTCATATATCATCTTCCCTTTTGGGTTGAATATTGTTTAGATCTTATAAATTAATTTTACTTTAGAAATTAAAATTAGTTTAATTAGAGATTTCTGTACGTTTAGGCGTTACAAGGGATTTATGTTAAGTTCGTTTGTTTTCTGCATCGTTTTATGGTCTAGGGGTTCCAACTATTAATGCTAATTAATTAATTCCAATCTACTTTTGTATGCATGTCTTTGTAGTGGAGTATACAGATATTGTGTATTTAAGATATAGCGTGTTCTTGAATTGCCATGTACACATGTTTCTCTTCTACATTTGCCGGCAGCAGTTCAAGCCTAGGCTTTTTTTTGTTTCTTTTTTTTTTTTGGCAAAAGACGAAAATTTTATTAATATTGAAGGGGGTTTATCCAAAAAAATTTGAATCAAACAAAATTACAAAGCAAACACTTGAAGAAAACTCTTCGAGGCAACCGAAATTTTTTTGACTAAAAATTTACGTCACCTTAGATAAGAGATCAAATAAATCAACCATCAACATTATGTGGGTAAGAGATCAAACAACCGACCCAAGGAAGTATGTTCAAAAAATACTCGGACTGCCATATCGAAATGAATGAGAGAGTCGAATTTGAACCCAAGAAGCCACTGACAAGAGAGGAAAGAACTTGCGGTATTGTATGCATTAATAATTCAAGAAGTTTAAGACTTTAATGTCTAAAGAGTATTACTATCAGATTTGTAAACTGATGCAAACTTGAAACTTGAAAACTTAAACCAAACTGATTGAGCACCATGATCCCACCTCAAATGACGTGACCAAAACTCAAAATCAAACGAGATGTACAAGTTCTTACGTTATAAAAGGGTATATTTTCATAAAAATTAGTAGTAGCTGGTGATCTCAAAAAGTAACTTGGATTTACATTGACATTTCAACAAACAGATTATAGGCACGATTATATTATAACGCTTATCTGGGCTTAGGATTGATATATCACTAATAGTTGTGAAATATATAGTTATATTTGCTCTTGGATTGCTGATCAATGAACTTCACCTGCTCCAATTTTTGGCTAGTATTATATTGCAGCCTAGGTATGAAATTAACCAAGACTAATTTACTGAGTGAAAATAGCATAAGATAATGCTTACAAATTATTTCAGAAAAGAAGAATAAATCTTTAAATTCACAGATATTCTCATGAATGAAAGAAGATAAATTTTATTGTTACATCAATTTAGTCTATTAAGAGTTATCCCTTCTCAAATTAAGATTTTAAATTCATAAGAATGTACCAAAATTTGACTATGTACGTAAATAAGTTCATGACCATATATATTGTTGTTTTCGAATAATATGATTTGGCTATTTCAGTTAGTATTTATCTCTTGTTTCGTATTTTCTAAAATTAAACTTGACAATGTGTTTTATATCATATTGGTATATTTTAATAAATACTTAAAAACAAAATGACAGATAAAACATCATTTAAAACAAAACAGTTCATTCGATTTCGTTTTTCAACCATATATCATTTATTTTATTGATACTTTATATATGCATACTTTTTGTTCGATCATTGCATATTTTGAGATAATTGATACTTATATTAGTTGGTAGCATGATGATTAAATATTGAAATAAAAAAATAAGACATCAAATTTATGAATATTATATCACTCCATATATTACTCTTAATTAACATAGTTGGTAGCATGATGATTAAGTATTGAAATAAAAAAGTAAGACATCAAATTTACGAATATTTTATCACTTCATATATTACTCTTAATTAAAATGAACTCTTTTAATCTCAATATTTAGTTTTGAGCCAAATACAATTTAGAAAAGTTAAATTTTGAAATTTATTTTTTCTATTTAAAGTTATGAGTTAGAAATCATTAATGTAAATGGTGAAAGGTTAATTTCCAGCTTCGTGTGTTCTTGGATATACGAGTGAAAATGTAAACGTGGCGAAGGAATCGCTTAACCCCTCATCATTTACATTAATGATTTCTAACTCATAACTTTAAATAGAAAAAATAAATTTCAAAATCACTTAAAGGAATATTCTATTCTATTATCAAATTAATATTAAAAACAGAAAAGAAAACAAAATAAAAAACAAAACAATATCTCTCCACCTGCCTTTCCCTTTACGATCCCCACACAAAAATTCTCTCTTTCTTCTCTCTCATCATTATTTTAATTCAGTTCAACCTTCCTGTTTCTCTCTCCTCTGCAATCTTTTTTTGCTTCTGAATTTCCCAAAACACTTTTATCTTTATCTTTTTATTCTCTCTTTTTGTTGCCTTAATCCTCGCTCATTTGTCCCCTTTACCTATTTTCTTCATTCTTTATACATATACATTTATTGAAAATATAATTTGTGCCGATCAATGACGTTGGATACTATGTTTCTGCAATTCTTGTTCCTATTTGCCGTCCGTTTTCTAGATGATTAAGGTTTGCAGTAATGAAAAGTATGTAGTTCGATAAGGAGGTTGTCTATTCAGAATCCTTAGGAGAACAATTTGCTTAATTACAAATTTCGATTTGTTGGCATTAGAATCTGTACTGTGTAATTGGGTATCTGATTTTTTGATCTGGGCATCTCAATTTGTTGATTTTGATCGAGTTATGTATGGGGAGGTTAAATTATATGGTGGGTTTGATTAGGTTTGGCCGTAATTGGTGTTAAATTAGGAGCAGATCTGAGTTGGGTAGAAAAGGGGATTGTGGAATCATGGACCATGTTGTGGGTGGAAAATTTAAGCTGGGGAGGAAAATTGGAAGTGGGTCTTTTGGTGAGCTTTATTTAGGTATGTATAAATAATTTTGTGTGCAATATTTGAATTTGTGTGTATTCTTGTGAGGTTTATTTGAATGTATTAATAATTTGTGTAATTTGTTTGGCTATTGATGTAGGTATTAATGTACAAAGTGGAGAAGAAGTGGCCATCAAGCTGGTATTTTGCTGTATCTGTGATCAGTATAATATTGTTCTTATGCCATACTTTGTATAATCTATCTTCTGGCTTATAAAGTGAACATATGTTGAGTAAAAATTGCTATAGATATGACAGCTTCGGCATTCTTTTTTCCTGAGTGGCTATATTATGAAGTTCTTTTTCATTTTTTCAGTAGTATTTCAGGTTAAAAGAATGCTAATAACAGAGTATTCAGTATTGATTACAATGATCAATCCTTTGTTCACATATGTTTTTGTTTGAAGCCGTTTTACATGTTTGTTTCAGCAAATTTGTCATATATCATTATTGCTCTAATTTGATCTGGAGAGAAATAAATATTTGAACTTTTCATTACATTTGTTGCTATTTCATTTTTACAATGGCGCAAGTGAATTTTCATCATTCAATAATGACTTTACCTTCATGTCATTGCTTCAACTAATCCTCTATATGTTTTCTTAGTCCCATTACAGTACTCGCTTGCTCCCAGAATGTGGGCTACTTATGTACCATTTAAGTTAGAAAGATTGGGTCTATGTTGAGCTAAGTAAATTGGTAATTGTAATATGTAAAAAATATATATAATGATAATGCTCAATGCTATGTGAGATACATCGTGCAACCGTATGAAGCTGAAAGCCTGCAATTAGATCAAATTTAATGTTTTATCAACTAATGTTTTTTTGTATAATGAATTCATAGTAAGTATTCTGTATGTATACTAAATTTGTGTGGATAATCTCATGTAAACTATTTCTTTAGGTCTTTTGCGTTTGAGTTTGTGAAATTTTGAAGTCCAGTCCAAACTTATCTTTCTCTTTACACATTAGGAATCTATCAAGACCAAGCACCCTCAACTTCACTATGAGTCTAAAATTTATATGCTTCTACAAGGAGGAAGTAAGTCTCTTTCCCCCCCCCCCCCCCCCCCCCTCTCTCTCTCTCTCTCACACACACACACGCGCGCACACAACACAAAATGCTCATGCACTTTGGTATACACAACTCATGTGATAAGTTGGTAGAGAAGCTCCATTTTGGGTTGAAAGTGCTCCATATTCTTTTTGTCATCCAAAAGGTTGCTGAGATAACCACTTGTGAAATTTATGCAAGTTGATTATAACTAGTTTCATATACTGATCATTTTTATTTGTTTTCCGGTCATATAGACATGTAATCATAAAACCTGTTCTCAATAACCTTTATAAATTAGACTTTTTATTTGTGAAACATAACCTTTTAAAATAGAAAATTACAGTATCAAGTTTTTGCATCATTATAACACTTTTACTTTACTCGGAACTACTTGTTTGAAATAATTTTTCTCATGGGAAAATCTCTTTTATAACTTCCCCCTCTTTCCGTTCTTTTTTCTTTTTGGTGCTCTAGTGAAAGTTGTGTAGCAGAAGAAATACTTGTGCTAAGAAAAATATGAGAGCATATGGTATAAAAATACTTGTATTTATAACTACAATGAAGTAGTTATAATCAATAGAGTCCACATTTAGGTAATACATTGGTTTTGCAATTATATGATTAACTTTTCTTGCATGACAACTGTCAGACGAGGATATGATTTTCTTACAAACCAATCTGATCATGCGTGATGTTTCTTTGGTGAAGCGGGGATTCCCAACCTCAAATGGTTTGGAGTCGAGGGTGAGTATAATGTGATGGTTATTGACCTTCTTGGCCCGAGTTTGGAAGATCTATTCAACTATTGCAACAGAAAATTCTCGCTCAAAACAGTATTGATGCTTGCAGACCAACTAGTAAGTAAATGTAACAATAAGTTATTAAGGACCATTGCTTAGCATCTATGTGATGGTGCTCTTATATTATTTGTGCAGATTAATAGGGTCGAATACATGCACTCAAGAGGTTTTCTTCACCGTGACATAAAGCCGGACAACTTTCTAATGGGCTTGGGGCGCAAAGCTAATCAAGTAATATTTTAGTATGCATTTCTAGTCTTTGTGCATCACAGAGTTACGAATTTTTATTTGTAGGGGTTATCTCATGAAACTTGTGGACTTGTGAAAAATCATACTAAACTGATATTATAATCTCTCTCTCTCTCTCTCTCTCTCACACACACACAGAGTTATGCACGTAAATACCCATACCAACCTATGCCAAGCTGCCCTTGCAACTGATGTGTGAATGGCCTTATAAGCCATTACAGACTCATAACATGGCCATCACAGCCCCATGAGTGTTAAAAACAGTGGTGAATAAGCTCACCTTCTGTAATCTGTACTGCCATAGTGCATGCAATTCTCCTAGGTCTACATTCTGGATCATATATCTCCAGCTGAAAATGATTTAATGCAAGGCTGAGTAGGTTTCATGATCGAAAACATAAATATAATAATTCTTCTAGTAATGCTGTAATAGTGAAAATATGAATCCAAAGCGCTGCCAACAATGATTCTGGTAGGTCATTGTAGTTTATCGTATTCTGAAGGATTTACGGTATAGACAAGCCACAAGGAGGGTGCGTACTTGTTCCCTATTGTTGTAGTAGTCTCTTTGCTAGTAGTATCAAGTATGCTGGGCATATGGACAAACAAATAGGCTTTGTAAATAGATACAATAAAATTTTTGTACATACACATGTATGAGGCACAGGACGTGTGACAGCTCATGCTATTACTTGGTCACCTTCTTAAATAAGAAATATTATTACCCTAAATTAGGAAGTGTTAAGCCTTGGGGGAGACTGTAGTCTGCCATTATAGTATCATTTGAGGGGGTGACTCGCATAATTGCATGAGCTGTTGCTCACCTTCAATTTCACTACACACACACACCCTTACATATTGTGTGTATATGCATATGTATATAATACTACTAGAGAAATTAATTTGAACTAGATAAATTAACTGATGTTAGTGTTTGCAGCTGCAAAATGGGAAATTTTATGATTCTGTTTTGGTGGTACTTTTTACAGGTATATGCCATTGATTTTGGCCTTGCAAAGAAGTATAGAGATCTTCAGACTCATAAGCATATACCATACAGGTATGACATATATCGTTCACCTGGTATATTGTCACAAAAAAAGTCTTGGTGCTATACGAAATTTTGAATGGATTCAATATGTTTGAAGCAATACTTTAGCACTGTACTTTATCCCCCTCAATGGTATTTCACCTTTCTCAAGGATTAACTTTCATGAGTAGCTCTCTAACATGCATAATTACATTTCAATGTATATGAAAGTACTGCTTCTAGGTCATTACCTGTATGGGATGGGTTTTCCATTGGCTAGGATTTAATAGTAGAACTCAGCTAGCTGCTGAAATACTGAAACTTAAAGCAGATTCATCTCTTGCCTTTCTGAATTGATGAAGGAGATTTATGCTTTAATTTAACTAAGCTCCTATAAAAGATAAAAAGCCAGTCTTGAAATTACATTTGTACAGTTATTTATGTCGGTATCATATGAAATTATGGTGTCCGATAGATGTGATTTGTTTATAATAAAGTTATGGGTGACATACTGTTTCCTTATCGTTTGTTCCCCTTTTTCTTATATAATTTTATATTACCCCCTTTTGTGCTCAAAGCTCTTCTCGTTCATGGTCATGATTTCTCCAATATCAAATCATAACTACTTTTGGTCTCGTGCTTCTTCAAATCCTCTTACTAATACACCTTTAATATGTGCTTGAGCATTTTAAGCATGATTTTTAAATCTCAAGTTTAAGATGCATGAGCCTTTGATCTTGAGGTGCCTCGCCGTGGAGCTAAAAAAGGGCATTGATGTGGATGTCTCGTGTTCTTGGTATTTGTGATTCAATTTCGTAGACTTATTAAGACAGATATTTTTATCATTAGCCTGTTGATTTCTTCATCCTTTCTGACTCAAAAGCAATATTTCTAACTACTTGAATTAGCATATATTGTGATTATTGGTCATTATAACTACATTCCATGAAGTGTCTTTCCTTTTGTGAATCTTTCTTAGTAGTGTTTTGATGTGTATGTTGAGAATTAACCATTGATGCCATTGTCAAGTTGTCATGCATACTCATAAAGTTTCTACCTTTAGGGAAAACAAAAATCTTACAGGCACAGCTCGCTATGCTAGCGTTAATACGCACCTTGGAGTTGGTGAGTGGTTTTCCGATTGTTATTTATGCCAGATGAATAATTGATAATGGAGAATCTGTCAGTGAATCCAAACACTGCTAATCTTCTCACTTAATTATGTTCAATTTTTCTGGCAGAACAAAGCAGAAGAGATGATCTGGAATCTCTTGGTTATGTACTTATGTACTTCTTACGAGGAAGGTTGACTATACATGTTGCCATCCTTTGGTTCTTTTCTTCCTTTTATGGCAGTGTTTATCTTTACCTCATTTCTTTTCCTCTGTGCAAACTTCATTGCTTATGAACAAACTTAATTTTTTTGGGCATTTTCCTTTCATCAGTCTTCCCTGGCAAGGTCTGAAAGCCGGAAACAAAAAGCAGAAGTATGACAAGATTAGCGAAAAGAAGATGGTAACAACTATAGAGGTATTACCCCGGTCACCGTCTTGAATAAATTTTTTTGTTTGCGCATTTTAGTATTTTTACACTCCATAAACATGATTGTTGAAGTCACATTCCAAAGTTGTTTCGGCAACTTGAGTGAACCTTATGGCCATTTCTTTGGCAGGACTCAGTGTAATATATGCTAATGATACCTTTTTCTTCCTGATGGAAACCTGTGTCATACTGCAACATTAAGCATGACCCTAATAAAGGCTAGGCACCGTGCTCTGCAGCCATATGATTTTTATCTTTTTTTTGGTTGGGGATGTTTGTAATTATTGAAAGGAAAAGAAAAGAACATGACTGTGGTTCCCCCGCCCCCAGCTTGTCTCTGATGTTAGCCAATGTGTATCCTTTTGTCTTTGGTACATAACTTATGGCATTAATTTCTTTTCAACATATAAAGGGGGCAATTACATTAATATCCCCTCCTCACTTGAAGATGGAGTTCAGCTAACCTCTCATAAGTGAGAATCTATCAAAACAGCAATCCCCTTCTATGTTTAGTTAAGCCCCTTGTTAACTAATTCTTAACACTAATCCTCATATTAATAACGCCAGTTATTTGTCCTAGTTATGCATTCTGGATTTCCTCTTCAACCTCTGCTGAGTGAGTTATTGACCGTTATCTGCTTAACATTAGAATGTAATACATGGCATGCAATGGTGTTCCACAGGTGCTATGCAAATCATATCCTTCCGAATTCATATCATACTTTCACTACTGTCGATCATTACGGTTTGAAGACAAACCAGATTATTCATATTTGAAGAGGCTTTTCAGGGACTTATTTATTCGTGAAGGTAACTTAAGAGAGAACAAGTTATGCCACCTGGCTAGTAAATGTTTGCTCCAATCTCAACAGCCCTGTGTTGTATCTTTCTGGATTCCTTTCCTAAGTTTTTTCTGTGTTGTACTCTGTGTAATGTCTGGAACTTCAGATTCTGATTTGTAATTTATCTGCAATTGGTTGTCTTTGCAACAGGGTATCAGTTCGACTATGTTTTTGATTGGACTATATTGAAGTATCCTCAGATTGGGGCCAGTTCGAGAGGAAAGGTTAGTGCTTTTAGAACTCTTTACTGTGGATTTATTTGCTTCCATAAGGTGTTACTCACTTAGTTTTTGTCCTCAGAATCCCAGCGGAAATGCAGGACCATCTGCAGAAAGGCCAGGAAGGACCTCAGGTACTTTCTTGAGAAATTGGATTTCAAAATAGATGCCATATCATCACTGTTTCTTAAATGATCATTCTACCATTGATTGACCATAGAAATACTCAGATAGTTTTGTTATTTTAATTGTTCGATCTGGTGCTGCATTACTAAACATCTGAGATCACGAGAATCCATGGCTGGGGGAAAATTCTTTGTATTTTACCTTGATAAACTTCATTAGAATGCTTTTTTTAGAAGAGAGGATCTCACGATTCATTTACACTTCGCTTGCAATTTTATTATTTCATCTAGTAGGGCAAGATATTAGAGAAAAATTCTCAGGTGCTGTCGAGGCATTTTCCAGAAGAAATACTTCAGGTCCTGGTCGTCATGGTGAACATTCCAGACACAGAACTTCAGATGAAGTACCATCTTCCAAGGATGTGGTAATTTTTCTAAATAACTTTCTTGAATTTTTTTTCTAGGCATTTAATGTTGTCATCTTTTAATTATTTTGTTTGTTTCATTTGAAAGAAAATACTTTTAGTAATCATATAAAGATGAGTGACTACTAATGTATCCTAATGTAGAGGATATATTCACATTCTTTGTCGCTAACATAACTCCTTGATCACCGAGTTTGTTTCATCAGAAATACGTAAATTCTCTTTATAAATAATTTATATAATGTGATAAACAATCTAATTTTCAGTGTGAAAACTGTCCAACTGCTCTAAACTGATATATTCTGTTGTTTTCAAATGTATAAGAGTTGCTTCCATCAGATAGCAGGATATTACTAGAAAAATAAACAATTTATTCTTGTTTGAGGTTGTTGAGTGTCGGTCGGGTTGATGGATTATAGCTTGCTGTTGAAAAATCATCTTCTATATGGAAGAGTAGGGTAAAGTGGTGCATAAAACGTATGCTTTACGTGAAAAAGATGCCACCTCAAAATCAGATGTGATTTCTTGGAGGAAAATATTAATGAACTAAATTTGCATATCCTTGCCCTCGATGCTTTCTTTTTTTATGCTTTTTTGTCATATTTTGAAATAACAGGTATTTATTTAGTGCATCTGAGTCAACTGTGTACATGGTTATTACGGAAATAAAAAAAATTACATGCTTGTAACCCCCAAAAAAATATATATATATCTGCTCAATGCTTGTTCCAAGTTTATAGAAGCTTCCTGCCTTTTATTTTTTACAGCAAGCTGATTCAGAGAAAGGCAGGACTTCCCGAAATGGCAGCTCTACGAAAAGAGCCGTCATTGGAGGCAGCAGCAGACCAAGCTCCTCTGGTGATTTCACTGAGGGCCGCTCAAGTAGATTAGTATCAAGCAGCGGCAGACTGTCTACTACACAACGATTACACTCTGGTTCTGAACCCAAACCACCAGCATTTTCTCGTAATGCAGTTGCAAAGGGCACACGTGATGATCCTCTTCGTAGCTTCGATTTCCTGTCAATCAGGAAATAAATGAATATGTTTGCACGGTAAATGGTAATATAATTTGTATGTCAAAACGGACAAGCACCATCATATGCTAGGAAATCTTAGCATATCCCTCTTGTAAATGATAACTTTCTTGTCGAATGTCCTGAAGATAGTACCTGTTTTAATTTTGTCCCAGAGTTTCTGGTCAATGTAACGAACTGTAGACTTATCCGAGAAAGACGATGAGTTTATGTAGACGATGAGTTTATGTACGGGTCTTGATTAAAATGTAAGAGCCATGGATGTGCAGCTGTAATAAATGAAATTTACTATGCAGCCTGCCATGTACTCTCCTTTTAGATAATTTGATCCCTGTATAAAGTCAATAGGTACAATGAGGGATGATGGTTCCACTTCTGTTAAATTTTATACTCCATGAAGATCATAAATATGGGCCGTTCTGTTTAACGGAATTATTTACGATGAAATATGATTTGGAATGGAATCGGAATGATCTTATGTTTGGAATGTCAGAATGCTATTTGAAAAATTACGTTGGAATGATGATATTATGAAAATCGACTACAATGTCCATGAAGTATATATATATATATGGATTAATATTTTAATTTGTGCATAAATATCATATATTATGTATTTTTATTATATTAAATTTTATTTTTATATTTAGTATTATTTATTATCAAATTTTATAATATGAATTGATAAAAAATAATTTTTTTGATAATAGAATATTTATATAATTTATTATGACCTATTATATATAATGTTTGAATATAAAACAATAATAATATTGAGGGTGTATATATATCTTTATAATATCCGTAGTAATGCTCAATTTGCAAGGAGGCTTGGTAATGGAGCATAAAAGAATGGAGGATTGTAATATATAAAATTCTTGTTAAACTCTTGCCATGTTTGAATTTGATAATTTCACAACGCAATATAAACAAAATGAAATGTAACAATTTACCAAAAAAAATGAAAAGTAACTGAAAAATATGATTTAAGCTAAAGGTTTATTATTCTCACCGGAACCTTTTGCTTACAATTAACAAATACTAAGAAAAGAATCTTTAACATTTACGTTAGTAGAGCCTTCTAAGTTTACTTGTGGCAGTAGTATACTATATACCATAGCAACACCAGAAGAGGAAAATATATTAATAATTGTTGATAATTGTTGATCAATGAATGTGCTAAATTTGAACATCTTTCGCATGATTTACAACTCGTATCCGACTTAACTATGGCATCAGAGAGCCCAAACAAGTAATTATGGAGCAACTCATGACATCAACTGTGGAGTTATCATGTACAATGTACAACAAGGAAGAAATGTAAGTTATTGGGAGGAGTTCCGATAATCAACGAATGGATGACTTGACAAGAGCCGTCTCAAGAATTTCTAAGGGCTTCCAACCGCTTCTCAAGTTCATCGATGCCGGAACTGCAATGTCATAGAATCAATATATTCAGATAAATTCAGTTTAAACTAGGGTATAAATGGATTCGGGCATAGCCTAATCCGTATTTGTAACGTCCATAGGAATGCGGATCCACTGTGAAAAATCAAATATTTGGACAGATACAGGATATAAGAGATGCAGTTTAGGAGATATTGTTATAATATATTCCCTCCGTCCCATAATAAACGTCCTAGTTTGACTTTGGAGGTCAAACTGACCAATTTTAAAATCGCAATTACTAATATTTTATAAATATATAAATGACTATTTATATCAAATGAAAGTTTATACAATTAGTTACAAAGCCTAATTTTTATAATTATGAAAATATAAATATATTTGTCAAATTTTAAAGTCAAAGCTTGGTCAATTTGTCCGTCAAAGTCAAATTAGGACATATAATTTGGGACAGAGAGAGTATTGAAAGCTTACTTTGTAGGGCGATATTAAAATAATTGTAATTAAACTAATGATCACAAATTATGCATGTTGTGCACGGGTTTATGTTGCTAGTTTCTCATGTAATTCACCCGCATGGCCTCTACTAAGTGTCATCTAATTGAGTAACCCCTCCTTTCCACTTTTATTCCCATTTCACTTTGGCACATTATAAGATAGTACTAAGACTGTCTAAGAAGTTGCAACTGTACTTATTTTGTACCCTGTAATCAAATGAGGGCAAAAACTATGATGACCAGGTCGGGACACTTATAAAGGGAGTTCAGTAATTTGAATGGAGGAACAGATCTTCTAGAACTCTGATAATACAATAACAAACTCATCAATAGTTCAAGAGAAGAACAAAGACAGGGAATTCAGTAATTGGAATGGACGGAATAAACCTTCTTCTTGAGTGTACCATAACACAATGAACTCATTTGTGTGTGTGAGAGAGAGAGAGACAGAGACAGAGACAGAGAGATGTACAGCAATAGAAAATACCTGCTAGCATCCTCGGTCTTCTTCCCAGCAATTTTTCCTTTAGGAGCAGCTGATAGCTATGAAGAATTCAAGAACTCGCATCAATCTACTAGTAAGCAAAACTCCTAGCTTACAGAATGAAAAAAAATAATACAGACACCAACCTGGGAGGCAACATCTACACCAATTTCATCCAGCACCTACATAAGTAAACAGAGTCAGGTAAGCGGTTGGGGAGAAATTATTTTGTACTAACCATGTCATAAGTCCATCCCATCCTTTACGTCACGTAAAAGCCACATAAATTCTAGGCAACAAATTTTAAAGTGATCTCTTACTAAATACATAAGCTGAAGATAAGCAGGTACCTGGTTTGTTAGCTCTTCAGTTTCCTCTTCAGCATCATCATTATCCAGAGAATCATCTATGGCCTCTGACATCATCTCTGTCTGCATGTAGGCACGCAAGAAATTTTAGTGTCAGAGTCATTCACGTGCAGTGGTAAAGCAGCCACCACTAAAAGAGCAAGACAAAGGTTTCAAGTCTTGGAATGCTACCAAAACTTAATTGTTTTGTCCAACCATTCCTATAGATACAACTATGAAGGTACATGTTCCGGCACTAAGAAATGCCCAATTAAAAAGTTAGAAATGCTAGAGTTTGAAACATCCAACTAGGATGGGAATGCACTATCTTACAGTCATATCCATTTGTGCGGAATGCTTCTGGAATTCTTGTATGACCTTTGCCTGCTTAGCGGGGTCCATTTGCTGCAACAAGAGAGACCGATGAATATTTATTGGAAAGAATGGAAAAAAATATTAATAATAAATAGAAAAAAAAAGAAGAAGAAACCCAGCAAGTAGAAGTTACTTTTCACATTATATTTTTAAGCTTATTGATCTCATTCTGATAGTACTTTTATATTTATATTTATTCCTTTTTTTCCATATATTCCTTTTCTTTGAACTTCACTGCAGTGACAGTCCACTCCAACTAGTTTGGGGCTAAAGGAATTGATATTATGATGGTTTTTTAGTCCCCTTTGTCAGAAAGGGGTGGGGTTAGGAACTACTGTTCAATTCAGATAGGAGAATAAATCATGCATACAGTAATATGTCAAAGGAGATGCATGTATTACTATCTAACCTTATTCATTGCAGACATTGCCTTGCTAGCACTTTTCATGCCAACAGCTACAGAAGAATGTGCAGACATTGCCTGTGAAAGAGATAACTTCCTTAGGGTAGCCGTACAACAAACAGGAGAGCAAGTCAACTGTAATGCATTTTCTAAGAAAAGAGGTGTTTCCAAAGTTTACCTGCGTGTGAGTTGCTATACCTCTCATTTGAGCTCGACTACCTTGTAAGTTAGCTATTTGTTGTCTGAGCCGGATTAATTGACGAGCTAAAATTTTAGTGGCTGCCTGTAGAATTTAAAAAAGAGGATGACAAGACAATGAAGATTAATGATTTGTTCGGTACATGTTGAGTATTTGCCTCAGTAAATCAAGTGTTCTAGCCCTGTAAGTTGAAGTTCAAATCATACCTCATTTCCTGTTTTAGCTGTTCTCTTTATCTCAGCAACAAGTTTCTTTTCCTGTCTCAATCAATTATCTCTATCAGATCTCTGGCATAGGGTCAATGACAATGTGCACATATGTAATAGAATTTTACATAAATCTCTAAATATAAATGCATGTAAAAGAAAGAGATGAAGTTCTTCTAGCTTGCACCATATGGAAAGAACACTGTTAGAATAAATACTTTGAACCAATTAATAGAGTGATAGACCATCAAAATCACTTCATACAAATAACAACTAATTATTGCATATAAGAATGAACTAATTTAGCTAACAACGAAAGCAGTAACCGTGAAACATTAGAATGATTGAAAATGAGATCTACTCGGAACCACACATTAAATGTAATAATTCTCTTTGTTATATTTCTTAGTTGCCATTTGGCATTTGAAAGAAAAGCTTTGCCGACATTTTAGTTGAAAAAGGTTCGTATTACTGAAAAATAACACAATAAATTTAATTTTTACAACAAGTGAATCTGGTACTTGCATATTTAAGTGTATGTGTATAGCATTCATGATAACAATGACATTCGGAAGCTTTAACATACTTCTGATTGCAATGCAGTAATTTCCCTCTCTATACCTGAACCAAAGAAGAAAAGGCAATAAAATTATATGAATATATGATAATCTTTGCATAGCGCCAAAATAAGACAAAATGATTACCAAATATAGCGAGACAAGTAAAACATCATTATAAAAGCTATGTAAGAATGACATAATACCAATTTGAAGGGTGCCTCAAACAAATAAAAAGAGAAATGCAAAACAAAGAACTTCGTCACTCTCATATTTATTTATATCGTGATCCCATAGTTACCAGTGACTATTAGCATCCAGGATGGTGGAGACCCAGAAGGTTTCCGAACTGAGTACCAATATGATCTATCATAAATCCTTCAACAGTTGAATGAATAGGTAAAAATCTCAATCTTTTTGTAGATTACTTAATTATTATATTTCTCTATGTTTTTCATGGATTTCAAGTCAAGACGCAAACATATGTATCAATATTTTGCATTAGTTAAATACTGTTATATGCCCGTGAAGAAATGAAGTCTTTAATTTTGTAGAGTACTCATTAAATTGACCTAGAGGTAAATGCTGACCTAGTGGCTAATGGCCTAAGATCGAGCTGTATATTGGCCATCTACCAATTCCCAACTAACCTACAACAACAGATCAACTTATGACTTACCTGCAATTTTGAAAGCAAACAAATGACAACATTATAATCGAAACACGCCTAAATTAACCACCCCACCCCAAAAAAATAAAATAAAATAAAATAAAAAATCAACAGCAATAAAAATTAGTATCGACCCTATTATGAAATAGTTAGCTTCAGTAAAAGATAATACCTCTGGTAGCATTGGCCATTTCTCGCTTACTCTCTCTAAGGACCTCTGCAGTAGACGAGTTAATACATTTATACAGTCACATGAATGTGTAGTGTGTATACACAAATCAAAAATCAAATAGAATTGAAATTCTGGAATCGATGAGAATTAAGCCAAGGCACGAACCTTTGGCCGTGGGTTTCTTCGAGAAGCTATTCATCGTTTTCGATCAAATTGTGTACAGTATGATTGAACAACATATAAAAATGGAGTTAGAGCAAAGACTCGAAAGGAGATGAGTAAACGGTAGGAAACGGGTCGGGTATTAAAACCCATCGTACAGTCTTCAACCGCAATAGTACCTAACTTTTATTTTATTAAATAAATAAAAGAATTGAGCTATAACCAATGCCGAGTATTTATTTGTGGGTTTCATTAATTAAAATAATTTTGTTTTACCAACTCTGTGAGCGTTGTAAACTTGTACACAAATATAAATATACACAAATTGAGGTATATATATTATTATAAATACAAATATATATGATAATTTTTAACCACTAATTTTTAAAGGGATAAGTATAAAAAATACTCTTAATTATGGTTGATTATTTTATACTTTAGTGACTTTTCTTTTAGTTTTTACAATTAAGAAATTTAACTACAAGTTAATTTTCACTTTGGGGATCATTCTTTTTATTTTTCCTATTAAGTGATTTACCTATTATGTTTTTAAATATGATGTAAAACTTGATGTATTAAAGGCAATTTTATTGAAAACATAATTATTTTTTTTTTCGTTACTCAATTTTTAATGGATATATTCATGTATTTTATTATTTGTTAATGTGTTATGATGACATGTCAATTAAAATCATTATTTAATGAAAAATATAATTAAAATTGAGTAATTGAATGAAAATAATAAATAAATGAATAACTCAATTAAAGATAATAATAAAAATGACTTATTTTAAAGAAAATAATAAAAATGACTCAATTTTCTTTAAAATGAGTAATTGAAAAAACAATGATAGTTTTTATTAAAAAGGGTTTTTGATTCATTAAATTTTAGACCATATTAGAAAAACATAATAAATAAATCGCTTAATTACAAAAATTAAAAAAATGGTTCATAAAATAAAAACTAATTTGTAGTTGAATCACTTGATTGTAAAAATTAAAAGAACAGTTATTAAAATGAAAACTAACTATAGTTAAATCACTTCAATGTAAAAATCAAAACAACAATTTCTAAAGTGAACTAGTATATATTTGAGGGTATTTTTATATATTTATACTTTTTTTAAAATGTAAATTCTTACCAACATCTTATAAAATTTAGTTAGTTCAAATTGCCAAGTTAGTGTTATAGCATCACTCTAATTAAAAACTTATATCCGTATCAAGTGATGACAATTGAATTCCCTTCTTAATTTCTTAATAATACCAACAAAGTAAAAAAAAAATTGTATTGAACCGTAGTTGCAGTTATAGGTATTTTTGATTAAAAATTACAATGATGTTAATACTTTGACCATAAAATATACTAGAAACTGACCATTTTACTTTTTATATGGATATTAAATATACAGTTACTTTTTTATTTTGCTTTTATATATTCAAAAAAAGAGAAAATAAACAAAAGGTTAAATTTGTATTCTCTCCTCATACTCTTATATGTTTATTTTTTTTCTTTTTTCTTTTACTCTCGTCACAAATTGTTTTTCTACATGGTTGAAAAATCCAAAATTCATCTTACAATCTCTTTTGAGATAAGATCAACACATTTTAAACCCAAAAAAAGATAATCGGTGTCTTTACTAGTAAGTCTATTATTATTATTTTGAATAAGACCATGATATTTCCTATAAATCATGAAGATAACGATGAATATAATGAAGAATATAAGTTTGGTGTTCAGGGTGTAATTTATGTATTAAACAAGTCTCCTTTTTTTTATCCTTTCAAACTATTTAGAATCGAGAGTTGAAAATGTTCCAACTCAAATTAAAGTCATTTTATTTTAGTTTCTTTCTTTCTACTATCAGTCGAGTAAGATAAGAAAAAGGGTAAGGTAGTAGGTTCGATTTACTTGTAATTCTCTATTCCTTTAACACAGTTAATGATAAAAAAAGCACAAAAGATTAATTACTGCTCACACAATATATATAAAAGAGACTTCTCAAAACAACATTTCCACCAATTTAACTGAACAAAATGAAAAGTTTTGGTAAAAGTTCATTTTTCTCCTCATTTATGAGGGTTTAAATTCCCCATTCCTATTACATTAGGAATTTATTAATTGTATCAAAAGAAAGGGGAAAAAAAAAAACTAAACAAGATAACATACCATATTTGAAATATGTTATATTTCGCCTTTTTGTATAAAATACACAAAAGTTTCTCAATAACTTTGTAATTTTTAACTATAAGATAAAAATTAACTTTTAAGAAATTATTAATATGTAATGTTGAATACTGATAAAAATTGAACAGTTAATATTTACATTATTAATATAAATGAGTTAATATAAAATTTATTTGAAAATTTTGTAAATTTATGTACTGGTCTGAAACATAATAAGTTACAAATTACAAAAAAAAAGTTCATTTTTGATCTTCATATATTTTATTTCAAAAGTTCATTGACAAAAAAATGTGAGAAATTTTTGTTTATATAAAATCTCTTTATACATTATTGGAAGAAAAATCTGACCAAAATATTATTCGAATTAATCCAGATAATTCGAATACGGACAAAAAATACTAAAAAATAAATTTTCGAGGAAACGAAAACCCACATTTATTTAGCCAAAAGGAAAAAGGACATATTTCTAATATTTTGTTTCCCACCTCACTTGGCCTTCCTTCCGGGCATTTCATTTCATTCTCCTCATTCAGGAATTCACCATCTTTATTTATTTTTGAAATTCTTTTTGTTACAATCACCATCTCTAATTTCACAACTCCTTTTCTTCGTTCTCCTCCTCCTTCACAAACCATTCGCCTCCTTATGGAGTCCTCTCTGTATTGAGCTCTAATTATTTCTGTATACATCTTTCTATTTCTTCACCATTAGGGTTCCCTGCCCCTAAAAATCAAAACTTCCGTCTCGCAACCCACTCCGACCCTCCTCGATTTTAGTGCCCTCGCGTTGATGTACGCAGAAAAACAAATCGCTATCACCTTTAATTCAAAACAGCAATCCCCATAATCTTGAGCTTTGTGTGACTGCAAATCTCTCTCCAACAAAGCTTTTCAGGGTCAGATTCCCTTTCGAGTTTTGAACTCAAATAACATAGTGGGTATTGACGTTTTTGAGAAAATTTTGTTGGGGATTGGAGAACTGCAAGTTCTTTGAAATTGGTTTGGAATTTCGGAGATCTAGGATTTTGAAGTAACGGAGGCTATGATGGATATGGAAATTGTGGGGGATGTGACATCTTTGGACCCTGAACTGTTGCAGCTTCCCGAGGTCTCTCCCTCGGCGCTTACAACAACTCCTCAAATTGCGGAAGAGCTTTTTGCACAGTGGTTATCGCTACCCGATACTGGCCGACTGGTAATTATCTGCAAAATGATTGTTTTGTAATATTTATGTGGATAGCTTAGTTATAAGTTTTGTTGTTTGTATCCTTTGAAATGTATGTAGGAACTTTCACGGTCATAGAGTATTTGCATTTATCAAATAGTTATCGTACTTAAGTTCAGAAAGGTACTTGGACCATAAAATGTAGTTATATTGAAGTTTGGTGCTCATTTATGTTATATGTTACCTGGTCAATTTGGATTTAGATAAATAGTAAACGTTTTATCAAGATTGGATTTTAATGATGAATGCCATTGGTTTATGTTGTATTATTTCTTTTTACTAATAGAATGTTCTGTTTATGTTTATGTAATAATTGTTGGCTTTTATTCATTATACTTTTTTATTCATTATCTTGTTAGTAGGAGATAGGGATCACAAGGGAGAGCCAAAAAGATTTTATATTTCTTTCATGAGATCTTATTATATTATGTTTAGGGAAAGTTAACGTAATCAATTGTTGTTAATAAGTATTTATTTTATATTCCCAATTATCTGATTGAGATTTTTTCTAAAAAATCTAATTTAATATCACCCAAACAGTTAGACTTTGATTATTGATATTGAGATTAAACTCTTATTTGAAAGCGACTTGAGATATTTGTTAATCCCTTCTGTGGTGGGAAACCTCTGGCGTAATAGTTCTTCAGCGGTTGAATCACTGTATTCTACATTATATTATTGTTATTGTTCTTCTTTCTTCTTGTTCAACCGGTTGTTGCTCATAAATGTTTTCTTGCATCATAGTTTTTCTTTTATCTTCATGCAAGTTGTCTTAGAAGAAACATCTTTGTGATATGAGTACCCAGTTGTCTACATTAGTACCTTGTAATATTTCCCTGGTAATAAGGTATTCGTACAGAATGGCTAACTGCAAAAGTGCAATGTAACTTGCATTGCATGTATAGTCGTGTACTCATCTGTAGCAGTACGTGAATTTAGGTATTACACTTTTAGTGCTGAGGTAAGTAATTGTTGAGACTGGAATATATTTGTTATTTAAATTAATATATTTTAAGATTACTAAAGATGGAACTATTGGTAAGGGGAGTATTGTTATTGATCACTTGTGGGCTGTTTGAGGGGTTTGCAGATGCACAGTAGAAGTAGCATGGAACTGTCAAAAACATGAGTAGAAGCTCAAACGATGTTATTATGCCCTATATTTATTGCGTTCTGTATTTATAATTGTTATCCTATATAATCAATATATGCTTTTTATGTGAAGATATCTATTTTGGCTCTTTGCAGGTTAAATCTTTACTTGATGATGCAAAAGCAGGAACTTTTCCCTTTACTCCCGGGAACTCTTCTACTTCAAATACCGGTGGTGGTAATGCATTGCCTTCGCTCTTTCCTGCTGGTAGTGCACCCCCCCTTTCACCAAGAAGTGTGTCTGGTTCTCCACGTACTATGAAGCAGAGGTCCAATCTTTCTTCCTTGGGCTCTCCACTGAAATTAGTCAGTGAACCTGTGCGTGAAGTCATACCTCAGGTATATTTAACACTATTGGTACTTGTGGTTGTGCACCTGTACTTCACTACTTCATGATGTGCTGGAATGGTGACCATGTTGGCACATTATCCATGCAACTATAACTTATGGGATGGATGGATAAGCCATCTTTCTGAACTGTATTTCTTGAAGGTGGAGCATAGCCTTTTTTAATTTTTCATTTATTTTCTAACAGAGATAATAATTATATATCAGCCTTAAGTTGTTTTAAAATTTCAATTGGAGAATAAACTTGAAAATTTTCATGATATATTTTTTTATGTACTTGCAGTTCTACTTCCAAGATGGCCCGCCACCACCAAAAGAGCTAAGAGAACAATGCCTTTCTAGAATCGACCACTTTTTCAGTGCAAATATGGACGGCTTGCAAGCAAATGGTGAAATTCATATCCCTCCCTTGATTATTTATTGCATTTCTTTCAGATAAACTGTGGCAAACCACCCTGTGCAGGGAAAGACTATAAATAGGAGTTGTAATCTTTGTTTTGTGTTTTATGCAGAATTCAAATCAGTCACGAAGGAGATTTGTAAGCTACCTTCGTTTATTTCCACCGCTCTTTTCCTAAAGATAGACACTGATTGCACAGGGATAGTGACAAGGTATCCAAGTTTATGCTTGAATTTCTAGTTTATTAGTCTCTGAAGTATAGTTACTCTAGTTCTTATTAAATAAATTAGATTATTTAGTCATTCTGTTCTATGTTTTGCATTGCCATTGTTCTTTTCAAGATTGCATCTTGGGGACATCTCAGCTTCAAATAGTTGTATATGACAATAATATTCCGGTTGCTATTACCTGATCTCAATATGGTATTGGAGAGTGTCAGGTAGTCAGTATGAATTCTTAATATGTAGGTTTAGATGTTTCATTATGCCGTAAAGCAGAGCTACTTGCCTACTACATACGACAAACTTGTCTTATATACAGAGTATTATAATTGTGGTTGTGAGTCTTATTGGTTCCATTTCATGTAAACAAGGTCAGTGTCTCAAGTTAGTCGGGTGAGAACTGGAAGCATTGAATACTGTTTGTTTCCCTTTGTGTGCGCCAAGTATACACCGCCCCCCCTGCCGTAGTGCTATCTGGTGATTAATATTACAGCACCTAGAATATGTTACACAAGGTGATGCTTCTTTGAGAGCTTGGTCTACCCCATTTAGTTGAAGCAACCTTAAGTTGGCATTTGTGATTTGTGTTTCTTTAGATATTTATTTCTTCGTGGTTTGCTCAGAGTTTATTAATATTTAGTATGAGGATGCGTCGAGTCTAGCTTCTTGCTGTTCAAATTTGTCTTATTCTCCATGAGTGACCTAAATTGCACTTAAGGTATGGGTATGTGTGTCAAACAAATAGCCTAAAAACTGGAGAATGTTTTGAGGATGATAAGGCCGTTGGCATTTTTTTGAACTTCCTTGCATTAAGGTGGTCCTCATTTCCAAACTTTGGTGGCATGCTACTTTACCAAAATTTGGGGATTGGGTGTGTTGTGGTTTCGTTGAATGATTTTTGCATGGTTGCCTAAAAGAATTATAATAATCAATATTCTTCTTGCGACTGCAGAATCAAAGCATTTTAACATATAACTAAATTGTTGCCTTTTTCTAGTGACATTTATCAACTTTTGCTTCTCTATGCAAAATAATATAGTTATATTTATCTGGTGATAGAATGTTAACGTAAAGTTACCTTTCATCAAACGTTAACCTGTGTGCTTTGACTGTAGTCCATGTATGTCCTGTATTTACCTCTCCCATGCCTTAGCATAGGCTTATTGCCCTTATGTTTTGTAAGAGTAAAACAACTGTGTCATAATGGTGGGTTAATCAACCAGTACTGAAGTTGACTGGTTGACAAGTCTTGTGATGATATCGGGTGCTGCTAACTGCTAGAAAAATCTCTGGGGACTGGAACTTATTATTATGATTTTATACTTGTAGGGATGCTTTCATCAAATATTGGGTTGACAACATGCTAACCCTTGATATGGCTACCCAAATATTTAAAATTCTTAAGCAACCAGCCTGCAAGTACCTTACTCAGGTCTGTCACTTATTCTTTATGGTCAATTGGCCATCTTCTACACCGTTTGGTGCAATTACTTGTCAGAATACATTGAATCAAATGAATTCCTGCTTTAAATGACCATCTGCTGGTTTTGCTGCTTGCTTCATTTCTTTCTGCATTTTTATTTATATTTATTTTACAAGTTCATCCGAACTAAGAATCTCTGAGTTGTTCATGTAGGCTGACTTTAAGCCCGTTCTTCGAGAGCTTCTGGCTACCCATCCAGGATTGGAGTTTTTGCAGGGAACTCCTGAATTTCAGGAGAGATATGGTATGTCTTTTAGGTTGGGAAATTTGATACATTTCTATTGTATATGATTTGTTTAGAACTATTACTTTTATAGTGTCAAGCTCCTGCCTTACTCACACAAGATATGTACCTAGTGGTTGTCCATTAGCACAAAGAGATAATTGTTATCCAACCACTAAGGTATTTAAGGGATTCTGATAATGAAGTTACCGTAAAGCCCTTATATATTTATCATAAATAAACTGAACTGAAGGGTAAAAAATGGGTTTACTTGATGCTCTAGGGTGGGCCTCTAGTATTTTGGACCTAGTGCTTATTCTCTAGTGGCATGTTTGATTATGCAAAGAGGGACTTCGGTGGTGATGAGCAAGTATCTTGATGTCTTGGCAATTACCGACATTCCCTTCAAAAGGCGAACAAGAACCTATTTTGCGGCTGGGATTTGTTGGACTGCTTCATACTGTTATATGAAGAACCTGACTATGTTGGGACCTGGGTGTTCCAATCGAAAAATTCTGGGTAATGCGGATGCCGCTGGACGGCTGGAGTAGCTTACTGAAAATGCTTATTACGATGTACACCAAATTGTTGGTTAACTATGAGAATAGTCTTTGTGGAATGGTTTTAAGAAGGGCTCATATGCTTCTAGATATAGAAATACTGCCTATCTACTGCTAGCATTTCACTGTGGAGTCAGAGTTTGGATCACTCAACCAGTTTATATGACGATAACCTCTAATAAATTTAAAGAAGTAGAATAAAGGAGAATATACTGGCCGTTCTCCAAAACTCTAACATTGTGTTAGATTGGTAATAGATCTCGTCAGTGGATTTAACTGGTACGTGTGTGTGTTTATCACGTTGTTTATTTGAAAATTTGGGTGTTGGTTGAATATCTATTCATTTTACTTATGTAATGAAATTGTATTGGTGTTTGATGTTACTCATCTTTCATATTTGTGGTTAAACCTTGGTGGGCATAAAACTCTGATTACTGATGCTCTAAGCATTTGTTTTCTCTTTGATGATATAGCTGAAACTGTCATATATAGAATATTCTACTACATCAACCGATCTGGAAATGGACGTCTCACTCTCAGGGAGCTGAAACGTGGAGACCTGATTGCTGCAATGCAGCATGCAGATGAAGAAGAGGACATCAATAAAGTTCTGAGGTAGACATGTTAGTGTGACCCTTTCGTTATTTGATTTTGTCATTGTCTCCATCATCTAATTGTCCATCTAAATAATGTGCGCACACGGAGAGACACTTGGACACGGACACAGACACACCCACTCACATGTACCCCCTCCGTTTGATAGTGGCATTTCAGAGTCTACATATCTTTTTTCATAATAACTGGCATCTTACATATTTGACTTATACTTCCTAAATTACCTTTGAGTGAATTATTGGAGTAATTAAAATAATTACTCTCCCATTCTCTTCATTTGTGCCACACTCTGTCCCTTTACACAATTCTTTGTCCCTCTGTATGGTTTTAATGAAGTGTAAAAATGTAAAGCTATCAAAATTTTAGCATAAATTTTAGTTTTCTCAATAATGTACAAATATCTAAAATGCTACTTATTATAAAATGGAGGGAGTATTGTTTTGGAACTCCTTCATTTTGGCCTTGTTATTCCAGGTTATCTTGACATTTCTACACTTTGACATGCTTGTGGTTGTATGTTTTTCTCAATCGGTTTGCTTTTATCAGTTATGGGAGAAGTTTGGTTGATTTTTTGTTTGGAATACTTTGACTTTTCACCAAGTCAACACCGTCATCATCTAGCAAATCATTAAGCAAATTAATTATAGCAGATGATAGAGAAATTTAATATTGTAGCCTATTCATGTCATTTAATTGTTTTATACCTTCTGCTGAAGCTATGAGGGTTTTCAGTTTCTTGGTTTGGCTCGACTGTTTTAATTGTAATACAGATTGACCAAGTTTTTCGACTAATATTTTCCCTTGGACCATTTTCCTCGATATTTATCTATTTGGATTATAAGATATCAATTAGCTGCAAGCACTCCCTCTCTCCATGTTACATGAATTGCCAAAAAGGTTTTGGTGACCAGATAGTCACCTCTTTCTGCACCCAACAATGAATGTAATCATACCCGGCATCTGCCAATTTATACTGCAGGTACTTTTCCTATGAACATTTCTACGTCATATATTGTAAATTTTGGGAACTGGATACGGACCATGATTTCTTAATAGACAAGGAAAATCTCATCAAATATGGTAATCATGCTCTTACCTACAGGATTGTTGACCGAATATTTTCACAGGTAGTTTATTTTACATATTAGTGTCCTTTTCAAGTTAAAAGGCTAACCTAACCTGTTTGAAGTGGAGCTAAAAGAACCGTAATTGTTCTGCACTTTAATGTTTATGCATATGATTTTAACCCAGGTTCCAAGGAAATTTACAAGCAATGTTGAAGGGAAGATGGGTTATGAAGATTTTGTCTATTTCATTCTAGCAGAGGAGGACAAATCTTCTGAGCCTAGTCTTGAGTATTGGTGTGTACCCATGTCTCCAAGCAACAATATTTCATCATCCCTTATCTTATCTATTGTGAATACATAATTTAACTATAAGAATTATTTTCTGCTGTCATTTTAACTTCAGTTCATCTTCTGTCAAGATTTCTGGATCACTGCAACTCATCCCTTTTACTATTGATATGTAATTGCCCACTGATAGGTTGGCATGAAGTGAGGGAGGAAATTGACATAAAATAATGTTGAATATTTAGGTATATATAATATCCTGAATGGTGCATATGTTCCATGGGGCTTTACTTGAATTAGATTTCATATTTAATAAACAAAATTTGTAGCAGTAGCCAAGGTTGGTGCCAATTTGAGGGGTTAGGTTTTCTTCCTAACGAATAACGATTATACCTCTGTATTTGCAACCCAATCTGAAATCTTTTGAGCTCAAGTCCCTTCAAAGATTTTCACTCTCTCATGCACTTACTGTAGTTTTCCTGTAATTTCTACATCTTGCGTTCCATTATTTTGCTTATGACAACATTGACCTAACAACGAAAATTTTTTTTAGGTTCAAGTGCATAGATTTGGATGGGAATGGGATTCTCACAAGAAATGAGATGCAATTTTTCTATGAGGAACAGTTGCATCGCATGGAATGCATGGCCCAAGAACCTGTCCTTTTTGAGGATATTTTGTGTCAGATGGTTGATATGATTTCACCAGAGGTAATATCTTGATCCCAAGTGATTATCTTAGATATAAGCTCTTGCCATTGACACTTTCTACCACAGAGAGAAGATTATATCACATTGCGTGACTTTAAAGGGTGCAAGCTATCAAAAAATGTTTTTAACATTCTATTCAATCTAAACAAGTTTATGGCTTTTGAAAGTCGTGATCCGTTTCTCATTCGTCAGGTATATCAAACATTTTATCAGATCTCTATATGTTGCATAATTGCATTGGGTTGATATATTTTTTATCATAACACTGCTGCTACAGGAACGGGAGAATCCTAGTTTGACAGAGTGGGACCGGTTTGCTCATAGAGAATATATAAGGCTATCGATGGAAGAAGATGGTGAATCGAATGGAAGTGCAGATGTTTGGGATGAATCACTAGAAGCACCTTTCTGAGTTCTGGTGAGTCATACGAAAGCATGTTAGGAGCTAGATTGTGTTTGCTTGAGATGAAAGTCAATTCAAACTATTTGTTTGGGAAGCATAGTGCTCTAATTAATAAAACATTAAAACTAACCAGTGCTTCTACAAACTGAGTTAATGACTTGTTTGGTTGGTGCTTATTATTATTTTCTTTTTCAGGTTATGTTATAACTTATGACGTATACCAAGATTTAAATTATATTTCTCATAAATGAAATGAACAGTTAAATATATTGTCGATAATACATAGGAATTTGTTTATTTCTTATGGTGAATTGAAAAACCTGCATAAGATTTTAAGAATGTGATCATCTATTCAGTAATGAATGCAAAAGTAAATCAAACACTGTTGATTATGTTGACATGTGAATAAAAAGGAAAAACTAAATAAGAAGGATACTCCGTGTCAACAATGAGGTCCACAATGATGAGAATGACCGCAGATGTCTAGATGCATCTTTTTTTGGGTACCACTTGTCATAACATGATCACCAATAATTGATCTGCTCTTCTAATTGTGGCATACCCACATTCCATATAGCCCATGTTGCTCCTACTTAAACTACTTCAAGTAGGAGCGAGACGAGACAGAGGGTACAGAAAACTCTTATCCCTATTTTTTGAGAAAGGTCAATCTATTTAAGCTGTTACCTATACATCCAAGGTTAGAATCTCAATTAGTGTATTACATGGATCAGATATTAAATGCTGTAGTACAGTTACTCAATTCTGCACTTGTATTTACACGTGTGTGTTCTTTTAACATTAATCTTTGTTCTGCTGCTTATAGAATGCTTATATGAACTTGGAGCTTGGGCTGCATTCCTGGTTGAACCTTTTCTGGAAATATTCATGAATAGAATTCATCATCCACCGGAAGATTGTGGTCGATGTAACTTATGTTGGTCACAACATAAGATGCTGGCAGAACTGTAGTCCGAAAGGGTGGTTCATGGCTCCTATCGTTTTTGATGTGATATTGAAGTGAGAGCTGCTACTGGAGTACCACCCTCTGGGAATTCCATTTTCGCCTTTGAAATGAGAAAGCTAGATTGCTTATAATCGATTCATATTCGTTGAGGTGATAATAATCTGCTGCTTCTTGTATCCAATGGGTTCCGTGGAGTTTGGTTCCCCTGCTATTGCTCTGTAACTTTTCCTCTTCATGGTGGATGGATGAATTCAAGTATAGCATGTTGCCGTATCGTTAAACTTTGCAAGTGTGTTTTCTCGATAAATGAATTTTTTTTTCTTCATTTTCATTTTTAATTAATATCCGATTCTGATTTCTGTACTATGTTTACATGTTATTTTACGGAATTATGTTCGATGTCCTGAAAAAGGAACTAGGCGCTGGATGTTTTGCTGAAAGGTCTTGTCTTGTGAAAAACGTAGACAAATTTACATCAATATATTTTCGTATTTCACAAATTTTCCTGTGAGATTAGTTCTCAGTCCAGCTTTTCGTATTTTTAGATTTTGAAATTTGTATTTCCTCTGTTGTATTACCACAATTCAATTGAATACGAAATGAGGTAAATCAATTAAATGTTGGTTATTTTGCAATATTGACTATATACTCCTATAAATATCATAAAAGCATCTCATTTCCCCCCCTCCTGCTGCACCAATACAATGCAAGTATGTGATAATATTTATACCAAGTTTTTATTTTTCAATAATGTTTTTAATTAGTTTACGTTTCTAAATCATGACCTAGTCTTTCAAATTTAGATTAAAAAACGGCGGGTGAGATGCTTGTGAACGAGTTTCATTGCTCGAACGTATATATTTCATGTTACACAAAGTCAACTCTTTTTTTATTTTATATTTTTGTCACATCTCATATTGGAGTGAGAGATATGGCAGCGCCCATGAGATTATTTTATTTACTTTTATCTTATATAATACGAGTCTAAAAAGCACCAACCTCTAGCTACAAAGAAATGAAGGTTCACGCATGTAAGATGAAATTTTCTTAGGTAGTTCGGGATTTTATAAAGTCTTAAGACGAACTTTTTGTTGTTTATAAATTAACCAAGTCTATCTTTTTTGACATAATAGCTGTATGTCTTGAATTTAAGATAACACACTAATAACATTAATAATGGAATACTTAGATTTACTACTTTAAGGTTTTGAGTTGGATTTTGTTTCTTGATTTGGTTTGTTTGAATATTTCTCCTTTCTGGATTGTCTTTTATGAGAAAGATGTAGGGAAATTCTTGTTCCATGTAGTTTGTGATTGCTTTCTATTAACGGACTGTTGGTTCTTTTTAGTTTTAAATTTTCTCTATCTCATTTGACTAAAAGACAACGATTTAGTTTTAAGAAACTCTCAGGGTCCTTTTTATTATTTCAGTCTTAACATAAATTTTTTATTAATTCAATAAGATTAGTTTTCATGCACGTACATGCACATCACGTGTTTTTTTTTCCTTCTTTAAAGTAATATTATAAAGAATTCATATACATATTACGTAATATCTTTTTTAATTGTAATTATTTTAGTATATTTAAATATATTATATGTGTCTTGTACATAAACTTCTTTTAATTATTAATTTAGCTGTATTTTCTGTTTTTCAGTTTATCTTTTCATATATTTTTAAAAGCTTAACATATTTGGTTTTATTAATCTTTATGTATTCTAATTTTAAGTTAAAATAAAAACCACCGAAAATCGAAACCAAATCATATTTGAATTTATAGATCATCAGAAATAATCAAACATCACATTTACTGTTCCATATGATCTCACTCAGATAACCTTTTAAACAATAGAATATCATCGTTTACCTTTTAAATATTAACCAATCCCAATTGAAATAATTTAAGGGCGGTGAGTTATTCTTTCACTCAAATATAGGAAAAAAATAATTATCATTTAATAAGTTGGTGGGATCATAAAATCATTAAAATTAAATTGAAACTAATTGATCAAACTCCTTTATTACTCCCTCCATCATTTCCTAAATATAAATTATTTGACTTTTTTATATGTAATTTTAGGTGAAACTTTTTAAATGCTATATATTTATTTTAGTCAATTTTGTATTCATATTAATCCTTATATTTTAATTATTTTTTTTAAAAATAAATAAAATATAAAAAGTTCACTTAAAATACATGTAAAAAATTAAAACGACTTTTAAATATAAGAAAGAAGAGAGTATATTCAGATGTATGAGAATAAATATAGTTTATGCAAGTTTCATCATCTCACTCAATTAAATATCTAGTTTGTACCCAAAAAATTAGGGATTAATTTATATATAAAAAAGTTTGTGTATGTATTTCATACTTTTTCTCTTGTGCTTTCTATGTGACAAAAAGAAAAAAAGTACTCAAAAATTAAAATTGATGTAATGCTTTCCGTTGATTATTTTCATCTATTCTCTCATCTTTCAATCAATCAATCCAATAAAACTACGTACTCCAACTCTAACAATCTGTGCTTCTCTAATAAAACACCCACATCCACGCACAATATAACTCAAAAAAAAAAAAAAAAAAAATCCAATACATAAGTTAAGGTTGAAAGAAGGTTCTCCATGCATGTCTATCCACCACATCAACATAATTAACTAAATCCTCCTCATTTCTTTTAAAAAATCGTTTGAAACAAGAAAATTCTGTTTTATTTTTTAATTGACAAAATACATTTAATATACATTCTACTTTTCTCTTTATACACCTACTTTTATTTCAATGTAACATGAGTCAATTTCTTCCCTATAATTAATTCATTTTGCTTCTTATCCCCTATAAAGGATCCCATTCCGCTCAATATACACTCACACAACCTCTCCTCTACTAATCAATATCATCCTTTTTCTTTTAAAATCATAATCCACCACAAAAAAAAAAACAATTAATTAATCCTCATCTTTTCCTTTGAAAAAGAAAAATCTGTTTTTTTCTTAATTGACAAAATACATTTAATGTACATTCTACTTTTCTCTTTATACACCTACATTTATCACAATGTAATTGAGTAAATTTCTTCCCTAGAATTAATTCATTTTGCTTCTTATCCCCTATAAAAAGGACCCCATTCCCCTCGACATATACTCACACGCCCTCTCCCCAAATAATCAAGATCACCATTTTAAAAAAAATCATAATCTCTAATTGATTTTTTTCCATCACATGGAGGTGTATCACAACAAGAATGGCAACCATTCTGATGAACAACTCCAGCTCGTTTTTCGAGGCATTCGAGTGGCAAAAGGAGTGAAAGATGAGAACAACAAAGGTGGCTATTCGTTTATATGTTGCAAATGTTCTCTCAAATATGATACTCTTGAAGGGTTATTGCAACATCTTGACATTCACTATACTTGTCCCAAAAATTACCTTTCACTTGCTCCGCCATCTTTTGATCCACCTCTTTGCTTGGACTTGACATTGGCAACTGGGGCTCAAGCATACTACAACAAACTCAAAGGGAAGGACAAAGCTGCTGATCCATCAAATTATTATTGACTAATGTGTCAAGAGAATTAATAAAATTGAAATAATTGTTGTGCATATATAGGTCTTGTTTGTTTCGATTTGAATTTTGGAGGTTCTAGTTCTTTATAGAATTTTTAAAATTTAAGCCAGAATAAACGAGACTATAGAGGGGTTAGTTTCTTGTTATTTTTTTGAAGGGAAAACCTTTTTCGACGGTCCTTAAACTACATCAGTTTTGAACATTTGGTCCTCAAATTTTTTTCGTAATTTGTTTGGTACACAAACTTTTTAAAACATGCGTAATCAGAAATTTCATCAATTACTTGTTAAATCTGATAGAAAATACACTCATGCAAATCACACATGTAATTTTCAAATAATAAAATGATCGATTTATGTTATATGTAAACTTTTTTTTCGACTTTCTCGAGCTATATTAACGAGATATTGACGAAATTTATTGACTCCGCATATTTTAAAAAGTTTATGTACCAAACAAGTTGTAAAAAAAATTTGGGGACCAAATACGCAAAACTGGTATAGTTCAGGGACTGTTGAATAAATTTCCCCTTTCTTGAATAAAGTAGATTTACCATAATACCCTCCATGCATGGAGTTAGGGTTTTTTGATGAGATTCTTTGCCTTGGTCTTGGTTTGGATTTGGTCTGTTGCCCACCATTTTCAGATTGTCTTTTGATGTAAGAGATCCTTGTTGAATTCAGTTTTAATTTGGTAATTTTCTATTAATGGACTCGATCTGTTGGTTCTTTTGGTTATTTATTTATCTGCTCTATTCCATTTGCCTAATTAAATACAATGATATCTAGCAAGCCTTGAGGAGATTTTCAATAACTACCTTTTTAATTAGTTGGAATTTATTTTTGATTAAACTGAAATAGAATGAAGGTGCCAAAGAATTAAAGAGTTAGAAAATGTTCTTTATTTGAAAAAAAGGGGTTTGAAAAATGTTATTGTTCTTAATTAACTCACAATGCATAAAGTTGTTAGAACGCGTAATTATATAAAAAATAATTAATCAAATTCGATAATATGAGCATTTCTTAATATATGCTTCAATTAAATTATCATTTCAATGACAATATATGTTGTGGTCAAGATTATAGTTCATACCAATTACTCATTTCGTTCTAAAAATTAAAGATACATTTTTTTTTAATGTAAACTATTTGAGAATGTTATAATTTTATTTGTGATGGTGTTTTTATGATATTTCACTTTAAATTTATTAAAACAAAATTTACTTCAATTTTAAAATTTAGTATTTCACAAACAATTAATTTGACTAAACTCAAATATCCGTAAGTTTAGAATGGAGGGAGTAAATTGGTTAGTAAAAGATAATACGACTTGCAGTAATTGATACCTCCGGTTATGATTTCTACTCTTTCTCTAAATTAATCCGGTGACATATAATGTGTTTGTGTGTATTGATCTTTTCAAGTTCAATTTAAAAATTAAAAATTTAATACAATCTTATTATATATTTTATATTAATATGAGAGATACGTTTGACTTTTTAAGTAAATTAATCATATTGAGTTGATATAAATTATTTTAGTACTAATTGATGTAATTGTCGTCGTAATTAATTGTATGTAAAAAAATTATTAATTAAATAATTGAATTCAAAAATTTAATAAGTAATATGTCTCGTCATTTATTCTAAAAAATAATTCTCAGAACGAAGAAAATATCTTTGCGTGTCTGAAATTAAAATTGGAGTGTGACAAATAAGTTTCTTTTACCATCATTTATTTAAGATGGTTTTTTTAATAAATAAATTATGTAAAATGAAAATATAAATTTCTGTTAGAAAATTTGGAAAGCTTAAGCTCTCGCATGGAAATTCTTACAACTAGTGTTAGAACCGAGAAATTGGCTAGCAAAAGACATGTCAAAATTGTCAAAAAATGTCAAGACTCTGAACCGTTCAAAACAAATATTTTGTACTTTTTAGCATTTCTCTGATTTAATTTCTATCATTTATATCAATCCCTCTTCGTCTCTGTCTCTCCCAATGGTACCCTTAAACACTTGATTCGTTTAATCTTTATTTCTTCAACCTCCAAGAACCTCCTTCCCTCGACAATGTCGTAGCATTTTTCATCTCAATATATTATTGGATACCAAGTGAAGGTAAATCATTTTTCGGATATTTTTTTTTTGTTCTTTCCGAGATGCCCATATGGTTATTTATGCAAATTAGGTAGCTTTTTACAAATTTAGCTGTTTTTTATGCATATTCTTGGACAAATATATTGTTTTGATTTCACAATACCCGTAGAAAGGAAAAAAGATATAATGGTGTTTCTGTTCATGTTGTAGTATGCCTTAAGTGGGAAAAGATTTAGTATTGATTTCTAATGAGAAAAATGTTAAGTGGGTTCTGTTGGGATAATGATTTTATATTGAAGAATTGGATGATTTGGTTTGGGATATGCAGATTGTTGCATAGAGAAGCAAATTTCGGAATTAGGGTCTCTTGTATTCACAAGATATGGGCAATGTTTGCCTTCGTCCGTGTAAGAAAGATTCTAGATCACTTGTTTGTTTGAATTCTGTAATTGCTGATTAATTGTGTTATCACTTGTGGTTGAGTAGCAGAAGACCATATGTGGAGATCCTCTGGTGCCGACTTGGATAGTTTTTATCCAATTAGACCAGAATGCCTGGCTGATGTCCCAAAGCCCCGTTTCAAGAACAGGGTATGCGTTGCTTTGACTAAAATTTGTTCGGTTGTTTATTGCAATTCCATTATAAATGACACTTTTTACTTACTATTTTGTTTCCAAGTACTTGTACATTTGAACTTCACTAGCTAGAAATAGTTGAAAGCATTATAACTAACTAGTTGCGGTAGTGTTCTGGAGTTCCGGTAATAATCAAACCTGTCGTGCCTTTTATGTAACTTTTCCTCAAAGCCTTTGGTTTATGCTTTTTTCATATATATTGTACAGGTCGGAAAAACTCTAAGTGAAAGAAGATGGAATGCTGCTTTTTCTAATGATGGTCATTTAGATATAGGAGGTGTTCTTAGGAGGATCCAAAGAGGGGTAAAGCATTTCTGTTTATATGCAGTTTATTTGCAATCACTCATGTTCATTAAAGTATCTCAAGTATCTATACAGTCATTAAAGATCTACTTACATACTAAACATGTCATGGTTGTCTTATATTTTCTCACTTTCTATAATCATTTCTGCTTCAGACCTTAAATGATAATGTACTTGCTCGTTGTTTGTATCAAGTCTATAGACCTTTAATAGTCATGAATACAAAACCGTATTCCTTTTGGAATTTTCCTGAGCCAAAGTGAGCTCCACCCCCCAAACCCTCTTTCCTGAGGGTGTGTGGGGTAAAAGAGTTGTATATATAGTAGCTAGTAGGATAAAACCCTACTAAGTTTCGAACATCATCCACTTAAGGAATAATAATTGTGCAAGCACAAAAATTTATAAGCTACTAGCTTGGCAAGACATAAAGTTACTGCTGGTGTCATATCTAGTCATTGCATTGACAATAGTAATGAAGAGAGGAAAAAAAAAAGAATTGTTCGGATGATAAGTGATGAAGAAACTCGTAATCAAGAATATTACTTAGATGCAGGTTATTCCATTATACCATAATTATAGCGGAAAACAAACTAGTAAATCGTGTGGTCTTAAAGCTCGTATGTTAGTTTTTGGCCTTTATTTAGGAAGAATAGTTATTTTTTTCTTTCTGGGTGTGCAGGGGTTGGGGGCCTTAAGACTGCATAGGTAACCTATATGATTTTGTCTCAAGAACTAGTATTTAATGTTCATATGACTCTTGAACTATTTTGATAAATATCCAGTTTAAGGTTGATAAAATCATCGTTCATAGTGATTATAATACATAAGATATTTTAAACAGCAATACGGTTAGCGCTTAGATTACCACATGTTAATTAAAGTACTAGACATTTTCATTAGTTACGCGCAAATGCATTAGTGAAGCAGCTTAAATTTTTTAAGTTAATTCAATCATGCCACTAATTGGTTCAGGCTCGAATCCCTATTTTATATGTGTAAAATGGTGGCATGGTAATGACATGACATGACAAACAAGTTTTACATATATTAACTTTATTTTAGTCCAATTAAAGTGACTTGGTTCCATTTAGGTAAAAAAGGTCAATGTTCAACATTTTGTCTGCATAGCGAACTTTGTTGACATTTTGGAGCGACGGTGCTGATAGTTTTTGAATATTGTTATGATTTTCACTTCCCATGGTCTAATTGAAGGGTATTGAATGTGCTACAGCCTGGTGTCTGGTCTTCTTGTTTTATGCATGTAAATTTATAGTTGCGTTTCATACTTTGTAATCTTATTTGGATGGATATAAGTTATCAGATATTGTCAATTTTATTAAGAAAATATATAAACTCTTTTTGCAATAACGTTTTTCCGGTTTTTGTTGAAGGGCGTTCATCCTTCCATTAAAGGGACTGTCTGGGAGTTCTTGTTGGGTTGTTTTGATCCAAACAGTACATTTGACGAGCGAAATGAGCTCAGGAAACGGCGCAGGTAGTATGTCATATTCTAGTTTCAAGTATAAAAGCCAGAAGAAACTAATTAGTTTTGATTTTAAAAAATTTGAAGTTGTATACAGGATGTAGAACATAAATATCAAACTAGCACTTTAGGAGCAAGTTAATTTTTCATAATTTTCTTTGTATTTCTCCAAAAGATCGAAGCCTCAATAATCCAGTCAAGTGGAACTACTGTGAATTTCATTGAAGCCTCTGACTTTGAAGTAAGAGGAGCTTCCTAATCACTAATCTCTAACAGGATGCTCTGGACTTTTACAGAACTGTAAAAGAAAATTGATTTTATGTGATTCCCAATTTAAAAAAAGCTTGAAAAAACATGAAGAGCTTCGAAGTTAATTTCTGAAGATATTGGAATTTTTCTTCATAATAAGCTTGTTATGGTTACTGAGGTTTACGTGGTGATATGGTAGGAAGGAGCTGCTGCCTGGGGTCTTCATCTAATTTATTTATGATAAATATCGTTTCATAACTAGGAAACTCAGGATTCTAGCTAGGATATATTTATGTGCATATACATGTCTGAACTCTGAAAGACTCGGTCTGATTGATCAGACCAAGTACCGAGGGCTTTCTGTAGACTTTTGTTTTGTCAAATCGAAATAAAATATGGACTTTACTTGACTTTTACTGAAAATGCTAACTGAGCACCATCAAATTCTACTCGTAGGGAGCAGTATGCTGCCTGGAAATCTGAATGTCAGAAGATGGTTCCTATATTTGGTACTGGAAAGTATATTACGACTCCTATAATTACCGATGATGGTGAACCAATAGAGGGTGAAGAAGGGAACTTTAATGGATCCATGCCAAACAATTCTGGTGTCTCAGATAAAGATGTGGTTCAATGGAAGCATAGCTTGCCTCAAATAGGTTTGTGTTTGTGTACGCCAATTTATTTTGTAGTCAAGTTTTTCAAGGACTTGTTTTTATTTTCACCTATGTGGCTAGTCATTGCGCAATTCTTGATTCTGCATTCAACTGCAGTATATATTACTACAGCTCATACAGTTATCCGAAGAGGATTTTACATATTTATTACCTATACTATACGATGCTTGTATTTAATAGAGTGCATTCACGCTACTAGTTCGTTTTTTTATTTTTTTTAATATGAAAGAAACATGAAAAATTACTTTTCTATATTATAGAAAGATCCACAACAGTATTGAATTGACCACCTTAAAAGTTGAATCTATAACTAAATGGAAACGAAGTGAAATACGGTATTCCTAGCTGTAATGTTAAATTCAAAGGTTAGATTTTGCAAAATATAAAAAATCTACTTAACAAGTTGCATAATTAAGCAACATGTCAAATTCAAGGTTTGATTAATCTGCTATCCACTGGACTTCTCAAATAGTTGTTCAAATTCCTTTTGATAGGTTTAGATGTCGTTCGCACTGATCGTACTCTTGTCTTTTATGAGAGTGAAGCTAACCAGGCTAAACTCTGGGAAGTTCTGGCTATTTATGCTTGGGTGGACAATAAAATTGGTTATGTTCAAGGTGAGTTACTATAACATGCAGTGGAATCACAAGTAATTGAGAAATAGTTTTAAGCATTATTATGGTTCACATACATTTTTTACCAGGTATGAATGACATTTGCTCTCCAATGGTTATTCTTCTGGAAGATGAAGCAGATGCCTTTTGGTGCTATCACTATGCAATGCGTAGAGTGGTATGCCTCAATTTTCTCAAAAAAGGGGTATTTGGACATATTTGTGTTAAAGACTATGCTTCGCCTTTTAGAATCCCTGTTTTCCAGAGAGATGTCTCACTAACCATGCTCATGAAATTACTTGCAAATTTTTCAGTTTCATCTGTAAACTTGTAGCTTTATGAAGGGTATTGAGCAAGGTGAATTGTTTAACTTAGGCCATATCATTAAGATTGAAGTTTGGCGCCTTGGCGGAGCAGTGGATGGCAAAAATCACTTAATTGATATTATGTTGAGAGTTTGAGACTGTTTGATAACTTATTTGCTTGACACTGGTTCTAACAATAGGTTGTTTTTGGGTATAGAGCGCTAGTTAGAAAGTTGGTGCTTTTGAAAGTATTGAAACAGCCTTTATATTTATATTTGCAACTTAAAAAAATAAGTTTTTGACTTTTGCATCTAGCTTTGTAAAAGATGTAACATATTTTTCAACTCACTCATCATACGCTGATTAATTTTGTTTGAAATGAACATTTTCCTAAAGCTCTGCTAATATAAGTGCATTCTCAACACCTTGGTCGTCAACAACAAAGAGAACTAACTTTTATTGAGCTGAGTTAGTCCATGTGCTTGTCAGTTTGCATTATATCTAAAAATTGCTCTGCATTTCCATTTCAGTTATGGTCATATATAACTTTGTGAGAAAGTCAGAAATCTGATTAGATTTTGCTTATATGGGTGCAATACATTAAGAGTTGATAAGATTTTGAACTTTGAAGGATGTGTTTTGCTTAATCTTTTTATTCTTGAGATAAACAAGAAATAACCATTAAATAGGGAATGTTGATTCTGATGTATTACGGCTCTACATGGGCAGATGGGTTTCTGTTGGCAGCTTTCTCAGTTCAAATCTCAGGATGTGTGAAATTATAAATGAAAGCTTGAATCATTTTCCACATTAACCCCATCTCCACCCCGCCCCCACCAAAAAGAGAAAAAACTATTCCCTCAATTGTCACGTGCCTTATATTTGTTCTAAATATGGATGTTACTGTTTAATAGGTTTTGAATGGCCTTGACATTGACGCATTTATTTGTTCTGATCTTGTTTTGTTATTACTTCACTTTGTGTTATAATGCAACTACGTCACAGTAACCTAATTTGCTGTTTATTATTTCTTTATGCTACATCCTTGTTTTCCTTCTTTTATATTATACTCGTATCAATTAATGCTCATGATTTCATGCCTAAACCCTGCTTACGCTTGGAAGAGGGAGAATTTCAAGAGTAGCACAAGTTCTATGGGAGTCCAATCACAACTGAGTACCCTTTCACAAATTATGAAAGTTGTTGATCCAAAGCTTCATCAACATCTTGGTATGATGGTTTTGTAGTCTTTTGTTATGCTGAAACTATCTTCTAATTGTACGGGTGCCATGGTATACAGCTTCTTCCTACAATCTACTAGATTTTGTATTCATTATTAAGATAAAATCAAAAGCTAATGGACATGTCATGTATAATGGATTACCTCAATATAACAAGGGTTCAAAGAAATGTAAACATGTACTGGCCCTGGGCATGTATTGATATGAAGAAGTAATACAGTAATGGGAATAATCTGGTTCTATTTGGAAGGTGATAGATTATTAGCCTTTACTTTTAAATCCTTCTAACTTCAATGAGATCATCTATAAATATCATGAGATTGTGTTTGCTAATACAATACTATCCCTGTTCCACAAATGTCCCATTTTGACTATTTAGAGTAGTATTTCTTTTTCAAACAATATTTATTTATTTGTAAACTGATAATCAATATAAATCAGTTTGATTAATCAACGTAATCATGAATATTGGTAACTATTTAAGAGGTCACATTGTTGGTGGAATCATACCACCTAACGACTACCATTTCCTATCTCACTGAGTGGTACTTCCGAGCAGCCTAAGAGGTCCCTCCAGTTCTTTCCCAAGATATGCACCCAAATTGTTTTAAAGTTTGATCACAAGATTATGCAACGCAAAATTTTGCTTTCATTATTCGGGGATAGAAAAGACTACATTGCTGTTCTGCATTGATGAATTATGCTTGGCACCCATAGCCTGAATCTAAAATTTTACTTTTCATAGTTTCACTAATTTGTTTATATGTGTGTGAGGGAACTTATGTCAACTTCACATGAGTGAGTCTTACGTTGTAGGCAACTTTAGTGCCAATTATGGGCTCAGTTAATAACTAGTTCTAAATGCATTTATGGTTGCTCGCATTTCCAGTAAATGCTTGCACTCTTCTTGCTTCTTCAAACCTCTCAAATTTCTTGGGTTCTTTTTTCCAAAATAAGGAAGTGGATAGTTTGAAGATTTTATCAGATTCTTCTTACCAATTAATAGTTTATTACAAGTGGAATAGTGGGTCTAACAAGTTGAGATTAGGCAAATGGAAACTAAAGCAAGCAGGAGTGTAATGAAACTAGAGCAAGCAGGAGACTAATGAAACCTGTATTTCAGCAGACTTGCTACTGTAATATGTGCATTTGTTGTGCTTTTGTTATGCACGTAAGTTATATAGATGACGTGTAATTTTTCAAACTTGACAGAGGAATTGGATGGTGGTGAATATCTCTTTGCGTTTCGTATGTTGATGGTGCTATTTCGGAGGGAGTTCTCATTTATAGATTCACTCTATCTCTGGGAGGTGAGTAAACATTCTTATTATTATTTTTTGTGTGTTTGAACTGAATTGTTAGGTTACAAAATATAGGCAGAAGTATATTTTTCTTAATGATCCGATATCTTTGAGATTTTGAGTTAATAAGAGTTGGTAGATAATAACGTAGGTTATGTGGGCCATGGAATACAATCCAAATATGTTTCAATGCTATGAGAAGTCGCAGGAGCCAACTCTGGATACCAATGTAAACAGCAAGGTCCTGAAACAGTATGGCAAATTTGAGAGGAAAAACGTAGAGACTGGTTCTATGGATCATAAGAGTGCTCTCGCAGTTTTTCTAGTTGCAAGTTTTCTCGAGACCAAGAATAAGAAACTTTTGAAAGAGGCCAAAGGCCTAGATGATGTTGTCCAGGTATGATTTCTCTTCATAAAGATGAGATACGTACATATCAACACGACGAAACTTATTCATTTAGTCTATATAATTTCTTTAAAAACTTGCTCCATTTTCAGATCATGGGGAATATGACTGGAAACATGGACGCAAAAAAAGCATTGAACGAGGCACTTAAGATTCACAAGAAATATATAAAGGTAAGTCCCAGTTCTGCAGATCTTCCCTTACAGTTTCAATTTCCAGACCTCTTACGGTAAGTCTTTGTATGCAGGCCAAGAAAACATAGTTATAATTTTTTACTGGAAACTCGAGAAGCAAGTAATCATGTGGCAGATTCATGGTATTATAAATACATTTTCTTTATTATTCTTGTAGGTGAGTTTGTGGGTCTCTTTATTGTAAAATAGAAGTGGGTTTGTATGTAAAAAACTAAAATTTTGATATGTGCTGTTTATGTTGATCACCTTCGGATGGTGTTGGAGACCTTTTGTCTGTATTGTTTTAATGGTTCTTGTAAATGAGAACAATTAAGAAAATAAAGAAAATTCACGTGTACAGTAGTAGTATGTAGAGGGAAAGTTCATGCAAGATTTTTAATTTGTAAATAATTTTACAGTAATAAAGTTCGTGCTGGATTGCTGGGCGTATGACACTTGTCTATTAATTTTTATATATCTTCACCCCCATCCACCCAAAAAAGAAAAAAGACCAAGTCTTTGATTATGAGCAACTCCAAGATTTTGCTATAGATTGGTATCTTTCTTTAAAAATTCTGTTCATTTTCACTTTTCGAAGTTCAATTTTAACTACTTCAACAAATTCATTATCGATATTCTAAAGATGTTTTTTCAAAAACCAACTTTACTAGATTATTTATAAATATTCTTTTATATGAAAGTCTCCATTCTCGAAATAATATTTTAAATTTTTTAATTCTACAATAATGACATGAAATGATAAATTTCAGTTAGACCTTTAAATATTACATTAAATGTTTTAACAAAACTAACCAGATGATTCACAACCCTCTGCAAATCGAAAATTCACCATCCTAATTCTTCGCTTGCCTGGTTGCTTTTTCCCGTGTTCTTCTAAAATCGGCTAGAATCGGATCACATCTCCACTTGGTTATTCATTACAATGAGAATGAAATGAAATTAAAAAGAAAAAAAAAATCAATGGTGAAAGAATAAGATAACAAAAAATAGAGGAAATTTAAAATGAAAATCATAATGGAGTATTGAAATGAGCAATACTACTTAAAAAGAAAAAAATTAGTCATTCCAACATTCATTATATTTTTCATTTCAAACTCCTTTATTCTTTTGTCATTCTTCCTTTTTATCGTTACTTTTTATTCTTTAAATTTATTTTATTTTCATTCTCATTTTAACGTGAAACCAACCGCAACATAATACTTCACTCCCCGCTCTCCGAGCAATAGCAGGAACAAACTCGTTTCCTTCACGAACATGACTAAAAATCACCTACCGAATGAATAACAAAGCTGCTTGTACGCAGAAGTAATATCACCTACATACGAATTCTGCACCTCTTGGGAGTCGAGTACTTTGGATGAACTTTTAAAGTTCTCAATAAAATAGGATGGTTAAATTGTAACTTAATGTAAAGAAATAGAGAGATTTTTTATTGTTGAGTTTTTTTTCTTTTTTTTTTTATCGATTAAAAAAAAAAGGAAATAGAGACTTCGTACAAAATTTTCACCTCCTTTTCATATTATTGTTTACATGTGAGAGAACTAGACTGCGTAATTTATTTATTTTTATTTTTGCCAAATTTGTTTATTTTAAGTTTACTCTACAATAAAGATTTGAAAGCTGTAAAGAGTACTTTCAGAAAATGTTTGATATTACATTATATAAAGTTTTGCAAATATATTCATAAATTTTACAACCTATTATATACTCTTGTCATACAGACAATTTTTGAGCATTTCAACATATTGACAAAAATAGCATTAAAGACGCAACAAGTTTTGAACATTACAATTATAGCTTCATGCTCCTTGCAGAATAATCATTCACTTCATATCCTAAAATTTTGCAATAACAGATGACAATATTTGTATAGATAGTATAGTATAATTTTAGAAATACTTATAGTTTAATTAAAATTTAAGCAGCTTCCACAGAATTATACAATTTGGTCTTATTCACGCAATCAGCCGATGGTGACAATTTTTACATTTCTTAGCAAACAATCCATTAATCTTTTTTGCAAGATTTGTTAATACTGTTCTAATTTTGGCATATATTATTTCTTAAAGTTCCATTCCTTAATTTTCGTCTACTTGCAATTAATGGGTATTAGAAACTAATATTTATTACCGTTAAATTAACGAAACAATTGGATTAAGCAGCATTTTCTAAAGATAATCTAATATTGGCCCCAAGTATGTGTGGCGCATTAAACTGCATTTGTTTGGTGTAATTACCTTTTCTCTCAATCTCAAAAATTCACTTAGTAAAAGAAACCATCTTTTTTTTTTCTTCTTTTCTTTTGAGTACTACTTTTCTCATTTCCTCGTGTTGGTTTTCTCTTTTTTTTCTCTACCCTCCCTTTGGATCTTGATTATGATCATATTTTGCAACGTTTGAGCGCCAAAGTTGGCGCTGTCACGTTGCATAAATAATTCAAATCAATTACGGTGTTCTTAATTCTTGTTTTAAAGGTTTGTTTCTCAAAATTCTGAATTCTGGAATTTGATATATCTCATACATGTTGATCAATTTTTCAGAAAGAAATTATCTTATGTTTATATTCAAATATTTTCGTTTAAATTGCAGATCTAAAGGTGAAATTTGGAAGTTCCTCCTCGATTTTAAGAGGTAGCAAGTTAGGAAAACTTTCAGCCAAAGGGTTACTCTATTTCTCAGTAACACTAAAATGAGGGGTCGTCTTTTGAAAGGCTTCAAGTATATTTCTCACATGTTCGGTGAGTTGGTCTAATTTTATAGCATTTACTTTTGGGTCATTACACACTATTTCATTCTCTCTGATTTGAAATTGATAATTATTAAAAACGAACAATTTCTTTTTTTTTAATCGGCAAAATCTCTTATACAATCCATCTGATCCCTAATAAATATTTTTACCCACTTAAACTGACCTATAACCTCTTAAAAACGACAATTTAATTTGTTCAAATTTATAGAGTTAAAAAATGAATTCTGTACTAAACGAATTATGAAATGTTGGTGCAGATGAAGGGGAAGAGGAATTAAAAATCGGTTTACCAACAGATGTAAAGCATGTGGCACACATAGGAACGGATGGACCATCCCAAGAATCGCCTAGCTGGGTAATAATAATAATAATAATAATAAACATATCCTGAATTTCCCTGACTTTAAAAATGTGACATGGATTGGAAAATAAATTTTGACTTCGATTTTCGAAATCAATGTGATTTATTATCAAATTTGTATTTTTATTAATTCTTGAAAATCCGGTATGACTAATAATAAGATTCTAAATCCTTCTACTATTGCAAAATTATTCAATTTGAAAACGAATCACAAAAAATTAAAATTGGCCTAATATATACATGATTGACAAATGATTAATTATGTTGTAATTTATGCAGATGAAGGAGTTTGAAAAACCAGAAGCAAGTCACTCCGCTCCTCTAACTCCCTTCGGAGAACCTATGCAGAATCCTGAAGTCAAATGGGTTTCTCAAGGTTAGATAAATTTGACAAGAATAGAAAACACATAGATAGTATCGTTACACAGACAGTTTATTTTAGTAAGAAATAGTCAAACTGAACATGAATAATGAATAAAATGCCCAGGTGGATCATCTTAAATTTTGTTGAATACTTTTACAGATATGCCAAAATCATCGCGACGCCATTTGTCGGAAGGTAATATAACAGTAGAATCCCAAGAAATAGAATTAACCTCAAAGCCAAAGGGCTCAAGGAGACACCAAAGAAAAGATTCATCCGATGGCAGTGGCAAACCAAGGAGGCCGAGACACCAAAGAAAGGACTCATCTGAAGGTAGTAGCAGATCAGGCAGGGTAGCCCAAGGTGGTAGTACCCATGGGCCTGAGGAGTCACCCTCAAGCCCAGTTTCAAGAAAAATGCCAGGTATTCCAAAGACTTCGCGACGAAAGAAGCCCAAAGACTATGGGCTTGGCTCCACAAAGTCCAAATCCAAAAATGCTACTGCAACTGTTAATACGACGTGTAATGCGCCGTATTCAAATCCTGGATCCGCCACCGATTCCGTCACTACATTAGTGACATGCAACAGTGAATATTGCCAAACTACAAGGCTGAAACCAGAGGAAAATAAGGGAAATAGTGGGTATGTATCTTGAGAAAATTGGTTTGTTGTTGTTGTTGTTGGCTTTTTGGACTAGCAATACTTGTAGGTAGTGATTTGCTTAACTATTTGAAATGCAAATGGCAACACTTCTTCATAGATGTTGAATCACTTGACCATGTGATGAATTTGATAACGTATGTCAAGTATTAACTATGTCAAGCATGTTTTCAGATGGATTCAGTTACTATCCTTATTGGTGGGTTTTTTTTCTTCTGGCAAAAACAAATTTTTTAAGTATTAATACATTTTTTATCCAGAAATAACTGAGAACACAAAATACTGTGAGAGTACAAAATACTGAGAGAACAACTTATTGGTGTTTGATTCTGCTATTTCATATTTCCCCCCCACAAATTATTGAAAAACTTGTATATCTTCTTTTACATTTTTTTTTTAAAAAAATTGAATCAAAACTAAAAATCTTAATGAGAGTTATTATACCAAGTTATATCCGTTAGCCTCATCCCTCATAGACTACCTCCTCTTGAACTAACCTAGTTGTGGCTATTATTGATGGGTGTGGCTACTATTGATAGATGGTTGCAGGCTAAAAAACACAAGTAGGTCGGCATATTTATAAATTTTTAAATACAATAGGAGTATAGGACCAACCAATCCACACCATACTAGGTTAACTAGTTGAGTTAGGGATTAGGATAAGTACTACTATTTGTATTTTATATTACAAACATAATAAAAGGAATTTTATTAATTCGAAAAGATATTCTTCCAGAATATAATTAATTGGTTTTCTCAACAATAAATAATCAAGCGAAAATTGATATAGTAGCAGCTGCATATCTTCCTTCTCCAAGCTAAAAAAATACACTTAAATAAAATATATCTCATACGCGTACGTATGCGTGTGCACACATATATTGAAATTTACAAATGTTATATACTCAAATGAAACTATATATTGAACCAAAAAGTTAACCTAGTAGTTTTACATCTAATTAGTTGTGAAATGTAAATTTATTTTATTTTGGTTACTAATAAGTTATTATCACTACAATCTAAAAAATTGTTGTAAATATAATTTGTAATCTGCATACTATAAATTGAGTCAAAGGATTCTAGAAAAGAGACATAATTAATTTTGAATTTAAATCTAATTTTGAAATGAATCAAATAATATCTAATATTTTTTTCCTAATGTGGCCGTATTTATTGTTGTTGTATTTTATATTTTACTTGTGCTATATTTTCCCCAACCTACAATGGAGATTGAGAAAGAGGCTTTGGTAGGGGAGACTTTCAGAGTTTGCGTACTTTATAAACCATCTTGAAAGCGCCTTGTTCTTTACTATACTATTTAGTCAACAGCCAGCTTGGTTTGCTCCAAAAATTGAAGCCATTTTTCTCCTCCTTTTTTCCCCTTCTTGTGAGGCTGGAACTAAATTTCAGAAAATATCATTAAAAATATGTGGAAGAAGTGTAAGTAGCTGCAAGATATTTATACATACATGGATCATAGTGGATCATAAGCAAGTTGAATTGAGTTTAGTCGAGTTTATTTATAAAATTGAGTCGAGTCTTATATTATTAATGAACAAAATATTGTATTCGAAATCTAATCGTTTAAGTGATCGAGTTAAGTCGAATATAAGTTAGATAATATAAATTAGACGAGTTGAGTTGAGTTTTTCGAGTTCGAATTAAATTGAATTTAAATTTTTAAATAAACATAAAATTGTATTTGAACTCGATTAATTTAATAACTCGAGTTGAGCGGAATAAACCAACCGTTTGATTTATTCATGGTTTTATACGTATACACGTATATCGCATTCATGCTTTTATACATATCCACGTATATCTCCTATTATCCTCTACTTACATCTTGCACTTTTGATAAAGATCTTATTTTATTTTGTTTCGTATGAATGTTAAATATTTCCAAATACTAACTAAATATATGTTGTAACTTCTGACAAAGCAAAACATATGTTGTCTTAAAGTAATGGAAATTAATGTCATAATCTGAATTTTTAATATTTTTTAATTCTATTATAAACTAATTTTATTTTAACTTTTTTAAAAGGAATGGAATATCACTTTTGCTTACAAAAAGTTGTAAAAAACAGTAAGGGAGTATAATTTGCCGGTAAAAAAGGCCCAAAAGTGAGTGTATAACAAATGCATAGTGCCAAATACGAGCTTTATCACTTTGCAATCACTGTTGTTCCATGCCCTTATCCTTTAGAAAGAAGTGTCCCTCAATTTGTCACTTTTAAATCTTTCTTTTCCATATTTTTTCAGGAATAAATTCCAGCCATTGTGTGGCTCTTTCGAGGAAATTAGGAAAAAAAAATAACTTGGAATTAATCCCCAATTTAAAAGTCAATACGTACACCTTATAGAAAATAATACAATGGGGGATGGAGCAAAGATCATTACCAAGAGAAATTTCCCCTTTTTTCGGGTGGATGAGTTATTTAAATTTGAGTTTGTAAATTTTCAACAAATGTTGTTTTATTATTTGAAATAGTAAGATAGGACTCGTCAATATGAGCCCTCTTAAGCCCTAATGTTAGTCAAATACACGAGCAATTAAAGTTAGAGGAAAATGGAGGTGAAATTTTTTGTACAAACACTATTTGCCTATTTACATTACAATAATACTAAATTACATAATTAGTCCTTTTATCTCAAATCACTTTCGAGAATTTTGTATACACAAAGTTTTTTACCTCCATATAGCCCAATTATTTTAATTTAAAAAATTTTACGAAAAAATTTATGTTCATTATATTATGAAGCGGAGATGTACTACCCAAACATATAAAATACTCCTTATACGATTAGACTATTTCAACTTAAAATAATTTAAGCACATATGTAGTTTCTTTTATACTGCTACATGACAAGTTGTAACACGCCACTTTTAATCATATAGTTATCATCATACATATAATATACAACTGTAATACCAAACAAACATTGGAATTACAAAAATAATCTACCAATCCAGCCCCGTCTCTGTTTTCTTCTAAACCTAAATAATCATGCAAATTGCAAACGCCTCCTCTCTTTTGCCATATTAATAAGAAATTATATTATTATATCTTTTACCAAGTCAATTTACATTTCCTTTTTATTTGCCTTCCACAACCAGTAATTTTTTTGTGTGTGTGTGTATATATACATATATGAGGTTAAAATAATTAAGTTATAACTCACATTTTAAATTCTATCCACTAATTTATATCTATAAATTTATAATTTATCTAAAAAATTCAACCGTACGGATTAAAAGAGTATTAAAAAATAAAATAATACACAAATTTTCAAATCATTTTATAGTGTATAACATGATTTTTATAATTATGTAAAATTTGTATATTTTTAATGGCTAAAATATATTGATTTTTATATAATTATAAAAATTATGTAAAAAAATTCAAAAAAATCCCAAAAAATTATATATATTTTATTTTTGCATGTTCTTTTATTACGTATAATTAGATTTTTCTTATATATTTTAGAAACTGAAGTATAAAACGAATGGATCGGATTATAAAAATGAGTTATAGCTCAATTCTCTTTCTCTATATATATATATTTGTTACGTCTGGATATACCACCGATCTTTTTGAAAATTTACAATAATATTAACTTAATAAGAGTTTTTGTTAAGTTTTATTAATTAAAACAACATCCGCGAAAATATATTTTAAATTATGTTATAAGAGATGTATTATACTGTCAAAACTTGTCTATTTAATAGTGCGAATCACATAATTTTAATTATCGACAGCCAATCTAATTGCCACCACCCTCTGCAACAACAACGAAATCCGTGATCCCCAAGTGCCCATACTCCAAACTTTTTGATACTTTAAACGAAGGCACCCCTTTTACGCTCTTGCTACATTCTTCAGTAGAAAATAAGTAGAGTGAAAACACAGAGAAAATATGAATGGAATAGAAGGAAATACTCATCAGCATCCTTTGTTAAGAGGTGGAAAAAGAGAGCCCAATAGTTATAGCCATGGCTTCTCTTCTTCTCAAATTCATACACTTTCTGCCATGTGTGAAACTTTTGTACCTCCATTATCACTCAATGCCATCAGCAATGAAAACCCACAAAAAAAGAAACTTCTTGAACCTTTATATCAAATTTCTGGTTCTCAATATCCAATCCCGGATGAGGTATGAGGTTTTTAGATGTATTTTATCAAGATTATTTTTCTGGGTAAGTGAAAATTTTGTTCAGTTATTCTGTGATATTTATTTTCTTCATTTGGTGGATAGGTTGCAGAGAGATTGGTGAAGAAGGGTTCACCAGAAGCTGTGAAGTTGATGAATTTGGTTCTGATGGTTCTTTCAACCAGATTGGGAAGTTTATTGCTTTGTGGGTTGGTTTGTTTGAAATGGGAATGGCCCTTTATTGTCAAGTTTTCTGAATTATCCTTGAAGCAGAGAGAAGATGTTTTTTTAAAATGGTTAAAGCAATCCTTTCTGATTCCTCTAAGAATGGTAGTTTTTCTGGTTAAAATAATCACCTGCTTCATCACCTTCAGTTTGGTAAATGCTTTAAATCCTCCATTATATTCATCTTCTCTTGCATTTATTCTTATTAGAAGTCATCTTATATTTGGTAGCAAAGAAAGTATTAGATTTTTTACTTTTCAACTTCATTGTTCTGTTCTCTCCTTTTTCATATCCTACCATATTCTTCATATTTTGTTCCCTGGAGTTTTAGAAATGTTTCCAATTGTTTTAGTTATAATTGCAAACCTGGGTAATCTTCTGGTTTATTTTGAACTTGCTAAGTCTAGCTTAGTGTCATTTGGTTTATTTGATATTTTTTGAGCTGCGTATGTTTTTCCAAAAATTACACAGCTCAGGTTGTGGCCTGTGGAATAAAATAGAACAATTATATTGTCCAAAAGTACATGCATTCACATAGTCTAAGCATCAGGTTTTTTTTTTCCTCTTTAAATTTGGGGATACTTCAGTAATTATATCTATGTACTTATTATATCCCAAAAATGGTCTTGAGACATTTGAATAATATCATTACTCAATGAGATATCTTGCTTCTAAAAGATCATATACAATAGCATAGTTAGCTCCTACAAGCCAGAATGGTTGTATACTTTGTAGATACAAAAAGTCAAAACTTGATCTTCAACTGCATCAACTTGAACCTTTTAATTAATGTCATAACACTGATATTTGAGGATCCTTGGTGTCAAGTTGGTGGAAAGAGACGTCTTCCAAAATGGACTTGAGAACTAAAATGTCTGTCTTTATGTTGACATGTTATATTTGGCATTATAAAGAACAAATTAGTTCTATAGATTACATCATTTTTTCCATATATTAAAATATAAGTGTAGGCTGATTAACGGTAAGCATTTGTCTTTATCATGCTCTTATGTATTATTATCATGTATTTCTTAGGAAGTATAAGTTTAAACATGAAAACAACACCAACATAAATATATGGTATCGTACCAAATAAAGAAGTTAGGCATAGATACTATGTTTGTATATGCATCCCTGCGTTGTTACATAACATTTAGGATTAAGAATTGGCATCTTATGCCGAACAATTTATAAAGCATAGGGTGTAATAAATGAAACCAAAGAGTATTAAAAGAATGCTATTACAACAATCTGTAGTTTATATCCGTTGTAATTGTTTTTTCTTGTGCAATTATTGCAGACTGATGAGAACAATAAGAATCCAGCACTGGAAGCAATTGAATATCATGTGGACAAGGAAGAAAAACACTTGAACAAAACGCGAAAAGAGAGACCTCTTGAAAAGGGTATTATAGAAACTACATATGCCAATGACTCAACATTACTGGAATCACTTAAGCAGAAAGGCTTGGAAGTCATCAAAGACATAAATGAGAATACTTATCGTATAAAATGTGATGTCGTAATTGTTGGTTCTGGTAGTGGAGGTGGAGTTGCAGCTGCAGTTCTAGCAAGCTCTGGCCTAAAAGTTCTTGTTCTAGAGAAAGGCAAATACTTTGTGCCCGAAGATTATTCCTTACTCGAAGGTCCTTCAATGAATGAGCTATATGAGTATGGTGGGATGTTATCAACAATTGATGGGAAAGTTAACATTTTGGCAGGAACAACAGTTGGGGGTGGATCTTCTATAAACTGGGCTGCTACCATTAGGACACCAAATAATGTACTCAAGGACTGGGCAGTAGAGCATGAGCTTCCACTATTTGACAGTTCTGAGTATCAAGATGCTATGAACATCGTGAGCAACAGACTAGGCGTTACGGATAATTGTACAGAGGAAGGGTTTCAAAACCAAGTACTACGAAAAGGGTGTGAGAATCTTGGTTTGAAGGTGGAGAGCATTCCAAGGAATTCCTCAGAGGATCATTATTGTGGTTCTTGTTGTTTTGGTTGCAAAAAAGGAGACAAAAAAGGGACTGATTCTACTTTTCTTGTTGATGCTGTGGACAATGGGGCTGTTATTTTAACAGGATGTAAAGCACAGAAGTTCGTATTAGAGGATAACAATAATGGAAAGACAAAAAAGAGATGCTTGGGAGTGAATGCCACTGCTGTGAGTAATAACATAACGACGAAGCTGCAAATTGAGGCACGTGCAACAGTTTCAGCTGGTGGCGCTCTCTGCACACCCCCATTGATGATTTCTAGTGGACTAAAGAACCCACACATTGGCAGGAACCTTCATCTCCATCCTGTTTTATTAGCCTGGGGCTATTTCCCAGAACCAATGTCAGGTATCAAAGGTAAGAGTTATGAAGGAGGGATTCTCACTTCACTCCATAAGGTAGAGTCTCAAGAATCTGGTTTTCAGGTCTTAATAGAAGCTGCTGCACTAGGTCCTGCTTCATTTGCAGCACTGATGCCATGGCTTTCAGGTGTTGATGTGAAGGAAAAATTAGCACGGTACGCAAGGACCGCCTTACTTTTTGCATTGGTGAGAGATCAAGGCTCAGGTGAAGTAAAATCAGAGGGTAGAATCTCATATCATCTAAAAGGGGCTGACAAAGAAAAACTCAAGACAGGATTGAGACACACCCTGAGGATTCTGGTTGCAGCAGGAGCAGCTGAAGTGGGCACGTTTCGGAGCGACGGACAAAGCAAGAAATGTGAGGGGATAGAGGATGAGGAACTGGAGGAGTTTTTGGATACAGTTGACGCAGTTGGAGGGCCAGCATCAAAGGGAGAGTGCTGGACAATGTATGGGTCAGCTCATCAGATGGGCAGCTGCAAAATGGGGAGTAGAGAAGAAAATGGGGCAGTTGATGAGAATGGAGAAAGTTGGGAAGCAGAAGACTTATTTGTTTGTGATGGCAGTGTGCTCCCTACTGCTGTTGGTATCAATCCCATGCTTACTATTGAAACTACTGCTTATTGCATCTCTAAAAGGCTAGCAGATTCCTTTGGGAGAAAGACCAGTTCATCTATAGCTTAGAATTTTTTATTTTTCTTACAACTTGAAAAAAAAAATGTTTGTTAATTCGTATATATTATATTGTTAAATGGCAATACAGATCATCTTCATTATACAATTTTATCGACATTTATATATTTTTCGAATAAAATATTAATGATTAGGCATTTGGTGTGTGTGTGTGTGTATATATGTGTGTGTGTGTGTGTGTTTTTGCCCTTTTTTGTTTATTAGTTTATCCACACGCGCTTGCTCGCGTGGGTCTCTCGATCTAATGTCCTTCAATAATTGAAACTTTTCTGATATCCCTAGTTTGATGCCCAACATTATTTACATTAACATCATATCAACTATCTAAATAAATATATCTGTAATTTTTATGAATTCATGATTTATCTTAGCTGCTAATTATTAGACAAATATTAGAAGGTAATTTAAAATGATTTGACAATGTGCTGTTTGTTAAACTGATAGCGGGACTTTTTTTAAAACACTCGAGCCATATTATAATTTCAAAGCGAAGACGTGGTTAAACTTAGGTGCTTTGTTCCGTCTTCACAACGTAAAAACAAGACTTCTATCATTGACAAAATACTCATACAATGCGCAATTTCATTACATAATGATAATGTGTAATTGAAAATAATAACAACATAAATCTAGATAATTAATTGAAAATCTGTTAGTTAAATTTCAACCCGGCTATCAATTTGTGCTTCTGTGTGAAAAATATTATGTTGTTAATCTTGATTGATGCTTTATTTATTTTCTTCAAAGCACTTCAAACTTTTCGTCCCAGAGAAGTCCAATTTAAATAAAGATTAGAGACACATTAACCTTTTGATATAACATTACTTTTAAGTTTTATAATTTTATTTGTACAATTCTATTTGTGATATGAATTTATAAAAATTTAGAAGGAGAAAAATTCAAATTTGAAAACAAACCTCTCATTGTTTTTAAATTCCGTTCAACTCAACTGTTCACAGAAGATCGAATTCAAAACTCTAGATTGATATATTTTTCTTTTTATTCTTCTCCTAAGCTTCCTTCTATGGAGTTTTACTTCATTTTCTTTTTCTTTTGCTCTTTGTTTTTTGCAAAACTTCCATAATAAATTTGAAAATATATACTCTTTATGTACTAATAGCTTTTACATAATCAGAAGTCAGATATAAGTTCTCGATATGAAATATATACATACATATATATATATATATGATATTAAAAGGGAGTTTTTAAAAAAAAAAAATTGAAATGTATTCCATTCATTTCATAGGTCGCTCATTCATTCAATGACAAAATCAAAATAATAAAGTCTTATTTTATTTTATTATATAATAAATTGTGATACTTTGTAATTGTAGTACTGATGTAAATAAAAAAGAAGAACACCAATATGAAAAGGAGGAATATGTCCAAACTATTATCGGTTAAAATTTAACTTTGAGTCATTGAACTAAAATTTCATTAACATAAACATAGACCTATAAAACGAGTTAAGATGCGTCGGGTATTATTTAATTGAACTCGATTCGTTAAATTTGTTATTGAGTTCAAATGGAACAGAGTTAATCACCATTTACCGTTGTATTCAAATATGATTTGAATTTTTATAGAGTTACTCGAACAATACGGTCGTCGGGCAACTGCAACCACTACCACTACTAAGTTTACACATTTCATTACCAACGTTTCTGCCACCACTCAAAATATATCTTTAGTTTACTAAAAAGTATAAACCTGTGATTCACTGGAATAACTTCCCAAGTATTTCCGGGACCAAAAAATATGCATAGTAATAATATAAAAATTCATATACTACCAGTATTATGGTGTTGAGAGAGAGCATTTCGACCTGGCCCCGAGTAATTTTATGTCGGTCGAACACCAGAATGTACTTAATTAAACCATCAAAATCTAAAACTTTAAAATTCTAAAATTTAAACCTAAAGAAATGAAACTAATATATCATTCCATTCTACAACTTTGAAAACTTTAATTATCCGTCTTTTTTTCTCACAAACCAAGAATGAAATTCACTAAGCTTTTAAAATTTAGAAAATAAAAATCATAATGTAGATATATTAGCAAGTAGCAAGCAGAAAAGATTCCAACAAAAAGTTATACAACTGAAGTTGACAAAAGTGATAAAGAGCGTCGCTATAGATGGAACAATACAGCACTGTCCAGCTCATTGAAATGAAAAGGATCCTGGTCAACATTGACTGACTTTGATTGCTCTCACTGAGAATCTACAAAATCATGAACAAAGATGGCCACAAGCGTTTAATCAGTAATCAGTATTTGTCTGACAAGAATATTACATTTTCTTCGGTCATAAATGACCATTAGGCAATGTAAAAAATATACATAATCCAGAAGTCTTGAGTAATGTAAGATGGTAAATCTGCTACCTGCTTATTAAGGTTAGGATGCTTTTGCCAGAGAGAACAAGGTGCTCCTTCCCACAAAAGCCCATACTGATCAGGTCTCCCAACCACCCATTCCAACAAGGTAATGGTTAGAGGATTTGTGACCAAAAAATTAAAATTTTAATTTTGCCTACTTTCCATTACATATATATTGCAAATTTGGACGCATAATATTTTTGTTATTTTTCATATTTTCTTGTACAGGGAGATGATGATGATGATATTTCAGAAGATGCAGAAAAGATTAAGATGTCTTCTAATGCGTGACGTTGTAAAGTGCAATAACAGATGGAATACTGTAACTCGCTCAAATTATGCCCAAACACATCATCCAAATGCTATAGTCTATTTAATTTAGCTTAATGTTTTTAGATATTTTAGATTATAACATGATTTACATTACAAGGATCTAGAATATCAAAAACGAGACCTATATAGTCATGTCCAAAAAGAATCAAACATATCTATTATGTAACAATTAAATGAAATTGTTATTTTATTCAATAATTACAATGAAATTGTTATTTTATTCGATTTCTTGCCTATTGTCCATTTTTACTCGTTTGTCGATTTTATTTTGTTATGAATAATTATCGATCTACCTTCTTTCTGAAACTTCAGTTATGGCGATTTTGTTCTGTTATCAATAATTATCAAAAACTTCAGTTATGGCATTTAAAGATGAACAATCTTCAAATTGATTTGCCATGGCAATTTTGTTCTGTTATCAGTAATTATCAATCTACCTTCTTTCTGAAACTTCAGTTATGGCATTTCAAGATGAACAATTCAAATATATTAGCTCTCAGATGCGAACGATGATAAATATCCAATGCTTAGTTAACCAACAAAAACTACGATTTCATCCTTAGAAATTTTTATGAAATGGCTTTTAGAAGTATTCTAAAACACTTGTTACTAAAATTGGATATCTATTATCTGTTGTATTAAGCAACTACCCCTTACGCCTTATATTTGCGCCACAGAAAGAAAAAAAAGTAAAAATGCATATTAAATGTTTGAGAGAAAAACTATTGACACGTTAGATGAAAAAGCTAATAAAAAAGAAAAAATTGAAAATCGCATAGCGGGTGTGTGGAATAAATTTTATATCATTTTTATCAAAATTATCTATTGGATTATTGACAAACCTATAAAGTTACAATCCCGAACACCATCTTTGATCGTTCTCTCTGTTCTTATTTCCCTTTGCAGAGAAGATGAATTACTAAAAAGAAAATTGTACTAAACAGAAGACCGCCTTTAATTGCAGAAGAATGAGGCTACTCAAAAGAGACGCCGAAAGAAATTTGACTGCTATTATTTTACACATCACTGGTGAAATTTGTACTACAAGACAATGAGTACCAGATAAGAGTCGCTCACAAATAATCAAGTTCAGAAAAAGAGTTGAAAAATCAGAGGAACTGCTCAACTGGCAGCTGCTTTAACTGCTTTCTCAGCTGCGTCATCCAGATCCTCTGCTGTAATCAAAGTCATACCACTTGCCTGCAAAGAAATTTTACATATAAATTATTTATTTTTAAGAAAAAGAAAGAAAAAAAAAAGATAATTGTGTTCATTAGTTGAACATTTTGGCTTTGTTCAAATCAAAGTTCGACTCTTTGCTGCACATTGAAGGTTTTGTTCATATGATACCGATGAATATTGAGTTACCTTGAGAATCCTCTTCCCTTGGTCGACGTTCGTTCCCTCAAGACGAACTACAACTGGTACCTTTAAAGCAACCTTGAAAAAAAATTACGGTTTATCAATAAATGTTCAGCTGTCCAATTATGTTAAAGACAACCATCATCAACTAAACTACTGATTAGAGATACTAAGGGATGTAACTACTACATGCTGCAGGATGATAAGGAATGACGGAATTACATGCTACTGAACCCACACATAGGTTCTCTTTTTGATATTACTTGTTACTCCGTACTTGTTAAGAAAAAGAAGAGGAAAAGGAGGGAGAGGGAAGGGTCAAAATGACAAATATCTACAACTACTGGACAAAATATCACACATTAAATTCTCGATTCTTCGGAGTTTGATAATCTTTGAGTAGGAATAGAAAGAAATACCAAGACAATCAACTTCACCAGATTAAAAAAGATATCCTTTAAAAGATTTATAAGAAAAACAAGGAATTGTTGTCATCAACTATATCCATCTCATGCAACGATTACCTGTTTAGCGGCATTAACAATTCCACTAGCTATTACGTCACACTTCATTATTCCCCCAAATATGTTGACCAAAATTGCTTTCACCTTCTCATCTGAGGTCAAAATCTTAAAGGCCTCTACAACCTTGGCCGCATTTCATAACATGTAGTGAGTTAAAAGCAGTGGCCAATAAACATAAAACTTTGGATTTGTCAGCAGTTTAATCAGAACATATATGTATTACATGCAAAGAAACACCTGAATTTATTCAGCAATTACATAATAATCAATCAAAACCCAAAGCAACAGAACTGGTTACCTGGCCCTCAGAAGCATTCCCACCTACATCCAGAAAATTGGCAGGAGTGCCTCCATGTAACTTTATTATATCCATTGTAGCCATTGCCAAACCAGCACCATTCACCATGCAACCAATTTCTCCATCTAACCCTATATAGTTCAAATCTGCTTTTGCTGCAGCAACCTGCCAGAAGCATAAATACAATAGAACATGATGTTGACAGACCCATTAGTTTAATCATCGACAAACAAAGCCTGTGGTTCAAGTTTCACTATTCCAATACAAAAGAAGGCGTGGTTCATGTTAATTTCACATTTCTATTTATGCTTGGATCAATAAACACCTCACATTGACAAAAGTCCCAAAACAATTACGCATAAAACCGACTCTCAGTGTAACCTTTTTCACAAAACAAGCATGCATTAGCAATGTCATCATTTAATTCATAAACTTGGGACAATCATACCTCACGAGGATCCTCCTGGGACGGATCACGAAGAGCAAAAATGTCTTGCTGACGGAAGTAAGCATTATCAGCAGCTACCAATTGATTATCAGAAGACTCTGCAAGGAGATTGATCTGCTCGAGAAAATTAAAACTCAGTTATATCCTTAAGATAAATGTTGCCAGTGATGAACCAGGGTAAAGATGCTCACTTCCAGCATCGTGCAGTCACAGTCACAAAAAACATTATACAACTTTTTCACTTGCTCCATCGATGCCTTCTTGTCTGCAACTTGGGGAGCCAAGCCCTCTACAACCTTGGCAGCATCTTCATCCGTAATTCCTTTGAAAACATCAATAGGTACCTGAACAAAACATATGGTGAATCAACTGCACGACTCAAAGTTGATATAACATGTAAACAAGTTATGCTAGTAGCCAGGTAGCAAAAAGACCTTGATTATCATATCAGGAAATTTCTCTACAAGGTCTTCGATGCTGGTTCCTCCCTTGCGACAAGCAATTATAAGCTGGACAATAGAAAAGTAAAATCACCTTAGCCAGCTAGCATGATCAACTTCACAAAAAAGATGTCATAGACATTTCCAAATTGTATGTGGCCTAATAAGTTACACAGAAAACTTCACAACTTACGGGACCAGCAGTGGTACGGTCAAGAGTAATAGCGAAGTACATCTCATTCACAAGTACGAACTTCTCACACAAGTAGAGCTGTATAGAAAGGAAACACTGGAATTATTATCTCTAGATAGTATGTGTTGTTGCACCCCTGCTTATATTATCTTTGCTTAAACTTTCATTATGTGTTTAATATATAAGAATTGATGATGTAATATAGTCCTTGCTTAGACAATGTAAAAGGACTTAGAAAAATATCCAACTTGTTAGGTGGATATACTACTTAGTTAAGCAAGGAGTTTGATCACCGTTGAAGTCTGCTGAAGAAGGTTGCTGGAGATGCAAGAAATATTCTAAGTATAGTC
>CM025786.1:2878881-2911683 GCA_014636745.2 Centella asiatica | reverse complement strand
CACTATTCAACCCCCCTTCTAGTATTTTTACCCTTTGGGACCTAACAGTATGCACTTTCAAGATGGCAAAAAAGATGGGACTGAAGCCTAAACAAGAACAAAAATAAACAAGCATTGCTTCAGAAATGCAGAGATGCTTTAAAATTCACTAATAACAAAAAATAAATATGAAGAGAGAGAATTTATCAACTACCATCAGCTCGGTTTAACGTGAGCATAAAATACACTTCTGTAACTACCAACCATTGTGACTTAATTGCTATAGTGACACAGTGAGCCAGACTCAACTTTTTAGAGTTTTTATATTTTATATAAGTAAATTGCGACAGCTAGATATAGCCACCTCAGAAATCCATAAGAAAGAAATCAGGCTACTTAAAATAACCTCGAATTATTGTAACATGTCCATTTAGGCACATGTCAGACACGTACATTTAGCATCTTTTTAGCCAAATAATCATAGTTGGATGAACTGAAGAAAAACACACCAACCTTGCTGACAACTTTCCCTTGAGGCCCAGTTTGCTTAGTGACTAGTGTCTGGCCAAGCATCTTCCCTATAACCACAAGAAATAAAAAGACACATTTCACTATAATTTTGATCCACATTTATATTTCCATACATAGACGATATTGTGCACTAATATGATACAGATTACTCAGATCTCTTTTTATCAAGAAAACGAACATAGGCCATACATGTATTGTTCCATTGCACAAGTATCTAAACGTTCTGATTAATTGGCAAAACCTGAACAAAATTATTCAAGTTGTCAAAACATTTAATGTTATAACTGCAATAACTACCTCCAAGCCAATAAATATATTCATGATAAAAGCATTTGTTAGCATATATCATCATATATACAAAGGCTAAATTCCCAAGTTGTATATTCGAAATAGAAAACAAGCAAAGAAAGAAGCACACATCAGTTCTGTTTATTTTATAACAAAAAGTAATATCAGCTGTGTCTTCAACCTCAGCAGCCTTCACAATGTGAACTCCGCCCTGGAAACCATTTTTGAATGTTCCAAGACCCCTTCCACCAGCAAGGATTTGGCTTTTAACCACCACCTGCACCATAAGGATAGTCAATATAGTTCTCTAGTCTGTATTTTCAACCATTCTGGTGCTGCAGACAGGAATGAAATATATTCTCAGTTCTCCTATCTATTGGGACAAAAATACACAATTCTCCAATAACCCATGCAGCCTATTGTAACATTTTCCTTTCTTTCTGCAACAACCCAGGATGCCAAAGGATGCTTACATGATCTCATGTTATTAAACATATTCATTTCCTATGTGCTATATGTAGATATGATAAATTTCCCAAATGGGGCTATGCTTACATTTGTGGTTTATCAAAAGGGGGTCAAATTATTTAATATTGATAACCAAGTGCTGAAATTTTTTAAAGAATTTTTACCTCATTTTCCTTGGGAAAAACATCCTGAATAACCTTTCTGATTTCATCAATTGAGGAAACAGCAACACCTTTCGGAACATTCACTCCATGTTTTGCCATCAACTCAGCTCCCTAATTTTCAGAACACTTGCAAATATTAATCACTCTAGATCCATTATTCCAAATAATTTATATACTGTTATAATTAGTTGAATGCAAATTAGACACATATACAGATAATAAAGTACAAACCTGTTCTGTATTAAAATACATGGGTTAGAGAAAATCGGACCTGATATTCATGGATGTTGAGACGACGGAGTTGGTGGTGCTGCCATTTTCCGGCGACGGTGAGAGATTTAGAAGCGATCTTGCGTAGTAAACCTCTCATTGTTTTTAAATTCCGTTCAACTCAACTACTGTTCACAGAAAATCGAATTCAAAACCCTAGATTGATATACTTTTCTTTTTATTATTTTCCTAAGCTTCCTTCTATGGAGTTTTACTTCATTTTCTTTTACTTTTGTTCTTTGTTTTTTGCAGGACTTTCCATAATTTCTTATTCTATTATATCTCTTGATTATTTTTACAATATAATTTGTGAAACCCTTGAATTCGGAAAATGTCAAAAAATAAATTTGAAAAATATTCTCCGTATATACTAATAACATAATCAAATCTCAAATCTAGGTTCTTCCCTTCTGAGTATGAAATTTGAATATATATCTTTTAAAAAGAGGAAATCTTTTTTTTTATTTGAAAAATATTCCATTCATTTCATAGATCGTTCATTCATGATCATGAAGTTTCAAGGTTTATACTTATTAATTGAAATAACAAATTTCAAAATAACAAAGTCTTATTTGTTTTATTGTATATAATTGTGATACGTCGTAAGTGTACCATAAGTTAGGAAGAATAGAACACCAATATGATAAGTGAGAATATGTTTAAAATTATTATCAATTAAAATTTAACTTACAGCCAAACCTCGTTGATATAAAGAATGAAATTTTGAATTAGAATAGAAACATTACTATTTATTTATAGATTATATTATTAATTATTATATATTAAAGGTGTAACGGTGATTTCACTTCGAGTCACCTCAGACTTTTAGCGTCGTTTCCTTATAACGATATCTACACTCGGTACAAATTGTATAAACGTTTAATTTCGAAACGATAATATTAATATGATAATAGATAGTTTGGTTATATCCGCATTGAATGATCTAATTTTCGTTCAATGAGTTAAAATATTGAGTATTTTTATGTGATTACTTCGTCGCATAGTGATCTCCAATTTCGACAATATCTCAAAATCTTCGGTTTCAAAAAAATAAAAAAAAACTTCCAGTTCTAGCAAAATAAAAAATTGAAAATAAATATGTTGGATAACAAATTAAAAAACACACAATCAAAGGAAAATATAACAAAGAAAAAAGAAATGAAGCCGGAGAAAAAGATATGAATACTTCTCCCAAAAATACATGCATACAAGCCACTCATACTCTCTACTCGAGAAACTAACCTAACTAAAAAATAACACACATAAAAAATTTGCCAAACAAAAAAATATTTCTCAAAATAAAAAGAGTAAATACATCAGGTAACAACTATAACATACCTCATAAAATAAAAAACTGACTAGATTTCCTTAAGCAAATCGACCAAAATTACAGATCTAATAACATTATTTGCCTGAAAAAATGACCAAAGATCTAACAATTTTTAAAGAAATTATTAGGAGAAATGTGCAAGAAAAGAGAAACTATGGAGATGAAATCTAGAAATAGATGTGTGACTTGGGAAAGAAAGCATCTATGGCGATGGAAATGACCGAAGTGAGAGAGAAGATAGAGTCGTTGGAAAATAAGAAATGAGAGAGAGACGGTGGTAGTACATAACGCCTATTAAAAATTGGCTGGAAAATATATCAATTTTTATATAAAGTTGAGGATATAAGTGGGGGATGATAGCAGTTTTCTTTTTAATAACAATTATTATCTTCTTTAATTTTTAAAGATATATTTTGATCATAAAATTAAACGGTACGTATTACTTAGTTGATTATAGTTGACAGAATCTATAATCTTAAGGTTTTATTAAAAATATTTTAATTACAATATAATTTGTATATAAAATTTTTATAGATTATATAAAATTTTTAAAATTAAATATGCCATCATTTGATAAAAAAAAAGTTATTTCATCTGTTAAAAATAAAATTTGTTCCAAAAAATAAGTAACATTTGCATAATTTTTTTTATTATAATGCTGTATTTTTTAAAAGTTGTCATTACAATCTTCTCATCTTATTTTTAATTGTATTTTCATAACAAATTTCATGAAAAAATTATTATTTGTACCTTTAATTCTTAATCAAATATGTAAAATTAATAATTGTCAAAAATTTAAGTGTTATTATTTTTGTGAACAGATGGAGTAAAACTTATCAAGGAAGAGAAAAATTTACTTAGGAAAGTTAAAACAACTAATATATAACAATAATTACAAAGAAAAAATTAAACAAATTTAGACAAAAAAAATTGAAAAACTATTTCATACGGTATGCTAAGTGATTTTTAATATATCATATTTTGTCAATATTTTAAAACAAGACAAAAATAATATTACAACGAAAACTAGCGTGATATATTATGTGACTATCCATAAAGTATTACTTCTAAGATTAATTTGCAAATTTAAATTTGAGACCTTATAATCTACTAAAAACAAAATAAAGTACTAAATTGTTAAAATAGCATGCATGGAATGATATAAAATACAAATATAACACCTATTAAATAAACAGTAATAACGTTTATTACAAAATTGGCTCCCACGAGCCACAGCTAATGAGTCACTTAAGAGTCAACTAATTTGGTACAAAATATATCAAACCAAAAAGTTAAATATTAATTAACTAAAAAGTGAACAACCATTTTAGATTCTTTAATTATAATTGATATTTAAGTTGCATTAAAAATGTGCAAGTCAACGTTTATTTTTTTCGAAAATAAGCTAGCGATTTATGTCTTTGGAAACTTTAAACAAAAATTCAATTACTAATACGAGAAAAAAGTGAAGTTAGATATTATTCATGCCACGACATCATTTTTTTTATTTCTTCTAAAAATAAAATTAAGAGAGAGTCAAGAAGCAATTTCACAAAATCATCGACAATAACTTAATTAAATCTATACATACATACATACATACATACATACATACATATATATATATATTAAAGTAATAAATGATGAAATATATGCTACGTAAATACGTAAAACTTTTTTTTAAAAAAATAACAAATTCTCAAATATAATAAAATCCCAGGAGAACTCTAATTTTATAATAGAGTGAATAATATATTAATTTTGTCCTGTAATCCCAAATTCTAAAATAATATCATAATAGAATCTTAAGAGAACTTTAATTTCATAATTGAGTGATTAACATATTAATTTTGTCCTATAATAATTTTAACCAACTAATTATCCAAATAATTTGTGTATAGTGTAATAAGATACACATATTTATTTTCAAATTATATTCTTATATGATATTTATATTCAACTTTGATAATTTAATTTCAAATTTTAATTAACTAAAAAAATACAAATATATGTTTAATTAACACAATATCTTTTATTCTAAAATATATTATGTATATACTTAAAAAATGTAAAAAAAAATATTAATTTACTAAAAATATTCAAATTAGCGTATTTATGTTGTGTATGAACTCCATGGCTTAATGATTACTTCGACCCGAATACGTTTGTTATCATCATTTAATCATTATATTTAAAAACTTGACTGAAATTCAAATTGAAAAAATAGATAATAAAATATTTTGTCATATAATTAAATTAAAAACATTGTAAATAATTCTTAGTTAATTTCCTTTTTTAAAGAAAATAAAATTTTAAAATAAAATATTTAATAATATAACTTATATTGTGCACGAATTTCTGAGCTAATCACTTAAAAATGGTTAAAAGATCGGCCATCTATATTGTATACGACGGATATAAATTTTCTTAGTAGAAAACATATATGTTGTATGATGTAGTTTAATATTTGTCCACCTCGTCCATCTACGTCAAATACCAAAAATCATTTTTTTCTTTTCAGCCTACGCATCATTGCTCACAATGATGTGATAAATTCACATTTACAGTAATAAATTTGAAACACACACACACACATATATATATATATTCGCAATTGACCTATTATATAATTACAAAAAATTAATCTTATAATAAATTTTATTAACTTTCCTAATCTATATATTTATATTAGAAATTCAATCTTAAAAATGATCAATCTGGCACCTAAATTTAATCAAGACAAATTTGCATTAGGCATATTATGGTTTTTTAATAAAGGCTAAAGCTTTTTTTGTTTCTTACTCCCCTCCCAATATCTGATGGTCAATTAAAACTCGATTATTTAAGATTGAATTTGGGTCGGACCTATAAAGCTGCTTAAATGAATAAACGATTGACTCGCGCAAAGTATAGTTTAATACCAGATTCAAATTATCAAAATCATTAAGCAAACAAAATCAAGTTGATCATTAATCTACACTCAATTATATTCAAAACACATATAAAACTCTACACATAAAAAACTGTTATCAATTAACTGCAGTAATCTTTAATCAAACAGGGGTAATTACCTCAATGATTAAAGTTTTGTTGACGATTAATTTAACTAGGTTTCAAAATTGTTCATACATTTCAGAACAAGAATAACATACTGCATATAAGAACGATCATAAAAACAACACATCTAAAATGAATCGAAATGTTCTGTTTATAGCAAACATTTATCATCATAAGATAAAGATACAAACAAGAACATACGAAAATTTAACAATAAAAAAGAAGATAAAAATAAAAATTCCCAATCCGGAAATTTCGATTTCAGATGGAAATAAAAAGAGGGGTAGATACTAATGGGGCGCACCATCAAGCACCTCCTCATTTTGCAATTCCCAAAGTAGGAAAATTGACACCCAATTAAAACTCTCCACGTGTCTGGATGATGCATACCAATATCACAGCTTTAGGAATTGGGCGAGTTGGGTCGGGTTGATAATACCGGGTAACTGGACCCCACCGCCCGCCTTCAAAAGATCCGCTACTTCCACGTACACTTCCTTCCTCTTCCCTTGCCGCTCTTCACTCGCCTCCGCTGGCTTATCGGCTCCCGCTCGAGCCGGGTTCCATGGCTCACCAAACAAGGTACCCTTGTTCAAAAACTCATGAGCCAAATAACCGGCTAGAAGCTGGTTCTTGGAAGCCGGCTCTGCATCTTTGGTATCAGCAATGGTTGGAGCCGCAACGGCTGCTTTGTGCTGGCTCGGCCTGACGAACTTTGACGGCTTCAGAAATTCCCTCTCCTTCCGCTTATTGGGCGTTAATCCTCTACGAGGATGGTTCATCATGCTTGTTGTATTCATTTTTGCCACGTCGCCACTATTTAATCTTCCAAAAATGCCCCTACTCCTTTTTGTATTTCATTTCTCTAGAACATATCCACAAAAATGTTTTGAGGACTTGAAAACAAAAAAAGAGAGCGCACTGACAATTAGTTGCCCATAATGAATAATTAAAATATTTTTAAAAAAAAGACAAATTCAAAAATACATAAATAAAAATAGAAAATTATCTAATATATATATATATAGATATAGATCAGAAAGACTTGGAGCCAATAATCCCAATCTGGGTTAGAGAGAGAGAGAGAGAGAGAGAGGAGAGAGAGAGAGAGAGAGAGAGAGCGAAGATGTACGGGGGGAGGAAAAAGGGAATGGGAGGTTGGAGGGTATATATAGAGGTGGGGTTTAACGATGACCCCTCAAGTTGGGAAAAATTACAAGGGGAAAGATAACAAAAAGTGAAAAGACCATAAAGGACCTACATTTCCGTCTTTAATTATTTTTCCATATCCTTTTCAGTAATAGAGGTTGAGAATTTTGGTTCGATACCCAAAGCCCATAAACACGTGGGACTCTACAGTCTACATTTCCTTATTTACTAATAATAATATTATTCTTATAAAGCTTGCTTTTTATATGCAAACAAATATTGAACATTTCAAATAGACGAGTTTTGTAATAAGAGTATTTCAAGTAGAAATATTATTATTAGTGATGCATAATTAATGACCAACTTTTGGAGTTTATTACTACTTGAAAGTTATTTTTATTCATATTATGAATTGAAACACATTTCAATATAAATGTTTCGACTAACCCCTAAATCCTACTTTAAATTGGAGATACGATTTTGTTATCGAAATTCTTATTGAAATATTTTCAACTTGGTCAAATATAATATATTACTCAATTTGAATTTTTTTATTTTTTTGGTACACTTTAGATTTAAAGGTTTGACAGATTGGAAGCTGTTTCCCAATTCATACAATTATCTGGATTGCATTCAAAATTAATAAATAAAACTTGTTAAGTAGTACTTATTGAATGTACAAGGAAAAATTAATAATACATTGATGTTGAAAAAATCGATAATTCTTACATGTAGTGATAGTTGCATTTGAGTGTTAATTACCTAACTTCTAAAATATCCTTAAGGTATACTAGTATTTCTAATAAGATGAAAAATCAATAATACATTGATGTTCGATCATTCGATGATCCTTACATGTAGTGATAATTGCGTTTGAGTTAATTACCTAACTTCTAAAATATTCTTAAGATATACTAGTATTTGTAGTACCCTATACGTGGTTATATAATTTTTTTTTAATCTGTCACACCGCTATTTTTTATCTAAATATGCGATGTGCCATTTTATGAGCTAAATCTTTAATATAATAGATAAATACGCAAAAAAAAATTATTAACTATAAAATTAATTGATAAATTGAAAACAGCTGGAACCACTAATAATGTCAAAATATTGAGTTCGAAGAGAATTATATTTGATATTTTAGGAGGAAAATAAACAAACAAACAATGAGTGTAGTAGGGTTAGGCGTTAGCGTATCAAAATATTGAAAATGTTCCGATTACTAAGAACAATAGAGGGTAGGTTTTATTCCCTGCGCAGCTCTTCGGTTCCATTCCGCAATATAATCCCCTAGTTTGTACAACTAATTTTTTATTAATGAAAATATAAACTACTCCCTCTTTCCTTTCAAAAAAATAGTTATATTTGGAGAAAAAAAATTATTCCAAAAAATAGTTACATTTAATTTTTTTTTTTGTCATTTTGCTAAAAATTTAAAAACTTTCAATTACAAACTTACAGATATCGTCATAATTTAAAAATTCATAACAAATTTCATGAGAAAAATTTATTATTTGTACATTTAATTTTTTGTCAAAGATACAAAATTAATAGTTATCAAAAGCCTAATTTTTTTATTTTTTTTTTGTGAAACAGAGGGAGTATTGATTATTGTAGAACTTAATTTACATTAATTTAGAAACGATTCCGTTGTAACAGTAGGTTGAGCTCTTTGAACAACAAAAGAAAAATAAAAAATATCAACATATTATGCATAGAAATGAGAAATTAAAGCACTTTATAATTCTAAAAATCTTTATAATAACATTTTCAATCAAAATGATTTTAGTGAATTAATTTTCAAATGAAGTGTCTATATATATATATAATACAGAAAGGATAGAGTTACAAAAATAATTTTATGAAACTGAGTAGTTGTTAAACGTGTTTGGCATATCATTTTTAACCATACTAAACGAATAAAAATTAGCAATAGATAACTATGTATCTCGGATTTATTTAATAGAAAACATGGCGGAACGAGTAAAAATAAAAAAAGGCACCATTATATTAGTTTTCACAGCTGTTAATTTCCAAAGATGAGTGCCAACTGCCCAATAACTATCCTCTCCATTAGGATAATTAGTTTGTTCCTCCAACGAGTTAATTTCATATAATAAATTTTTTAAATCGGAATTTTATAATTGTATTAAATTATCTAGTGTTAATATGTTTTTTCATTTTATATATTTCCTAATCTTACAAACAATATCCATTATTTATTTTCAGTAATCTGCATATAGCGTTAATGGGTTTGGTTAGTTAATTAAATTGAAAAATTACAATATGCAATTGCTTATATTCGTTATCATGTTAATGCTTCATATATTAAAAATACGGAGTACTTGATATTGTGTTGCATTGTTTATGTTTTATGTTCGAGTATTGTAATTTAGGTTAATTTCTGTTTAACATTACGATATAAGTATTATTTTATATTTTCATTGTATTGGTTTTAGTCGTTTAAGTTTGAATGGTAAAAATGCAAATTCAATTAGTTTCAATTTGTGGTTTATGGAAATTGTTATTTTATTTTTGCTTTTAAATGTTTTATTAATCTAACATTTAGATTAGATAAGGAGCTTTAGATGTCTTAAAATAGGTACATCACACTCCAAAAAATACGCACATCACACTCCAAAAAAAATGTTATAATTTTTCTAAAGGAATGATGAGTATTAAAACAACCAATAAAATAACAAGATAAATTTTAAAATATAAACATAAGAATTTAATAGCTCTAAATCCTCATTTTCATATGCTAGGTATGTGTTTTGAATTCCCAACTTTTTATTTGATCGATTGGTAGAGAGATTGTTAGTGCTTCAAATCAGGTCTCCATACCCTAATTCTCATTTCGCCGGATTGGAGGGGGAGAGATAGAGAGAGAGAGAGGGGTGTGGGAGGAATCTAAATTAAAAATGACTATCAGATATAACAGTTGGTGTCCAACACGGAGTAATTTATTTGTATCAATGCATGATTTAGTTTTTGTTATATATATTAAAAAATTAATAAATATCTATTTTTTAATTTTTCTATAAATAAAAATTAAAATCCTATTTGGGAGAAAAAAACGTTGGTGAATTGAAGTAGGCGATGAAACATGGTTTGATGCAAGAAAACCGATCCCTATCCCACACAAATTTTAGTTGTTTTGGGCTTTTTTTTAAGCAATAATTGAAATCAAGAGTCATCAAGTATTATTGTGGAACATCCATTGCACTAAACTCAATGAACTCATTAAAACACACACAACTTTACACAGTAAACTCATTAAAACACGTCTAACTTATGAGTTAATACATTGAGTAACCAATTAAATGAACAACCAAAAAATTATGTTAGTCTATTAATAATACAAGGAATTGACGAGAAATTGATGTGTTATTTTATACGATGAAATTCCTTATTAAGCGTTGCTTTTAAGTAAATAATTTTTTATTAAAATCTATAACTCTTTAGATGGAGAACGATTACATAAAAATCTAATAAATGTATAGATGAGTGAATATTTTTTTACTTTTATTATAGCGATTCATCTCATGTCACTTAATGCATCTACTCTATGCAATTAATAAACCATCTTAAGGGCCAATTAAATTGATTTTAGTTTAATGAATTTTAGTGCATAGTCGCATACAGCTCGGCAGTTCCATATGCAAAAGAATTTTGTCTCGTCTAAAAATTCCATTCGAATTTTTTATATGTAAGTTATGTATAACTCAATTAATATTTACATTTACTGTAATTTTTTTTATTTCAATCAATAAAAGCAATAAAATTTGAAAGTACCTAAAATATATTGTGAAGTATAAATTAATTTTTTTTTTGTTGATGTTGAATAATTTCATACTACCACGAGTTATCTATAAAGTTCACGCAACAAAGAAAACGAAAAGTGAAAGAAGTTACATACTTATATGTGTTTTTATGTGACATCAAGGCTGTCATTCACCTTACACAGTATAGATACAGATAAATAAGAAAATGGAGGAGGGCAGTAAAAAAGAAGAGGGAATAAAGAAAAATAACTAAAAAAAGTAGATTATGATAAATAAGTTACCATCACACATCTTATACATTCCGAAGTACATATAATTAAACAACGATTATATTGTGATGAGCTGAGCTTTCAGAGATTTGAGATGAATTCATCAACTTTACATATAGCTTTTTTTTTAATAAAAAGATTAGGTTAAAAGAAGATTTATAAAAAAATTAAAGAGAGATTTATTTATCTTCTATTATATTAAACATTTGGTGTTTGGAATAACTATCTTAGCCAATTTGTGTCTTTTATTTAAAACTAGTTACGGAGCCTATACCGTGTATTTTATTAATATTTTTTCTTTTTAACATTTAGATTTTGAATTATGTGTGTTTTTTAAGAAATTTTTAATACATATTTAGATGTTATATAATATTTTTATTAAATTATTATTTTCTTAAGTTTATAGATAATATATTTTAGAATTGTATTTTTTATTTTTATTTTTGGTGCATATAAGGTATGTTTGTTTTTGGTTTTTTTATTTAAACATTGAGTTAATGATTTTCTTTTGGTGTTATGGTTTTATAAGTATTTATTTTATTTGATTGATTATTATTAATTTTTATGGCTAAATTTTACTGTGAGTTTTATGGGGGGGGTTTTATCCTTTTTTTTTTTACGTCTTCTTTTTACGGCGAGTTTTTAGGGTTAATTTTTCTTATAAATTTTACTGTGTCTTTTCTTCTGCCATATGTACTTACCTCTCATCTTGTGCCTTACTCCTTGTTCTTTTTTTTTTTAGGATAAGTTTTTATTGTAATTTTGTACATTATTTTTTTTTCTTTTATTATACATACATATCTCCATTTTGTGCATTACTTGTTTATTATGTAAGTAAGATTTTAGGGGGGTGGGGAGCATGTTCATCCTCCCTTTTCTTTTATAATTGCTCTTTTTGTTTTTCTTTCTCCCTTTACCATCTATTCACTCTTTTATTTCTCAATCCATATTTTCTTTATAATTTTAAAGATCAAAAATATATTTATTTATTGAGATAATATTTATTTAATAAATTATAAAATTATTTATAAAAATTCTAAAAATAAATTTTGTACATACATAGTATGTGTCCGAGATACTAGCGTCATTTAAGTATTTACTAGATGGCCGCTCCCGCTTAACACGAGCCATTTTTCAGAAGTATTTTTCTTTTATTATATTATAATTTTATAATATTAAATAATATATATATATATATATATATATATTTAAATTGGTTAAGTATTTATATTGTAACTATTTTATAATAATAAAAGGTTAGATAATAAATCTTATTCTATTTATATATCAGATCGACCAAGTACATATCTAATGATAATTGAAATTTTATTAACAATATTTAAAAAAAATGTAAGTTTTCAATTTACTTTGTTTTATTAGATGGCATTGTAATTTAATTTATTTTATGATTAATTATGAATAAAAATATTTTTTGTAAGAAATTTTGTTTACTTAATTCATGAAATTAATTACAAATAATTTAATTTATTTGAGAAGTGTTTTTTTTGTTAAAGATGTCTTCATTTTCTATTTTTCTAATTTGTTAATTCCTTGGTTGATTTTTTCCATTTTACCATTTCATTTGCTCATGTTACAAAGTTTTTGAAAACATTATTCGTAATTAAATATTTCAAAAGTCTACTAATTATCTAATAATTCTAAAAGACACTTAAGTAAATTATAAAGTCAAAAATTTAAAATTAAAAGTAACTAATATATGCATGTAATTCAATTGAGTCAATATACTCGATGAGTGTATTGAATCAATACACTGAATTACAACAAAAAGTGATAACAAAAAAGTTAAAGTCCTATATAATAATACAATATATAGATTTATAGATAGTGATATTTATACATTATTACTTTTGTCTCATTGAATATGTTATTTTAAGAATATACACATATTAAAGAATTATTATTAGTATTATGTAAATTTAAATAAAATATAAAATTTTCACGTTTCCAATGCATGTAATTAATCATCTCTTTTATCTACACTATATATCTAACTTTCATGAATAATTATTGAAAGTAATTTTAAAAAAATCAAGTCATCCTTTCTAGTGTGGATGATCAAATAAATTTGTATAGATAGTTATAGTCTTATAGGAGTGTTTTATGACATCATTTTTTTCTGGTCAACACAGGATTTCCTTTCCTTTTACTGAATTATGTAACCATTAAATGATGAATTAGTAAATGCTCTGTTTACTGCATAAAACCAGTAACATCAGAATTTTAGACAGATATGAATATTATATTTTTAGTTGACAATAAGATATGAATATTGTAATGGTAAGTTTTTGAAAATACAACTTATAACAAGTGTAGTTTTTTTCACAAATTTACATTTTTTTTAAAGTGAGGGAGTAGTAATCTTCTAAACTCGTTTTTCAGCCCCGTGTTCACACAATCTAATTGACTAATTGCTTTATTATCTCATGACTTCCTTCTTACGGTTCAATTCAAAATCCACGTACTGTTTTCATCTTCCATAAAACAAACATTAAACCCAGACACAGGGTGTGCTCCGCTGGCCATACATATACTTTTTCAAACATTAAAGTTTGTTTCTTTAGCATCTGGTAAACGTAGTATTACCAGTTCTCAGCTAAAAAGGAAAAAGAAAAGTAAAGAAAAGAAAATTAAAGAAAATGGTCTTGAAACTTTCTTGGATTCTTGATCGAGAATAGAATTATAAATGGGGTTTTGATTGGGAGAGTAAATGGCTTCTGGGTTTAGTTTATTTCGGTTTACGGAATCATCTTCATTCTCTTTCGGGAACAAGAAAAGGTAATTGTTAGAATTAGTTGTTTTTTTGGGTCTCTTTTGTTCAAGTGATTGTGATTCTTTTTGGGATCATATTGTGTTGTTTGATTCTTGACCGGTCATTGAATGCATTCTTTCTTCCTTGTAATTATCGTTTGGAAGTTTGACTTTTTTTTTGGGTTGAGAATTGTTGGAGTAGTGTGTGATATTTTACGTAGTAGTTCTTTTTTGGGTGTACCATTGGTAGATGTTTGTTTTTGGTACTGAATTATTGGTTTCAGGGTTTCACTATGTCATATTGTGATGGTTTATTCAAGGTTTTTTATTTTGGGAAATATTTATACTTTCAATTGCTTTGTTTAGTTAAATTTCTGTTTCATCAACATGTTTTTAGTTTCGTAGTTAATTAGATTGGTACAGTGCATTGTTTTGGTTTCTGTACATGTACGATCATATCATGTTGATCATTCGTAAATTGACTATATAATACACAAAAGTATGGACTATACTTGATTTTCATGTACGATAATATCAATTCTAGATTGTTGTTCTTGATGTTGCTGAATGATTTTCTATCAGGTTGAGATATAATGAGGGGTAAGAATTGGATCAAGGAGCGGCGTGAAAGACCACAAAATAAGAAATTGGGAAATCTAATGGCATGTCTTGGTTCACAGGAGAAAATAAGATTTGACGAAATGGTCTCTTCATCCAAATCACCTGCTGCAAAAAATTATTCAAGCAGTGGCTATTATTCTCAAGCTGTGGAGATTGAACATAAACCAGATGTCGGTAATATTGAGGAAGCTGAATTATCTCTGCGTGAGGGCGGTTCTCTTAATTACGAGGTCCTTTATACATTAACTTAAACTGTTATTGCATCTGTTTTTTTTGGTACTATTAAGAAGAGATGGGGGGATTTGAACATTCAATGGAAATAATGAGCTGGATGCTCAAGCTTTTCATATTGTTTTGTTAATCATCTTTCTCGATGTCCTTGATTCTTATTTTCCTACTTGTTTTATTTTTCGTATGCTGATAGTCGATGACTGATATTGTAGGTTTATCTTAATTTACTTTGCAGGAAGCAAGAGCCTTGCTAGGAAGATATGAATATCAAAAGGGAAACATAGAAGCTGCACTGCATGTGTTTGAAGGGATAGATATTGCTGCAATTACTCTGAAAATTAAAATCACTCTTGGCAGGACAGGAGAAACCCTCAAAAAACACTCGGATAATTTTTCTAGCCCACCAATGACTATAAATACTGTCAATTTGCTCCTGGAAGCAGTATTTCTAAAGGCAAAATCTTTGCAAGTTCTGGGGAGATATTTAGGTAATTCTCTATTTAGTCCATAAGTTTATCATGTATTTGCTATTTTGCTGCAATTTTTATAAGTTTTCTGCTAAGTTCCAGTTTTGGATTCCTGAGCCAGGTCAATATTTGTGTTAATTATAATAAAGTCTGTGCCTTTTTTGATGAAGTACAATGAAGACATTTCCTTTCATTGTGATGTTTAGATTGGATTGAGATGTCAATCATTGTACTTATGTGTGTTGGTGTGTCAATGCTGACTCAATTTTCTGAGATTCTTCATTTCCTTAGTTCTTTCATTCAGTTCAGGATAGATCATATAAATTTGTGATTCAAAAATCCTAAGAGCAAAAGATTAGGTCCATTTCCTTTTCTTTGTTCTTCATTACCATTGGACTTATAGAGTTTTCATGTTTCATCCAATAAAAACAGTACATGCAACATCGAAAATTACACATGAAGGTTTTCTTTGTTGGATGGTTATAATATAAGTCAGAAAGGGGTTCCTCTTATTGCAAGATCACTAAATTTTAAGATATCTTCTTGTATACGTACCCTTGTTTGTTTTCATTTGTCCATTGTTGATAATGGAGAAGGACTTGCAATCTGCAAGGACCAGCAGAGCTGTCATTGTTTGTCTAATACGTGTCATCGCTCATTTTTGCAGAAGCAGCTCAATCTTGCAAAATTATTCTGGATATTGTTGAATCTTCATTGCCTGCAGGATTGCTTGAAAATTTTGGTGCTGACTGTAAATTGCAGGAGACTCTTAGCAGCTCTGTTGAGTTGCTGCCAGAATTGTGGAAACTTGTTGACTCTCCCCGTGAAGCAATATTCTCGTATCGACGGGCTCTTCTCCATAAGTGGAACCTGGACGCAGAAACCACTGCAAAGATTGAAAGAGAATTTGCCATTTTTCTATTGTATAGTGGAGGAGAGGCTACTCCCCCAAATCTTCGTTCTCAAATGGATAGCTCATTTGTACCTAAAAACAACATAGAGGAGGCTATCCTCTTGTTAATTATTTTGTTAAAAAAAGTTGCACTTAAAAAGATTGAGTGGGACCCATCTCTTCTGGATCACCTTTCATATGCTTTATCTATCTCTGGGGGACTAATGGCTTTGGCCAATTCATTGGAGGAATTGCTTCCTGGAGTTATTGATCGTAAAGGCAGGTACTACACTTTAGCCCTCTGTTATTGTGGAGGAGGTGATGATCTAAGTGCATTAAATATGTTGAGTAAATCGTTAAGTGGTAGAGAAGATCCAAGTAACATTTCAGCATTATTAATGGCTTCAAAGATCTGCAGTGAGAGATCTAGATACACAGAGGGTACAAATTTTGCTCTTAAAGCTATGGAGAACTTGAAGGGTGGATGTGATCAGATGGTAGGTGTTTGCAATTCTTTATTAGGCATTTCATTGTCCTCACATTCTAAATTAGTTGTGACTGAGTCTGAGAGGGTTAGGAGACAATCTGAGGCACTTCATTTCCTGGAAGCTGCTGGGAGAATGACAAAGCTTCGCGACTGCAGAGTTGTTTATCATCTTTCTTTAGAAAATGCCGAGCAGAGGAAGTTGGATGCTGCACTCTACTATGTGAAATGCCTGCTTAAATTGGAAAATGGGTCTAATATTTCAGGGTGGATATTGATGGCTCGGATATTATCAGCTCAGAAACGATTCGAGGATGCTGAAACAACTATTAATGCTGCTCTGGACCAGACAGGGAAATGGGATCAGGCAGAACTGCTGCGAACTAAAGCGAAACTCCAATTTGCAAAGGGTCAAATAAAAAATGCCATTGAGACATACACTCGGCTTCTTGCCATTCTTCAGGTTTGGAATAAAAGTTACGGATTTGAGAAGACCTTTCATGAGGTATTTCATGCCATCAAGGCATAAACTGTATGATTTTCACTTGAATTAGCTTTCCTTTCTCTAGCATCTATTTCTTTCTGATCCATGGTACCAAGCAAATGATAAACAGATGTTTATATGCCCTTTTCAAACAATATCTTCGATGACACTCATTCTTGGTAATATCGACTCTGTTTTTTTTTGTATTTTTTTGGTTGGTTGGTTTTTTGGATTAATAGAAGGTTCTAGTACAGTAGTAACGTGTGTTGCTTGAATAATTAAATCAATTCCTGGCAACAGTTAGATGAGATACGTAGGTCTGCTTAATACCAGAAAGTGTTCCTTTATCCTTTTGCTTCTTCATATTAAGACATTGAGGGACGGGAAGATTGCTTCACTGCTTTTAACAAATAAAATTTGTTTGCTCAAATTTACTGTAGTGAGTGAAGTTCCATATTAAAGTCTAGGTGAACTATGCAATTTTGTCATAGAAATATTAAGGATGCCTTTTCTTTCTTCTTTTATATTCCTCCTTATATTTTTATTTATTTTCTTTTCTTTATTCTCTCTTGTAATTCTTTCTCTCTCTCTCTCTTTATGGCTTAGCTTCTCTAAAAGCATTCCATTCTCATCGTTTTGATTTTTGAAAAATGTCTTTTTCAGCTAACCATAAGAATAGAAATATTCCATAGTTTTTTGTAGTTGCTGCAAGCTGCTTCTCCATTTTTGACAGACTTGGCATTTATGTTTTTAGAGGCTCTTTCTTGATACAAAACTATATTCTCTTCGCGATGATATTTTTGTAACTTCTTTCACACTTGTGGCACAGGATGCTGCAGACCAGAATAAAATATTGGAAACAGAAACGTGGCATGATCTGGCTTACATATACATAAGCTTGTCACGTTGGAGAGATGCTGAGATTTGTCTTTCAAAATCCAAGGCCATCAGAAAGTATTCATCATCTAGATGGCATGCCACTGGTACGGCTGTGTTCTATTGTTTTTAAACTTAGTCCATTTTTTATTCCCTTCCTTCTTCATTGTAGAAATAGAATATCAGTACTGGCAAAAAGTTAATACGGAGCATTAATAAAGCAAGAACATGAACAAATATTGAAGTATATGAGCGTTGATGAATATGCACGAATTTTGAAATTCTCTGCATCTCAATTTTTTTGTCCATAAATCTGTATTTACTGCCAGGAATGTTTTGAATTTTAGTTTTTTGTTTTCGGTAGGACTTCTCAAAAATTTACTGGCATCTTTGGTAACTACTATTTTTACTATTTTTACAAGTGAGTCCATCACCTTTGCTAGTTTTTCATCATTAATTTATCTCATCTAATATTGTTTGAAAGAAAAATTAGCTATGTTGTGCTCATATCCATCAGGTCTCCTCTATTATCGGTAGTCTGACAGATTTTCTCATGTTCAGGACAATGTAGTTTCTTTGCATGCATAAACTAAAATAGAAGTGGTTTCAGTATGATGTATTACTGAATTTTTTTTCTCAGGCCTCCTTTATGATGCGAAAGGCCTTCACAAAGATGCTCTAAAAGCTTTTGAAGCTGCTTTAGACGAAGATCCCATGCACGTTCCAAGTCTCGTCTCCATGGCTGCGACCCTCAGACAACTCGGTGAGCAATCTCTGCCAGTTGTCAGAAGCTTACTGACTGAAGCGCTACGGCTCGACAGAATGAATTATTCTGCATGGTATAATCTTGGCATGCTGTACAAAGAAAAGGGTGCTGAAATGGCACGGGAAGCTGCTGAATGCTTCGAAGCTGCTATGCTCCTCCAGGAGACTGCACCAGTTGAGCCCTTTAGATAAAAAAAGGCCTTGTATTTCTTTTTCAGAAAATATGATCATATTGTGAAATTATAATAGAGAGAAGCAATGATTTGTTTAATTGTCTTTGACTAGGCTTTAGATAGCCTGGAGGAAAATAACACCAAACCTTTGCAAACCAACTACTTCACAAATCAGAACGTGTTAAGAGTTTGTTTGGCAAAGACTTTTGTAAATGATATTATAAGTCTTTTTGATTTATGATTTATACGCAGAAATATGTGATAATAGTGTATGTTATGGATGAATATATATAAGTTAAAATATGATGAGTTATGAATAAATTTATTAAAACAGAACTTGTGACTTAAAAAGTAACTAAGAGAAAAAGAGCAAATAAATAATTATTTTGTTTTTTCTTATAAACAAAATAATATCAATTTTTACTTTTCTTTTTGTAAAAAATGTTATTTAAACATTTACTTCTTATTTCGGTGTCATTTTACCTTTAGCCGAATTTAAAATATAAGAAGTAAAATATATGCATTTTACTTTAACCCTTCAACTTTCAATTTTTAACTTTAATTTATAATTTCAAAAATAATAATAATAACAAATAATGTTCACGTCTTACAAAACACAAATATAAAATCTTGATAAAATTACTTGTAAATAAATTTGACATGCCAAACAACCCTCGGCCTTTTTATAGTTTTAAGCCCTAAGGCTCTATTGGGCAACAACACAATAACCGGTGATTTTTGGATTATAATTTAAAAAGTGACTTGTTAAAAAAAATAAATAATACTTATTTTTATTTTAAAATTATAACTCAATATAAAAACCCTACTATACTGTTTGTTTAAAAAATAATTTTTATGCCTAAAACAAACTGATAAATTGGCGACCACAGAACTGAAATTCCAGTATTACGAAGCAATTGCTGAAATCGAAAGGATCGATTGAGGAAGGAGTGTCGTAACTATCGATCGATGCAGTTGACAAGCGGAAAGCAATTGTACTTTGATGTTCCGGGTGACCGGCTGGTGTCGGATCATGTGAGGAAAGATCGGCGACAATGGCCAGTGGATGCATCGAGGTACGTGACAACGGCCAGTGGAGGCAGGGAGGTTTCAAACTTTTAATGTCACCCCCACAAGCACAAGAACGAGGACGAGGAGGCGAATAACAACCACAACCGCAAGCGCAAACGTGGGCAATCTTCTTCTGCTAAGGCTGCTGATCGTATGATTTTTCAAGCTAAGATCTTCGACCGTACGGTTCTTGGAAAAAAGGTTTTTCATGTGCCCGAAGTTAAGATGTGCAGGATCAAAGGTTAGCAGCAAGTGTTTCCTTTGTTGGTTGTTTAAGTTTCTACATGATTACTGATTACTGCATCTTCTCATCATATGTTTCACCTGCTATTTTGTCCTTCTGTGGTTCCTTTTTTTTTTTACCTGCCATTTTGGGCATTCTTGTGTGGTTCTGTAACATGTCTGTTTTGTTAGACTTTTCTATTCTATTCTGCACGTATATATATACACAAGCTATTCACTTAAAAATTAAATCTCCAATCGCAAATTACAGATCCTCCGACAGTAAAGGATGTTGTGCACGTTACTGCAGGAGGAAATACCATCTATGGTTGGGGCCATTATGTCGGAGGAAAAGAAGGTCCCAGCAAATTTCAGTGGCTTAGGAAGGATCTTGTTAGGGGGTATGTAGCATTTTCTCATTTTATTTATGCAGGAATGATGGTTTGGTACCTGAATAAACTTTTCTTGCTACTACTTTTTGTTTTTGTTGCTTTGTTCGCTATTGCTCTTCAGTTTCTTCTTATTTCTATCCTTTTAATCTTTAGTTTCCTTTTTCATTCTACAGAGAGACTAAGCTGTTAACTACTGGTACTAAATGGTACACCTTGACCAACGATGATGTTGGTCACCCCTTGGCCTTTAAATATACTCCCGTGCAGCTCTTCTCTTCTTTCGAACAACTTTATCTATTTTTAATTATGAGCACACATTTTTTGGCAAAAATATGTTCAACACCTCATGATTTCACGATGATACAATTTTCAGTGATCTCCAAGTTATGTCACACACCCACACCTGTGTGTGCGTGTGTGTTTGCATGTATATATTTGCATGTGTCTGTATATATACACATATAAATACATACTTCCGTACATATAAGTTACAGTGATTGACTCGTGTTTTCTTTAATCAGCTAAATACTGTGTTAAAACACTACAAAAACGATTTGTTTTTTGAGTTCTCTTCCCTCTTTTCCTTTTCTGTTTCTTTGTCTATTTTTTATTTTCTTTTCCCCCCATTCGTTTAAAGTTTGTATAAGACCTATTAAAACATTTGAAAAAATCCAACAAAAACATATCGCCTATAAGCGTGGAAGAGGAGTTGAATGGAAATTCAAAGCATTACCTGTTTGGATACCCTATTCCTATTCACTGATTAGTGCCACTTCATTTATATTAAGCCTTTTGTTCATTGTTTAGTATCATCACACATTCTCGTGTGCACACACACAAACACACACATATATAGACACACGTGAAATGTCAAATTCATTTTCACTTTGATGGCCCAAAGTTTACTTGGCCTACCCACATATCCGTGCTTGAAATCTTGGTTCACTCAAATTATTTAGCTTAGAATCTGCTTGTCTTTTCAATCCTGTAGTTTTCTGTAGGTGCTTTTGTTTTGGCTGGTACTCAGGGTATTGACTTAAAGGGAACTTTGCTTAGAGTCTGGGAGTTACTTTCAACCTGTTAGATTAATTTGTTTACGAGACTTTGTTAGTTTCTTGAGATTTTAATGTTCAGTGGACGAATGACTTAGCTTTTATATGGTTTCATAGTTAGGATTGATTTTGGGTTTTGTTTTAGAGATCAGGGTTAGATTTGTGATTAAATCTTTTTATTTATTACTGCAGTTTGGATTATCAATGCTTGAATGCATATTTGAGGGTATATATATTTTGGATGCGAATTCTCTTCCTTTGTGTGGGAAGGGAGTGTTACAGACTTGACTTTGAGTTTAGGTTTGATGATATAGAATGCCATTAGACTGACCTCTGATATGTGGGTAGACCAGGTAGAATTTTGCTATGTTTTGAATTAATCGTGTTAGAACTTGTTCACTTTGATCAGTTTTGCTCTTTACTGTTGTTTTTTTGCTCTTAACTGTTGTTTCTAAAGCGTAGGAGACTCACAGAGACTAGGATTGCGGCAGAGGGGATGGCATGGTTGTGAAGAGGTCATGGACAACCTAATGATAATATGTGTAATACTCACGAGCAGCTGATAATTGATTGAAAATTAAATAGTAACAGGAAAAGATAAACTATGGTTATTCAACCTCAAAAGAGAGCTACCCCTAGTGTTTTCCAACTAAAGAGGGGAGAAACTTCAATTGCAATAAATATAATAGAAAAAATTGCATAACATCAATTGCAACCAATCAAATAGAATAAATCGCAACATGAATAGTGTAATCATGGTGTATGTATGCGTGTGTACACTTGGTAACCTATTTGTAATACTTTATAGACCTTTTAATTTGTAGTGTAATTATGGTTATTTGTGTTGATACATACATGTTTTGGGGCTCCCGTTGGTTCACGATTCAGGGAACGACTTCAGTGATGCATGTGTGTAATATAGGGGTGGTCACATGTATGACAACATGAAGTAACTTCCTGATTACTTTTATCCTAATTAAAAGAATATATAACATCTTTGCAAACCCTATACATTAGTTATATAGTGATATTACTTGGCATTACCATGTATATCCCACGTTAAAGCATACCTTCTAAATTGAGTTTTTAAATGGTATTTCCTAAATAAATTGAGCAGAATTAGCTTGACAAGACGTTGTGTTTGATTCATTGACTTCCAAATCTAGGGAATTAAAAAACAAGTGGACGGGGTAGGGAATGAGCTGGAGTTGGAGGGTTCAGTCAAGGATAAGAGTAGGTGGTAGAGGTGGATGAGGTACCTTAGGTGGAAGAAGAACCAAAAGTCGATGGTTTGGCAAACGATGCCGACCATGAAATGGAGGAGGTGGTGTGACAGTTTTAGTGGTGGAAGACGGTGATGTGGTGGATGGAAGAACTGAAGTGGTGGTGATGAAGGGGCGATAATGATGGAGGGTGGCAATTGGGTGGTGGTGATGGAGTTGGCGTGAATGAATGTGATAATGGGAATGAGCTGGCACCCGTGTAACTTGAATACTGGCAACTGTATATCCGTTAAACTCTATTTTATTTTTTATATTGTCAAGTTTAGTTATCCAACTTAATTATGCTGATTGAGTTGTACTTTGTTCTATTATGTATCTTAGCCTCCTCTGTTCTCATCTGCAACTCTTGAGTCTTGGTTGTCTATTGACTCATGTTGTATTTCTCTTCTAGCAGGTGCTGAGGGGTATCGACTCTGGGAAAGTATGTGCAGAGACTGATTTCTTATCTATGAGAGAGCTGCCTCTGTTTTTGTTAGACCGACTTATTTGTCAGAAAGTAAGATTGTTATGTTCGTTAGATGAACATCTTAGCTTTTGTTTGACAATTCTTGATTATGTTGGAAGGGTTAAAGCACCCCTTTTGATTGTCATCTTACTAACCTTTATTAAAAAGTTGAGTTGTGATTAATATTTTTCTAATTAACTAGCTGACAACTTGCACGGGTGGCTTTCCTGTTATGGAGTATTATTTAAAGTGTTTTTCTAATTTTAATATTCACTTTTCAATTTTAATGTAGTTTACATCTATTCTGTGCTTAATGGATGTATGAAGAACACATTTCCTCCAAGGAAAAAAATGCTAGGAACTTTAGAAATTTAGCGATTACAAAAACTAAGAACTGAGAACAACAATTCATATTTTTAAGATCACTAAACTATTTTTACAGTAGAATGTATTAGAGGTCCTACTTTCTCTATTGATATATTTCTCTTCTAAGCTTCTATTCTTTAGCACTATTATTAAATGAGTAGTTGATAATTTTGTTTTTATTTGCTTGTAAATTTTATTAAATCTTTGAATTTATGTAGTTAATAAAGGAACCAAATATATTCTCATTCTTTTTATCAATTCGACTCGTCTGAGTTTATCAAACATTATCAACTATATAAATCTCTTTACAGAGCAGGCTGTTGGAACAACAATATAATATCAATTGGTCAACACGTATTTATCGATGGAAGAGATTGTCCACAACTTGTACCTGACTTTCTTCTTCAGTTATTTTGCAACCTTGTCCACAACTTGTACCTGACTTTCTATTGGGATCATATGCTAGACTTCATGACATGTCCACCTTTACTAAATTGACAATCTAATTATATTATCATTTTAATTATATCTGGGTAAGGTTTGTCATTTGCTGCTAAATATTAACTAATCTGTTAGCCCACCTGACGAGATATATGTGGCGAGAAACATATTTTCTATGCTAGTTTGCAAACTTAGAAAAGTTTTCACCCACTCATACAACAAATAAAATACTAGATATATACTTGTTCAATTAGTAGAAAATTCTTTTGCTATCATAATTTTCTATTGCTTTGAAAAATGTCACATTTAACACTTCGCCATCAGATTGGGATTAAAGAATCGTTAATCGCATTTTCATGCTAGACAAATGTTAGTTTGCAGAACTATAAAAGTTTTTGTTAACTCATACAACAAATACACATAAATATGTATATATGTATATGTTTATGTGTGTGTGTGTGTATATATATGTTTATGTGTGTGTGTGTGTATATATATATATATATGTATATGTATGTTTGTATATATATATATGTATGTATGTATGTATATATGTATGTATATATATATATATATATATATATATATATATATATATATATATATGTATGTATGTATATATGTATGTATGTATATACTTGTTCAATTAGTAGAAGACCATTTTACTATCATAATCTTCTACTGCTTTGAAAAATATCTCATTTAACACTTCGCGAACATGGAGTGATTAAAAATTGTTAATCGGCATTTCCATACTAGACAGTTGTCGTTTACCGCGTCTATAAAAGATGAATAAGTATAAACTCCTGCTGACACAATAATTAGAATCTAATAAGATAACAATATATTGTTGCTATAAGTATACTAATAGACTATAAATAATACTCCAAACAGGACTTTCAACATTGACTACATTAATTGGCCACATAGAATAATTTTACTTGTATTCATCTACATCAAAATAGTATACTTAATCAGTATTTTTGAAAAGATAAATGCTTAGAGTACATGTTATTAGTCCTATAATATTTTGGAAATGGCAGCATCCATACCGAAGAACCAAATGAATTGGACAGCAATTCAGTTGTTCAACTCAGAGTTGTGCTTAATTTTTCTAGTCATCACCTCATCTTGTTGTTAAGTATTTATCCTAATCTAGATTTATTGACTTTATTTATTAGTATACATGGCTTTATGCGTTTATAAAAACGTATTTATTTTAGTACATGTTGAGTGATACATTATGGTTCATGTATTGTTGATAAATGAATTCAATTAATGTTAGTAGTAGAAGTTTATTGTACTCGTGCACATGAGAGTAGTATAAATTCTTAGAGTTGTAACCATAGGGAGAAATTAAGAAAATAAGTTTTTTCTTTTGATAAGAATTATTTAAATACATTTAAGTGTTTAATCTTCTTTCCCTATGCAAAGTATTAATTTCTTAGTATAATTTGATCTAACACTTATTTCTGTAGTTTCATTCTCTCAAGGCATATAAATCAACACGATCTAGAAGAGTTGAGCATGACATTTTATGCAGCTAGAAGAGTTTGGAGTTAATATCAGTTGCAATATATTTGAATAATTTTGTCCTCATGATTTCGCACTTGCTTTCTCTCGATGTAAATTATCTACTAGATGTTCTTTGGGATTAGCACATTTATTTATTTATTATTTTGGTTATGTACGAGACTTAAAATCTAAGAAAACTTAGAAAGAACATGAAATTAACGTGTTATTGCACGAACAAAAGAGACCCCTACAAATTTATTATGAATTAACGGAGTAAAATCATCAAATATTACGATAATGCAGGAGAAATTAGCTATGCAATCAACCTCATAGTTGACCAGTCATTCTGTACACATGTTATCCTCTCGATATACATGTCCACCTTAAAAACACAAATTTTTTTCTCAAAAAAGGAGCACGCCTCTCTAAAAAGATTAATGCCATAAATTTTTGTTCCTTCCCTACTCACTAGCTTATTCCGAATCAATCTACCTCTAAAATTACTTTTATAATACCCAAACTCCAAGTTAACACGAAACCATACCAAACACCTCATAACTTTGCCTTAGTTGCTGAACAAATTCTAATGTATTTGGCAATCCTCCTCTCCATTTTCCAATTACATAATTTTAACTATTTTGTTAAATCTTTAAAATATATACGATTTAATTTTTAAAAGTAAAATAAATTATCATCTCGCTTAAACTAGGATCACAAGTACGTACCCGTTTCAAGAATTAAAAAGAGAATTTTCAACGCCTAGCCTCCCTCCCTCAAAAAGCCGCCAATCCATCCGAACAACGACGTCGTATCTTGACGTTTTCAAAACCGTATTCGGCCAACGGCTGGAAATCACGAATAAAAACGAAAGCAATAAAACAAATTTCAAGCTGTCTACTCTTTATTCCGATGAATCCGAAGCTATTCACGAAAGAATCATCGATGGAACAATACAAAAATATCAAAATCAATCAACTTGACCGATTTTCGAACTACCCCAGAATTTTTTGTCCCTCAAATTATCATAATCTGAAGCTGCAACATCAGAATCTGCTATGGAAATTGCTACTGCTACTACTTCTTCTTCTAGCAGAAGATTTCGATTCAGAGATCATCGTCAAGAAATGGAAGCCGAAGACTCGCCGGAGGCCCAACTCAGGTCTGATACTTCATCTATGTCCAGCGATGTCGAGTTGGAATACGAACTCACTTCCATGACAGGAAAGGTATAGTTTTTCTTCGTTGTTGCATCGTGGGCTTGTAGATTGTGCTTTAAAATTTGTACCTTTTGCATTTATAGCTGAAAGTTTTGAGCTTTAGCATAATCAATGGCCATATGATGAGATTTGGTTAGTTAAGATTGAGAGTGGTGCATCATTTTGAAACGTTATAGAAAATGGACTTGCATTTGGTTTTGTTTTTCGTCCGTGTTGCATCGTGGGGTTGTACTTTATGTTAAAAGTTGTACCCTTTGATTCTTTTAATATATAAAAGGGGGAAAGAAACTTAAGTTTGGGGGGTTTTACATAATCAACTGCCTGGGTGATAAAAACTTGTAAGTTAAAATTGAGAGTGGTTTCTTCCTTGTAGCATCATGCCATTGTAGTGTTGTATTTTCTCCTCAAAAAGTTGTACCTTTTGTCATTTTCTAAGTTTTGGCCTTTAACATAATGAATGGCCAGCATGATGAGATTTGGTAAGTTAAGTGATATGGGCATAGACGGGAAGGAATCAGATGGTGGGCAAGAGCTCAGGTTACGGGGTCCAGTTACTAGATCAAGGACTAAGAAGTTTGCTGTGAGCTTGTCAAACGCAGCATGTTTGAAGGTTGAAGAATTAAAAGCTTTGGGGCTATATTTGGTGAATTATGATGAAGGAATTGAAACTTGGGAATGAGCTGATATGCGTTGTGATTCACCAAGGAATTCTTGCGTTGCTGGCATCAAGCGCGTCAGGGATTAGCGTCAGGGACTAATGACGTCATCCAAGGAGTGAAATAACGCATCGGAGACTAACGATGACTTCATACGAGACTAACAAGCATCGGGGACTAATGACGTCATCCAACGAATGAAATAACGCATCGGAGACTAACGATGACGTCATACGAGACTAACAAGTATCGGGGACTAGTGACGTCATCAGCAGATGATTTCTACTTGTCGGGGACTAGAGATGACGTCATCAGGGACTGTAGTCTCCGATAGTCAATTTTTCTCGGTTTTCTAGTTTTGGTTATGAATTTCATATATTTTATTTGTTTCCTAGATTAAATTGGATTGATTATTTTCCTTGTTAGATTAGATATCTTTTAGTAACAAAATTCTTTCCATTGTAAATTCTTTCCAATTAGAATTAGTGATATTAACAACTTATAAATAACTGCTTCTATTGTATAATAGGGGAGGACTTTATTTTGATTAATGAAATTCAGATTCATTCTGCAATTCTATATTGTTTGTGTGATATAAACAAGATCCTGTTCGTGTGATTCGAATAGCCTTGAACGTGCGATTCGTTCAAGAACCCTAAATTGACTTTTGTGCGTATATCAATAAGTTGATTTAGTTATCCGAGGCTGTAGGCTTAAACACCCTACATCATATTGGTATCAGAGCAAGGCTTGACGTTGAGAGTTTGAAATCAAGGACGTGCGACTCATTCTTGTTTTTCTGGTTTCTTACGTAAAGTTTATCCTGGAGTATTGTGTTCAGATTACAATCTAGAAAATTCTATCGGAAGGTTTGTTTGGATTTTCAAAATTAACCATGTCTGATTCAAGTGGGCACGATAATATTGGCGAAACAGGTTTACCTCGTGGAGCTACTTTACAAGACGCAAAGATCCATCGTTTGCAAAATCAATATGCAACGATGACTACGTAACTGGATCGATTGGAAGAGATGATGGCCAGATTGTTGGGACATAACAACGGTCATGCATGAGAAACCGAAGGTCCAGAACAAGAGCTGGAAAATAATGATCGTAACAATCAACATAATGTTCGTGAAAGTCATTCAGACATAAAGCTTAAAGTTCCTTCTTTCACCGGCAGCAGTGATTTGGAAGAATTCTTGGAGTGGGTTCAAAAGGTCGAAAAGATCTTTGAATTCCAAAACCACACAGAAGAAAGAAAGTGTAAATTGGCAGCTTTGGAATTCTCGAAGTATGCAAGCCTATGGTGGGATAACCTAATGGCTCAGAGAAGACGAGATGGTGATGAACCCATTACTAGTTGGCGCATGATGAAAAACCTGATGAGAAAAAGGTTTGTTCCTGATTATTACAAACAGGAGTTATACTTACATCTGTAAACACTTAGACAAGGAGGCATGAGTGTAGAAGATTACGTTAAAGAATTTGAATCATTGAAGTTGCGATGTGAACTGGTTGAGCTGGAGGAGCAAACTATTGCTCGATTCCTGAGAGGATTGCGTAGAGAAATAGCAGATACGGTTGAACTTATTCCGTATATTTTTTTTAAGATGTTGTCAAGCTTGCTGTGAAGGTAGAGAGACAACGCAAAACAAACGCAAGCAGACTTACTCAAAACCTATTAAAAACACCAATTTTTGGAAATCGGAGGATAGGAAGTCTGAATCGAGTGAACTCAAGAGCAAGGGCAAAGAAAAGGTTGCAGAAAGTATGGCCAAGAAAGACAAGCACAAGAAAGATTTAAGCAATATCACTTGTTATAAGTGTAAGGGGTTGGGCCATTATGCTATGGATTGCCCTAACAAGAAAACTTTCACTATGCAAGAGGTACAAGAGGTGTTTGCGATGGAAACTGCCTATGAAAGTGACTCTGAATCCGAAGAGGAGCATGATGGTGAGTGTAAAGATCATGAAGTGGAGTATGATAGTGGGGAGCTACTAGTATTAAGGCATCTACTTAATACCAAAATAGTAGACGAAACCGACCAACGTGAAACCATATTCCAAACAAGGTGCACGGTAATGAAAAAGGTGTGCAATTTACTTATTGATGGAGGAAGCAGTACAAACGTGGTTTCAAGTGAAGTTGTGGAGAAACTGCAACTCAAGACAATGAAGCACCCAAACCCATACAAGCTCCAATGGATTAATCAAGACAATGTGGTGAATGTCGACAAACAAGTCTTGATTCCATTTTCAGTTGGCGATGTATATAAGGATGAAGTAATGTTCGATGTTGTGCCACAGATGGATGCATGTCATATATTTCTGGGAAGGCCTTGGCAGTTTGACCGCCATGCCATGCATGATGGAAAGCATAACACTTATGCTTTTCACAAGGAGGGCCGAAATATTGTATTAAAGCCTATGACGCCAAAACAAATTTTGGATGATTGTAAGGCCAGAGCCAAAGGAAACAAAGTTTCAAAAGTAAAAGAAGCAAGGGAGACCTTATTAGCAAGTAGACAAGAAATAGAAGAAAACTTACGCGAAGGTGGGACTGTTTTATTACTATTAGCACGTGAAATATTGAAGTCAGAACCACTAATTAATAATTCACGACTTCAGAGCTTACTCGATGAGTTTAAAGCATTATTTCCCGAGGAATTACCTAAAGGATTACCACCAATCCGAGGCATTGAGCATCAGATTGACTTAATACCGGGAGCATCATTACCAAATAGAGCAGCTTACAGATGTAACCCAGAGGAGGCGAAGGAATTGAAAAGGCAAGTTGATGAGTTGATTGAGAGAGGATATGTTCGCAAATCCATGAGTCCGTGTTCAGTTCCAGCTTTACTAGTACCAAAAAAAGATGGCTCAATGAGAATGTGTGTGGACAGTCGCGCAATCAACAAGATAACGGTTAAATATCGCTATCCAATTCCTAGACTCGATGATATGTTGGACGAGCTGCATGGAGCTGTGGTGTTCTCAAAAGTGGACTTGAAAAGCGGATATCATCAAATTCGCATGCGAGAAGGAGATGAATGGAAAACTGCATTCAAAATTAAGCATGGGTTATATGAGTGGATGGTTATGCCATTCGGATTATCAAACGCACCAAGCACTTTTATGAGACTCATGGACCATGTCTTGCGCAGATTCATCGGCAAGTTTGTGGTGGGATACTTTGATGACATCCTAGTTTACAGTAGCAATATGGATGATCACTTGGTCCATCTACGTGAAGTGTTTGTTGTTCTCAGTGAAAATCAGTTATTTGCTAATCTGAAGAAAAGTATATTTGCTCAAGACAAGTTGATATTCTTAGGATACGTCGTATCTAAGGATGGAATAGAAGTCGATAAAGAGAAGGTAAGAGCAATAAAGGAATGGCCAGAACCGAAATCAGTAGGTGACATAAGGAGTTTTCATGGTTTGGCTTCATTTTACCAACGATTTGTGAAGAACTTTAGCACAATTGCATTACCTATGCTTGAGTGCCTAAAGAAAGGGGGTGAGTTCAGGTGGACAACAGCTGCCCAGGAAAGCTTTGAACTACTGAAGCAAAAGTTGTGTGAGACGCTTGTGTTGGCATTACCAAATTTCAACAGCACTTTTGAGGTTGACTGCGATGCAAGTGGTGTAGGCATAGGTGCTGTCTTGATGCAAGAAGGCAGACCAGTGACATATTTTAGGGAAAAATTAAGTGGGGCAAGCCAAAATTATTCCACTTATGAGAAAGAATTTTACTCACTAATCCGAGCTTTGGAGACATGGCAACATTACCTTTTACCCAAGGAATTTGTAATTCATACTGATCACGAATCTTTGAAGTACATTAGGGGACAAGGCAAACTGAACCGCCGACAAGCCAAGTGGGTTGAATTCTTGGAAACCTTTCCATACATGATTAAATATAAACAAGGAAAAGGGAACGTTGTAGCTGATGCACTGTCAAGGAGGTATACTCTATTGTCATTGCTTAATTCTCGTTTGTTGGGATTTGATTTAATCAAGGAACAATATGCACATGATCCTTTCTTCGCTAAAGTCTTAGAAGATTGCGGCAAGGGCGCAAATGGACAATATTTTGTGTATGATGGATTCCTTCTCAAGGGAAAACGAGTGTGTATACCAAAGTCATCTTTACGTGAACTGCTAATCAGAGAAGCACATGAGGGAGGTTTTGCTGGTCACTTCGGAGAAGGAAAAACATTAGAAGCTTTAAAAGAACACTTTTATTGGCCGAGCATGGATCGTGATGTACACCGAGTAATTGAAAGATGTGTTACATGTGTACAAGCTAAAGTACATCAACAACCACATGGGCCGTATATGCCATTACCAGTTCCAAATCATCACTGGGTTGATTTGAGCATGGATTTTGTGTTGGGATTGCCATGAACAACAAGAGGTAAAGATTCCATCTATGTTGTTGTTGACAGATTTTCGAAGATGGCACATTTTATCCCTTGCCATAAAACGGATGATGCTACACATGTGGTTGATTTATTCTTTCGAGAAGTAGTACGTTTGCATGGAATGCCAAAAACAATTGTGATTGATCTTCCTGGTGATATTGGAGTTTCAGCCACTTTCAATGTTTCTGATTTGATTCCCTATATTGGTGATGATAATGAAGAAGATTTGAGGACAAATCTTTTCCCACAAGGAGGGGTTGATATGGGCATAGACGGGAAGGAATCAGATGGTGGGCAAGAGCTCAGGTTACGGGGTCCAGTTACTAGATCAAGGACTAAGAAGTTTGCTGTGAGCTTGTCAAACGCAGCATGTTTGAAGGTTGAAGAATTAAAAGCTTCGGGGCTATGTTTGGTGAATTATGATGAAGGTATTGAAACTTGGGAATGGGCTGATATGCGTTGTGATTCACCAAGGAATTCTTGCGTTGCTGTCATTATTTTGTTCTCAAAACTGGAGACAAATTTGTTTTAAGTTTAGTCGAGCCTGCTGAAAAAATGGCATCAAGCGCGTCGGGGATTAGCGTCAGGGACTATTGACGTCATCCAAGGAGTGAAATAACGCATCGGAGACTAACGATGACGTCATACGAGACTAACA
>CM025786.1:2817896-2878871 GCA_014636745.2 Centella asiatica | reverse complement strand
AACGCATCGGAGACTAACGATGACGTCATACGAGACTAACAAGCATCGGGGACTAGTGACGTCATCAGCGGATGATTTCTACTTGTCGGGGACTAGAGATGACGTCATCAGGGACTGTAGTCTCCGATAGTCAATTTTTCTCGGTTTTCTAGTTTCGGTTATGAATTTCATATATTTTATTTGTTTCCTAGATTAAATTGGATTGATTATTTTCCTTGTTAGATTAGATATCTTTCAGTAACAAAATTCTTTCCATTGTAAATTCTTTCCAATTAGAATTAGGGATATTAACAGCTTATAAATAGCTGCTTCTATTGTATAATAGGGGAGGACTTTATTTTGATTAATGAAATTCAGATTCATTCTGCAATTCTATATTGTTTGTGTGATATAAACAAGATCTTGTTCGTGTGATTCGAATAGCCTTGAACGTGCGATTCGTTCAAGAACCCTAAATTGACTTTTGTATTAGTTATCCGAGGCTGTAGGCTTAAACACTCTACATCATTAAGATTGAGGGGTTCTATCAATTTGTGATGTTCCTGAACTGGATTCTGGTTCTTGCCTTCCTAGGATGGACAGACTACTTGTATTTCCTTATTTGTAATTGCAATCTTGATTACCTTATACTACCTCTTTTTGCGTTGTAAATGTGCTTCTTTTGGTAATTTAGGGCATCGGACGTCTATGTTCAGAACTCCTTGAGCTAAAGGAGGCTTCAGAACTCGATTTTCGGAAGAGCATATTTTCCAGTTATTCAGCATTTGTTGGGTAATTCAGAACCTATATTTTTTCTTGTGTAACTGGTAACTACTCACTAGTATCTTGATCTAACAGATTATTTTAAAAAAATTGTTCTAAACTTACAGAATATTTGAAGAAATGGGAGGCATGAACACTCAGTTGATGCAACTGAAACATCATGCTTTAACACAAAAAATGCTGGTGACAGATTTTAAAAATGAAATTTATCGAAATATTATGTTGGAAGAGACAGTTGAATCAATTATTGAAGAGCCTTTATCTATTGAACCCTCTCCCAGGAGCATGTTGGAGATTCACACTGAAAATGTTTTGGACGTTCTAGATACCCTTCTTTCAGAACACAAATTAGATGAGTGCCTTGAGATTCTTGAGATGGAAGCTGGAACTTCACAAAACATGCAGGGAAGCGTTCCAGCTGATGTGTTGATGTCATATGATACTGCATTATCAGAGCGGAGGGCTATGTTGGCAGATCAATACAGACTGTTGGCTGAAAATCCTAGAGTGCGTGCAGCAGAATTGCAAAAGGCATTGGTTGGGCTCTGCAGACTTGGTGACAGTAATGTTGCAACTCAATTACTTCTTAAGTATTACCATTTGAGAATTTCATCTGGCATATATGATATGGAGTTCTCAGAAACCTTTTCATATGGAATACATATTCGCAATGTTGCCAAATTTGTGTTCTCAATGATCTCTCAAGCTGCAAGGAGCTTTGTGGTTTTGCATGGAGAGACTTCTCCTCGTACTTCAGAGCTTATTAGCTGGGCCTATGAGGAAACTGAAGTGTTTGCCAACTGTTTTATCAAATGTATCAGATCTATATCAGAAATAAGTGGTAGATTGTCAACAGCCGTAGAAGCTGTGCAGTTTGCTATGTCCTATTGTTCTTTGTTAGAAACTCAAAAGTTACTGCTGAAGCCATGCTTGATAGAACATATTCGTCCTTGTATGGAAAATGTTTTACAAATCCATTTCGACCATTTAAAGAAAGTCATGATCATTTTCACTTCAACTGATTCTTGGGTTCTGGGGAGGTATCTTTTACCAGGAATTTCAACTGAAGAAAGATCTGTGATTTTCACTCAACAACCAGAGTATTACTTGCTCACTAACAGCGGCAGAAAGTTTGTAACTTTGTTGCAGGTCTTTTTGATCCCTTTCATTCCACTGACTTCAATTCTGAGAAGCTATATGTTGAACTTAAAGATAAGCTATATACATTGTATACGATTCTGGGTGATGTTATAGTTAACAAAACAGAAAAAACATTGAATTCATTGATCCTTCTATTCTGCCATCCCCATCAAAACTCTTTTCTAGCATGCTGTAAAATCCAACATTATGGGTTCTATTATAAAAATATTGGCTTCAGAATGTTTTGGAAAATGCCTGTAGAAACAATCTTCTTTGTGGGTTACATGTACTTAATGAGCTTCAATTGAAATGTACCAAACAAGGAGAAAGCAACTCGATAATATGTCTATATGTTTTCTACAAATTTCATTTGCTCCAATATTTTACGTTTAGTTTTTCTTTTCAGGCTATGAAGGAAGACATCTCTTCTTTGGTATCCCTTCAGATGGGAGGTTCAATCCTTCAACACCTCATGGATCTCTTCACTGAGTATACTGTTGTTCTTGAAAGATCACTTAATACTGAAGAATATGTTGAGAAAGGTGATTCAAGAATTAACTTGGCAGAGTCGCTGGTGCAACAAGTTTCAGTTATTGCCAATTTATTAACACTTGCAAACATCTTCCCTCGAATAATCTCAAGTAACTTCAAGGAAATGACTCATTTGGAGTTTGAGATGGATAGTTATATATCATCCACTCAAGAGAATTGCAGTCGCCTCAAGGCCAATCTCTGTGAGCTATTTATACATAAAGTAATGTCTCTGGAAGGAGAACCTGGGCTTGCTTCAGATAACAGAATTTGGAACCCTGATGAATCTGACTCTTCCTGCAATATGATGCCTTCTCTTCCTTATCAGGTATGCCGTAGCATCTAATAGAAGTTCTCAGTCTGAAATGCTAAACCTCCAATTATATCTCTCGAATAACTCACAGTTATCCACTTGAAAGTTCGCTCTTTTCAGTTGTGATGCATCCTTAACTCTTTGGCATGCCAATTGAGCTTAGCTTTGTGTGATCTATAGTCACTGTTTATATTGGATTTTCATGTCTTGTCATCTTTCTTATGCTAGACCAGGATTTTAACAGCTGGTGTTTGTGTGTTCGTTGTTTTCAAAGTCGGTTATATTACTTTATAACATATGATAACCTTTCTTCCTGGTCTTAAGTGTAATCTAACTCTGATGCTTAATTAATTTAATTTTAACTTTTACCATAACATGTTCCTATATCTTCATATTCTTCCTGGCCAGGCTTTGTCATATGTCCAGTATCTACAAGTAGTATAATTTAAAGGGAGCATATGCATCGTTGAATTTGCTTCTGAAATTAGTAAGCCTAAAGTGGTTCCTGTACAGTAGTTTGTGGTTGATAATTTATTAATCTCTTTCTTGTTTGAACTGATCAGGAACTATTTTCAGAACTACAGAAACTAGAAAAGCTTGCGGAAGAAAATCTCAATGAAGATTGCTTGGTGGATCAATTGAGGGAGCTAGTTGAGGCTGTCTTCGTATGGATTTCACACAATGAAGAAACCTGGACAATTCCAAAAGAGGAGTTGACCGACCAATATTTCAAACAGGTATGCAGGTGTTATAAGCATATATTCACACTTTCATCAAATGAAAAGAAGAGGAAGATTTTGTTAGGCTATTCCAGCACCTCTAACTTGCCTATGAAATTTTGCTTCACAACTAGGAGTACATCATTGGAGGTGACAGATGTTTATAAGCAGATATGAGGTCTTTCTTCTGAACCTCCAGTTACAGAACCTCTAGATGCACAACTCTCACTGTGAAGTTAATTAGATCTGTCTAAGCAGATCCACAGTCTTTTTGTGGTCAACTTTTAACTGGGTGTCCCTATATCATGCACCTCTCCTCCTTGTCAGTTGACAAGTTAAGAGTGCTCACTAGATCCTCTCTGGCTCTCTTCAGCATTAGAGAGGATGAGAGTGCATACGTCTAATCCACCCCTCCTGTAAAGATTTCCCTTTTTGAGCTTTATTACTCAACACTACTCGAGTTCAAGAATAAATTCAGTTTGTTTGCTTGAGGGTAAAAATGATGGTTCAATCAAATGTCCACCATTATTTTGTTCTACTACATCATCTATGATAACTCACACTCTTTCGTTATTTGTGTGTACAGTTTGTTCTAGACATTCATTTTCTAGTGGAAATTGCAAGATCTGGACGATACTTAACCAACATCATGGTTAATGCTTTCTTTAACATCATATCCCGGATGGAATCAACCTTCGTTTCCGCTACAAAGTAATGGTTTAATTTACTTCTACATATGCATGAATATGTGAGCCAATTTTCAAAGAAGCATTCCCAGGAAGTAGCTCAACTCCTTTTTTATGCCAAGTTTTAATAGTGTCTGCTTTCAAGTTTTGAAGTTCAAGTTTGTAAGAACTTTCAAATGCCATGCTGACAATCTCCTTTTCTGCTCACTTTGCTTTTTCATAGAACATCTCTGAAAATTTGCTGCGTTCATGAACATTTTGCAGTATAAATTTGACTAGCACTTTTCCTCGTTTTAATGGCAGCCAAAGATTTTAAAGATTCAAGCAATTTTAGCTTTGCTTATGACCTTTTTCTTTTTAAACTGAAAAGAAGTCTTACAACTTTCTTAATTTCATTATTGCAGAATTGTAAATGATTATGACTGGGCTGTAACTGCCGCTACTGAAGCACTTCAGAAGCTGCAAGATGTTGAAAAAACATCGCATCCAGATGGATCTTCCGATATTTCTGAAGAAGTGGAAGAACAAAATCTACAATGTCTAAGAGACTTACTCGAAGATGATGATGAGGCAATGGGCTATTCAGAAAATTCAGTTGAATCACCTGAGGATTCGGATATAGAAGATGCCCCAGAAGTTGCCACAGATACAGAAACACAGATCTCAAACGGAGAAGTTATCGCTCGTGCAGGAATTTTAGAAGTTGAAAGGGAGGCCTCTTTTGATGAATGCAATGCTACACATATAAATATACTTGATACCGCCGTTAGCACGGAAAAAAATATTCCAACTACAGAAGCAAACTTTCTTGAAGGGATTACAGATCTTGCAGTAAAGAATTTTGTTGATAGAAGTTTTATGCAAGTAAATGTATCGGAACTAGTTTCCTTTGGCACAACCAAAGCTTCAACTGAAGAAATCCCATTTGAGGGACTAGCAGAGTATGCATTGGAACTAGTTTCTGGCGACACAAGCAAAACTTCAATTGAAGAAGTCAGGACTAGCAGAGTACGAAGTGAACGGTAGTTTTGATGATAGGGACTGTATATACCCAGAGGAAACAAATTTGAAATCACAAGTGGAAGCTACAGAGGGAGCTGCTGAAGAGGAGCGAGAATCAGAAAAGTAAAGTGACTCGTATGCCAGTCAAATTTATACTAATATCAGCTGAACAAGTTTTGCAGTATAAATTTGATTAAACCGTTGGGAGTAACTACTAAAAATTCCTCCCAAATGTACGTACACACTTAATCAAATTCTCCCGAACGTAAAAGTTGAATGAAATGGAATTGTGAACTACCAAAATTCTTAGCAAAGCCTATTTGAATTTAAAAATAAAAATAAAAACAAAAACTTATACGTATAAAGTGCATCAGTCCTAGTAAAAAATCTGATCAGCCATACCACTCTCCTACCGGTTCAAATCCCAGTCAAATTTGGTATTCCATATTATGTCAGTATGTCACATTCTTCTTGCCATCATGCCCTTTTTATTTATTTAGTTCTATTTAAGGATCTAAAACACCGAGGATGATTTAAGAATGACAGCAATCAGGGGTGGGAATGAGACCTCCATGAAGGGGCATCGGATGGGATAAGAGGTTTCAAATCGTTCTCTTACATCCCCCGACAGCCTTGCTGTTAAGAAATCATCTCAGCTACCAAGAACACATTCTTCAACGCCAGTTTGGTAAATAAATAACAAGTGTCAAGAAACAAACATATATTGCCCCTTTGCAAATAACACATTTACGTAAGACACATTTTACCGTCAGAAACTGTAGAAAGGAAGAAAAAAAAAATCGAATCCGACAGGAATATCATATATAACTAATTCATATTGCAACATTTTAACATTTCCAATGAAACGTCAGCAAAACAATTCAGCAACTTGAGGATAGCATTATGTTACCAGATATCAGATCAAGGGAGGGTACACCACCAATACCACCACAAGTAATTCCAGTTCCATTCAGTTTTACTGTTCAACAAACTAGCACAACTTACGATCACAATGACATAGATACATATAATTTGCAATTGAATTACTCCTCCATGATCTAACATACAACACAAGCCTCCAGATACGCAACTATCAGCTGATCACCATATTTCACCGCATGTTTTGACGCCTGTTATTGTAACGGGTACGATCGTTGTATCTTGGTCTGTCCTGAGCTCTTTGAGGCACTGGCTGCACTCTTCTTTCTCTCTCTGGGGACCTTTTAACAATCTCTCCATTAACAAAGAGCTCAGCTGGCAAATCATGACAGAAAAATTCAGTACTAATTTTAGATCTATAGCACATAAACTTATCCTGGATGATTGGCTAATAACGAAAATATCATTTAACACACAAATAGATAAACGAATAGCCAAATGTCTACACAGAATAAAAGCAGAAACTCATCACCAAAATTCTCTGATTGCCTCCCATGTGGTGGGTTAGAGATATCAACTACTATTATACGTCGGACAATTTCTCACATAAATGTTGTATATCCCGGTATATTAAATTGACCTACCTCCATAGTCCTTGTTCTCAGCATCAACATAGGAATCAGGAAGGACAAATAGAACACCAGGCAAACCTGTATAACAAATCGACACAAGAACACATTTACACACCCAAAAGAAGCTAAAAAAACAAAAACAAACAGAATACCAATTAATAAAAGCAAGGGAAGCATGAACCTTCAAGTTTATTTGATGTCTCCTCGTCAATCTCACATCCAAACCCAAAGTATCTCTCACAGGAGACATTGTAAATCTTTTTCTTTGCTTCTTCCTCACTGATACATCATCACAATTCATCATAAAAGAAACGTCACATAAACCTAGATTCTAGTGTATGTGGCTACGGAAAAGAACATGGCAGAAATTGTATCCCCCATCAGAAAAAAAATAGTAATAATTCCAGCACCAATAACCAATGTTGCAAAAAGTGGTGGGAGGGTCTAGGCACTTCAGACACCTTCGAGCACCTAGACCTAGTAATCGGGATTTAAGCGGATTTTTAGGCTGTTATTCTACTCAGTGTTTGTTATATTCTTTCCATACCCTCATTCATTGTAAATTTAGTAATATAAACTAAGTTCAAATAATCACTTTTAAAATATAAACAAATAATGAACAAACAAAGATATATCACATACTTCTCTCACTATTTGACACAATTTTGTTGAATCAATATCTCTATAAGGAAGCAAATAATTTTAATTTTCAAAGATTACAACGCACAATTCCACACAAATAAATTTAAAATTGAATTTCAAAAAACTTTTAATGCTAGTCAAGAACTAAAATTGATAAATGTTTTAAGTTAATTATTAAAAAGTAGAAAATATAAAAAAATTAAGAAAAGACTTTATATCCGCCTAGTAGCGCCTCGCTCCGCCTCAAGCGGCTTCCAACATTTTTTTAACACCTAGGCTATATTTCAAAGGTTAACCTTCCGCCTACGCCTAGGCGGGTGTCTTGAATGATTTTTGCAACACTGCCGATAACAACAGCATCAATAATTAATACTGATACTACAAATAAAAATTATTTAATAGTAGTACAATGATATGTCTAAATTACTGCGTTTCACAAAAGAAAGAAGGGCCCTATTTACAATTTTGCAAATATCAAGAACATACTTAAATACTCATATATAGGGTTCAATAGAAGTATTACACAAGCTGGAAAACAGTGTAATTCAGAAGAAATTTAAACCTATATATTGATAACAATTGAAATACAGTTAAAAAAAAATCCCATATCTGATATAAAAATTCCATTTTCAGGAAATCGGAAATGTCTAAAAATATGAATTAATTGAAAGTACGAAAAATAATTAGAGATTACCTTCCGAGGACCTTAGCTAGGGTTTCGATGTAACATTGAATCATCTGTTCCTTTGTAGCGCCTTCTCCACCAGGCTTATCCATGACAATAAGCCAATGCTCATAGTCGCAGCCGGGGAACAGTGGCGCCATCTCCGTCGGTGGCCGGTCACTGAAGTTTGAGCCCGAATTAAGTGGAGAGTAGGCGCCGCCGGAGCGATTGACCCTGCAACGGATCGTGTTCAGACGAACGGCGCCAGGAGCGAAAACCCGAAGTGAGTGGGATAGCGAGACGGTTGATCGGGCGGGTCGTGTGAAACCCGGAAGAGGTATAGATTTGGATATGGAGGAAGAAGAGGACAGTAGGCGTTTGGGGGAGATGAAGAGTGATGATGAGGATGATGACCGGACGGCGAGAATTGATCGGACGACGGCGGCCGCCATAGCTGGTGAGAAATGGGGTTAGAGTGTGAACTCCGGGGCTAGAATGAGATAAAAATCGAGGGTTTTGATATAGGGGATGAGGGTTTTGGATATTTGCTGCTGGGTTATAATCGCCTGTGCACACATTCAGGGGTTCTTGATAACATGTTAAGTCCGCAATTGGATTGCGTTAAGGTATTAACATTTTTTTTTTCGAAATTATTATTTTCACAAGTCTTTCTTTTTTAATTTCCCCACGATCCACAGATAAATTGTAAGATCTGTTATAAAAAATAACAAAAAAAATATCAAATAATAATCCTATCGTTTTCCAAATGATCGTATAATTCTGGAGTATATTTCATGTCAAAATTAGACTTTCTGAAAATTGGAATTGAAATTTTATATATTTTCTGTTATTTATCGCGCTTTAAAATTCATGTACATATTATCATTATTTTGCATTCGTATTTCTTTTATTTATGTAACTCACATCTCTTCGCTAGGTGATTGATGACCACTTGACGAAGAATATTCTTGTACTTAAAAAAAATTATGTACATCTATCCTTGTTTTGAAGCTTAAATTTGTAAAAATACTATATTTACGACTAATTAAAAGTTAAAAGTTTTTTCATGATAATTTATTTTTTTCAATCAAATGTTAAGCAATTACTTTTACTAAATTAAAATATATAGCGTCAATGCGTCGTAATATAAACTTTGTAGAAAACACTTTTCACCCAATTTAAGATGATCTTTATGTAATCATGCTAAAAATCATCATTGAGTATTGTAAGCTACTGATAAATTAAATAATTAAAATTTAATTTTTAAAACGATTTAACGGAATTCAAGTAATTTTACGTATGAGAATATTTATCTTGACTTATTGAGAATGATCTTATAGGAAAAGTTTTTTCATTGTTGCATTCAATAAATGTTAATATAAATATAGACATAAACACGTTTATACTGATATAATATTAGTCATCTTAACACAAATGCTGGGTTGTATAAGTTCTGTTAAAAATAATTATGTAGATGCAAGTAGTTAATTTGACTTGAATAAAAATAAATGATAATACGGCACATAAAGCTGGAAAAATTAGTACAAAGACTCACGTGGTATATACGAAATATATATATACATGGTTGATTCATAGTTAACATTAGTCGTAGAGTATTACATATTTAATATATTTATAATTATTGATTAAAGTATTATGCACTTAATATATTTATAATTATTGATCGAATAATCTAATGCGAGAGATGAAATTGGTAATAAAGCTGATATATTAATTTTCTTCTGAAAATATCATCACTCTAATGCAATTCTAGTAAATCCTTGATTGTCCATACAGAAATGGTCGTGACCGAGCAAATGGGAAGCTGCCAATTTTTAATGGCGGGAGATAATAATCATAAAATTTTCCAAAACCCCGCAAATTTCGAACTTTCGCGCGCTGCAAAATTTTCCCTTTAAAACCCTCGTAGATTTTCTTCATTTTCCTCCCTCTTTTTCTTTGTACTACAGTCGAATAAGCTCTTCGTCGTCTTCCCCATTTTCAAATACGCAGTGCAGAAGAATTTCATCAAAAATCAATGGGGGAATCTCAAAGACTGCTCAATCCATGGCTTCTTCATCTCCAGAAGCTTGCCCTCGAGCTCAAATGCCCTCTTTGGTACTTACCCTTTTGCTCATATGTGCTGAATTTTTTTTTTATTTCCATAATTTTAACTGTTGGATCTGTTTCTGATACTGTTTCGAGTGTTTCTTTTGTAAATCTTGTAGCTTGGACTTGCTTAATCGACCCGTTTTGCTCCCCTGCAACCATATATTCTGCAGGTTTGTAACTTTCATTAATATTTTTTTAAGTCTGTATGCTCGATTAATGATTTTTCATGTTTAGCTTCAGTTTTTTTGCCTTTTAAAATCTATTAAAACTAAGTTTTTTGATTTATTGGTTTTGCAGTTCCTGCATTCAGGGATCGTCCCAGGTCAAATCCCAATGCCCGGCATGTAAATGCCAATATGTAGACCAAGGTATTGCTTGGTTTGATTTATTGTTTCAATTTCAATAATTTATTTGCTTTGTGTGGATTAGGAGCATATTTTGTTAGATTATAATACCGATCACTAAATGTATGGAGTTTTGGGAACACTTTGTAAGTGTATACAGGCTAATATATGCATGGAATATAAGGTTTTATCCTAGATATGACTTTTTAGTGTATTCAAAGTTTTAGAGAAAACTTTGAAGTAAAACATAGCATTTAGTACAAGTTCTTGACTAGGGTTTCAAAGATTCCAAAAGAATTCCTATTTCCAATATCTTGGTATCCCTGAAAGCTATGATTTTCGTATAATTGTTTGACCATGCATTTTTATGGAAACTTTGAATCATATTATTGCCTCGTATGAACGATTATCTGATGTGTAACCACTAGATTTAGGGACTGAATCATCAGCAGCTTTTCCTTTTATTTTTTTTATCATTAATTAAGTCAAACTGCTTAGTTTTTGTCTGACACTTGAACCTATGACTAAGGTAGGATATCGATTAGATGACTAGATGTACTAACTGTGATGCATAACAGTGATGATTAGATGACTAGATGTGCATAACTTGTCTACATGATGCAGAGACGAGGCTAGCACCTTATATGGAAAATATTGTGAGCATCTACAAAAGCTTGGATGCTATTCAACCTGTTTCTTATGGTAAGATTTACAACACCTGCATGTTTTGTGATACATTTCACCTTTCATAAGGTTCACTGGAGCTCAAAATTTCTATTATGCTTATATACTGAATTTTGGCTTCTATTTACCTCAGATGTCAGAAAGTGTTCAGATCCTTGTCCTGTTTCAGTTAGGACAAATTCAAATGATGACACTAAAAGGGAGCATAATGGAGCTGCTGCGGATGGAAATTCCAGCAATGGAAACTCCCTTTTTCCTGCAACAGTTAAGAAATGCAATCACAATTTGCTCAATGATTCTGCTGAACATGAGGTTGTTTTAACTGGGAAAAGTGTCAAAGCTACATTCACAAGAAATTATCAACAGCTTGAGTTAGATAATCATGGTGGTGATAAATTGGGTTTCAATGGTGAGGATAGCTCAACTCATTTACAGATTTCTGGCCAGGTTGGAGATGTGAAAAGCACAAAGGCTGGGATAGTAGAAATAGAAATGAATAAGATGGAACAGTTGTTGGCTGATATAGATGATAACAGCAGTGATCCAGGTTTCAATAGGGATGCCAAACGACAAAAGAAATCAAACTCACCAGATGAAAGTGGGGGCATGTGTGCTTTTTGCCACTCTTCAGAAATCACAGATGTGAGTTTTGATTTTTAATCTGCATTACCCTTAATTCATTGTGTCTGATCTCCTATTTTCCCCCATTCCCCACCCCTCCTAATAAAACTTCTTCTGTAGGCCCTCGTCGGGTTTTACATTTTTGGTGAACTTATAGAACTATGTAGATATTGATTATTACTTCGAATGCATCTGAACTAAGCATTGCTCAAATGGATACATGAAGGATACTGGACCGATGTTGCACTATTCCAATGGAAAGTTAGTTGTTGGAGCTGTGAAGTCCTTCTCCAAGGTCATTTATGTTCACAAGATATGCATTGATTGGTATGTTGTCTTTGGGAATTTAAATTGGCATTAATACCTTGATTATGTCAGCAAGATGATTACAACTACGATCAGGAGTTCTAGATTAGTCAAAGTTCTGGATGGCATTGCCAAATTAGATATGATTTCCCTAGACTAGTGTGCTGACATTCATTTCCTTCTCTGAATGAATGTTACTTTTACAGGACTCCTCAGGTTTATTATCAAGGTGATAATATCAGAAATTTGGAGTCTGAATTGGCTAGGGCTGCCAAGCTAAAGTGCAGTAGATGTGGGCGAAAAGGAGCAGCACTTGGCTGCTATGCTAGGACTTGCCGGAAAACTTATCATGTACCTTGTGCAGTGAAAATTGCAGATTGCAGATGGGACTTTGTAAGTCTGCCAAGTTGTACATTTATTACTCAGTCAGATCTATTAATGTCTGTAAAATCTTTCCTTTTTCTATAACACATTTGTCCTTGTTCCTTTGCTTTACAGGATGATTTTATAATGACATGCCCTATTCACAATGCTGTCAAATTCCCAAGAGAAAAGGCCAAATCTAGGAAGCATGCCAGTGCGGAAGCATCTGTATCAGCACCATTGTATGGTTTTTAAATCTGGATATTTTGTTATTATTCCTTTTATTGGTACTTGGTATGGATCGCATCTTACACAAATATGGCTATTCGATTGCCATATATAATATGATGTGCTGTAAGTTCATTCATTTTCTGGTTTGCAGATCTTCCCAGCTATCAAGCTTTTGGTTGACAGTGCCTGGCGGAGCAAAGGAATGGGTATTTTGTGGATCTGCTCTGTCTACGGAAGAGAAGGTCTGAGTACAAAATATGACAGAATCTTACTAATCAAAATTATTAAAAATAAAATTATGATCTGTGCTAACCTTACCAGTGATCTGAATATCTGATTAACTCTCCCTGTTAAGGTCGTATTATTCCGTTTATTATATAATGATGAATATATGTATACCTGAAAGCCTGAAAGTGTTGATACTTTATTAAATTTAGAATAAGATACTGCAGCTTAAAAATAGGTTTTCCTTTTATGGTTTCTTAATCTTGTTCTGGTGGTTTGTAGTTTTAAAATTTTTCTTATGAATTTGTATAAGTCCCACTTATCATGTATAGCACGTGTAAGTAATATTGCAATTTTGAATTTCCAATGTGTAGTATTATCTAGTCAAGTTTGCAAGCAGTTGTGGTGCTTCAGTCTCAAGTCACTGGAAACCAAGTGTTACCCATGTAATCGCTGCAATCGATGCAAATGGTGCATATACAAGGACACTGAAAGTTCTCATGGCAATTCTGCATGGAAAATGGGTCATTACATTGGACTGTAAGCTAAACTCTGCCTCTAAATTTCTTGAAACTTTTCCTCTTGATTCTGTTGTAGAGTCTTAGAAGTTCATGAACCTTCGTGCTCACTGTTTGTTGGAAGCTTTGTTATGTTCCATATTAAGAAATGGCTGTTTTGGTTCAAAGGGCTCAAACTCTCCATTTTTTCCCTTTCAAACTTTAGACTTGTATCATAAGACCGATATCTATTTAGGGGAATATGGTATAACATCAGTTCTGCCGAACATAAAGTTTTAAAGAAGAAAAATATTGGAATTGCTTTCTATTAGAAGCTTTGTTCCATCACAATTAATTTTTTGGTTTATTAAAAATTGAAAAGTGAGATTTCTGCCATTTTAAAATTATGCAATCCTGCTGCCATATAACATCATGGCAAATTATTTTCAATGTGCAGGAACCAACTTCCCCACTCACAGAATGAAACTTGTATTTTTAATGTTTTCTGACGTGAAAGGAACTTAAATTTGCAACGGTGTGTGATTTTACATAAGTCAATCTATCGACTGATGATGCAACTTGTATTGTGATTGTAGGGGTAAAAGCTTGTCTAGAAGCAAGCAAACCTGTAGATGAAGAGACTTATGAGCTTAGCCTAGACAATCATGGATGTCGTGATGGCCCCAAAACAGGCAGACTTCGGACCGCAGATAATGTAAGAGAATATATTTGATCATATAAAAATTTTCCTATTGCTGCAAGTAGATATCCCAAGGGACTTGATAATCTTCTGATTTTTTAAATGCAGTCTCCGAAGCTTTTCAGCGGCTTTGATTTCTACTTCAGTGGTGATTTTTTGCAAGCTTACAAGAATGACCTCCTATCTCTGGTCAGAACTGCTGGTGGTACTATTATTGAAGACAAGGAAGAGCTAGTTGCACAAGTTTGCAATGGCCAGTCAACTGCAATCACTCTAGTGGTATACAATGCTGATCCGTTACAGCGACATTCACTGGGGAACGAATACTCTATCGTGTTGCAGAGGCGAAAAGCTGCAGAGGATTTGGCTAGAGAACTCGGATGTCAGGTCCTTAAGCACACATGGCTTTTGGAATCTATTGCAGCATGCAAGTTGCAGCCCTGCTGTTGAAATATGCTGCTCTTGAACAGGTTTGGTGTCACCAAGGGAAGGAATTTAATGTGAACGTTCATATCACTTTAGTTGGTTGTCCTTATTGTTGTAACAAAGACTTGATCCATGTATATTTGACGCATGTTCTATATATATGGTAATACCATGGATATGTTTTACTAGGGCCACAGTTCAGTATGATATAAGTTTCTTTAATGCTATATTTTCTCGTTCAATTATTCTTACTATACCAAATTTATCATCTAATGATTTTAATGGTGGGCTCGATGCGAGTTATTCAAACACGTATACACGCGTGCGCACACACTCAAAACTCCCATCAAGACGTTAGGTTTTCTTTAGTAACATTGACCACCACTCATACATCCATAATGTCTCTCAAGAGACTTGAAACCACAATGTTGTAGAAGATTATTGCTCAACAGATTAACTATTTTTTGACAAAGTTTAGGGAGATCAAGGGTAGCCTAGTTTAGTATTTTATTTCAATGTGAGGTCATGTCATGGTCATTCTGTGATATATGTAAATTTTCATAAAAACATACTACTGGGAGCGTAATTTGGATTTATACATTATAACAATTCTTATCGGTAAAATTAATTCTTGTTGAGAAATATGTTTCTTCATTATACATGTAAATAAAACTATTATGGTATGGGATATGAGGTTTATATGAGTATATGCTTAATGATTTGGAATGATAGTTAAATATAAATTTTGCAATTTGTTTTAAAATCATAGATATATAACACGTTGAAGTTTAAAATTTATGTAATTCATAATATTTGGGAAGCAAACTTATTTGTAATGCATCATTTTTATGATAAGTTATAAAAATTGTAATAATTGTATCTTTGAAAATTAAATAAGTTTATATTAATTCAAAGTTTAATATATATGGCTTGATCTTAAAAAAAAATTTAATCAAATGTATATACTGTATAAATTTGGAATGGAGGGAGAAATTAATTAATTAATCAAATACTTATTCGGTTAACATTTTCCCTTGAATATCACGTCGAGTTTTACATATATAGGCTAGAAGGTCCAACATGTAGTGTTAGAAACTTTGTATATAACTTGTGCAACTTATATATTTGATCGTTTCTTCTGTTATTTGGCCTATAACTAATTCGTTAATGAAAAAAAAGTGGAACCATTATTGATAATTAAAATTTGTTTATGAGCTAAATAGGTGAGTATGGAGTATTATATTGCAAACTTTTCAAGGGTATAATTTTTGGGCAAATCCCTTTGAAAACAAAAGACAATATTTCATAATGAGTAAAAATATATAATGATATAGTTCTTTTCATACTATAGAGAATAGAGTACTCGTTCTCCGATTACGTCAGAATTATAACTCCTCATCTTCTAGATACCTTTCTTTTTCTCCTGTTGATTGTTACGGCTAGTTAATTATATTGAGAGGTCGGCAAGTTTAACAAATATGTAATCTATGTGTACATATATATATATATATATAGAGACAGAGATCGAGAGAGAGAAATCTTGATAGAGGCAGCGTTCAACCCTAGAATCATCTCCCCCTCTCCTGCCTCAGGAAAACCTCGCATCTATTCAGTCGACAAAGTGATGTATATAATAATCATCTAAATCTATTTTTTTTTTGTTGGGGGTGGGGGGGGGGTGGGGTGGGGGTGGGAGTGGGGGTATGTAGTGTATGTTGGCCTTACGGTTGAAACTTTTGCATGTTTAGTTTGATACTTAGATAGTTAATGCGGGAACTTTGGTGTAAACAGAAAAAGAAAAGGACGTTTGGAAAGAGGTAGGAAATTAAGAGAAATAATTTGGAAACATGCATTTGTTTTTTATCTTAATTATTGAAGAACAAGCACTCCGTACTGAATAACTGCATGCTAATGTTGTCTAGTAATAATTACTAAGATACTAGTTGACAATGTATTTATTATTAGTCAGCTTGTAATTCAATGAAAATGATAGAAATAGAGGCAATTAAACAATTAATATCAACAACTATATAAGTTAGTATATAACTAGCTAGAAGTTCCTAAAACCCTTGCTATATATATAAAGAGCCATACCATCTTTATCATCTCCAATTCCTACATCTCTCTCTGTCTCTCTCTTTCTCTCTCTTTCTCTCTCTCTGTCTCTGTCTCTCTCTCTGTCTCTCTCTCTGTCTCTCTCTCTCTCTCTCTCTCTCTCTCTCTCTCAATGGCCTCTAAGGTAGCTGAAGAAACAGGAATAGATAAAGAGGAGTATACTCAAGATGGGACTGTTGATCTCCGAGGTAGACCAGTTCTAAGATCGAAAACTGGGAGATGGAGAGCTACTTACTTCATAGTAGGTAATTAGCTTCAATTCACATGATTAAGAGTCTCATTTTACTTTTATTTTAATATCAAAATTGTTACAGTATCACAATAATTAGCATACACAACAAATATAATAATACCGAATTTCCACAACTAATCCTCTTTGAGATTTGACTATTCTAAATGTTGAGGTAACATATTAAGGAGAAAGATGCAATATCGTGATGATTGTTTTAGTGTAGAGCAAAACTTTTTTATATTAAAATTAATAAAATACTTTTATTAATCAAATTGGAACAAAAAAATCTAGACCTAGAGAGTATTAAAACTAAAAAGACTTTACCAATCAATTTTCTTGTTCTTTTTATTACTTATTTCATTCTACAAAAAACAACATTTAGACTTTTGACAAATATTAATATTATATATTTGACTGAAAATTACACCTACAAATAATAAGTATTTTTCATGAAATTTATCATGAATGTTCAATTAAAAAATAATAATAAGATTATAATGATAAATCTTAAAAATTATAGCATTATAATGAAAAACTATACACATTTTGCTTTTTTTTGAATAAATTTTATTATCAAATGTTGTTATTTTTTTTTTAAAACAAAAAGAGTAATACAGATAATGTGCATATATAGTATATAATGCATATGAACTTTGTTTGTATATGTGTGAATATACATATTTAGGGTATGAAGTATTCGAGAGGATGGCATATTATGGAATAGCAACAAATCTAGTATTGTATCTGACGAGGAAGCTAGATGAAGGAACGGTGAGATCCTCCAACAATGTCACTAATTGGATAGGTACTGTTTGGATGACACCCCTTTTAGGTGCCTATATTGCTGACGCTCATCTTGGTAGATACTGGACTTTTATCATTTCCTCCATTATCTATTTCTTGGTATGTACTACTCTATTATTTTATTTTTCTGGTCTTGTTTGTTTTAAATTAAATTTTAGAAATTCTAAATTTTGATAGTATAATTTATATTATAAAAATGTATAATTTTTAAAATTTAAACCGAATCAAACAGAATCTGTGCATACTAGTGGCCATTGACCAGTCTTCTTGTATATTAACAGGGAATGTGCTTATTGACACTGACGGTGTCACTACCAGGACTTCGGCCACCGTCATGCCGCCACAACATGAACGAAGTTGAATGCAATAAACGAGCATCGCCATTTCAACTTGGCATTTTCTACTTTGCATTATACATAGTTGCAATTGGAACAGGTGGAACCAAGCCCAACATCTCAACGATGGGTGCAGACCAGTTCGATCAGTTTGAGCCCAAGGAAGGAGCCCAAAAGCTCTCATTCTTTAATTGGTGGATGTTTAGTGTCTTCTTTGGCACTTTGTTCTCCAATACTTTTCTAGTGTATATACAAGATAATGTGGGATGGGCTCTTGGCTATGGACTTCCTACATTAGGGCTCTTGTTGTCAATAATAATGTTTGTGGTGGGCACACCCTATTATAGACACAAACCCCCCTCAGGAAGTCCATTGACCAAGATTGCTAGAGTAATTGTGGCTACCATAAGGAAATGGAATGTGATTGTCCCAAAAGATCCTCAAAATTTGTATGAACTAGATTTGGTTGAGTACTCAAAGCCCGGCAAATATGTACTTGACCACACTCACTCCTTAAGGTTACTCTTCTTCCTCCTCTTCGCAGCGAGAGTTTTGTTTGACTTCTTAAATATTTTACATGTTCTACATGATCTTGTTTTGTTTGCAGGATATTTGATAAAGCTGCGGTGGTGGTGAAGAGTGGGAAAAATACTCCTTGGACGCTTTGCCCGGTGACTCAAGTTGAACAAACAAAGAAAATGTTAAAGATGATTCCAATTTTATTGGCATCATGCATACCTAGCACCATGGTAGCACAAACTCACACTCTTTTCATCAAACAAGGTGCCACCCTTGACAGAAGCCTGGGGCCTAATTTTAGTATTCCTCCAGCATGTCTTACAGCATTTACAACAATCTTTATGCTAATCACCATTGTACTCTACGATCGTTTCATTGTACCAGCTGTTCGACGTTACACAAAAAATCCGAGGGGGATCACAATGTTTCAGAGAATGAGGATAGGCCTTGTATTACATGTAATTATGATGATCATTGCTTGTTTTTGTGAAAGAAAGAGGCTAAGCATCGCGAAAGAACATGGAATTATTGCTAAAAAACAAATTGTCCCACTTAGTATTTTCATCCTCCTCCCTCAATTTGCTTTAGTTGGAATCGCAGATAATTTCTTGGAAGTGGCAAAGATAGAATATTTCTATGATCAAGCGCCCGATGGCATGAAAAGCCTTGGGACTGCCTATTTCACAACAAGCATTGGAGCTGGATATTTCCTTAGCAGTTTCATTCTATCAACTGTGGCTAATGTCACCAAGAGAAATGGCCATAAAGGTTGGATTTTGGACAACCTAAATATGTCTCGTTTAGATTATTTATATGCAACGTACGCTGTCTTGAATTTTCTCAACCTTTTGTTCTTTTTGTTTGTGACAAAGTACGTTGACACGACTGAGACAAAAAATATATACCAGACAGAGTTGCAAATGTCTATGGCCACTCCTCAGAACAAAGTTTCATCTGATCATAAAAACTTAGATGACGACAATATTGTAAACAACTAAAAAAAAATGATGATCATTGTACTTTATTTATTTGCTTATTATGATTATCTCTAATATATTCCAGCATTATGTAAATATCCTTTCTTTAAGTTCTAACATCAATCTGATAATTGTGTGGTTTGTTCGTTATTATAATTAGCTTGATATAAAGTGAACGAGCGAGTGTTTACGCGTGTGTCCGTTAGACCATTGTATGAAGTCTAATAGCTACCATAATTAAAATTTTGATACGATGAATATAAATTTGTTATAAATAAGAACGGTGAAATTATCGAATCAAGAGTAAATGCAGATTATTTTTAACAGCGGTAATAAGCACATATAACCTCCCCTTTCTTAATACGTTCGTAGAACGTTATTCATAAAATCAAGATTAACATTAATGGTTATATAATTATAATATTAAGGATGTTCTGTAAAATTCTAACTGCTTGTAACGACAGGCACTTCATCGATCAATTTAAACTAACTTGAACCTCGATGTTTCTGAACATGTTTTTCTCAAGTAAGGATCAAATTTGTTACTTGATTATAATAAATAACAATATCAATTAATCAAATTTCTTTCATACCATAAGGATCATAAGCATTTAATAAAACATAGTATGACCGTAAAAGATAATTTCTAGATGACATATAAAAGAAAAATGTATGATAACACCTGCACACCGCTAAATATTGACCTTCCCAAATAAGTATCATTTTTTCATTAAAAGACCTAACAACCTTTTTTTTTTCTCTGTCACTTTCTCTCTCTGACAAGGAAGAAGGAAGCGCAATCTGACAAGGAGAGTGATAATTTCAAGGCCAGGCTGGTGGTGAAAGGATTATCTCAAATAGAGGGAATTAACTACAATGAAATCTTTTCCCCAGTGGTGAAGCACTTCGATGGATCCTGTCTATTGTTACATCACAGATTATAGCTAGAGTTAGAACATCTTAGATGTGAAAACAACTTTTCTCCATGGTGATTTTAAATAAAAGGATCTATATGAAGCAACCTGAAGGGTATATCGAACTAGGGAAAGAAGACTTGTTCTGTCTAGGGTATATCGAACCAGGGAAAGAAGACTTGTTCTGTAGACAGATTAAAGAAGTCTTTGTATGGTTTGAAGCAATCCCCTAAGTACATACGATTGATAAATTTATTGTGGCTCATGGTTGGTTACTCTCAAGTTGTGAGTATGATCCATGTGTTTACTTCAGTTGGCTTGAGGACGATTTTCTAGCATTGTTGATGCTATGTGTTGATGACATGTTAATAGTGGCAAAGAGAAAGATATTCTTCAGTTGAAGAAGTTATTCACGAATGGTGAATTTTGAGTGAATGGTGAGTTTTCGTCTCAGTGATGTTCTTTTTGTTGTATATGATCTCAGCTGTTTTATGTTTCTATTTATAGACATAGCTCTATTGTCCTCCAATCTTTTCCAGTGAGTTGCTTTCAAAAATATATCTGATATTCTTTGGTAATTGCAGCTCTGTCACATAAGTTCTTTTTTTTGTGTGACTTTCCTTACACACCAACTTGTTATGTGACATCTTCGGTGTATCAACACACTAACTCGCTTAATTTCCTCTTGTAATTCCCATGATAAGTTATCTCTGTAGTGAATAACTTATCTCTATGAGGTTCATGGTTTTTTATTGGACCAACTTCCAAATTTTCCTCCTTTAAGTTTCTATAAGTTATCTCTGCAATTTTCACACCAGCACCTATATATGCATACTAGTGTATAAGTATAACTTATCTTCATATTTTATTTTATCAGTGTTCACAACTGCAGTGTATAACTTATCTCTTAAACCTTCTTTGGTAGCCAATCTCTCCTTATTGGACCACCATCTATATTTTAATTTCACTGCCTTTAAACTTGAGTTAGTAGATTTGTGAACTCAGCTATGTGTCATCTCATATGTCATCTTTAGTTTCTGATCATTTTATTCCCAGATGGATAGTTTCTAGTGTCAAGAAATCCATCCCCTGAAGACGAAAAACTTATTCCCTGATATCGAGAACTTATCCCCTGATGTCGATAAATTTGGTGATAGGTAAATGACTTTGGTGACTTTTAACTTCAAGTTTGGTGCTGGTTTTGCTAAAAATATTTCATCTCCCGAGGGCTTGAATTTACTGAAAAAATATTTCATCTCCCGAGGGCTTGAATTTACTGAAAAAATATTTCATCTCCCGAAGGCTTGAATTTACTGAACAAATCCCTTGACCAGCTACATCCCTTGACCATTTTTTAATGCAATAGAAAGCCTTGCCTTAGTCTCTAATAGTTTCAACATTAGTCTATGGTAGTTCAAACCTTACTCTCCAACTCTTAGTCTCTAACTCGTAGTCTCCAATAGGCTAAATTTTAGTCTCCGATAGGCAAAAACTTAGTCTTCAAGAAGCTAAATCTTAGTCTTCCATAGACTAAGTTTTAATCTCTGATAGACTAAATTTTAGTTTCTGATAGGCAAAAACTTAGTTTTCAAGAAGCTAAATCTTGGTTTCCGATAGACAAAAACTTTGTTTCTGATTGACTAATTTTTTTTTACTTAACCAACTTTGACTTTTGTTGAACTCTCTAAATTCATTTTTTATACTCTCTCCTATACTTATTTGTAATCTTTTATATTAGTTTCTCATAGTGCACTATTGCATATACTTGTACAATTATAAATCTAACAATTCTAAATTTGTACATTATCATCAAATGCTATAAGTCCTAAAATTGTAGTTAGTTCGCACATAAGATGAGAATTGAGTTAGTTCTAAGAGTAATTTAGCCGTTAAAAAAAAGAAGAAGAGAATTTATATATATATTTTTGGTGACGGTTTAGAGTAATAACCAATTATATATAATACACCTCATACTTTATATTCATCGATCAATAAATAAAACATCAAGATATAAGTTTTCAACTCTTATTACATAATCATTTTCATAATTATTATTCAATCTTCTCCGTCAGTCACATTGCAACACTATATTATATTCCCTTCATGTTATTGAAAAAAATTATATTTTAATTCTTCACAAATAATAATATTATATGTTTTATTCTAAATTACATGATCAAATAATAAATTTTTACAAAAATTTCAATCATAACATAAGATGATTACAATAAAAAATATTTTTTTAAAAACACCACGTTAATAAAAATATTGTACAAATATAATTTATTTTATTAAACAAACATAAATTTTTGCATATCACACTTTTGAAAATTAAATACAAGAAAACAAAGTCATTAAAATATTATTTGAACACCCTTACTAGAAATTTATATAACCAAAATCAGAAATATGTCAAGTCTCATACGTGGTTACTTAATACAATTTTTAGAACGGAACTCTTTTAATCAGTAATTTCTGTTATTATCAGTCCAATGTATTAAGCATTCACAAGTATGGAAAAGATATTTATGCAGTCCTGTTTTTGGGGTACACCACAGAAGTTTTTATTTTATTTTATTTTTTGTTGTGCACCACAGCCCCGCAGGGGTTTAACTGAAGTAATATGAGCAATTGCAATGATAGGAATACTAATCAAATTATTTATGTACCTTATCTGACGTATGTTATGTACAGTTGGATTATGTTTTTATATTCATTATTTTTAAAGTTTTCCTTTTTTAAAAAATAAAATAAATGCATCATCTCAATGTTTATTAATCATATATTTTCTCTTCATATAATTATTAAGAATTACTTTAATCCGCAAAACTAGTTAACGAAAAGAAAATTAAAAACAAGATTCACACAACTTACTTTCAAAAAAAAAGAAGAAGAATGATGCAACGGTCTTCTCCTTTCTGAAGCGGAAATTCAAAGAGCGATCAAAAGATTCAAAACCCTACCAAATTCTCCTCCGACGCTCCTCTTTTTCGTTCCCTTTAAAATTAAACACCTTCACCAACTTTGAGATCATTCTCTACAGAAATCAATCTTTGAAAATTAAGAAAAATAAATAAAAATTCTTTATATGGGCTGTTTTCTTTTCTCTTTCTTTTCTTCGAAGAATCGGAATCGCCGGAATCACAGGAACTACGTCAGTAATCCACGGCAAGTAAGTCATTTGAAGCTCACTCAATTCTCTTTTATCTGTTTGATTTCCATGAAAATGATTATTTCTTGTTAATTTTATGTCTCTTGTAATAATTCTTGTTCTTAACATAGCAAATTTTAATTTTAATTTTTAGCTTCAACTGAGCTATATTTTGATTGATTGGGTCTGATAAATTATTTCCCTTTGGTTACCATTTTTAATAACTGTTGTAGACAAATGGAGGTCATGACCCTTTGAAAGCTAATGTTAGCCCAGTTGTAGGAATCACAGAGAAAGCCCCATCTTTAGTTCCAGAATTGAGGTGATCCATTAATTTTCTTGAATTTGGTTGTCGTCTCATTTTTATTATTTTAAAGAAAATTATCTTCATCTTTGTTTTGGAATATATCTGAAATTGTGTGAAACTCCACTTGTATTTTATGGATTTTTGATGCAGTGAGAAGTCTGAAGAGCAATTAAGCTTGTGTACCAGAAAAAGGGTCACGTTTGATTCAAGAGTGGAAGCATATGAAGGCTTTTCTGTCAATGGAAGTACAGATTCATTACCAGAGAACAATGATAATGGTAGGAGTAGGGAGAAAGAGGAGGGTCTTGCTAAAACAAGCCAACCTCATGTGAGTTCTGAGGATGATTCAGTCATTTCTAGTGTTGGATCTTACCCTCAGAATCATAGGTACCAAAATTGGCGAGATAGTGATGATGAGGAATTAGAGTACGAGGATAGTGTTGTAGGTGGTGATTCAGATGACTGTTACAGTGAGGGTGATGATGGAAGTATGATATGTCAAGGAGTTTGGTTGGAGACCATTCCAACTCAACCGATGAAGTCAAGAACTGAAGTTTCTTTGACACGAGTTGCTTCGGAGGAGGTGGATAGCCCTATGACTCTTGGTGGATTACCTGAACAGGAAGAGAAATTAATTGGATTGAATAAAAGTGTCATAGACACAAGTGCTTATGATCACCCTGTGCTGAATCCGGTTGAGAATCTCAATCAATGGAAAACTGCAGAATCAAAAGGGACACCGTGGTTGAAGCCGGATCAAACGGAGAATTCTGCTGCAGATGAAGAAGCAAACCGTGTTTCATTTAGTTCAGAACTGAGTTTTAGGCAGTCATCGTTTAGTTTTAAGCCTCAATCGGACTATCAACTCAAGAATCTGCATGAAGATATAGCTTTTGTTTCCAGCTTTTCTACTTGGTTGAATTCATCTGAAACCACTCCAGAAAAGAAGACTAGCTCCATTGAGCTTGGAAACGATACTTCAGAGCCAACTATATCCCATGGATCAACTTCAGTTACAAGCATAGAAGACAAACCAATTTTAGGCGCGTTGACACTTGAGGAGCTGAAGCAGTCATCAGCATCGTCTTCTCCTAGAAAATCTCCAAGTCGAAGTCCTGATGATATGTACATTATAGGCACAGTTGGAACCTATTGGAAACACTCCGATGAAGAAGTAAAGGATTGCGGTTTTGCATCTTCTTGTAAAACTAAGAATTCTGGCCCTAATTCTTCCTATAAAGGCATACCAAACACAAACAGCAAGTACAGCGAGGTACGTATGTACAAAATGGCATCTTGTGACTTTTTCTAAATGGGGTTAATCTCTAGTACTGATCTGGTTTGTGATGGTTTGCAGGACAAGATAGTGAATTGGCACTCCGCGCCTTTTGAAACTCGATTGGAGAGGGCTTTGAACAGAGGTGCTGCTGAAGCTTAATTTTCCATGTACTTTTGTGAGATGGTTTTGGAGCGCGATTTAATGTGTCCATTGTCTATAAAAAAGTTCATATACTTGTTAAAGTTGTTTGTGAATATTCAAAGTGGCTCTTGTGAATTTTGTTAGGTCATCTTATAACTCTCTGCTACATATGTCAGACAATTAAATAGATTGAGTTTATCTATTCATAGTTTTCTCAATCATTTTCTTTTCTCAAATCTATTTTTTTTCGGTTCTGCATTTAAACTGGACAAGTCTAAGAACTATACATGCATATGCTGTGTGTATAACATGTATATGTATAGCATTTCCTGGGACTGACTATACCAAAAGCAAAAAATACTAGGTACCCAACCATGGGTGCTTTGGATATTTGTCCCATACACATCAAAACTTATACCAAGCCGTGAAACTAATCTTATAAACTGCAGAAATTGTCACTCACCATTTGATTCTGTCGGTATAAATTATGTAACATGTTATGAAGGAAACAAGATCTTTTTTGAACCATGAACTTTTGAGGGTAGTGCAAGCTGGGTAAGCATATGGAATGGACTAGCTTTCCACTTCTTTTTGTTTTTGATGGCAGACTATCTATTTTGCCTGTGCAAGTTATGTTGGTGTTGGTTCTGGAAACCATTTTTTTCGCAACAAATGCAGTTCTCAACAAAGCTGATGATATAACTGAGAGTAAAGTCATGAAACCAAACTCTGGCTTCACATTCTTGATGCTAGAACCAAAACGCCATTTTTTCTTCTTCATAATGTTTTATTATAAACTTTTGTGTTTCGTAGGTAGTTTCCTGCGCTCCCGCCACCCACCCTGCGCGTGCACACGCACGCAAAAGAAAAAAAACGTAATCTCAACAATTGATAGTAGAGTCAATTTGTTCTTGCAAGATAATGCACTTTTTGGAGCAATATATTTCTCGCGCACACATAAAATTCATTAGATGCCAAGTAGCTTCGAAGAATGATCCCTAAAATGGCCCAAAACATAATATTCAATACGAAAAAAATAATTTACTGCAAAATAATTTACTAGCATTATTATTTTTTTGTACATGGAAAAAAAATCCTATCTTATCCTTTACAACAGGTCTACCAGTTGAAAACACAAATTTCATTGTATCTAATTACGGCTCATTAGGGGTAATCATGTCAAATTAGAATTCACTTCACGTTCTCTCCTGACTCCTCTATCATAAATTTCTTTACCACCCAAGAAGAGTGACATGCAATTAATATAAATCAATGTTGATCAAACATAAATTTTTGACGCTCGTAAAAGTATATGCTATTCATTCCAATATTTATCGGTAAACACTTTTAATTTACCTTTTACATTTTTATTTATATTTATTTTGTACGAGTAAGAGACGTAAATAATATAAAATTTAAGAGTAAAGTGCAGTTGTGTGTATGCACGCATTTATTTATTTGAATCACTTTTTAGTTTATTTATCAGTTTAATTTTCAAATAATAATGTGCACCATTTATTCGAGAAAAGGGATGAGAGAAACGCACGCGCGCACATGTTCTAGAGCAGTCTGTTTGTAATTTTTGTATTTGTATCGGTGGCGTCTGCGAGTTTATCCCCAAATGAGCAGTCTTATACTCTCATATATTGTCAAGTTTCCTAACCTAGCTATGAACATGGTTGATGCATTATTATTTTAATGGGACTCTCATTCTGTTACTGGTGGGTAGAATTAAAAGCACATTAATCATTAATTTATGGACAAGGAAGTTTTTGTTGTGTGAAATATCAAAAAGTAAACTTTTCTTTAAAGATTTCTTGTACTCCGTATATACTAAAGTTCATATTAAAGGAACTGTGGCTTCTTTAGTTTATTAAAAATATAACATAAAAGTCAGAAAAGATGACATGTTTGCGAATGGAAATACTAGTTTTGTACTTTTTGTGAAAGGCAAAGTTGCGTACGCAAGGAATGATATCTATTTCTGTGTTCACATGTGTGGTATAAATGTCTCTATTTATCTGTGTTACTTTCAAGTTAATATATGGTATATGAGTGAAAAGGAAGAAATTTTCTTATCTATTCAAGTTGATCACATGAAGTTTCATATTAAAACTTAAAATTTTGGAAGTGGACTATATTTTAAACTTCATATTAGGATTGCCTGCCAACTCAAAAATCGGGAGACTAGTGGACAAACAATTTAGAGGTCTGTTTACTTGATGCCAAAAATTTCACTTTCCAAAGTGCAATTCTTAACTGTATGATTTGCTTGTTTTATTATGAAAAAATTATTCTGTTGTTTCTTGCATATATAATTCACAGTTATTTGTTGTATTTGTGGGATTGAAATGTCTGAACTTTTAGCTTATGTTTCCTTTGTTTTTTTGACATCTACTAAGTGTGGTCTAAACATTATTGAATGTGAAAAAAGAAAACCATTTGACTTGGACTATTTGTGAGTATTTGCTTGTTGGTGTTATTGGCTAGGTTTTGATTAATACAAAATTTTCAAGTATTAATCCCTCTATCAAACAATGAGTAATTTTGACTTAATTCTCATTTATGCATATTATATAGGATTTTAATGGGACAGGTTTGCCAGTGCCTAAGCCTCACTAAAAGCAAATAATTTTTCTTAGAAATTTGCGAGTCTACCTAAAGATTCTCAGTTTTGGTGGCAGTTGGATTTATATTAAGTGGATTAAGACTTCCATACAATATAGCACTTCATGCGATGTGTGTTTATTATCTTTGCATATTTGAATATATAATCTCCATGACTTCTTTGCTTTTGCTTGTCTATATATAATGTGGTCAATGTTAATATGAAATAAATCTAATCTCTTGGATTTGGCCTAACCTATACTATATAGGTTATGTTAAATATATTCCACTACAAAGTGTTGCCAGCACAATCCAAGCAAATAATACTTGGTGCTAGTGCTGGGAGAATTTTAGTTCATCATTTTCATTAATTTACATTATTAATTCTTGTAAGCATATTATTATATTTCATCTTTTATTTTTAATATATGATGTGCTTGGCAAGGGATAGACAGCCACTTTTTTTAATTACGACTACAAGTAGAATAAGTATACTTGATGAGCTGGTGTGTTTTTGATAATTAAACCTGTTAAAAATATAAAATGTCAACTCTTCATCTGCCTTTGAATCTAAATATTCTAACCATTTGATCAGAAACTTTTTGTGGGTGTCAATCATTTTAAGAGTTCTGAGCTGTTAGATAACAAATTTTGGGTCAACTAGTACTAAAATTTAGAACCCTCATAAGTCTTTGTTGGTTGAAATAAAAATATAAAACAGAAAGCAATTGCTAGGTTGTTAAGCTGTCCAATTTTATAAAATAATCATCCCCAAAATTTTTGGGGTGTCAATCATTTTAAGAGTTCTCAGCTGTTAGATTACAAATTTTGGGTCAACTAGTACTAAAGTTTAGTACCCTCATAAGTCTTGGTTGAAATCAAACTATAAAACAGAAAGCAATTTCTAGGTTGTTAAGATGTCCAATTTTATAAAAGAATCATCCCCAAATTGCATAAAATTAGATTGGAACCTCTGAGAGTGTAAGAGGCCTTTCAAGCATTTGAAATCAAAGTGGGGATTGGTAATACTCATATCAGATTGACAAAAATATCACATGAGAAAAAAAGGAAACTGTTCAATTCATGATCAAATCATTTTTTTTAGGACTAGTTTCTTTTACTGGCCTGTATCTTTCATGCTACAAGATCGGTGTATTTCCTGTATATATTGTTATATATATGTGGGAGAGATTCAACCACTAAAGTATTGTAATTTGATTCTGGAAATTTTGTATTCTGTACATGGGTTCATTTCAAAAGCCTTGTATTTTGATAATTCTTGTTCTTTTCTTCTTTTTCCTTCCCTTGAGTACCATAGCATCACCAAGAACAGAAGCAGTGGCTCTTGTCAAATGGAAGAACAGCTTAGCTTCAGCTTCTCCCCTCAATTCTTGGTCCCTTACCAACCTCAGAAACCTTTGTAAATGGCCTGGCATTAGCTGCAACATTGCAGGAACAGTCTCCAAGATAAATCTCCCTAGTGCAGACATCACAGGTACACTCGATCTATTCAGCTTCACCTCATTCCCAAGTCTCACCCTTTTCAATGTCAACAACAACAGTTTCAATGGTTCGCTGCCATCTTTCGCTGTAAAGTTCTCCAAGGTCTCTTTCTTGGACTTGAGCAACAATGCTTTCATGGGCAGCATACCAGCAGAAATAGGAAATCTTGCAGAGCTTCAGTACCTTAGCTTGTACGACAACAATCTCAACGGTACAATTCCATATCAAGTTAGCAGTCTTCGAAAGTTATGGTACTTGGACCTCGGATCAAACTACTTGGGCACTTCAGATTGGTCCAAGTTCTCGGACATGCCTTTGTTGACACACCTCAGCTTTTTCTACAATGAGCTGGCCTTGGAATTTCCGGATTTCATACTCAAGTGCAAGAACCTAACTTACCTCGATCTGTCATCGAATCAGTTTACAGGCTTTATACCTGAACCAGTGTTTATAAATTTGGGAAATCTTGAATTTCTCAATCTAACTGACAATTCATTTCAAGGACCATTATCTGCAAATATATCGAAGCTTTCTAAGCTAAAGGATCTTCGGCTAGGAAGGAACAGGTTCTCAGGTTTCATTCCTTATGAAATAGGTTTGCTTCCTGATCTTCAACTCATTGAATTGTATAATAATTCACTTGAAGGGAATATCCCTTCATCTGTCGGTCAACTTAGGGAGCTTCAGTTGTTTGATCTTCGAATGAATAATTTGAATTCTTCCATTCCTTCTGAGCTTGGCCTGTGCACTAAGCTCACCTTATTGGCTTTAGCTGTCAATTCATTTTCTGGGACCTTGCCTTTGTCCCTTTCCAATCTAACCAAACTATCTCATCTCGGAATATCTGATAACTCTCTTTCTGGTGAGCTCTCTCCCCATTTCTTCACCAACTGGACTGAACTAATGTCGCTGCAGCTTCAAAACAATGATCTCACTGGATATATTCCTGCAGAGATTGGTTTTTTGACAAATCTTACTTATCTATATCTGTACAATAATCAGCTCTCAGGACAAATCCCTGCCGAGATTGGAAACTTGAAAATTTTGGCAGCATTGGACCTTTCAGGGAACCATCTTTCAGGTCCAATACCACCAACAATTGGGAATCTTGCCAATATTGGTCTCCTAAATCTCTTCAACAACAATCTTAGTGGAACTATTCCACCTGAGATTGGGAATTTAACGTCGCTGGTAACTCTTGATCTCAACTCTAATCAGTTGAGTGGAACGTTGCCAGATACCATTGCTAGTCTACTTAATCTGGAGACACTTTCTCTGTTTACCAATAAATTTGTTGGCAGTATTCCAAGAGACTTGGGTAAAGACAATCTATTTTTGGCTAATGTTAGCTTCTCTAACAACAGCTTCTCCGGAGAACTGCCACCAGAGTTATGTAGTAGTTTTCTTTTCGATCAATTCACTGTAAATGGGAATAACTTTTCTGGGCCTCTACCAAATTGCTTGAAAAACTGCTCAGGACTAAGTAGAGTCCGTCTTGATAGGAACCAATTCTCTGGCAATATTTCTGATGCATTTGGTTTTCATCCAAGTCTTGTTTTCATTTCTTTGATTGGAAATCAATTTACTGGTGAACTTTCACTAGAGTGGGGAAAATACGAAAAGCTCACAAATTTACAGATGTCCAGAAACAAGATTTCTGGTCGAATCCCTGCTGAGCTAGGCAACTTGACACAACTTCATGTTCTGCAGCTGGATTCAAATGAATTGACTGGTGACATACCAACTGAATTGGGAGATTTAGGCCTGTTGTTCAATCTCAACTTGAGCAATAATCGCTTGACAGGAGAGTTCCCTCAGAGTATAGGTAACCTAAAGAATCTCCAGTATCTTGATTTTTCAACAAACCATATGAATGGAAGCATACCGAAAGATCTTGGGAATTGTGGAAAGTTATTGAGCTTAAACATGGGCAACAATGGTTTTTCAGGGAATATACCAGCTGAGCTTGGCAGCTTGGGTATGTTACAATATGTTTTGGACCTCAGTCACAATTCGTTTTCTGGAATTATTCCACCTGACTTGGGAAAGCTCTCATCTTTGGAGAATCTCAATCTTTCGCATAACAATCTCTCAGGTAGGATTCCTTCTGCATTTTCAAGCATGATCAGTTTGCGATTCCTCGACTTCTCCTACAATAATTTGTCTGGACCTATACCTTCTAGCAAAGTGTTTGAACAAGCAGAAGAAAATTCTTTTGTTGGAAATTCATATTTGTGTGGAAATGCTGAAGGATTGTCCTCCTGTCCTGGAACATCTACAACTAAGAAACGAGGGAAGTTCAACAATAAGATTCTCATAACCATCATTATTCCAGTTGTGAGCCTCCTCCTAATTTTGGCATTGATCACTGCCGGTTGTTTTGTATTCCATAAGAAAATCAAGCCGCATGATGAAGAGACTAGAAGTTCTGAGAAATCTGAAAGCTTTGAGTTACTGATTTGGGATAAAGAAGGAAAATTCACATTCCGGGACATTGCAAAAGCTACTGAAGACTTCAATGAGAAGTACTGCATTGGAAAAGGAGGATTTGGAAGTGTGTACAAGGCAGTCTTAGTTAATGGTGAAGCTGTAGCAGTGAAAAGGCTCAATATGACTGAATCTGGTGATGTTCCAGAAGTTAACAGGTGGAGCTTTGAGAACGAAATTCGAACACTGACAGAAGTTAGGCACAGAAACATAATCAAGCTCTATGGTTTCTGTTCCAAAATGGGATGCCTGTACTTGGTTTATGAATATCTGGAGAAAGGTAGTTTGGGGAAATTGTTGCACAGTAAAGAGGGGGCTCTTGAATTAGGATGGGATACAAGGGTGAGAATCATTCAGGGATTGGCTCATGCTCTTTCGTATTTGCATCACGACTGCTCTCCACCTATTGTACATAGAGATGTATCAGTAAATAATATCTTGCTAGAGTCAGAACTGGAACCCCGTCTTTCAGATTTTGGCACAGCGCGACTGTTGAGCTCAGATTCATCTAACTGGACAGGCATTGCAGGTTCTTATGGCTACATGGCACCAGGTACTTTTAAAAGCCTAAATTTATTTACCTGTACGTCTATTCAGTATCGAGTGCATGATATTTGCTACTCATTGTACTCCACTTGATCAAAAGGTATCCATGCCTGACACTCAAACTCACGCAAGAGTATGATTGCTGAACGTATCATTACAAAATTAAAAAGGACAATATTGCCTACCCATGTCGAATTTTCCAAGAAATCGTGCCCAACTAAACACTCCAACCAAATCGTTGTAATTGTAATTTAGGTCTTAATGACTGCTAATGTACCTCAGACATGCTAACTAGTTTTATCTTTTTTTTGGTTCATGTGTGCAGAGCTTGCGTTTAGTATGCAGGTAACAGAGAAAAGTGATGTGTATAGCTTTGGAGTAGTGGCATTAGAAGTTATGATGGGAATGCACCCGGGGGAGCTCTTATCTTCCCTAACAACCGCATCAGCAAAACCATTATCTAATGATTTGGATTTGTTCTTGAAAGATGTTCTAGACGAACGGCTTCCGCCTCCCACAGGCCACTTGGCAGATGAGGTGGTGTTTGCAGTCAATGCAGCTTTAGCATGTACACATTCCACACCAGAGTTGAGGCCTACCATGCGGTTTGTCGCGCAAGAATTATCGGCCAGAACTCAGATTTACCAGCCTGAGCCGTTGAGCGAGATAAAACTAAGCAAATTGATAAGATTTAAGAGAGAACATGCTGAGAACTAGTCGGCAAGTTCTGATGGCAGGGCCAACCTGGCTTTAGTACTTGCGTACTATAGGCGTTATAGCAGTTTTGGATTTGTAAAATAAGTTTGTTATTTCTATGTACATCGCCTTGACATCATAATCAGTAAATATAAGATTAACTAATTGTATATCTCAGATTTACAAGCTAGTTACCCATTCAGATTTTCACCTGCCCCCCCTCCCCTGGTCTCTATATCCATCAACCATATGGCTTACTTTCTGCGGCCCATGTAAGAAAATTGTGTAATGCCATTGATCACAATGCACCTCATGGGACAGCAGTTTAGGGCCAGTAAGAGAAAATTGACCTTTTAGTGTCATATTTAGGGACAAATTTCGTCGTTGCAAATAAGATGAATTCGATAAGCTTATGGCAATACCCCGTCAATTGGCTGCCCCAAGTGCATTTAAAATTTTATGCAGCCATACATACAGGAACTTATGCCTGCTCTCTGTTCCAGAAAAAGCAAACAGTACTGGATAATAATTCTTTTTTTCATTTTAACACACCAACTTCCTTGTAAACATATGTTCATTCTCGTCATTATCACAAACTTAAATTTCTAGCTGACAATGTAGATAAAGAAACTGGACTTTGAAAACATCATCCCGCATAGTCATATGGTTTATTATCTAAAAGAACAACTATCCAGAGATCCTTTATTTCTGAAAAAGAAACGTAGCAGCCCCCAACAAAACTTCCTGAGGGTTCATCCTCTGTGGAACTCAAAGGCCATGGATCAGGAGGTAAATGGCACGATTAACATAATCAAAATTCGAAGGTATTGCATATCGATCAAATTGAAGGAGACGCAAGCACTACCATGGTTCAACTACAAAGAAGAAGGCATTAGAGTTCCAATCCTCCTTACCGTTCAAAAACTACTACTCCTATATAAAGACGGAGTTTTTCCATCTCTCTTGATGTTTCTAAGAGGATGGCAATACGGTTGGCTTATTCATGTAATTTCACACGTTTTGTTGGTTGAGAATCCAATTCCCCAAGATCTTCGGTGGTCTCAAATGGAGGTGCTTTCTCTGTTTCTTTCAAACTATTGGAACCACTTTCTGGTGCTGCAGCAACATGATCTGGGTCATTGGCTGTTACCTGATTGTCCTCCTGTGAGGTCCCTAGTTCACATTTGTCGGGCGAAATTCGGACTGCTTCAGAGAGGTTGTCCACAGAGGATGACGTTGCCTTTAGTGTGTCCATTCCTGACATCCGTTGTTTCTCAAACATCATCTGCAGGCATCTTCCTTGCTCTTCAATTCGCAACTGTAAATTTCTCTGAATCTGAAAGAAGGATCATGTAGACGTTATCATATACCACCAATGGCAATAAAAGAACCCACTTGCTTAACTTCTTATAGAGGACATAGCCACTATAACCAGGGCCTAGACCAACATTTCCAATTAAAAGCGGCATGATTAGGTCATAATTTGATGATGTAATTTGCAAGTTTTTATTGTATAACAGGGGACAGAATTAATTAGACCTCTAGCTACAAAAGTATTTTACGCATGGATGCTATTCAAACTGCATATAGGTAAATGGGAGTTATATACTCAGTCCCCCCAAAAAGTGGTACGTATAGGTCTCCCTGATATCCAAGTTCACATAACCCATAGATAATAACTTTAATGATTTTCTCTTTCCTCAATCTAACTTTCAAAGCCTAAAATATACTATGCTCGAACAGCATAAGAATCTATTATGTTAGAATAGCATGATAATACTTCCTCAGTAGACAGTAGCTATCCCTTATCCTGTATGAAACAAAACAAAGTAAAGAAATGCACACACCTCCAGCTGTTCATGCAATCGTTTCTGAACTTCCATCTGCAATCGTAATGCCTCAGTGATCTCAATGCCTCTGTACCACATCAGAAAAAAGCCATAAGTACAAATGGATTCAGAAATCTATAGTAGCTCAAATGACCAAGAGGCTGAAAAATTAAGGCAGTTTGAATGGATTAAAAAATATATAGTAGCTCCAATGCATCAAGAGGTTGAAAGCTTCAAGGAAGATTTTGAACATGCAAAAAAGAACAGATAGAAGTTCTGTAAACAAGAATACAGAAATATAATAAGGGCAAAAACTTAACTTTCATCCTAACAGCTTGAACAATTCCAGGTCAAAAAATAAGTTCAATCAGCACGAGAGAAGATATTCTAGACATAAAATATCGCATTAACTCCTTCAGCTGTTTAAGTTGAAAAGCAGGTCTTCAGAAAATTTACACAATGAAAAAGAAGCTGATGAAAATTTCGCTAGAAAGATTATAGACCATGGGACACCAAGACCTGTGAGGAGTAACAGCTTCCAAATGCCATCATCCATGTTAAATGGAATCGAATACGGCACTTGACATCTATCAGTAGCTGGTAAAGGATTTGACACAGTGCAAAATGATCTAAATATTAGCTATGGTGCACTCATAAGATAATAAGCCAATACTACTATGCGTTGTTGCTACATGAGATTTTGTGAAAGAATTTCAAATATTTAGGGCTAATATTAACATTTTAAATTTTTTTATAGGGGTAAAACATTACTAAATAATTAACAGTAACAAAATTGAAGTGAAATGACTAATTATAACTACAAAGAATTAAGCCTACAAAATAAATAATAAATAAGTGCAAGGGACTTGAAAACAATATATAAAAATCTAATTTCCAATTCCATGCAGATGCAAAAACACATCCAAACATGATTACATACTGGAAGATAGAGAATAACAAAAGGATAGGAAGATGATGAAGCACTATTCTAACAAGTAAATAAGTAGCATTCATAACACTGAAGTGAGGGCACTGATGGAGAAAATAACAAAAGTACAGGCCTATAAAATAACTAAAAAATAAGTATATTTAACATGAAAATAAGTTCAAACAAACTAATGTAGAATATCCCATTCATACACAGATGCACAAACACATCAACCCCAAACATGATTACAAAGTGGAAATATAAAAAAAAGAAAGACTCCCTCCCTCTCTACCCAACCTGCATGCCAATTTCAGTGTCATGTTGTGTCCACGGGGTACTTTGGGGTCAATCATGGTATTAAAGTAATTCGATCATCAACATTAGCATATAATACACACAAAACAAATTCACCACACTCACCATCTTCATCATTTACACACCACAAATTTTCAATAACAGAAGAATCAAGCATGAAAGGAAATGAAAATGATATTACATATGCAGGCCTAATTTTGCGTAAAGAATCTCCGACATCATGCTAATTTTAGTTAATAATAATAAATAAACTTACGTTTTCAAATCCAGAGATGACAATTCATCTATAGAGGCTAGTTTCTTCTCTGAAGATCCTGCAAACATTGTAGAGAAATACTCATACAACAACATTTACATGCTATCTCAATGACATATGAGCACTCATACATAAAAACAAGGAAGACTAAAAATATATAAACAACAGGAGAGTGTGTTTCAATGGTTATCTCTAGTATGTCATTTTCCATAAGAACAAACGGCACATAATGTAGGCCATATTTGGTGACTTAATTCCAAAATTTGGATTTGGAATTGGTTACCAAATTCCAACAAGATGTCGTTCTATAGAATTGTATGTATACTTTGTAATCAATTCAAAGCTTGGAATTGAGTTGACAAACATGGTCAAGTAAAAGAAAAAGGAAATTTGTTTATTATACAATATCTGTACATAGTTGTTAGTTACCTTCTAACGACTCTGGTTTATATCTTGCTGTTCGATATTTCTGCAATACGAGTTGACATGTGAAACAAAGAGAATTGTAACTTGTGTAGAGAACTATTAATAAAATGAAGGACCAACAAACACACCTGCAGATGGCTCTTTACATGATAGATGGTCAATCCTTCAACTTTCATTTGCTTCAGCACACCCTTGGGAGTAGCTCCTGTTTTTCAAAATTATTTACTCATCTAGTAATTAGCCCATAACTTAATAGCATATATGATGAGAAATACAGCAATTGAATAACATTACTTTCACTTCCACCAAGCTTGTTGACTGCCTCCACAAAAGTTTCATGCAGTTCTGGTGTCCAACGCATGCGTGGCTTGGTTGAAGTACCACCAGCTGAGGGTGATGGGGCAATTCCAGTGCTAGTATCTTCAGAAGCAGATGGATGCTGTTGATGTACCTGTGGCTGCTTCACTTGTGGCTGCTCTACTTGCGGCTGCTGGGGTGCTTGCAGCTGCTGGGGTAATTGCAGCTGTTGATGTACTTGCAGCTGCTGGGAGACTTGAAGCTGCTGATGTAAGTGGGGCTGCTTATCCACTTGGGGCTGCTGGTGTACGTGTGGCTGCTGCATTGGGTAATCCATAGATGGTTTGGATACTTGATATGGAACCTACAGTGGTAAAGCAAAATACATAAGATTAATTTCTTTTGCAGAAATTCTTTTATTACTAAAATAATAAAATTAATAAAACTCAAAGCATAACCCAGAGGTGATCTCAAGAATCGTTTTTTGTTAGAAAACTCAACCTGGGGTTCCGAACCTACAACAGTAGTACTACCAAGGAGGTCATCCCAGTTTGGAGGCAAAGCATCATCGTCAGTAATCAGTTGGTCCGCCCATTCCTGCCAATCACTAGGCCTACAGAAATCCTCGGACGGCATGCCACAATTGCTATTGCTACCTTCCACGTGATTATTTCCAGAAGCATTTATAGGATAGTCAAGAAAGCCAGGTAGTCCATCTGTACACCAGGAGTCATTGCTGTTTTCCATAGTATATTGACTTGATGCTGTAGACTGAAGTACTCCATTATGACTAGAATGCTGTGATAGAAAGGATGTTCCAGCATTTGATGTCTGAGAAATGAATGGAGCCTTACTTGAATGCTTTTTGTGAGGTGCATCATTAGAAAACTGATCCGTAGAGAATCCAGCAGATGAAGAATACACGTGACCAACCACGCCAGGGTTGGAAGACAACGGAGGTCCAATATCTGAAGGACTTGCCATAAGTTCCCTCTGCATGGAAGCTTCCTGATAGTCTGGAAACTTCGGATATTTCTCTTCTACGCTGGTGGAAATAACAGGCAAAGATGAGGATAAAGCTCCGCACGTTCCATGGTTACCAAGTTGACTAACACCTGATCTTTGGAAGGATAAAGCAGGGCGTGCCTCCATTATAGCACACTCTCAGAATGATAAAACTACAGTTATCTGTCTGAAAAAGGAGATAACTTATCCGCAAGTCATGGTTCCTACATGAAAAGGGTCATTAGTTCATGCAGCAGTAACTTGAAAACAGTGCATATTAACATATTAGCATGAACGAATTCAATTAAGATGTTTTTTCTGTGATCAGATATATAAATATGAGCTAGATGACCTACAGTGATAAAAAAAGGGAAATAGTTGGATAAAATAATGAACATACGAACTATAAAATCAAAGAAGGTTAAAGACCACTAACCAAATCCAATAATTTTGCATAATTCACCATCATATCGACAGAGATCTCATAAATCAATCAATTAAAACTAACCGAAAATCTGGTGAAGTGGTTAAGATAGTTTTTATGGAGAAGCAACGCTTATTATTTTGAGAACTTTTTAAACTACAGCACAATAGTAGCACAGAATCCAAGTATATACTCAGAGCAAAGGAGCCAAAAAAAAAAAAAAAGAGGACCTTAACCACATAGCCAGTCAAAAATCCTAAACCATCATATTGCAAATTTGTTCAATAATATAATCTATCACTTTCTGTCCCAAGTTAGGACTCAAGCCATGTGGCTAAAATCAGTAAACGACAATTGTGACCGAGTTCCAGATGTGGATGAAGACCCGAATATAACCCAAACTAATTTTAATAGGCAGATCATGTTATCATTTAAACTGAATTTGTGGTAAAGATGTTTCCATGTGGGCTGGTGTAATATTTCCCTCCCCTTCCTTAAAAACTAGCTTTAAGAATGAGATCCCCCCGATAACATAATACTAATAAGTGGTATAGTAAGAAAAGGCCAACAGAAAGGATAGAATAAAATTCTTTTAGGTATAAACCATGGAAGGTTACAGCCAATAGCTTAAGTTGGCCTAGTGTGATTGGGAACTAGACTAGACTAGTCAGCAATGTTCGCCAGGAGGTGCTGTGACATGTTACATGTTACTCAAGTAGGACATTCGATTGAGTTTAACATTATCAACCTAGGTACTTCACACTCAGCTGAATAGGTCACACAACACTCAAAGTTGGTTCTCCATAAGGCCTCCCAAAGTCATATGGGCAATTTGGTGTGAGCTAATACAAGCTTCCGTTTTCCCTCCCTTAGACATAGCTTCTAGGGAAGGGCTCCGCTAAGATCATAGCAGTCTTCATACCCTTCCGATATTGCTCGAGTTCTTTAGGTTAAACCAAATAATTACTTTCTCCCAAGCAGCTCACACTCCTTTGCAGAAATCCAGGAAAGGGAAAGATCTTTTTTGTGGTACCAAAATATTTCTTACACATGCTTCATGCTCCAGAAGGTAGACTTGGCATTACGACAAATCCCTGTCACCCATATTTCTCAACTTTCCTTCTAGGAAAGTATCAAGTTTAGGTGCTCGCACGCTGCTTGTGATAGTTCAATGGAGTTCCAACTCACAATTTCTTTGACACATTATTTTAGAATGGGTCCCACATACCGGCATGTTTTTCTCTATTTCACTTTCTTTATATCACTCCTCCTCTAACTCACTGTATGCGGTCAAAGATATGCCTTAACAAGCAACTAATAGGCACCTACAAATCCACAAAAGTTATTCATGGTCTGATCCTAAGGAGACACATTAGTTTCCAGTCTCGAAGGAGACAAGAATTAGCAACATCAAGATGATTTTCAATGCTGAATATCATTAAAACATCAGGTACTTCTTGATTTGGACATATCACATATATCGAGCATTATTCATAACTTTTCTTTACACCAGATTCCATAAACTCAACCAAACTTCACCAAACTAATTGACATAGGACGAATCAATTGTCTACCATTCTGCCAATCAAAGCCATAAGATGGTTGGTAAATTAAACCAAATTGAACTCTAAAATACTCAAGATAATATCAGCTGCTAAAAACAGCTTGTATTCACCATAAAGACAAATCCCCTGTATCAAGACATGCTAAATCATCAACATATGCTACACAAACATAAATTTATCCGGTCAGATATATTCAAAAACACAGAACACAACACATACATGTGCGTGTCTATGCGATATATACATATGACGAGAGGGAGAGACACAATCAGAATCCATTAGGAGCGAAACAATAAAGATGAAACAGAACCAAAATCAAACGTAGCTTCACAAGGGTCCTTGAGATTGTTTTTTGAAAAAAAGTAAAAAGGAACTAAAAAGCGAAATTAGATAAAATCGCAAGATGGGTATTGGTAAATCATACCTAAAATTAAAGAAAGTTGAGAACTTGAGACCGAAAAAGCTCCATCACGAACCAAAGATTGAATATGCTAGCTAGGTCTGATGGTGTGCGTCAATCAATTGCAATCCAAATTACAAAGAACTGATATGACACGGATATATAGATATATATAAAATTTATATATATATATATATATATATATACAGCAAATAATTGTATGTACGTAGAAGTTAAATTTTGTGAATTGCACGGGTGGGTGGGGGGTTTAGTGACCGGCGACCCTCAAGAATTGAACGGTAAAGACTGCGTCTTCCTTTTCGATCTAGGAGTCTGTGCCTTGGTATCAATTCTAAAGGCAATTACCAATTCACGCGCACTAGATAGCGCGTGAGAATAGAATATTTAATATCGCATCTAAGTAAATTCCAATGGTACAATTTTGAAAATGATTTATATTTCTCGTGTCGTATGTTGACTGAAATGTCGATTTTTGTGTGAGATCTTAAAACGTTTTTTATAATCGGAATTATCATCTTAATGAGTTGATTTTTATTTTTGCTTTTTGCCCCTTTTCTTGTTCTTTTTAAAATATTTTCTTAAATTTTGATTTTTCTCTTGTTTTCACTAAATACACCAAATAATTGTCTGAACTTACTACTTAAAATAAGAAATAATTATATTGTTCGATAATATTATACGGTGTTGTTTTGAGAAAAACATAAATGTATTACTATAAATGAATAAATAATATCTTCGCATTCGCATTCATTGTTTTACAAGGTTACGAGTGACAAATTTGATGCATTATGATTTGCACACTATTTATCTTTTGTGACATTGATATTTGAGCTTTTAAAATAAAAATAAGTTATATTTTTAAAATGATTTCTATATTGTATCATTAATGCTAAAACAATGATTAATATAGCTAGGTATAATCTAGCATATAGACTTCTTAAGTAATCTATATATGCTTCACTTTTTTTTCTTTAATTTATTATCTCTCGTCATTTTTTTACCACAATTTTATCATATATCTTACATAATTTTGTAAATCAAATGTTGTCAAATTTATCACAATCCCTGGGTTGTGTATTCACCAGAAGATGAATAACTTTACTGTTCAAACTATACTTCACATATTTTAATGAATTATCTCAAACCAATTGGAATTTGAAAATCATCAAATTGTTTGATCATTACTTCATACTTAAGAACATGGACTTGGGGGGAGGGATCTTTGATAATTAATTTGTTGAAAATATTGCTCTTTCAATTGTCTAAAAGGCCAAAATCCAAATGGTGGGACCAAAAGGATCTTCTTTGTTTTATTTCTAGTACATAGTTGGGTAATAATGGTGGTGATAGTTCTTTATGTTGACACTAGGGGCCTAGAGGGGAATGTGATCCTTCTTTATACACTACTCTATTGTGAGTTCATGTTGGCTGACACTATACCAAAGTTATTATGTGGAAACAAGGACACATGACAAATTTCAACTTGATAGTCTTATTTCTTAATTTTACCCAAAAGTGGCAACATAACAGTTCTAATCGATTAGTTTGCTTTAAACTTTTTAGATCTAACTGTTTCTTTTATCTTTTTCTTTTCTCAGTTTATTAACAATTAATGTCGTATTTATCAAAAGAAAAAAAAGGTAAGTGCCAGAGTTAGTCGAATCACTTGTAGTCTTTTACGAGGTGGAATTATGTTGAGATAGGAAGTGACGATCATCTCATCTAATTTTTCAAAATTTCTATTATCACCCCAGAATCTTATAAAGTTTTTATGTGTTCTATATATTTTTTACATTTCAACTCTGTCAATCATATTATCTTTCTCTCATCCCCTAGATATGTCTTTCAGATTCCGTCTCTTCACCTCTGCTCTTATATGGATATTGTTCATAATCTTAAATGAATTGGACAAAAAGAAAAAGAAGAATGCATACTTAAGACTTTTTTTTCAATTTAGTAAAGTAGCTTGCTGGTTTTGACAAAAGTTACTTTTTGAAAAGAAAATTAGAAACGTTTAGTGTTATAATTCTAAAAGTGTTTCGAAAAAGTAAAGATAACAATTTGAGGATAAGTACGTTTGTATATATCAAAGAGTTAATTTTTTCCTCCGCTGGAGTTTGAAAGTTCAAATTTTCTGTTTCTCCTAAAACTAGAAAATCTAAAATTGCAATGTTCATGTATTTAATATAATCGATGAAAAACAGAATAGTTATATTTCTTGCGCGTCAATTTGAGTAAGTATTCTGATTAAGACAGTCAACTTGTTTATTGAGTTCTTTTAGCCACTTGTTCAAGGGCCACTAGAAAATAATCCTGCCTTTATAGCTACCTCTAGTCAAGTGCGCCTATAGCTAAGTACCAAAATTATTTTGTAGTATTCTTATTTGTCAAAGTTGTGAATATATATATATATATATTCCTTTTTGCAAATAAATTGCATATCATCCTTGGTGGATGATAGTTGTGAAAATATATTTATTAAATTTACATGGAAATAGAAAATGTGATGTCTTATTTCAAGGTTTTACCTTGGAAAATTACTTCTGCTCAAAATATTCATAATTGGCAATGCAATAAAGAAAAGTTAGAAAAGAAATGAATATACAATTATTGGAATTCCTAATTTGAACAAATGAAAGAAATAACTAATTAAGTGAAAAGAAGGTCTTGTAATTTTGAATTTTAAAATAAATATGTCATGCATTCCATCTCTCTGACCAATTTATAATTGTTGATTTACCATAAAAATTGACACTTTAATTAGTCTATTTCAAATTAAAAATAAATTTCAATACGAAACTGAATTAGGTGGTACAAATATTTTCGAAATCTATTCCACTTTTTTTTTGGATTAATTAAGGATTTATATCACATAGTAGGATGCATTAAAAAGAAAAGAAAATTAAAAAAAAAGAACTAAAATTAATTTTTTAATCTCTTTTGATAATTATTTTTTGATTTGTAACGGAAGGCCTAGTAACGAAGGAGTGATTTCGTTGGGTCATCTCATGATAACAATAATATAGTGGAGGAAAAAACAAAAGAACAAACAGTCTTGAAGCCGTTAGTTAATGCCACCAACATAGTGATTAGTTAAAACAATATTATTGGCCCAAAAAAAAAGTAGAACAATATTATAACCCCATGGGGAGCACCTATATATATATATATATAATGCTTGCATCATTTCGACTTAAAAGATATTTTAACTTCGTTTATTTCAACTTAAAATGTAAATTATATTATTAAAATTTAAAATTTTCAAAATTTAATTTAAAATAAATAGGGTCTTTATATGTTTTTATTCATCTTTAAGTTGTTAATATATTTTTGTATAGTATTTTTTAAATTCAATTTCAATATTTAACAAAAGATGGATTAAGAAATGAAGAGTGTGTGTATTTTATTTGAAGTAGCAAAGTCCATTTCATGACTGCATAATTAATAACAAAATAAATAGTAGATTATGATATCACAAGGTTTTAGTTGTCATCAGTGAACATAGTACATAGAATTTGGGAGCTTAAATGTTCTTTTTGGAAGAGGGTATCCATCAAAACTGCTCCATTGATCTCCAACAACTCCCCATAGTCTGTATCCTTCGTCCACTAATCTTTTTCTCGCCTCTGCTTTGTAGTTCTCTACTCTCTTGTATTCATCATCAAGACCCCTGTATCCAAATTTTAATACATTCATATTTAACAATAAATACAGCTTAATTAGCCCCTTCTTTCATTATTACCAACACTACTACACTAATACCATTTTCCACATGAATTTTTATTATTTTTCCATGTTTTCTGTCGTACATGATTGTATCACATGCATTAAAGATTGTACAAATATGTGCATATACCAAAATTCGCGTGGAAATATCAAAAATCTTTTGGAAAAAAAATACTAGTTACTTTAAGTACCTTAAGATGAGTCCAGTCCATCCATGATACCCAACCTTGATGAGGTTGTCAACTGTGGCATCTCTGATGCATTCCCTCCTTGAGGAGATTAAGAAGATTTTAAGTCCTTCTCCTTTTATATCATGGAAGAATTTGAGTGTGTGCTCTAGAGCTGGTGCCTTTGTTTCCTTCATCCATTTTTCCAAAGAACTACCATTCAACTTCTCACCCCTAGTTTCCCAAACCAAAATCAAGATCAAATCATGTCATGCCATCATTGACAACATATACATATACATCTATATATGAAAGTTGTATGGATACAAGTTTGTGAGTTAATTCAAGTGGCAAACAACATTCCTTTTCGATCTCGAAGTCGAGAGATCAAACTTCATTGGGTGTGAGAATTGGGTTAGAGCTAAAGGAAATAAAAAAAAAAAAAAAAAAAAAGATGTACAGATACAATTTAAAATTTTATCCTCCTTCCACTTCCGTAAAAGTGTTTAAATCGTAGTCATCCTAATATAGATGGCTACAAATCGAGTTGTTAGAAAAAATTGTTGTGGATCTCTTCTTGGGAGATTATCCACAGAAAAATTATCACACGTTACCAAATTCCCACTCTAATCAAGAGCAGAATATTATTGATTTGAACAATTCTTGTGGATCATCTTATAAAATTAAATGGATTAACATACCCGAAGTGATGATATTTGAAGTATGGGACAGTGGATATGAGAGTGTCATCTATATCAAAGATCCATGCATCTTTACCATCACCCTCTAAAGTGCAGCAACTAGTCAAAAAGAGTGCAGATTCTTCAATTGCCCTCTCCAAGTCAGCTTTATACTGAGAAGATGTCATATATTTGCCAATGTATTGGATACATTCTTGTGGGACAACTTCAAAATCCCTTACATTGTTCAGCTCAACATTAATCCTCCAACTCTCACAGAAAGTTTTCAAGCTACTGCCCACATGAGATCTACTCTTTCTTTGATGCAAAATGTTCCAATCTGAAGCAGCAGCTACTAAGCCAATAAAGAGGCTTGTGAAAGCTAGTAAAGACAGAATGTTTTTTCTCACCATTGGCACAAAGTGATGATCACCTCAAAGAAGTAAGAAAGAAAGAAAAGAGAATGGGAGGTAATATAAAATCCTAGGTTGCTGTTTATTTAAGTATACTAATGATCATTGTAGGATGTAGGATCACATGGGCTGTGGCTTTTGTGGGTTACATAATGAGTTTGAATTAATTATTATGGTGGATTAAGGACCTATTGAGAATTAATTTCCTGATTTTTTAAAATAATTTTTAATTTAGGCTGCAAATATATAAGTGACTATTTTTATCAGCCGTCACAATATTTAACTTGATATAAGAAAATAAAAAAATAAGATGAGTATCATAATATACGTAAATAAGTGATTGCTACAAAAGCAATCACTTTTCCATTTTCTTTTTAATTTCCAACTTCTAATACTTAAAATTGAGAAGTAACATACTTTTGAATCTCACAAATGATCATGCAAGTCTTTTTTTTTTTTTTAATCAAGGTAGTAAAAAGGTACAGTATCATTGGTAATGATCCAACTGAGCCACTCTCATCCCAAGCCAATAAAGGAAAGAGGAAACATAAATTGGAAAAATATATTGTGAACAGAAGAAAGAACAGGCAGGTATATGCTGTGATGCACCAAAAATAAAAGTAAAAAGTATATACAGTGAGAAAAACAATAATTACTATTTTGTCCGTGATATACTGATATCCCAATTTATTCTCTTTAGATTTATTTATATAAGATATAAAATTGATAAGAATAACTTTACACACACATGAACATGAATGGATGGGCCTGTGGAATCCAAGAAAACAAGAACATTAGGTGTAGTGGATTTTGATCAGGACATTTGCTACTTGTGTGCGCTACGGTGTTCATGTTGAACCTCAAGTACGACTACGTTTGCCAACTTCTTTATTCATCCGAACTGTATAAATTTTTAAGTAAATTGATTTGTCATCTGGTCAAGGGATTTAAGCTCTTACAAATTTTCTTGGACGAAGTTTTCTTGGAATGGAATAGGAGGTGAAATATTATGGTTGTACGCAGTAAAAAGATAGTATTTCACCTATGCTTAAATATAGTTTTCGACATATTCCACGCTCGATTTAATCATACAAAATTAAACTTAAATGAGACGGAAATTTTGAAATCAGAATTGCAGCATACTAACAGCATTCACTGTGCATGAAAACAGGGACAAAACCTAAATTTCTTCAACTTTTCATAGCCATGACAAACTATCGACAAATGGAAAAGTATTTTCCACCGAAATATAGTTCATTTAACTCTACTTCTCTACAAACTATTGAGGTTGGGTTAGAATTAAGGGAATTTCACCGATTAAAAAAAACTCTACTTCTCCACTAGGGATCCAAGATGATCCCGCCCTTCGCGAGAGAACTGAAACTTTTCAACGGTGCCATAACATCACAAAAAGCAGATAGAAGTTTCATGAATAAGAATAGTTCTGTTAGAGATGCTTTGTACTCCCGTATATTCTATTTCGCAAAAATATTATGTCCCAATGACATGCAATTTAATAGGCCATTCATGGTTAAATTGAGAGTACTAGGAATAAAATCAACTTATCATTTATTTTTTAGCCATCATTTTTGTTTTGCTTATTGTTAAACCCATACATGACAAACTGATTAAATAATCAGAACAAATAATCAACTGGTTGATGAGAGATTATATGTAAATAACAAGATAAAAAGACAATCACTCGGCAATTTTTCACGAGCTTATGGATGCTCTGGAAAATCAAGAAAATTGGAACTCACAAAGGAAGAAAAAATCCAAATCACCACAGGATTCAAGGCACGACAAAAATGTAAACTGGCTAATGAGTTTCTTAAATTTAATCTCAAAGCAAGTACTTTGGTTGATGATATTTAACAAAGCTAGCATCTCAAATAACATCTTCGGTATCTTAAACAAACAAAAGATAAATTCTGATTCACTAGAAAACATCATGGGCAACCCAATATCTGTGAATGAAAAACCTAAAACAGAATTCATGAGAAAGCTAAAACCACGAAACCAGGCCTCACTTCTTGTTCCTGCACCTAAACAATAGCATTAGCTGCACTTGCAATCCTTGGCCATAGATCAGCACACTCTTTCCCAATTGGGCCAGTAATAGCAGATCCTACAAGCACAAAATGCAACAATATGTTATAAGACTTTTCTGGATGAATGCTCCACTGTGACCAGATCTTTTTATCTCAGTTACAAAAGACAACTAGCATACAATTGAGCAAGAGAACCGCAAAAATGAACAGAGAACATCATCTCATACATATCTACTTATATTGGTATTGATTAATTTTCAGCACAACATAAAAAACTAATACAGAACAAATTAACAATTACTTAAAGAGGATTATTAAGTATTACACTTGCATATGAAAGAGAAAAATCTAGTGTAACATTATATAATCTTGTAAAACATGGCAAACTCAATATACCTTGCAGCTAAACAAAGACAATTCATGCCTCATCACCATTGGCAACAGACACCTCATGCAAATTCACGAGTAATGAGTACACAAATAAAGAAAAAGACACTAGAATTCACGCCAGGGATTCCTGCCAACAGGATTATCTAGGTATGAAGTATAAACCACCTAAACAGTTCTCCCTCAAGCGGTTGGTCAAACCAAACAATATGTGAATGATAAATAAATATAGCGCATAGCAAATAAAACATACCTTTCATTTCTCCCTTGGGGTTCACAATGACACCAGCATTATCTGCAGATACAGAATATATAAATTTAAATGTTAATAAATGTAGAATCATAGTGACAAAGATTTATATGCAAAATATGGTTACATCAGCCAAAAATAAATAAATAAAGGGTATCAAACAGATGGACAAGTAAAACAACACAGAAAAGAAGTGTTTAAAACAAAAACACACTAAAACTGCCACATCAGTAACAAAACAATCTCCTAATATTTTAAATAGCTTTGCTTCTGTTTCAAACAATATCATAGTATTGATAAATAAATAAATCTAAGAAATATCTCGGTGAAAAGCATAACAAGCAAATTTCATCAACTTAAAAATGTGACATGTGCCAGCAGACAGGTAACACAATGACACAAAAGAACATCATGCTGTTATAAACTGGATCAAGTTAATTTATGCTTCCTTATACAACTGACCAACAAATTGTACAATGGCCATTTACTAATTTTCAAGAAGCAACCTCTGAGGGAAGATAAAGCTATAAAGATAGGATATAAAACCTGAAACTACAGTGGGGAGAAAATACATACTAGTATACTACAACTAATATTTACCGGTCAAAATTCGAAACTAAAAATATATGATTGCAACAAGAAAACATAAAAATATATGATTCACAATATAAAATTAATTAAATTTATTAGGATAAAATGGTGGAGGACATATTGATAATGAAATGAAATGGTGTGGGGCTATTCGATAATATTGATAGTTTCCAAAAACATTATCAGTATTATAAGTTAAAATAAGGAACAGTATACAAATTCCTGTAACAGTTTAATTTTCTTCTTAACTAACCCTAAAACAACATTCTGAGTTAGTCCATCGATACTAGTCAATAATCTTTTCTATGTTTTACATTTTCATTCTATCCCAAGTTAATGGAGTGTATACATAACAGAAATACAGGAACTAATAGAGAAACAAGAGTGGAATGAATACAGATAATAGACAGATTATTGAAGTAGGAAATGGAGTGGATTAGTAAAATGAACACACATTAAAAGTAGCAATAAATAAAATTCTAATAGCTGAAAGAATTAAATAAACCCAAAAACATCGTATCCTCCTTATCATATAATTCTAACCCAGATCATGAACAAAATAATGAAAACTGAAAAACAAACATATTAGAGGTTTAGCAAAATTATACCTTCGAAGTACATGAAGACACCGTCCTTTCGGCGCCATGGTTTGCGCTGGCGAACGATGACAGCTGGCATAACCTTCTTCCTGAGATCGGGCTTACCCTTTTTGACGGTGGCCATGACCATATCGCCAACGCAAGCAGAAGGAAGCCGATTGAGGCGACCTTTGATTCCCTTAACTGAAATGATGTAGAGATTCTTGGCTCCAGTGTTGTCGGCGCAGTTCACCGTCGCCGCCACCGGAAGACCCAGCGACATCCTGAATTTGTTCCCTGCGGAACCTCCGCGACCTACAAATGCAAAAAATCACAGAGTTTAATCATCATAAAATTAACAACTGGAACTGAAAATTGATTGAAGAAACGGATTAAACCCTAATTGATGATAAAGTTTGAAATATAGAGTTGATTGTACCTCGCTTCGACATTGCGATCGGATTCGAAGCAGCTGTGTTACGTTTCGGAGGCGATTTGGAAGAGACGAGTTGTGGAGACTGGAGAGGCTTTATACGAAGCCATGGCTAGGGTTTAGTGTTGCTAGAAAGTTATTGGTTAAGCGACGACGTTTTCTAGTTTTTAGTTTCTTTGAACTTTTGGTCGTTTGTTGGGCCTCTCATCAACCAACAAAAGCCTTAACTTATGAATGGGTAAAGAACACAATTGACCAACTTTAATAAAACCGTAGCCCATTTTGGTCCAAAACCTATGGATCCTAAATTGACCCGAATAAATCGAATCGAGTCAAACTCGAGTCAACTTTAATCATAAATTAGCAATCTAAATAAGATTTGTCAAGGAACGGAAAATTATAACTTACGTGCGAGATTGATTCATTCAATAATAAAATTAAATTAAACAAAAATATTATAAGTAAGTTGAGTTTACTAAAAAGAAATAATTTATGTCAGTTTAAGCCTAAATTGTTTGACAAATAAAAAGGTATGTTTAGCATCAACTCATTTATATCTCAAGACTATACTCTCAATTCGATGTCTTCGTCTTTTACATATTAGTTCTACTCGTTTTCTTCTTTTTTGGGAATTAATTAGCTTTCCGAGAACTAATATGTTATTGAATCTGTTGGAAATACAAAATCGACGGTACTTTTTTGGGTGATATATCCTTGCCAATGACTATGGCATATTTCAAATATTTAAGCATAAGAGATGGAGTAATATTTCATGTATTAATAATAATGCTTGGTTCTTATCACTTGCTTCTTGCTCTTTTGATTGTGCTATTATTATTTTTGCTGCACAGATTCCAAAAGTTGAAGCAACATGGAGTATTGATGAAATTGAGCAACACCAATAGGTTTTTGCACCAGTATATAAATGTTGTTTCTACTATTTTCATATGTCATAAAAATTAATGTTAAGAATATGGTCCCGGCGGGGCTCGAACCCGCGACCTTCGGCTCATAAGACCAACGCTCTAACCAACTGAGCTACGGGACCTTTCTGCTTAAGGATTAATCATATTTATTCCTTTATTTTCTTCAACATGTAATTTTGATCGATTAATATTACGCGGAAAGCATACGTGGGTGAATTAAAAATGATTCAGGAGAAGTACCAATTTGGATCCTCAAGTATCTCTATTAGATGCTTTTGGCATCTGAATTGTGCATCTCCTTGCATTTTGTTACCATTTTTTCTTTCTCATTCAATAGTGAGAGTATTTTCATGGATATCCAGAAATTATATTTATAATTTGCCTCAATATTTAACAACTCGGAAAATAGTAATTAATATATATTCTAAAATATTAATAATATAACTATATATTAAAACATGAAGGGTACAACGGTAATTTAACATATAACTTTGATTATTTAAATCAATCGTGTAAGATAACTAACTCATGTAGTAACGAGAAAATACTTCAGATAACTATCTAGGTGATATCTAAATCAATCATGTTAAGTGGTATCTAAATCAATCATGTAAGATAACCAACTCATGTGATAATGAGAGAACACTTCTATCTAAGTGGTGATCTTCTAAAATATTACCACTTATTCATTAAATAGTCATGCACGATGATAGATAAATGACATGAAACAAGCATGTCCTTACTTTTGTCTTGCTAAATTATCAACTGAATGTCAAAAACAACATTCGAACAAATATACTAAGATTGCATATTTATTTTGAGTGTTTTTCTTCAAAATTTGTTATTTAAGTAAAAACTAATGATAAAAATAAAAAATTATAATGACAAACTTTAAAAGTTATAATATGATCAGCCCTTTTGTGAAATATTATATCCAGAGCTTCCTTGTCTAGTTGAGATGCTTCTAAAGCCCCACTGATTTACTTAATTGTTTCTCAGGAACAAGAAGTTTCCGATTAACAATTTAAATTTAAAAAAAACATAATCATTTTATTTCTAATAAAGAGTAATTGTATCTTCTAAAATGCCTGGATTTTCCAAACCTGCATCTTTCTTCTTTTGTGAAGGTCTCTATATCAATATTTTAATGGCCTATTCACCAACAACTTCGACTTTTGAATTTTAATCCAATTTTAACATAAAAATTGACTTCTTGAAAAATAAGTAGTACTTGCTTCTTCTTTTTTTAGTTTTTTCTATTATAAGTCAATATAAAAATTTTACTATTTATCTAAAAAATAACTTTTGAATTAAAAGTCACATTAAAGGTCATCGCCAAACAGGGCCTATACCATAAATTGTGAGAAATGTGATAACAAGGAATTTTGAACACATGCCCATCAATTTAACCATTTCTCTCTTTATTGGGTGGTTATTAACTTCAATATGTCAAGCATTTTATGACTATCAGGTTCTCTTACATTGAGAGTAATATCTCTCTCTCCCTCTTAATATGGCCACACAATATAAATGACAGAATGCTCATAACCATGTAGTGCACAACATGGCGAAAAACCATACTCCAAATGAACTAGGAACTCTAAACGAACTAAAGAAAACATGAACTTCAGTTTGGGCGGGTATTGTGCAAGTACATAGTTTTGCACAAGTGAAAGAAGTGTCGAATAGCACATAAATTAGATACTAACCCCCCAAACCCCACCCCACCCCCACCCCTTCTAAAAAAAAAAAGAAAAAAAAAGGGGAAAAAACAGCAACATGCTCATCTCCCATTTGCAGAAGATTTACTTCCTGTCAATAGCAGCAAGAAGAAATTAACCATGTTAAAACCAAATTGACTAGTTAATCAATAACATGAGAACCATTGCAACAGCCCAAACAGTAGAGTAAGTCTGGGAGAACCTTTGACTATAACTTAAGGTTGAATTTGCAAAACCATATGGTAATCGTGAAGAACAAATTACCCATTTCATAACAAATCTGGAGTACGCCATGAAACAAATGATCTATCGTAATCAACAAGGCAAAATCTCTTAAAACGTAGATCAAGGACAGTAATCTTTTTGGAGTACTTACTCCTGTAGCTGAACTTATTTCTTATCCAAACAAAGATCAAACACAATAAAATCTTTTGTGTAATCCAGTCTAATAGTTTTCCCAGACTCTTTGCGGACTCTTCAAAGTTGGGAATCATGTAGAAGGCTACTTGTAGCTTCATTTCTCAAGAATACAATATACAGTAATCGTACACAGATACATAATCCACTAAAAACATCATATGTGATACTGATAATAAATTCATTTAGCAAATTTTCATCATTCCTCAACATGCAATCAAGTATACACGAAAATCACGTGCCAAAAAATCTTTGATGATACTGATATATCCCTCGGCAAATTTTAGAGTCACACGGAACCTTGAGAGAGAGACATAGCATTGCACAAGAATGTGTAGACATAAGAACAAGCAAACCAGTGAAAAAGCCACTATAAGAGTTTGACATGATTGAGAATCAGAAACATGGACAAAATTAAAAAGCACACAAGTGGCAGAAACACATGATCCATGCCTTAAGGATAAGAACTTACTGGTTGAGCAATTACTGTTGCGACAAAACTTGCTACCACACAGGCATTGAAATGCCTTGGCAGGATATTCATTATCGTCAAAATCAATACCATAATCCTGTGAGTATATACATTCAGCCAGTTAACCCTCGAGGAAAAAGGGATGGGACAAACACAAAAAATCATTAAAACAATTGTGAACTAAATCAATATATTATCTTACAAGGACACCATAAAATATTGACATGCATGAAAATAAGGGAACCAACAATAACAATTGTAATTATGTGAGTAACTTAAATGCAAGAGGCAACCCTCATGCAAGCAAAAGCGAAATCTGCTCATATAATGGGGCTATATTTCATTTTGAAACACATAGAGCATAGTAATTGGATGAGATATTGAATTCTGCCTAGCACATGTTACAGGCAAACTAATATCAAACTTTAGCAGTGTAGAACGAATCAAGGTCATTTATTTGACCACAGAATATAATGAGGCATACAGCAGTGAAAGTACTAGCGGTCCACATTGATGGTTCCTCTCTTCATCCCTCTCTCTTTAGGCGAGGAAACTGAATATTCATCTGATTGAGATGGGTGGACAGCACATGGATGTGCAAGTTATTTTCAATTAAATATGGTCATTCTGAACAGACATGCAACAATTTCCCCGCTTCAATAATTGATGAATTTTCATCTCTTATAGAAGCACACACCCAAATTATTTCCAGAACTCACCAAACAAATTTAAATAATAATCTACTGAAATTATTGCACTTACCCAGGTTAGCTCTTCCAAAGCTTTTACCTTTCTAGTTGTAAAGAGCGCTAGCTGCAAGAGAAGACACATACAACTACTAGATATCAGCAAAATAAAATACACCAAGTAAATCAGCAACATCTATTAGATTTACTCACATGATAATAGTGATGATCAGGGGTCTCCACCTCCACCGGTATCTCAATCAAAGTTGGATCAGAACACCTACAAAATAGAAATGGATTGATCAATACACAGATGAAAGTGATTAACATTGGCATTAGAGAATGGCACATGCAAGAGAGGAAGAGATAGCCACAGACAAACATATAAAAAATGTAAAGAAAGAAAAATAATATACTTACATGTTTTTCAAGATATGTTAAATACAACATAATTCAATATCAAAGATTATAAAGATTAAAGAGCGTAGCAGATATAACTGATAAGTGAGCTAACTTGATAAGAATGGTCAAAGTCCATGATTTTGTAAAGTTCCACTGTTTTCCTTATGGAGCCTTCAAACTATGTGGTGTATATTGTTTGAGATATAGATTCCGAAGTTGTTAAGAAATTGTGGCAAGTCAATATAGATATCACAACAAAATGGAACCTAAACTGGCTGCGAAGTTTCATTTCCAAAGGGGTAACAAACCATCCAAAATTATATCATTAATAGACCAGTTTAAAACAAATGAGATAGCCTGACACCCAAATATAGCCTATCAAGTTGAGTTTCTCATCAGGGAAGGTCACCATAAGTCTTCTACAGATCCAGGCTTACATTGGGAGGGAGAATATAGATAAGTCAGAGGAGAATCTCCATGAATACACTTGAATGCCTTCATAACTAAATAGGGGTTTGCATGTGGGAGAAGAAAATAAAATATGCATCATAATCACAAAGAAGTACGCCATAGACAGTGGTAACAGAAATTTGTGCAAACTGTTATGGTTGATTGAATAAATTAAGAAACGTGGAAATTTCAACAAGAACACAGGCTAAAGAGTATGACAGCAAATCAACGATGCATACAAGGATACCAATGTTGCACTAACCTATGGTTGATGAATCTTGCAACATTGCCATAATGTGTTGCATCCAAGCATAGTGCTTCTTCATCCTTTAAGATCCCCTTGGAACCCCAATCAGCATCGAGGAGCACAGAATATGATGCACACTCCTTGCTGGGACTTTGTGAAACTCGGTCACAGAATTCCTCATAGGTTAGTACTTCTCCAACATATTCACACACAAAAGCACCTTTTGGCAGGTCCTCTAATGTGCGAAGACCCCACCCTTTTCCTCCAGGTGTCATAAATACCTGATACATAAGATATACAAAGAGAATAAAAACCCGGGGTGAACTAAGAAAGTATTGGCGGAAGATGATCGTATCACTATTAACTTCATTGTTAAGCAGGAAACATAAAGCCCCTCCATTCCCCATCAAGTAAAACAGAAAGAGTTATCAGAAACGCAAGTGCTAACTTGTAATTTGTGACTTATTCCACGTTGTACAATTCGATTTCCACACTTTTTATTACAACCACATTTCCACCAACATTCCTTGATGAACTTCCTCAATAAATGACCTTTGCATGACTCCACAGTTTCCTCATTTTTGGATCTTTTCAAAGGGCAAACCTTACAATACAGTAGAAGCTGCTTTTGAGGGTCATATTTCACGGATATACAGTTCTCTAAGAAGTCCTCGTTAACAAGGCCTTCTGATGTGTAAGCATACTCACCACCTTCATGTGAACACACACAAGGTGTGGAGGATGATAAGCAATCACCTGAACAGGTTGAGCAGCAATTATCTCCAATATCAGTGATAGAGAAATTCACAGCAGCATTTTGGAAAAGTACATTTTGGCTCATGTAGTTAAAGGATGGTCGAGACTCATTGTTGACTTTATTTTCTAACGAAATTACAACTGTTTCCAGTCCTTTAGTTATGTCCTTAACATCTGGGAGGGAACTTATATCATCAGGAGTTGAATGAAGCTTTTCAATGACCATCTTGTTTTGGGAATTACTGCGCCCTAGACCATAAAGTTCTTTCTCCTTATCAACTTTGCAACAATTCCCACCACTATTAACATCAAATAAAGTGTCATCTGTACAACAGCAAGGTGAAGGAACTGTTGATATACAAGGGAGAGTCACCACGATATCAGACTGAATATTGCAGCTCAAAGAAACTTTCTCCTCTCCATAGGAAACATTATCCAAATTTAAAAGAGTTTCATCCGGAATCTTAGCAAGCCCATTTTTTGAAGCTGGAATACCACCATCCTTATCATCATCATCTGCAGATCTGGATGGTTGAACAGCTTGCTCATTAATAGAAGCACTTCCGTTTGAGGAAAGTGCTTGTGGAAGTGATCCTGCCAAATTTCAACAATAATACTCAGAAATGTACAATCAGCTACTTAACTACAAAAAGTAAATACCATATTAAAGTACTTTTCATTGTGATTACTATGCCATCGCATATGAAGAAATTTCATAGAAGGGAGTTTCAGCACTAATATAGTAATATACTAATGAACGTACATTTCAATTCTGTATAGACAGCAAACTTAGATCTGAATCCATGCCAAAATTCACTACCACTAAAATGAATTAACACATTAGAATAAATATACGACACACCAACTTCCAGAATAAGCTCAGGAAGCTTTTGCAGACCTTAATAGGTAACTCGTTTATTTCATAGTCCTAATATGAAACAGGACCAACAGGCAACAGGTACCCAAGGAGTAAACCGTAACTGTTTCCGAAATACCATTTCAAGATGATACCGTAGCCACCATAAAATCAATATTTTAAGAATAACTACTATGACCTGACTAAAAGAGAGCCCTTTTTTTTTTTTTTTGGTTACAAAAGAGAGAATGAATATACCGGGATGGATCGCTGGAATTGCAGCTTTAGACTGAGGAACACTATAAGTAAGTTTCCCATCTTTTGGCTTGACCAAAGGACGCTCAACAGGGACCTTCGGTTTTGGCTGAAAAAAAGTAGCACCATCAACCTGTGGCTCTCGAATACGCACACCCTGTGAAGGCCTCTCAGAGATAACCTTGAAATCTCTCGGAGCTTTTTGAGGTAAGAGAGGTTCCTTTCCTTTGTCTCTGAGACGCATAGGAGAAGATTTTGAATAAGATTCTGTTCTGTCCACCACATCTGGAACTGGCAAAGAATTAGGTGAAATAGGTTGCTTTCCTTTGTCTTTGGCAAGTTGTTGTGGTATCAATGACTGGGTTTCAGGCTTCGTAATTTCAGAATTGGTTTCTTGCCGAGCATGTGCCTCATCTAGTTCATCTGCCTCCACTTTTGGCTTTTTTAGTGCAGGACCACCTATAGTAGGGCCAGAATTGGCCATAGAAAGTGAAGCACCACCATCTTGGTCATTTGAGCGTGACCTTTTAAAGGGATAATCATGCTCATTATGTATCTGAGTTTCTTCATCTAACTCTCGCTAGTCAAAACAAGGTAAATGGGGAAAGAATTAGTGGTTTTGATGTCCACAATGCATCATAATCATTACAAGCAAGAGAAATAAGTCACTCACATCAGTATCAATTTTCTTCGTACTTTTTGCAGCCTGAGAAAAGAGGGATGCACAATAAGAAAGAGATATTTATATTAAGCAAGTCATGTTCTTCGAATAATGAAAAAAAGAAAGGGAGAAAGCAAGGATGAACCTCCATTTCCTCTGCTTCAAATATAGCATCAGCAAGGGCTCGATAGTTTTCTTCTTCAATAAGTTCCCAATTTTTGTCATACAATTTTAAGAGATTTTTCAAGACTGGTTTGACTATTTCTTCACGTATTCCAATATCCCTCATGGCACGAAAGGCCTTTACAACTCGTGGGTTGGGTGCCATTGCTCTCCTCAAAAAGTTCTCTGGAAAAGGCCAACACTTGGCCTATGCACCTAAAACTTGATTAGATCTCTGAGATAACTAAGTAATAGTACAAAGTTGCACAAAGTTCTAGCAAGCTAAAACCTGTATACTCTGTAATACATAATACGTCAAACTGTTGATGAACAATAGAGAAAATAAACTTGTATCAACTGAACAAATTTAATGCTCTTATTAAATCTACAGATGCCTTCATGAACAGCAAGATTTCATCAATGATAAAGTGATTTAATTATAGTTCAAAATAGTCTAAGTGAACCAGATAGTTCATTTTGTGAATGCACAACTCCAACTTAATGGAATTATTTCTGAGATCAAGAATATGTGCGAATTACCTTTTCTGAAGAACACGGTTGTAAAGCTAAAATAGAAAAGGAGAAGACGAAATCTGATGCCTTCAATCTTCCTTTTCTTTGAACAGGTCTGGAATCCCCAATATCTTACAGAACGTGTTTCAGATAATGTGACCCTGTCCAACAATAAGAACAATTTATACCATTCATGACAACCGTAATGGTTTGGTGCAGATCTTACCACCGGTAGAAAATAGTTAGCATGTGTAAGGCACATGCAACATGGGAGCAATTAATAGTAACTACTGATAACAAGTTCTCCAAGATCATTTTATCTTCTGGAAAAAGATATCATTTAATCACAATGCTGGTGTCAAACATATAAAAGAATTAATGTTGTGTTCATTATGCTTCATAAGTGATTTAAAATGATAAATTAATACTTGTTACTGTGGAGACTGCTAAAGTAAAAGACATGAATGCAAGAAGCACAAAAGGTTAGCATCACCACTAGAACCAAGATGCATACACGAATGCATTGAAATGAAGTAATCTAGTACAAAAAGGGCACAGAACTCTAAAAAGGAAGTAAAATCAAATATAGTATTAAAATGAGGGGAAGAAGAAGAAACTGACTATAGTGGGAGCGCAATTCCCACAAATAACTTGGTTAGAAATTTTTAGGTCCGCAAATAAGATAGTATAGAACTAGATGCCTTTTCTACAACTTTCATGATAGAAATGGTAACAGGATTACATACAACAAAAGCATAACGCATGCCATCAAGCAATATCCCATATCACCCCATTCCCTAAGGTACACTAATCTTGTGTTTGCTTACCATTCCATTACTCAGAAGTAATGGACTGGACTAGTTAGGCCATCTGTTTGATCATCCTTGCATAAAATTCATTCCTTTCCTTGCCCCATTTCATTCAACTTTTGCTAATGTTTCTATCCTTCTTTTGACATGTGTTAACCCATTTCCAGAAGCTAAGGCTATTGTACATAGTCTATCATCTTCTCCATCCCAAGCTCCCTCATTTTCTTTCATCCCCCCCTTCCAACTCAATTTTTCCTTTTTCATTTGTCATACAATTTCTTAAAGAGTTGAAGTGAAGAAAAGAATCAACGATAGATCAAGGTCCACATAAGATAAGACCACATGTACAAGTTTCGAGACTTTACTAATCAGAATTGTTCTATTATCAATGTTATTCAATATTCTCTCTACCCTCAAAAGGATGACATAAGTTATCCAAAAGAGTATCCTCAAAAGGACAAATGAGTTATCAATATTATCTTTGGATGTGAACAAAAACTTCTACAAATATCACTGATTAACTTCATTCAACCCATTTTTCTATACTGGGACTTGTTTAGAAGAAATATGCATTTTGTATACTCTCTTCCCTAATTCAAATTTCTTAATGTTTGAATATATACCTACATCATTATGTTGAGGACTTATGTTGTAGATATATTAGAGAAGAAAAGTGAAAGACAAAGAGGTTGAACCTTGAAACGATAAACCTGTGTATTCTCTCTCTTAGATATGTGAGCACACAAAATTAATTTTGATTTGAGGATGACCATGAGTTTTTTTTTTCCAGGTGCATCACTCTGTTAACAAAGTTTTGTTAAAATTTAGGAGTGATCACAAGCTCGTCCTTTGTCCCTGGACAAATTATTTTTATTAGACCTAAATAAGATAAACTATAGCCCTTTAGTTATTTGGGACTGGCATTGATTATTTTCTAAAATGATCAACTTATTGGTGAGACTAATATTCTTTATAATATTAAGCTTTACTAGACTTGGCATATCACGCTTTGCCAATAATATACCACATTCGTGTATATAGCTCCACAAACAGAATCACTTGCATTTTATGAAACACTGACTAGAAATCTCCAAAGTCAAAAGGGATGAAAAACAAACAAAACAATTATTTTCGAGCAATACAGATGAATGTATGAAATCCTAACTCCGCTGAAACCTCACTTGAAAGAAGCCAGAACGCATATTTAAAAAGTACTGATAAGATCACACTAAAGCTAAAAAACAAATATTGAACTCGAAGGACCCTCATATCCTTGTTGTTCAAATATTTCAATATTTCGTGCAAAATTAATTTTGCATTGTCAGGATAACTTAGAGGTTCACCACCCAAACTCAGTACTTAGTGAATGACAACTGCACTTGGCATAATAAACCCAAGCCTCCCACAATGTGACAAATACTAAGGGTGAGTTTGGAATGGGGTAATGGAATGGCTGGGGGAATAGATAAAAAATTAGAAGGAATTTAGTGAAAATTAATAATTCATTCTCACTACTCAAGGAATGAAAATGTATATAGAATGAATGAATCATTGCCCCACCCTCTCCCACAGCTATCATAAAATTTAGACATCTCCCTTATACTTACTCCTTATAACATTTTATTCCTCCTTTCATTCCATTAACCCAATCAAAACATACCCTAATACGACATCCTCTAGATTAGACAGCCAAATAACATCAACACATTACGATCTCTATCGTACACATCCATCAATCTCATATTATGAAAGAAAAAACTCATATATATATATATATATATATATATATATATATATATATATATATA
>CM025786.1:2706122-2817886 GCA_014636745.2 Centella asiatica | reverse complement strand
ATATATATATATATATATATATATATATATATATATATATATATATATATATATATATATATCATAAGCTTAAAATCGTAGCAAAAGGAAATGTCGGTTGACAATGTTTTTACCAAACAAAGGTCCAAGCAGAGCAAAACCATCAAAGCCTGAAACCAGCCAAGGAAACTATTGCCACAACATGCAGTGATGTTGTAGTTCATCTTCACTTTCAAATTTCATCTTGCAAGCTTCCAGTATTGCTAAGCTCCAAAACTGTAGAATATTTGAAGTAAAACATTTGGGTCTCCCACTAAAGGAAAAATTGAATTCACTTAAACCTCTAGTAATGTTTAACCCATTATGGAAACAAATGGTTTCATTAATTGATATGGGAAATCAACCCGATTAGCTTAGATTAGCACTGTTTTGGAAATTTGGAGCTTAAAACTCAAATAAATATGAATTGAAATCACTTAAACCCCGCCTAGCTTAATTTAGTAATACCCATCTCGCACACGCCACGCACGAACAAATTAAAAGGGCCATTCGTGAATGTCGTTCAAAGAAACTGTGATGAAGATTCGAACCTCCTAAAACCCTAATAAAAAATTGTGAAAAAAAATGAAAAATCGAGCGAATTATATGAATTACATGTAAAGTTGAGCTGATGCGAGTGTATAAAGAAAAAATTAGGTTGAAATCAGAAGAGAAATGTAGGAGAGTATGTGTCTGTGACAGAGAAAGAGGAGAGAAAGGGAGAGAAATATAGGTCACATACCGATGACGAGAGCTTGCTAGCGTAGAGCTGTAGAAGAAGAAATGGCGCGTGTAGTGGCGCGTGAGAACCGTGCGACTACACGAGACTTTCAGTTTCAAATGCTCATCCGATGGAGCGCTTAAATCGACATATTTAGTTGGGGAAAATTAATGTTTAGTCCCTCAATTATAACTATTTTATTATTTAGTCCTTTAACATTACTAAGTATTTTATTTTATTTTTTTGGATTTTGTTTATGACAATCGACATAAGTATTGAATTTATTTTGTGTATATATGTTTTATATTTACATATTCCATATGAAAACAAAATGGTCGTGAAGTAGACATTTATTTACTAATTTTATTGATTGAATGGATAGATTCTTACAGAATTTTAATAATTTTATTGGATGGATAATTTTTTTATTACTATTTTTCTTTTTGATTTTTTTTAATGATATGTTTTTTTAGTTGAGACCGGGACTGATGGGACGGTGGGGATTATTGATTTCGCACAAGAATGAGAATTTTAATTTTGCTATGGAACGGAGATGAGGTAAATTTTGAAATATTGACATGGAAACGAAGAACACAAAATCAAACCCCCACCATCCCACTTCATTGTCGTCTCTAATTTTGTTATCTTTAAGTTATGCCTTTTGTTACATAAAGTTTTATTTATGCAATGTTTAACATCCCTATTTTTGCTTTTGAAAGAGGTGATTGTAGACTTGTACTCATAACCGACGATCATGTCCAAAGCCTATAAAAAATAGATGTGGCAATTACTTGTTCAAAATTGTTTAGTAACACAACGCATATCATAATAAAAATCGTATTATTAAAAGTTTATCGTTAAAATTATTTTGATATTCGAGCGTTATAAATATCGAAGTGGATTTAATAATAAAAATTTTCTGTTACAAAATTTATTGTAACATGTATACGGTATGAAACAAATTTCTTATAAATTTGGAAGTAGACTTAATGATAAAGATTTTCTGTTACAATTTTTGTTGCAATATATATTACGGCGTGAAGTAAATCTCTTATTTATTTGATCCAACTGTATTCTTATAAGAAAGACGATGAAATAACTGCTAAAAGATTTCGAATTTGTCAAAACTAATTAAGAGGATTTTATTTGCACTAATCGATCCTTCATTGAGCCACGCTTCTAATAGAATAAGCAATCTATGCAATAAATTTATTTGTGTTTGACACATCGAATAAGAATCGATTAACTCCCCTTGATACTTATTGAATAAGTGCTCATTTTCTAACAATGTATAATGTATTTAAATCATTGACAAAATATTTGAAGCTACTTGTTTGCACCAATATTGTAATCAAAATCGATAAAGACTCCAATTTTACTTGCAAAAAAAAGAATGTTATTATATATGTACATAAACCATAACATTTTTAACATTTCATATTCTTATAAGTTTCTAGGTGGAGTGGGGGGTTGTTTCTTGTTAATTTACTTACACATATTGTACAAAATTGCATCAGATAAATAACAGTCACGTCCGTCGAAGGAAAATCGAAGGATTGAAATATTAATTGAAAGAGTGAAAAATGAGAATAAATAGGTGAAGGACAATGTAATAAATTAATTTAATTTCAAAGACAAAAAAAAGAAAAAAACTCATTTGTTTACGAATACCAAATTATGGAGTGGCGTTTAATGTAGCATTTCTATTCTGGGTGACTAGATTAAAGAAGGAAACTAGTAACAGTATATTGTCCATTATTTTTTAATCTCAATCTACTTAACTCTGCTCAAATTTTGATTATTTTCATTAATGAAAATGAGTCAATATATTTATGAACTATTGAACTTTATAAAATCTTGTTTGTTATTTTGGAGAAATCTAAGTGATTTTTGTTGATTCGCCAAATTCAGAATGAAAATTAAAGATATATACTAATTACTACATAATACACACTAACTTTATTCGCTATGTCTCGATTGGTATTTTTTTATTCCAGTTCAGTTAAAATATAATTGGAATAAATCTTCTCTAATACAATTTCCTAATCTAAGAATACTATGAAGAAAATAATTTGATGTCGCTTTTTTCTAATTTGAAAACAGGTCCGTAATAATGTAGTACCTAATTAAGTTTTGTGTGTATCTAATTTTGAGAATAAAGAAAAGAAACTACAGCACATTTTTAAGATCATACTTATTAGTGTAATATATCTGAACCAAAAAATATGACAAAATTTCTATACAACGAACAACTGAACAAGATTTATTTCTTACTTCTTTATTTTTCTTCCAAAGCATCATATGACCAATCATAATACGAATATAACTATTTTAAATGTCCGTAGTACGGATAAAATTTATTTACTCTGAAAAATGAATGTACCTAATTCAAGATTAGTCATGTATAATTTTGAACATGATCCTTGAAAAAAGCCATAAGTACGGTAAAAACTAGTCATACAGAATAGTCTCAAACTGAGTTTATTCGAATATTTTTATAAATGAGTCAGTGTGAAATTTTTAACTAACAAAATATCGTGTTTAAGATCAAATTATTTAACTATTTGAATGAATTAATCCAAATCGAACACAAATTAAACAATATAAATTAATCAAGTTTACTCGGACTTTCGAATTCGATCTGAACCAAGTTAGACCTAAAATCTATCCTTAACAACCGAAAAATTGTGTTTAAAATCAAATCATTTATTTTCATAAATTAAAATGAATGAATTTTAAATTAGCCTAACACACAAGATTGTTTTTGAATGACCCCATTTGTTCAGTGTCATAATAAAAAAATAAGTAGAGATATCCCCAAAAAAAAAAAAAAAAAAAGGCGCACACAGAACAAGAGTAGTACCAAAAATAAAAGAAGAAAAAAGGGAATATAAAGGGAATATGTGAGTATCATCATAAGTGACATCACATACTATTATGACACAATCACAGATAGCTTGACTGTAAAGATAAACTTTCGTTCACATTCTCCAATCAGGAGTCTGGACAAGCAGTTTATAACCATGCAAAAATTATATGCACCAACATATTTAACGCAACACACGAAGACTAGACGATTAAGGTAGATCTTGACATCCCTCTAGTTCCCAAATACTTGTCGAAAAATATTATATATAGTATTTCATCTGTTTAAAAAAAGAGTAACATTTAAAAATAAATATTATTTTTAAAAAATAGTAATATTTGTATAAATTTTTTATTATAATGTCATTTTTTAAAATTTGTTATTATAATTTTCTTATATAATTTTTATGTAAACATTCACAATAAATTTAATGAATTTTTTTTTATTATTTATACATATCATTTTTAGTCAAATATGCAAAATTAAAAATCATCAAAAGTTCAAATGTTACTATTTTTATAACTGAGAAAATATAATATAACTTTATTGTGTAAGCTATATACTTTTATTTTAGTTATAACATTTCACATATAATAAATTTCGAGAAGAATTCACTTATAATAAATTTCGAGAGATGGACAGATTCGGGGGCAGAGTTAAGCTGATGTTCAAGGTATATTATACCAAAAGATATAATCCCTGGGACCCCTGGTCCTGTGTCCCTCCGTTTCAAAAAAATGTTCAGGGTAACATTTCATTACTCCCTCCGTTTCAAAAAAAAATACTAACATTTGAGAATAAAATTTATTCAAAAATAATAATAATATCTATATAAGTTTTTTATTATAATAACATATTTTTCAAAATTTGTCATTAGATGATCTTTAATTGAATGTTTATAACAAATTTAATTAGAAACATATTATTTTTACATATAATTCTTAATCAAATATAAAAAATTAAAAAAAATTACAAGTTTAATTATTACTCTTGACAGCGGAACTCAAGGAGTACTCATTCCTTGATGACAAAGGAACGGCCACCTTTTTCACTGGTAGGTAAACATGCAGCATATACCACATACAAAAGTCAATTGCAGATCTCTATGTTCTACATTTATTTCTGTTGATGCAAGTTTCAACCTCAACAAAAAACTACCACCACAAAAGAATTTCGTTGTACTAATCATTTTAACTTGTTCTCCAAAAGGAAGCAGTGAATAGAAGTATGCATGTACAGGAACTACGTACCCATTGACCTTTATAGCCTTTTGCCGGCTAGCCACCTTATGAATTCGTTAGATTCGATTATCTGCTCATGTTCCAGCCCCAGTTCGACTGCAAAATGTTCGAAAATATACAATTAAACAAAAGACAGGAATGAGTGATAATTAAGAATTCACGCTTTATTTTCATAAACCACCAATGATATCATAAATGCAGCAGCGATTTCCAGTCATTATCCTCTAATCAAAAGATTTATGCTAAAACAGAAATCTTAATGATCTTAATAAAGTTTGAAGTTTGAACAAATTAATTTGAAATAAACTTCTTCAAAGGAACTTACACTCATTTCTTAGATCCGAAATCATGCTCTGAAGGAGATTTCTCATGCTAATCTTAACTTCATCAGTATCCGAAGTAAACAGCTGTTGCTGCACAAGAATGGTTATTAATGAAGCATTGGAGTTGCGACCATCAGGCACTATGACAAAACCAGCAGGTTGTAACATCAGATCTCTCTCGGTTCCAAAAAGGAGAGCGGTGTAGACCCTTTGAGTCATTGGTGCCGAGATGATGATGGAGCAAAACCCATCCTTTGACGCCTCTGGCAATAGAAATTCAGAATCCTTTAAAATTGAAGCCACAGCACAAGTTAAAAATTTACAGAAGGCAACTCATAAATGAAGAAGAATATCAATAAGAAACTTGAACCTTTGACTGGGTTGCGTTTACACTCTCGTAGATATCTCTCTTCAGAAGAGCAATGCAATTACAGCCATCCTCAGAGACACAATTTATCACTTTTTCGTGCTCTCCAAAACTTAGAGCCCATTTTGGCCACTGCAAGAATTTAAGAGCATTAGAGTTTTCGTATAATCCAAATTACACAATTATTGTCATCGATGTAACCACCAGATTAACTATTCAAAATTCAAATAACCTATTAGAACTTGAAAGTATACCTGCAAATCCACATTTTTCTCAACAAGGAAATCAAAAACCTTAGATGGTGTTCCTTCAAGTTTGAGGGTGGAAACACCAGCATACTTTTTCACGCCCCAGGGATTGTCTATCATACTACTAGCCCAAAATCTTAATTTCTGGTTGGGCAACTTAAACCATTCCTTATTATCACGAGTTGCACTTACAATGTCCAGAAACCTCATCTTCATGGAATCAGATAATTTCAGTAACAGATAATGCGCTGCAAAATCCGTAACCAAAGTTTAAATATCTAGGCACAATAAGAACTCGTGAAATCATAATACAAGTACTCAATGTTTTGTTCCTGAACATCAATTACATGTACATATAAAACCATTGGTGCTTGATGCAGAAGTATGAATTGAGGACTGGACTCCTTGGAATTAACATTGATGTGCACAGACAAATTGACCAATATTTCAAATGAAAATTAATGTTTTTATGATTTGGGGTGAGTATTCTTGCATAACTGAAATCAACAGTCAGACTGGTTATAGTAAAGAAACATATGAAAACCAGACCCTATAAAAACCATAGATTTTTAAGTAAAAGACCCTTGTTATTCAAACTCAGCATCACATCTTAATCAACGTATACTTTTAATAAATTCATCATGGCGGGTAATCTCATAGAATAGAGATGAAGCAGAATATAAGTTTGTGAAATTTTTAAGATTGTTAGCCATAAGCCCATAACAGTGGTTAACATTAGGCATTGTGTAATATTCTAGTTCCATAAAGCCTTAATGAAAGTAATGACCCGATCATATAGAGGAAACCCATCTTCTTTCAAATTGTACAGAAATTATGTATTCCAGCCGTGTGAAGTTCAATAAACTTATAGCAGACGGCATAATTGTGATAATTAAAGAATCAGTTGCAAATTACAAACACTTAATGTAAAATCCTAATTGGAACGGATCTCGATAACCTGGTTATATATCCTTCTGGGGGTAACAAACAGCAAAATCCTATATACACCTGTATCTTTCTCTAATATAATTATTCTCTTATAATTATTGTTTATGCCTCCTAGATCTAACAATCTTGAAGCATGAATCATACTAATTTTTATGGTGGAAGAGAATTATCTAATTTTGGATATGGAACTCGGACAACGTTTTTTTTTGAATTAGCACAGCTGTCGTTGTTGGGTTTTTCCATCACCTCTGTGATTTGGCTGCTGCTACTGCGTTGCCTTGATTCCAATCTGCCATTGTATATGGCTGTCGTGTCTCTGGTCTTGGTTCAGATCTTTTAGTTTCCAACGTCGCCGTCACAGTTTATGGTCTCGCTTGTCATCATAGTTAGAGATTGAAACTGGGTTTCATGTTGTCGACGTTGTTGCTTATTCTAATTTTCCGTACGCGATTCAATTGTGGTCGAAAGTTTTGCACGGCTTGAGGCTGACGTTTGGTCTCTAATGTTTGAAGAGAAAAGGCTTGATTGATATAAAGGGATGTATTAATTTGTTTCGAAGATGGTCGTCATTGTAAGGTTCAAACAGTTGGTTCTCTTCTAATTATCATCTGCTGCAGTCAGAGTGTCATACCATGAGGATAACTAGTTTTAGACTCCAGAATTAAGAATGATACTACGTATACAAAGGTCACCAACTACCATGGGCAATCGCCTATGATGTTGAGATTTAAGATTCAAAGAAACAAGACCATATTCGAGGAAGTTGATTGAGTCGAACGAATATCTATCAATCAAATTGACTAAAACTAGTGAGAGATGATGAACTTGACGATCAGTTCGAGAGGAATGGATATCAAGGATTTCTTGAAGAATGTACTCTCTCCCGAGATAAGTTTCTATCTTTGAATTTTAGTTTTAAATTCAACTTTTTGTGCAAATTGTGTGTTATAATTTCTATTTGATGTAATAACTTGTTGAGTTATTTAATTCATGACACTCGCATATATTATTATGTATCGGATAATAAAGTTGGGATTGATTATACAAACTAAAATAAATATTAAAACGCACTAGAAATTACTTGTAGATTATTAGTAGGTTAAAAGTAACTACTAACATGATTAATTATCACAAGTTATTTCTAAGTTCAAGGAAATCAAATCCTATGAGTGAACTTATGCAGTTATAAGTTAATATTTTGAGATAGAGGAAAATTACTACAACTGTAACGTATTTGGTCACTATATATGAAATAATCCGATAATTGTAAACTATCTTACTGTGATATAATCTAATACACCATTTGAATAAATATTAATGTCTTAATTATAAGAATGAGTCTATCAATTTGAGCTAGGCATTGATAATGCAAAGACCAGATCTCTATAATAGTGATTAGATGGAGGAGTTATTTGCCATGAATGCACAAATAGAAAATTGCGATTGCAAAAGATATTAAATTGTGCTTATGTTAACTAAGATTGCAATTAGTTTATTATGTGATAGAAGCACTTGAATATCTTTTGTTAGGAGTAGAGTGACTTTAGTAGTTAATTCATATGTAGCTTTATGCTTAAATTGTTAATGACATGTAAATAATGAGTTTAATATTTGACGTGTTTAATTCAATTATTGTAATTCTAGTTGATCCTAAAATATGGAATAAAGTTTGGGACACGTGATTACAGAATTTATTGAATATTACTAAAACTCAGAAATTGTCATTATTTGAACCTATAAAATATGACTAGTGTGAAAAGTGTGCTAGAAAATCTTTTAAGTTTGATTTCTACATAACTACTTGGGTTAATACATTCTAATATGTGAGTGATTTAATGAGTTGAATCACTAGAGTTGATTGGAAGTATGTGGTCAATTTTATAAATGATTATGATAGATACACAAAATGATTATTAAAGTTAAAGGTTTTAACGAATATCTACGATTTAAGTGTGAAGAGGAAAATAATTGAATCTGTTAAAGAGGAGAATATAGACTAACAAAGTTCAAGGATATTGTGCTTTATGCGATTTTTGATGAGTCCTTGAAACTTGAATCTCATACTCAACCTATGAATTGGTATAGCCAAAATGAATCGTAGGCTTTGACGGAATTATAGAAAATGGCATGCCTACTTATTAATGGTGAGATAAGTTCAATTGTGATCATATTCTAGTATTATACCTCACTCTAAATTTTTATTTTTACTTTTCTAATAGAATTTGTCTAAATAAACTTTTGACTTTGTGAATTCTAAAATTTGGGACTGTATATTATATGTAGTAAATACAAATTCTAAGTAGTCCAAAATGAGAAATAGGATAAACATATGTGTTTGTCTAAGATTTGCAATAAATAGAGTTACAGACATGTCTTGCTATTCAACCAATGTACTGCTGGAAGCAAAGTTTGCATTTTTATTGAGAATCTGTTTCTCAAATTTACGATGTCCCTATTTAATGAAAAATACATGGTTGAATAATGAATGAGTCTGGTCTGAACCTAATCTTACTGATTTTTTACACTTGGACAGTTGAATTAGAATTCATTTAAGTATCTATTTAATAGTGAGTACCTAGTGATTTTGATGAGAACTCTGTAAACTATCAATTAAATTATGATTTATCCTTCCGAAAAGGAGGAGATGAGATTTAAGGACTTGTTCTTAAGAAAAAAATCATTGTTAGTGACATGAATTCTTTGTTACATAATAAAACCTGAAATAGTTGATTTGCAAGTGAGTGAACAACTATAAGTTGTAGTTCATTATTGTAGAAGAAACTTATTTGTGACAGATTTTAGTCAAGATTGGCACGTTTAGTAGCCAATGATTATATGTTTGGATTAGGGAATGATTTATTGTGACATTCATTCACCTTTTTGTCACATGAATTTGATAAGTATTCTTCTAGTTGTTATATTATTGAGTGTAAATACAGTTTTGGTTATATGGTGATCTACGCAAATTAACCTGAAAAGTTTATTATGTAAAGATTTGATAATTAAATATGTTAATTAATCAAATTATTATAAAGTAAGATCTTGTATAAACATTTAAATTACAATAGTTTTGACATAGAGTAAAGAGCTTGAGATTGGTTCTTGGTGATTCAAGTAAATGTCTTTACTCATGTTACATGTTAAATAGAATTGTGATTATTTGTTTATATAATATTGTTTCAATGTTTTGATATGTTAACGAGTTTGTAAATAGACAAGATTTTATCTTAGTCTACTCGTTAGGAAGAATGCAGTCATACAATGAGATTGAGACACAATGTGATCGAGTATGAACTTATGGGACAGTTGGATTAATCCAAACTAGTCGGTAGTCTCATGAGCATAGTGGACTTGTACAAGTATTAACACAGCCTTTGTAGTTGGTATGTTTAGTAAACTCACTGTAATTCTAAAAGAGCTATGTGATGCTCTAGAAATTGATGAAATATAAAATGTCCTAGAGGCTGATGAGATACTTTATAGGTATTCAATGATATGCGCTATGTTATTAAAATCCTCTAATTTTAGAAGGATTTTTTTATGATCTCTTGATGCCAGAGTCTATATGTATACACTAGGTAATGCAGTATTGTATTGGAAATCTATTAAATGGGCAAAAATAGATTTGTCATTTTTGAAGTAGAAACTCTATTCTCTAGTTTTTAGAAACAGAGTTAATAGAAGTTTTGTTCTAGATATTCTAAGGACAAATTGTTAAGTGTATTCTCCAGAAGTGGTGAGAAACAAACTGCACAGATTTTGTTTGAACACTCTTTAATAGTTGAAAAAAGTGTTGAGTCTGTTGCTCTTACAATATGTTCCGATAATGAATTTTCATCACAAGTTCATTATGAAGGAGATAAGATTAAAACTATTAAATTAGAGTCTCTTAAAGGATTTGTAACCTAGTATGGTTTATTCTTAATTTATTGTTTGAGTATTATAATTTGATATGTCTTGATGTTGTAGTTTCTTTATATCATTCAAAATTTGATGATATACCTCTCATGACTTGTTGTGTCATTCCAAATTTGATGATACATCAAAATAAAATCGTGTTAGGTATAAGACTATAATATTTCAAAATAAGACATGCGTGGTTCTTATCTTCCGTGAGAGAAACCATAATTGGACAGGTTCTATGTGTTGGAAACTTGTTGGTGATGAGAAATAGTTTTGTGTTGTGATTGGTACTAAGTTCTTTTGTGTTGAACTAGATACTTCTACAACTATTTTATGATTCAAAACTTAATGATGATGCATTGTAGTTTGATATGTGGTTGGTGCTAAGTTCTCAGGTGTTGAACTAGACACTTGAATATCAAACTATATTAATCAGAAGTGATTAATACATATTTCGAATCTAATTGGTACCTAAGATGAAGAATGAAATATTTTTTTTATTTTCATCATGTTTTGATGTGACTTGTACTAAGTTTAGAATGTCTAAACTAGGTACTTGTATTTTTCTTTAATTGACGATCATTGATTGGAATTCGTTGGGGGACGCCTTACACGAAATTCTATGTGTTGGAACTAAAGGAGATCAATGGATTACTCTATTGAGAATGATGATCTACTAGATGAGTAGAATCTTGTGATTATTTGAATCTCTGAATCCTTTCATTTATCTGTTTTATTTTATTCAAATATTATTTACCTATATGTGAACTTATTCATTTGTTTAATTTGCTCTTGTTTCAAAACCTCAATACTTGATTTAGTTTGATTCGGACATATATGGATGATTTTATTTGAATTTAGTTTCATGATACTTTGGTATCGTGTGTTCATGTATGGTTCGTTATTATTATTTTATATTTAGAACATAGGAGGAGATTGTTGGAATATATGTTCAAAATATAATAATAATAATAATTTGATAAATATTAATTATACTTTATTAATTAATATTATACATGGACAAAACGCTTAAAGTGTATGGACCAATGTAAAATCCTAATTGGAACGGATCTATGTTGAGTCACAAGGGTATGTATATATATCCTTCTGGGGCAACAAACTGGGTATTCCAAACTTGATACCTAGGGTGTCATGCTTAAAGCAAAACCCTATATATACCTGTATCCACCTGTATCCTTCTCTAATATAATTATTCTCTTATAATTATTGTTTTTGCCTCTTAGATCTAACATAAGTAGTGGCTTCTAAGGGTGTCTACAACAAGGACACATCGGGAGATCCCCATCGCTATTTATTTGGTTCAAAGAAAAAGATGTTTAGTCAGAGGAGGAAGATACAAGAAATATGAGGACCTAGTCCAAAAAATTTATTCTTCATTCAACTGCCTACAAGAACTATCATAAAAACTATTGAAAAAAGTTTCTTATGCAATTAAGTGTATGCTGCATACTTATCTATAAGATAAGCGAAGCAATTCTTTTATCATTTGGTCAAGTGTAGACCAACTTCAATGAATTAAACTTAGCCTCAAGTGTAAAATAACATACCTCCACCATTCACATTAATCCTATCAATAGCAAATGTGGTAACCCATCGTTTTGCACAAAATCCTACTTCTGAGTTGATCCTAGCAATGTGAACACTTCCTTGCAGGGCAGGGTCAAAAAGTTCCACGTTTTCAACCCAGATAACCTGAGAAACATGATTTCAGAAAAGTGGGGGAAAATATTATATTACACATGTTTAAACTTACGATAAGCTGAAAAGATGGTTTCAGAATGTGAAATATATTTATATATATATGTATGTATGTATCATGTATGTGTGTGTGTATCACAAATCAGATTGCAAAAAATCAAACTTACTAGTTCCTTAACCGTCATTGAACTTATTCTTTTAAAAAAATTATAAATAGTTCTTGTTCTCAAACAATCAAACTTAAGAAATGTTCTTGTATATTTTAATGTAACACAACATCGAAGTAACATCGTCAAACTAATATTTTCATCGAGAGAAAGAAGTATAATGCACACCTTGGAGTAGTTGTTCAACCTCCTAACAACCACCCCTGATTGCCGCTTCCAAGAGTTCTTTCCTAGTAAGATGTCATGCAGAAAATAATCGTCTGATACGTCAAAGATGACCCACGTATCAGCATTGATCTCCTTAAGCAATCTTAAGAAACGAAAACTTCGTGTTTTGATGAGTGCGAATGGTATCTGGAATTCTGCATCTACCTATTAATAGAAATTCAAGTGTTACTCCCTTATCAATTGTTCTGCTGAATGAAACACTAGGAACATTATTGCAAAACATGAGTGGCATAAATGATTATCAGTAAGCTATAGCAAAAAAGTGACTAAGCATAAATTTAAATTGTAGGATTTACCATCAAATTTTTTGTAATCGACATATCAACAGTGTTCAACTGCTGGAAAATTTCTGGAGGAATAACAGAATATGCATTACGTACAATGTGAGACAGTGAAAAAGCCCAACTATTCTGCAATATAGGTGAAAACCTATGTTAAAACCTTTAGTAAGAATTTAGAGAAAGTAACAAAAGATTTTCATGAATCAAGGATTGGCAACGGCATAATTACATACCATGTCAACCATGGCACATTAACTTCATAAGCCTACAGTTTAGAGACTAATACATAGGTGAAACAAAAAAGATCATATACGGAGTATAACTTTTTTAAACAGGAAATTTAGGAGTTAATAGCTGTAGAGAAAAGGTCACAGAGCTGAAGTGCAAAAAAGATCTATATTTTGGTAACAATTGAGACTTCAACACCACTATTTTTTCTAGCTCATAGCATTCAATTCAAAATAATGTAACCTATATCGGTACCAAAGCTGACATGTCTCACCACATCTAACATCATAGAGATCAGAACATCTGGAGCAACCGGTACATCTGCACTATAGATGGAAAGTTCGGTTCGAAATCCATTTGAAGGCAACCTGCGGAATACTTGTAGAATTGCCTCGTCTGGACCTATATCAGTTGAGTTGCAATTGTAGAGTATTCTTTCAAAGTCGTCATCAAAAATTTCTCATAAGCCTCAGAGGAGAAATTATTTGCTTCCTGGAGCTTTACATTCTTGACCTCAATATTTTCAGCATTAGCTGCAGGGACGGATTCTTGCAGCAGTGTTTCATCTGTGCCAGTAGGAACCATTTCGCTGTCAGAAGCAATATCTGCTGGAGATGTCTTAAGATTCTACCACAACACATAAAAAAAGGGTTAGAATTGTGTTTTAAGCAGGAAAATGCATCAAATTTTAATAGTTACTGCAATTCATCAATATTTATACCCGATGTACAACATTTAATGTCAAACAGTCAAAAGCCTCGGAAAATCTATCCAGTTTAAGAGCATATGTAGTGGTAGTTATGAAGACGATGATTTAATTATTTGTTCATGATAATTATATTTAAACTAAAAGATACTTGTCTCAAATACATTACCAATACGCAATTACCAATATAAACAATATACTACATGAACATTATCGATAAGCTCTAAAATATAATGGTACAAATTTTGTAATATTACAAAAGCATAATACTATCGTATTAAACACAAGTGTATTACAAATTTACAAAAACGTTGTAATATTTGGTTAACACGATCACATTGACTTTTAAAAGGTTCAGCACGTTACGTGCTGTACGCATAAATCTTCATTAGATATTAATTAAAACATGTCGAAAAGATCTTAACAGAATCAACAACTCGACTAAATCCCCAATGAAAAAGCGTGGAAGCAATAAATCATCACGAAATCTGTATTAGACTGAATTAGCGCAGTAAATGAAGGATTTCTATCCATTAAACATAAATATATGCTCGAATGCAATCACCTCATAATTCCCTGAACATAATAAAACGGAAATCAACATCTAAGTGTTGTAGAATCATATTTAAACAAAATTTAACTAAAACTACGAGTTACTATATTTTATATCTCTGCACGATTTAACCAATTAGTAAGAAAATGCAGCAAAAATCGAGGCATAATAATGATCATTTGCAACAAAATACAGAGAGTGATATTCACCTTGTTATCTTTGTCTTTTCGATCATCCATTTCTCAGCCGCTGTAGGAAACACCAAATCAGTATTCAGTATCAGTAATTTCAAACGTCATATAACACTCTGCAGGAACTTACGCGTATCATACACAATTGAAGCACACACGCACCAAACACACACATACACAGAAAATCGAGAAATGTGAAAAATTATACCACTCTTCACTACAAATCGAGATTTCTAGTGATACTCTGCGCTACATTTACTTGCTATTTGCTAACAAGCACAAAATAAGTAAAAACAGTAGAGACGAAGCGCAAATATGTTTCGAAAAAGTAGAGACTGATTGTAGAGAGAGAGAGTACAGGTTGTAGAGAGAGAAAGCGTATATAATCCCGAGGATGCTAGTCTGAAAGTTTTAGAGGGAGAAACCGAATTGATCTTTTGGAAGAAAGGCGTTGAAGATGACTATTTAAAAGAAATGCTAGTTTGTTTAAAGGTGCGTCTGGTTTGTGTTTTTATGTTTAGATTGTATAATTACATTTATGCATTGAGAGAAAATTGAATAGTTGAAAATACATATATCGTCTTACACATCTTGTTTTCATACTGTCAGAAAAAGTACCTCATTTCGAAGTTTAAATATTCCGATAACCAAATAAACAATGAAATGCATAACAAGAAAATTCATTGACAATCACATAGTTATTGATTATATACATATAGAAATAAAGTTATCAATAAATATTCTTAAAATAATTATGATATATTATATATCTAATAAATTGTGCAAAAAAAAAATTAACCATTTATTGCGAGAATTTTGTGCAAATTTTAGTAATAAACTCTACACAATAAATCAAATAATTTCATTTTAATACTCCATATGTTCTAGAATTAGATGTATACTTCTCTTTAATATAGTGTTATTTGCAAATTCTATGATTTCATTTGTAATATGAATTTGTTAAAAAAATAAAAGTGTAAAAGTTTGTAATTAAGAGTAATCTTCATATTTTTCATGATATATTATTTCAAAATTATTAAAAATAAAAAGTTTTACTTCAATTTTGAATAATAAAATTTCACATACTTATTTTCTGTGAAATATAATATATCTATAAATTTGAAAATGAAGGAGTATTATTTTATATTTGTCGTATTTAGTGCACAACTCAAAATGGTTATAACTAAGGGGATATTGTTTCTGTTTCATAAAAAAGAATAAAATTTAATAATAAAATTTATTTTTTAAAATAATTAATATTTGCATAATTTTTTATTATAATATTATATTTTTTAAAATTTATCATTTTAATCTTCTAATTTTATTTTAAATTAAATATTTGTAATAAATTTAATGTGAAAATTCTATTATTATATATATAATTTTTAATCAAATATATAATATTAATATTTGTCAAAAAATTTAATATTATTCTTTTTAAAGAATTGATGGAGTAATATATTTGGAAGGAATACTATTGCTATTTCGTACTACGTAGTTAGAAGTACTCCGTAATTATTTTATTTATAAACATTTTCAAACGAACCGAACAAGGCGTTACAGATTTATCGGGATAGCGATTGTCGGCTGAAGACCGAAAATCTTCCCCTACAAGTTTCATCTGACGAAAGATGGAATAGGTGTTGATCGTGCGTCTCTTCGCGCCATTTCCTTCCGTTTCCAACTGACAACGAATTTATGGTCCCAATGACTTACCATGTGAAAATCACGTTCAATCCTTTTCTACCCTCATACCCCACGTGTAACTATTAGAATGGTATCGTACACAAATTGTTTATAACTACAATGACGTAAATACATAATTGCGACATGTGACTAAGAAGTATGTAGTTCATCCGATAAGTCCTATAAAAAATATGAACATACGAGGAAATAGATTTTTAATGTTACTTTTAAATATTTTAAAATTGTTTGTGCACAAATTTACTTGTAAAAACAAGAATTCTAAATCTTTAATAAAATGGTGTAACTAGTTATTCCTTAAAATGTGAATGTGAATGAAATAAATTTAAAGAAAAAATAATAGTAGTAAAAGATAATAATGACAAAAAGAATATAGAGAGTTTTGAGTGAAAAATGTGATAGAGCGTTAAAATGATCATTTTTTGTCTTTTAGATAGTATTTTTTATTCAAACACTCCACCATAATTTTCATTTCAAGTTTCATTTATTTTTTATGATATTTCTCTTTCACCATTATTATTTCTTCTTTAATTTTGTTTCATTCTCATTCTTGTTTTAATGAAAAATCAAGTGAGACATAATGTTATATGTGTGTGTGTAAATTAATTTAGAATTTATTAAAGATAATTCGGTTCCAAAAAACCCAATGTAAAATAGTCAGTTTACATAACAATATAACACTTCTTTAACCGTTAAGTAGGGTATTTATGACCCAAGACTAGTTGGTCTATATTAACACAACAGTAATAAATTAAGGAAATGATGTTTATTATAACAAAAGTTATATTATTGAAATACTTTAATATTTAATAATACATTTTAGTATCAAAATAATTTCTAGTAAAATTATTCTCTGCCATAAGTTCTGACAACATCATTTCCAAATAAATTAACATTCTTAACTTCCAAATCATTTTCATCTCTAATAAAAATCTATGTCAAGTATTAAGTGGTACCAACTTTTTGAGGTGAAATCACAGCGAATTCGATGGAAATAAATTTTTAATCTCATTCTATAGAACTCATTAACAGAGGCGATTCTATATATTTATGAACTTTATCTGCTCTTGCTTGCTATTTCGGAGGTATTATATCGTCAATACTTGTCACTGTACTTTAATTACGAACTTTATTCGCTACCCGTCTCGATTGGTGTCATTTTTTAATTTGAATTCATTTTAAATATACTTGGACTCAAATCTTCTCCAACATCATTTCCAGTGTAACATGAGAAAAATAATCTGATACCACTTTTTTCTAATTTAAAAACAACCTTGCGATAATTTAGTACCTAATTTAGATTTGTGAGTATGTAATTATGTTGCAACTTATTTTTGAAATCATACTTATCAGTGTTATATATCTGAATCCAAAAATACATGCCATTTACTCTAGAACGAATAAAATGTAATCTCGATTCTTCATTTTTATTCCAAAGCCCCATAATATAAGACCAATCATCATCATAATACAAATATAGGTAATTTTATTTCTTCCGTTGAAAAAACGAATTTACCTATTTCAAATGTCAAAATCAGTCAAGATAGCATGATCCTTTGGAGAGAGAAAATAAATAAATAAATAAGTCTACATATCTTCCAAGAAAGTCGGACACAAAGAAAGAGATAGTACCGAAAATGAAAGACAGGAATATGTGTATCATTGATAAGTGACACCGCGACATATTTAAAGCAACATACGAAGATAAGCCGATGTTCAAGACTTCAAGGTAATACTAAACCAAAAGATTAACCCCTCGTCCGGTGTCCTTTAGAATAAAGTACCATTTCTTTGCTATTTATAACTGTTCTTTGGATCCTAAATAGCAAAGAAATGGCAACCTTTTTAAGAGGTAGGTGAACATGCAGTATATACTGTATACAAAAGGCAATTGCAGATCTGTATCTTCTACATGTATTTCTGTTGATGCAACTTCCAACATCAACAACTACCACCACAAAAGAAATTCATTGTACCAATCAATTTAACCTGTTCTCTAAAAGGATGCAGTGGACAAAAGTATGCATGTACAGGAACTACCCATCGACCTTAATGGCTTTATGCCGGCCATCCAGCATATGAGTTCATTACTCGATCATCTCCCCGATATTCCAGCTCCTCCAGGACTGCAAAATGTTTGAAAATATACAGTTAAAACAAAAGATAGAGAATGAGTGATATTTGAGAATCAACACTTTATTTTTCAATAACCACCAGTGATGTCATGAACGCAGTAATTCTAGGTCATTATCCTCTAATCAAAAGACATGCTAAAAACAAAATCATAATGATTAAGTTTGAACACATTAATCTGAAATACACTTCTTCAAAGGAACGTACACTCATTTCTTAGATCTGAAATCATGCAATAAAGGAGATTTCTCATGCTAATCTTAACTTCATCAGTATCCGAAGTCAAGAGCTGTTGCTGCACAAGAATGGTTATTAGTGAAGCATTGGAGTTGAGACCATCAGGCACCATGACAAAACCAGCAGGTTCTAACATCAGATCTCTCTCAGATCCAAATAGGACAGTAGTACAAACTCTTTGAGTCATTGGCGCTGAGATAATGATGGAGCAAAACCCATCTTCCAAAGCCTCTTGTAATAGAAATTCAGAATCCTGAAACATTGAAGCCACAGCACAAGTTAAAAACTTTACAGAGGGCATCCCATAAATGATGAAGAATATCAATAAGAAACTTGGACCGTTGGCTGGGGAGAGATCGCACTCTCATAGATATCTCTCTTCAATAGAGTAATGCAATTACTGCCATCCTCAGAAACACAATTTATCACTTCTTTGTGTCCTCTAAAACTTTGAGGACAAATTGGCCACTGCATGCAATGAAGAGCATTAGAGTTTTCGTATAACCCAAACCACAAATTGCATCGATGTACCCACTGGATTAACTATTCAAAAAATAATAATTTAAAAAAACAAAAAGGGAAACAATCAAATTATAATATGTACGTATACCTGCAACTCCACATTTTTCCTAACAAGGAAATCAAAAACTTCAGATGGCGTTCCATTGAGTTTGAAGGTGGAAATACCAGCATACTTTTTCATGCCCCAGGAATTGTCTACCATACTAGCCCAAACCCTTAATTTCCGTCCGGGCAAGTTAAACCATTTCTTATCATCACGAGTTGCACTTACAATGTCCAGAAACCTCATCTTCATGGAATCAGATAACTTCAGTAACAGATTATGCGCTGCAAAATCCATAACCAAGGTTCAAACATCTAGGCACCATGAGCACTCGTGAAGTCATAACACAAGTACACAAGGTTTTGTTCCTGAACGTCAATTAAATGTTCATATAAAACCATCAGTGCTTGATGCAGAACAATGAATTGAGGATTGGATTCCTTGGAATTACCATTGACATGCACAGACAAATTGACCAATGATTTCAAATGGAAAATAATGTTTTTATGATTGGGGACAAGTATCTTGCATAATTGAAATCTGCAGTAGAGTGGCTATTGTAAAGAATACATATGAAAAAGAAAGCACTATAGAAATCATTAGTAAAAAGACAATAGCATATTCAAACTCACCATCACATCTTTAATCAACCTATACTCTAATAAATTCATCACAATGGGAAATCTTATAGAATAGAGAGGACAGAGAATATAATTATTTTGTGAAAATTTTAAGATCGTTGGCCATAACATGGTTAACAAAGGCAACTTCCTGTAGCACAATGACCTAGTTCAATAAGACCTTAATGAAAGTAATGACCAATTGTATCGAGGAATCCCATCTTGTGTCAAATTGTATGCAAATCATGCATTCCAGCCATGTGAAATTTACTACAAATGTATGCTGGACAGTGGAGACAGCATAATTATGATAATTAGAGGATCAATTGCAAATTACCAACAAAAAATTGAAAATCATATAAATGCTTTTATGCACATAATTGGTGGCTTCTGAGGGTGTCTATAATGAGGAGACATAGGAGATCCCTTTTTTCCCCCAGAGAAAAAATTGTTTGGTCAGAGGAGGAAGATACAAGAAATAGTCCAAAAAGTTTATTGTTCATTCTACTGCCTACAAGAATTATCAGAAAAACCATTGGAAAAAATTCTTATACAATTGAGTGTATGGTGCATAAATATCTTTCTGATAAGCCAAACTATTCTTATCATTTGGTCCAGCGTAGACTGAACTTACGAATTAAACTTCACGGAAAGTGTAATATAGCATACCTCCGCCATTCACATTAATCATATCAATAGCAAATGTGCTATTCATTCGCTTTAACCACCAAATCAATGTGGTAACCCATCGTTTTGCACAAAATCCTACTTCTGAGTTGATCTTCCCAATGTTGACACTTCTTTGCAAGTCAGAGTCAGGAAGTTCCAAATTTTCAACCCAGATAACCTGAAAAGCATAGTTTCAGAAAAGTGGAATATATATATATAATCATGAATCACAAATCAGATTAGAAAAATTCAAACATACCAGTCCCTTAACCGTCGTTGAACTTTTTCTTAAATTTTTTTATTACATGAGTACATAGTTCTTGTGCTCAAACAATAAAATTTGAAAAAAAAAATGATCTTAGTTGTTTTAATCTAAAACATACTATCCAAGTACTAGCATCAAACTAATACTTTCTTCAAGAGAAAGAATTATAATGTAGACCTTGGAGTACTTGTTCAACCTCCTAACAACCACCCCAGATTGCCGCTTGCAAGAGTTCTTTCCCAGTGAGAAGTCAGATTTACGCAGAAAATAATCGTTTGATATGTCAAAGATGACCCACGTATCAGCATTGATCTCCTTAAGCAATCTTAAGAAACGAAAACTTCGTGTTTTGATGGCTGCAAATGGTATCTGGAACTCTGCATCTACCTATAATAGATTAATAGAAACTCAAGTGTAACTCCATTATCAATTGTTCTAGTGACTGAAACACTTGGAACAATGTTGTAAAGCACCAGTAGCATAAATGATTATCAGTAAGCTAAGGCAAGAAGTAACTAAGCATAAACTAAAGTAGCAGGATTTACCATCAAATTATTTGTAATCAACGTATCACCAGTGTTCAACTGCTGCAAAGTTTTAGGAGGACTATCGGAATATGCACGACGTACTATGTGAGATAGTGAAAAAGCCCAACTATTCTGGCAAGAAAGGTAAGAAACCATGTTAAAAGCTTTAGTCAGGATTTAGAAAAAGTAACAAAAGATTTGCATGAATCAAGAATTGGCAATGGCATAATTACATACCAACTCAACCATGCCGCACTAACTTCACACACCTACAGTTTTAGAAACTAATATGCGCACAACAAAAAATTATATAATTTTCCTAAATAGGCTTTAGGTGTTAGTAGCTGAAGAAAACTTCAACTATTGAACAATTACTTCAGGAGATAAGGTCACAGAGCTCAAGTGCAAGTGATATTTATATTGGTAAGAATTGTGAACTTCAACAAAACTAATCAAATTAATGTAATGTATATTGGATCAAAAGCTGACATGTCTCACCACGTCTAACATCATAGAGACCAGAACATCTGGAGCAACTGGTACATCTGCATTGTAGATGGAAAGTTCAGCTCGAACTCCGGTTGAAGGCAACCTGCGGAATACTTGTAGAATTGTCTCTTCTGGACCTATCTCATCTGAGGCTGCAATCGTAGAGAACTCTTTCAAAGTTGTCATCAGAAATTTCTCATAAGCCTCAGAGGAGAAATCAGTTGCTTCCTGGAGCTTTACAGTCTCGACCTCAATATTTTCAGTGTTAGCCGTAGGGATGGATTCTTGCAGCTGTGTTTCATCTGAGCCAGTATGAACCACATCGTAACCAGAAGCAACATCCACTGGAGATGTATTGAGATTCTGCCACAACACATTCACAAATAAAAAAAGGTTAAAAAAGTGTTTAAAGCAGGAAAATGCATCAAATATTGATAGTTACGGAAATTCATCAATATGATGCTTGATGTGCAACATTTAATCTCAAAAGGCATTGGAAAATTTACCCAGTTTAGGAGCATATGAAGAGGTAGATACGAAGAAGATGCTTTACGTATTTGTTCATGATAATTATATTTGAACTAAAAGGTGTTTGTATCAAATACATTACTAATACGTGATTACCAATATAAAGAAAATACTATATAAACGTTGAAGTTAAAGATAAGTTCTAAAAAGTGATGTTACAAATTTTGTGATATTACAAAAACATAATGTTAAGCATAAGCGTATTACAGATTTACAAAAAGGCCGCAATATTTAGTTAACACAATCACATCTACTTCTAAAAGGTTCAGCACTGTACATATAGATATTCATTAGATATGAAATCATGTCAATAAAATTTTTACAGAATCAACAACTCGATTAAATCTCGAATTAAAAAGCGTGAAAGCAATAAATCATCATCAAAATGGTATTAGACTGAAATAGTGCGATAAATGAAGGATTTCTATCCATTAAACATTAATTATGCTCGAATGCAATCACCTCATAACTCCATGAACATAATAATGACGGAAATCAACATCTAAGTGTTGTAGAAATCATGTTAAAACAAAATTTAACTAAAACTACGAGTTATATTTTATATCTCTGCACGATTTAACCAAATTAGTAAGAAAATACAGCAAAAATCGAGGCATAATAATGACCATTTGCAACAAAATAAAGAGAGAGTGATATCTACCTTGTTATCTTCGTCTTTTCGATCATCCATTTCTCAGCCGCTGTAGGAAACACCAAATCAGTATTCAGTATCAGTAATTTCAAACGACATATAACACTCTGCAGGAACTTACACGTATCATACAAAACTGAAGCACACACGCACAAAACACACACATACACCGAAAATCGAGAAATGTGAAAATTATACCTCAATGCAATACAAAATCGAGATTTCTAGCGATACTCTGCGCTACATTTACTTGCTAACAAGCACGAAATAAGTAAAAACAGTAGAGACGAAGCGCAAATATGTTTCGAGAAAGTATAGACGATTGAAGGGAGAGAGAGAGGGGGGGGGGAGAGAAAGCGTGTATAATCCCGAAGATGTTAGTCTGAAAGTTTTAGAGGGAGAAACCGAAATGATCTTTTTGGAAGAGAGGTGTTGCAGGTGACTATTTAAAAGAAATGTTAATTTGTTTAAAGGTGCGTTTGGTTTGTGTTTTCGAAATACTCCGTAATTTATTTATTTTATATAGTAATGATTTAATCATTTATATTTAAATTGTATAATTACATTTATGCACTGAGAGAAAATAGAATAAAAGCAGTCAACATTTATCTAAACTCAGGAGCGCTATAAACTTAGATGACCGTGTTGTGTATTATCGTCTTAAACATATTGTTTCCATAATTTTGCATTTTCTCCTTTTTATTTTTTTTAATTAAAAATAAATTTTAGTTCAATTTTGTAGTATTCTCTTTCTTTTGGCTGCTTTAAAATTAAGAGAGAATAAAAGTTCCATATTTCAAGTTCAAAGTTTAAATGTTCCCATAAGCAAAAAGCTATTAATGAAATGCATAACAAGAAAAAACATTGACAAACACATTGTTATTCATGATATACATATGCAAATAAATTTATCAATAAATATTGTTAAAATAATTATCATATATTATATATCTACAAGATTGTGCAAAAAAAAAAGTAACCATTTATTGTGAGAATTTTGTGCAAATTTTATTAATGAACTATACACAATAAATAAAATATTTTTCTTTTACTACTCTCTTTGTTCTTACATAAGAGAGATATTTATCTTTTAATATCGTATTATTCGCGAATCCTATAAATTCATATGTAATATGAAAAGTAAAAGTTCAAAAGTTTGACAATAAGATACATTTTTCTTTGTTTTCCCACGATATTTTACTTTAAAATTATTAAAATAATAAGTTTTATTTCAATTTTAAATTATAAAATTTCAGAAATAATTTATTTTATATAAAATAAAATATATTTTTAATTTTAAAACGGAGGGATTACTACTTTATATTTATCGTATTTAGTGCACAACTCAACACTATAACCAAGGGGATGATATATTTTACAAGGAATATTAATGTTATTTAGTAGTTAAAAGTAGTTATTTCATTTATAAACATTTTCAAGCGAACCGAAGAAGGCACCAGGGATTGGGATTAAGTCGGTTCAACTGTTCAAGACAGAGAAAATCTTCCCCTATAAGTTTCTATCTGACAAGAGCGGGAATAGGTGTTGATCGTGCGTCTCTTCGCGCCACTTCCTTCCGTTTCCAACTGACAGCGAATTAATGATGCCAATGACCTGCCACGTGAAAATCACGTTGAATCCTTTTTTACTACTACGTATTAGAATGGTGTGTGTTAATTAATTAAGAATTCACTAAAAATAACTCGATTCCACTCCATTATCTAAATTAGGAGCGCATATAAAATAAAAAAATTCGATTAAATTGAGTTTAAAAAAATCAAAAACTAATGATTTGTAATTTAAAAAAATTAATACATAATTGGATGGCTTTGGTTTTAAACTTAAAAAAATTGAAACCAACCGTTTCAAATTTAATAAATGTTAATATATATATATATATATATTATTATATTATATATACATATATATATATATTATATAATGTTATAGTTATTTTGTATAATATCATTAATATTTTAAGTTTATAAAAGTTTAATAATATTATCTTACTATCACTACTTATTTTTTCATATAAATAATAAACTCATGTCAGTTATGATAAATATTACAAAGTTTTAAATATTAATAAAAATATAATTATAAAAATTTTATACTATTAATATTAAAATTACAATATTTATATATCATGTTAATGTATAAAAAATTTTGATCTTAAAATCGACTTGGTACTATATAAAACTGAAAACAAAAAAATTAAATAAAAATGGTCAATTTTAATTTTATTACTTTTATAATCAAACGCGTCGGTCTAGTTACTTTTTAAAAAAAAAAAATCAACTAAATCGACCGTTCTCCGTTCTCCGGCACTAATCTAAATAGTCGGTTTACATAACAAATTAACAATATAGAGTAACATTTCTTTTAACTATAAAGTAGGGTATTTATGACCTAATTAAGACTAGCCGGTCTATATTAACACAACGTTAATAAATTCAAGAAATAATATTGTAAGAACGAAAAATATATTATTGACATTTTGTAATATTTAATAATACATTTTGACAACAAAAATAATTTATAATAAAAATTATTACTCTGACGTATGACTCGTGACAATATCACTTTTAAATAAATTAACATTCTTAACAAAATGAGCTATAGATTTTGTTTGTTGTAAATTACGTTGATAACTTTTGAAGTAAGGTGACATAAGATTTTTAAATTTATATCATTCAATAATGTGGCGTGAAATTTATTTTTAATAAAAATATTAAATAAAATTATAACACATAATTCATGAAGTGAAATTATTGAGCAATTGTGCGGTAAAATGCTTTCAAACAAAGATATTTTAGATTTTTCAAAAATAGAGTTTTAAGACCTTTCTTTTTGCAACGCAACAAAGTAGTAGATCAACGTGAAAGTAAATGTACATGAATCAATAAACTGTTTCAAAAATTAACATGATCAGTACTGAATTCTAAATTATATAAAATTTTACAAATAAAAAGTGAAAATATACTTGTCTTGATGTGTTTCCTCTCCTTATTGGATGATATTTATTTGAACTATATTTATTGGTTTCCTTAGTTTTATTAACTTTTCTTTAAAAAATGGATACATGTAATATTACAATCATGATTATCAACAAAAATTTGTATAAAAGGTCAATTTTAATCTCAAACCGAATAGATATATTAGACGAATACAATTAATTTGAAAAAACAAAAAGTAAAAAGAAACAGAGTAAACAAAAGCACAGTTAGAAAATCAAAATACAAAACTTAATGCAAGCAGTGGAGGATGTAGAATTTTACGATGTGGGTGCACAATAATTTTTAAAATTTAAGGTAGGGAACCTAAAAAAAATTAAAATATTAAAAAAATATAAAAACGTGAAGAAAAAACTCATAAATATTAAAAAAGAATAATACCAGCCTGTAATAAATTTGATTAATTGAATTTTATAGTATTAAGTTACAAATTGTATAGTTTTGTTGATATGGGACAAATTTTATAGTAGTAAAATCATATTATACCCAGGACAACATTTATAGTTCTGTTGGTTTCAAAAAGAAAAAGAGCTGTGCTAAGGAAAAAATACAAAAAAGGAAAAGAGCTTAGGCAAGAAGTGCCCGTGAGGGTTGAACCTTAACCCTCTTGTACATATAATGAGCAAAAACGACCCCAACCAAGTCAACTACGAGAAGAGGCGATGAATTTTGATAAATACAATATATTTATTAATGTGAATAAATGTTGAGCAATAAAAAAATGATTAAAATTTTTAAAATTACTTAACAAACTTATTATTTTCTAAACATAATTTATAAAATAATTTAGTACTATATTAAGAAATTGTTATTATGTCACTACTTGTATATTATATATAATAAGCCTTTTTAATGTAATTTTAGGCATTTATACTTTATGTAACCAAAATAAAACTGAAAAAAAAAGCATTTTAATTATGTGAATAATACTAGTGACATAGAAGTATAAATTTATCTTTAATAATGCACGTGTGTTCAAAAAGTAAAAATATATATTTAACTATATTAAGATAACAATGTAAATTTTTACTAAATCAATTTGTTGCAAATTTCACCTCCTAAAATATTTTGTATCAAAAACACAGTGAGCCAGTTAATTTTTATTTATTATATTAACTCCCTTGCAAAAAGTATAGAAAAAAAATATAAGTGTTAATTTTATTTTGTTATTATTTACTTTTTTGAAGAAAAATATGTAGTGTAATTTTCTTAAAATTTTAATTTGTAAATAGTAGTAACATTGTAAATCCTTTTCAAACATTGTTAATGCCATGTCTCATATGTCTCCCTATCTAAACTAAATTTTATGTGACCAAGACAAAATAAAAAAAATTATAGTATTAGCTTTTTAATTATGTGAACAATAGTAAGGACTTATAAATTTTATTATCATTGAAATCTTTTTTTTTGTGAGGAGTTAAAATAAATTAAGCAAAACAACATATATATATATATATATATATATATGTTTAGTTAGAAAAAGTAAAGTTGTCTCATTTTACCTAAAAACTAAATTGTATATAAGGTTTGTAAGAAATAATCAAATCGAAATGTTTAAAAAATATATATATACTGAGACATCCTTCCATAACATTGTTTATGTTATACAAAAATTTATTTTTCCTTTATTTTAGTAAAAAAATTATATAAAATAGTGCACATTTTTTATAATAATTAAAGATAAAATTTAAATTTTAAACAACATATTTATTAGGCAAAACATAAAATAAGTGATTGAAGAAGAGAAATATTTTAACAGTTATCATAATTATCAAATAATAATTTTTTTAATAATGGACCTTTCAAATGCATATTTCATAGTTACCTTCGATACCCTTTATATATTATGTCATCCAAATTTTATATAAAAAATTTGTAATAGTATTTTGATTATGAGAATAACCATAGTGGCTTAATGTTTTTAAAAATGACATCTTTTTTTGTTTTATAAAAAATTATAACAAAAATGCATAAAAAAATATTGAAAACATTAAATAAAATGAGTAAAAAGTAACATTAATTTCGGGGGCTCGGACACTATATATATATATATATATATACATATATATATATTCTTACAAACAATTAAGAATTTGCCACATCAGTTTTTTTTTTAACCCCACGCATTAAGTAATAAACTCTCACTTATCAAGTTCTTAGATTTATGATGCAGGTGCTGTATCACACAATGCAATAATAAAATCGAACTCCAGTTAACACTCCTTGCAAAAATATTCCGCACAGACCATATAGTTATATAAAACACTCCCTACCAAATTGATTTGAAATTTTTTATTCTACTCCGTATCTCATTCCCCTCTGGAGTTGTCACGTCATTTTAGAACTTTAGATAATATAAAAAACAAATTTAAAGAATCTACGTGTTATTTATAAAAAACGATGAAATATAAGATGGAATATCGAATGAAACCGAACATCTGTCTTGTACAAAATTCTAACAAAGTTTGTATCGTTATTATGGTCATTTATTATACATATAGATATGTGTATATAAGAATTAGATTTAATTACTTTTAATAAATAAAAACTGTCTTATTTTGTAAATAAGAATATGTCAAACCGCAAACGATACATTTCATTCTACCATGGTCCGGAGATCAATATAAAATCTTTCGGTAAGTGGCTGGCCATGGGTCATGGGTGTTTCCTAGTTCCCATCCAATCCTCATTTCTGGTGGCGTCTCCCAATCGACAAAACGCGTCCGGTAACAAATTTAATTAAACGAAGTATTATTTATATATGTCATCAGTTTTAAATTATTCTTTTCATTAACAAAACTCGTTCTATTTGGTGATTTGTTTCCCAATAAATGTGAATACAAGGTGAATAAAAATGGTATGTCAAAACAAATATAATACTATTTGTTGGGTGGTATATTATTCCACATTAACTAGATAGTCTATGTACTTGTCATTTATATATAATAGCATCACATTTCTTTCAATAAAGGTGTTGTTTAAAATAAAATAAAATCGTAAGAGTCAATCATTACTTGCCCAAATTGGACAATATCTTATGCAAAATGGTTTTTAGTGGCACTAACGATAATACAATTAATCGGTGTTTATTTGTCAAGCATTTTTAATATTTCTAACGGGTTCCTTTTGCTGATATTACTCTATAAAATCTAGAGTGTGAACTCCCATTTGCCAAGCCAAAGCATATCCAGCTCATGTTTGGAGAAGCTGTATGAGTACTATAATAATAAATATTAAAATTATAATATTGTTTTCTTACATATTTATTTTTCATTGCTAGGTGATTCGATGATTCTGATTTTTTATTTTATGTAACTTTTTGAAACCAACAACAGGTCGATAGATTTCATATATTAAGATAAATATAATCCGTGTTTTAAAGTCAATATAAGAGCTCGTTGAGTTTAAGATGATTAGGGCCGGTTCTTTTTCTACAAAGTTTTGTTAAATACTAACTTATGTAACTTTTAGTCATTGTTTGAGTGTTGGTTTTTTTTTTTTATATCACTAAAATTTTATTTAAAGTCAAAATATAATAAGTAACTTTTAACTTTAACTTATAATTTAAAACTTGAAAATAACGGGTTTTAAATCATTTTATCCCTGAGATTTAGATTCAATCTTAATTATTGATAATTTCTCGTGATAAGCAATCTCTAGGCATGGTATTACTCCAAAATAACATGATGATAATATATATTTAAAATATAAAAATTATTTTAAATATCGTGATTTTAAAAATACGTATTTAATTTTGAAATATATAAAACAATAATCAGTAGTGACAAACTTTGACCAACGGAGAAATGTTTGTACTATAGATAGGAAATCAAGAAAATGTAAAATCCAACTTCACATAAATTAATAGATACGTGATACAGACCACGAGTCTTTGGCCTAACTTGGCAAAACTCACCGGCTCAATTTTTCTCCACCCGGTTTCAGTGGTAAATCTCATTTTTCTTTGTAATGTTCAAATCTTTTCCCATGTTAAGATTTTTAATATTACAAAATCATAATAATAATAATAATATCGTGAAAAAAAATGTGATACATGATACATCTAGAGTAGAGAAAATAACAACCTATAGTTTGTTATGAATTGTGAGATTCGAACTTTAGCAACCCATATGACTTTTGTATGTGAATATTTACAATATAAAATTTTAAATATGTGCCATCTAATAGTCAAGAAATTTTCGGACAAGATGAATATTTTATTATCTAAGTACTTTTTTGTAGTTTGCAAGCCCTCTTCATTACAGTCACTATAATTCCTTAAATTTATTTTATGCTAATGAGTATATTAATGTTATAATTATTATTATCGATGCAAACATATCCCATCATCAAGCTAATATAGAGTATATTATTTCTGATATTATCAATATAAGCGAGACCCGTGAGCAATATTTTACATCAAACTGATATTGAATATATTATTTATAAAATCATCAATAGGACTTGCGACTAATATTGTAAAAAATATTAAATGAACTTAAATATAGTATTTTGATGATAATTTAGACGAAAATAATCCAAATATATCAGGCTGTAAAGGTGCCTAACACCTAAAATAAAATTAATCACATTTTTTTCTAATTTATATAATAGTGCCTGTGGGAATACAAATTTGTTTATGTTTCCCATTAAACATTGAATCCCACCCAATTGACATCAATATACAAATAGATTTTGAATAATGTAACATGCTATATATCACGGTACACAAAAGAAAATAAAAAATGTTATAATGCTTTACATGCACTATACAAATTTTTAATGCCAACTGTGCAGTTGCCAGATCAAGGTAGTACATAAAAAGGGAATGCACCCAAAAGAAACCCATTTCTTTCTGATTTCTTGATTGTTCTCAAATCAAAAATCCAAAAACTCAAAGCTCAACAAACCAACAACAGCAAAAACCATCTTCCAGATTATCTTTCTCGAAAACAGTGATGATTTGGAGAAATTAATTAACTCACTAAATGGGTCCAACTCAATCTCCCAAACTATTTTTCTTCATCTTTTTTATGTTTTTTATTTTTGGGTCATCATCATCTTCTTCCTCTGATGCGACAAACTTGGTGTTCAAAGGATGTGCTAACCAGAAATTCCAAGACCCAAATGGCATCTACACCCAAACACTCGATACCCTTTTCAATACACTGAAATCCCAAGCCTCCGGCAACAAATTCTTCCGAACCACCGCCGGCAGCGGCGATTCCGCCATTGTTGGGCTGTTTCAGTGCAGAGGCGACCTCTCAAACTCGGACTGTAGCAGCTGCGTGAGCAAGGTTCCGAAGATGTTCGACAGACTCTGCGGCAACACAATCGCAGCTCGAATTCATCTAAGCGGGTGCTATATGAGGTACGAGGTGGTGAATTTTAAGGAGGTGGGAGGTTCGGAGTTGCTGTACAAGGTGTGCGGGTCGACTCGGGCGAGTGGGAGTGGGTTCGAGGAGAGACTCAGCTCGGCTCTTGGGGAAGTTGAAAAGGGGGTGGTGAGTGGGAATGGGTATTATGCGGGTGGGTATGAGTCGGTTTATGTGTTGGGTCAGTGTGAAGGTGATTTGGTTGGTGGGGATTGTGTGGATTGTGTGAAGATCGCTGAACAGAGAGCTAAAAGTGAATGTGGGAACTCTATTTTGGGACAGATTTATCTTCAACAGTGTTATATTACCTATAAATATTACCCAAATGGAGTAACAGGTGGGAGTACATTACCATCAGGTATATTCTTTTTTCAATTAATTAGGTCTATTTTTTTTGGTAGAGTTGTTTTGTTAATTTTGTTAGATTCCATATGTTTTGCCATATATATTGATAACAGAAGTGTTTAGTGTCCGAAGAAAACTAAACCATCATTTAATAAATTAATTAAAAGAAAACGAGGAATAAATTATTAACGGTCGCTTATTTACATTCAACATTCATTTTGAGACCATATTTTTTTATTTAGAGCTATTATTTTTTGTGAGTCAAAAAGTAGGGTTTTGACAATAATTGTGTCTTGGAGCCGGAATTTAGCAATTCCATTAGCCTGCTCTGATTAATGCTTCATCCGTAGTATTTCATTCGATCTTTGAAGTGTCTCTGTACAATTTTCTTGTTATAATAATAATCATCATCATCAAAATCATATTAGCTAGTTATATGAGTACGTCACAACCGGTAGGTATATTCTTTTTGTTAAGTAATCAGTTAGTTAATTTCAATAAAATAAAATAAAAATGAAACAGATAAACTAAAAGTGTGCGAAGAAACTAAACCAACATTTAGTAATTCTTTTTTTCCTTTAATTATTGGAGGATTATTTTTGTTAATCATATATTAGGGTCTTGACCATAACTGTGCTGTCTTTAAGATTGGAAGTGAGCAATTCCGATTCCACTTTACCAATACTCTATCTCTTCCATAAAAAAAACAATATTTCAACTTATGACGATTTTTAATTTTGTATATTTGACTAATAATTACATGTAACAATAATAAATTTTTTCCATTGTATTTATTATTATGAATGTTTAATTAAAGATCATATAAGAAAATTGTAATGGCAAAATTTGAAAATTGTGATATTATAATGAAAAAATTATGCAAATGTTGTTTTTTTTAAAATAAATTTTAGTGTCATGTTAGGCTTTTTTTAGAACAGAGGGAATAATAATTATTTCATTTGTTTCATTCATCCTAGAGAGCAACACGTGTTTCTACGATTATTAAATTCAAAAATAACAATTCAAAGAAAATACATGACAAGTTGAACAAATTATGAAATGCCACTCACAACAGTGGAGCACATTTTAGAAATGAGTCCTGTAGTTTGACTACTTTTTGGTCTTATTAAATTTATGTATATTCTTTCATTATCAATTGCCTTGTGAGGATTTGTACCCCTAGGATTATCCAAATGTTTGGATTATACGCTATCTGTCCATTTATGTTAGTCGTTTTAGGAGTTTTTTGTACATACCAAGGAGAGTATTTATTAAGATAATTAATAATGTTATATTCCATTAATACCCTTTTATCTTTTGGAAAACTCAATGAACTTGTAATTTAGAAAAAATAAACAGTAGAGTTAATGAAGGATAAATTGGGAAAATAGGCAAAAGACAACTTCCTTAAGATGATAAATGACTATCATTAAGAGATTCAACAACATTTTTAATACGTCTATCATAAATAAATTGAGGGGCTATACAACTACTAAAAAAATGGTCGAATTACAATAAATTAAATATGTGTGTGTATATATATGTGTGCGTGCATTCGCGCTTGCGTGTCTGTGTGGACTGTGTGTGTGTATGCTCGCTTGCGTGTCTGTGTGGACTTAATTAGAGGGTTCATTAGTGTATGGGTGTTTATTTGCTGTAGAAACAGGAACAAGGATGGGAACAGATAAAGGGATGGGGCATAATACACAAAAGACAGTTGCAATTGTGGTGGGAGGGATAGTGGGTTCAGTTCTTTTTATTGCTTGCTTGCTGGTTCTTAAGTCAGCATTTAAGAAGAAATCTGAGCCCAAGTATTATTATGGAGGTTGAGGCAAAGGTTAGTCCTTTTGTTCCCCTGATCTCTTATTTTCTTCTCCTTATCTTTTAGTTATATATTTTGTAATTTAGAGGGTTTGTTTTGATTTTAATTTTATTGAAAATCAACAAAATAATGAAAAATCATATGAAATTCTAAATACTTGTTTTATTAATGTAGGTTAATTGCAGAGATTTTTGGGCAGGGGATGACTATATGATGGGTTGCAAAGTTAAAGGTAAAAAAGATAAAGAAATGATGGTGGAAGAGAATAGAAGATATGAGAGCTTTTTCTTAGTCTCCAAGTTACAACTTTTTTTTTTTGTTTTTTGAATTAGCTTTTTTCATTACTATATTGTAGATTAAAGTTTAAAAATCTCTCCTATAGGTTGATTTGTAGTCTGTGATTATAATAGTTTCTGCTTTGTTTGAAACTGAATGTACATTCACATTTGGAAGGAAAGTCATATATACTAAGTATGAATCAATATATATGGAGTATTTTACATAAAAAACTATTCTTATTCAACTACTTGTACTGGGTGTGATTAATTTTCTGCATACTTTTCTAAGAGATTGAAAAGAAGAGAAAGCTTGATAAGGTTACGAAATTTGTAGGGGAGGGACCCTTTTCTCCTTTAGATAGATAAGGGTCCCAATTCTTTATTACCATCAATTAATCATCTTTCTTTTGATATACAACAATGTTGTCTTTTTGAGTCATTAATCACTTCAATGGTAATGAAGTGCCAAATACTGGTTGGTACAAATCTATTCCAAATCTTTTATTTTTTTCATTTTTCATTTTTGGGGTTGAGTCGATTCTTTTAAATTTGAAATAAAATTGTTTGGTATTGTAACACATATCACAACAAATATCGTAACATTAAATTTTTACTATTAAATTTATTTTGAAACTCGAGTGTTGTGGATTTCGTGGTAAATTTAATAATAAAATTTTTTTAATGCGAGTTTTATTATAACATATGTTGCGATATGAAGTGAAACTCAATTTAAATTGTGGTATGATAACATAGATATATGGTAGTGTATTATGATCGATATTGTACTACAGCTTAATCTTCAGATTTACTTCAAAATTTTCAAAATATACTTTGTATTAGTTGAGTCTAACTGTGTATTTAAAGTTTTGAACATCCTGACATTATTTAATTCTGTTGGCAAATAATATTTTTAACGTGCATGCATTATTCTTTAACTAAAGGAATTGTGTCCTTTAGTTATACTGTCAACATCTTTAAATTTATATAATTAAATTATATGAATATACATGTTGGCGCTGACACATACTACATGATAGGATGAGCAAAAAGCTTGGTGCAAACTGCAAACAAATATCTTTGTTAGTGGCTGCATGCCAATAATTGTGTCACCAGATTTTAGTTCGTATCAATAAGATTTGGGCCCATTGTTTTAGGTTGACACTTCCAATTCTTTTATGCCAATAGTTTGGCAGTTTGTTTTGAATTCATGGTTCAAAAGATTTAATATTGACGAACTAAGACTAAGACAATTGCACATATTAACACAAGTAGAAGAATTTTGGGACTTTAAACAATTTCCTTGTGTCTTTTATATTTTTGTTTCAAAGTTTTATGTTTAATGTCATTACAATATCTGTTTTAGAATTCAATAGATATTTTTACTTTACATTAATTAAATTATAAAATTGTGTAGTTCAAAAAGTAAAATTTTAAATAATAGGTTTAAAATGAAATATTATAAAATACTTCAAAATTACTGAAATTATTTTTAGGTTCATATATATTCTTATGAAATTATATTCTGACCCAAAAGGTACCTAGTTGATCATGATTCATTAAAGCATATATTTTTCCAATCTTTCCTCCTTGTATTAACTAAATTATTATTACACGTTACTCCAACAATTCTCACTATATGACGTGTGATATAGTGAGAAAAATTATATTTTTGTTGCGATGGGAGTAGAGGTGGCACTAGGAAGGAATAGATAGGGGATTTTCAAAATTTTTATTATCATATTTAAAATTTTATAATTATTTTATATATATCATATATTATTTTTTACATTTCATCCACTTCGATCGAATTTTTTTTTCTTGGGTCCTCCTAATTCCACCCGTGATGACTGTGAGGCGATCCACATTGTCCACGACCCACGATCCAGTCCAAACTTTGCGTTAATACTGCTTGCTAGGATTTTTCAAACTCATGTATATTTCTTTAAAACAGATTTTGATCCAAAAGATTTAACCTAATAAGTCATATATGTCTTCTATATTTATTTCTTACTTTCGACATTATTGTCACATTATTGTTTCAACATAGATTATTTTTAAATAAATATATGTGTGTGTGTTGTTTAATTTATATAATTAGGAGTGTGCAAAATTTTCAATAAATATTGAACCGGTTTGTTTTTGACATTTTTTAGCCAGTATTTACTAGTTATGCGGGTACAATTTGTCATCTAATTTTTTCTTGATATTTATTGAACACAGTACCGACATCGGTACTTGTAACAAATAATTATTAAATTATTTTTATACTTATAAGATTATTTATTATACTAATAATCTAATTAATAAACAAATTAGTATATTATATTAATTAATTAATATTTTATAATTAACTTCAAATTTTAAAATATTTAAATATATATAAATAATATTGATAACAAATTTGATAATAATTTAAATACTTTTTTTTTGATAAAAAAGTTGTGAGTAATTGGTATAAAATCGGTTTTTATCAACACTATATCGTTATCAAACTAAAAATACCAGTACCAAATATTGTTATTTTAGTACTAATATCGGTATTCTAAATTTGACAAATCCAATAATTAGCACAATTTTTTTGCTGATGCACACCTATATATAACCAATGAAATTATAAGATTTTAAAGACATATTATACCAAAGGAAAACATAAATAATTTTGAAAGGAAGGAGGGAGGATTATATTTTACACCCAAAACGTGTCATTATTAACATTACTATTTCATTAATTTACCAAATAAAAAAAATGCAATTCATAAATTATTATAGAAAAATACTTTTAAAATTTTTTCGGTCAATACATTTTTTTATAAATAATTTATGTCCAATTAAAGATAGTTTTAACTTTTTTTGTACAATTTATATTATTAAGTTACTATATAACTATTTGATATTTTATGTACTATTTACAATGAAATTTTGTTAAACAAATAATAATATTATACATAATAACAAAAAAACATAAATTTAATATCAATAATTGAAAGTAATTATATTAGATCAAAATTATTTTGCAATATAGTACTCGATCACACGTTCGCCAAAAATAGTACCAGAACAGGCCCATCCCCGGAGCCCGGAGCCCAGAGCCCAAACCCCTTTATCTCCAACCCGTTGTCTACCTTTAAAACCCCAAATCCTTACAAAACCCTGCAACTCTTAACAATCACTCCAATTCTCCGATCTCCATCGTCTCCTTCTCCAATCCAATGGCGGTTAGAAAAGGTACAGTCTCTCTTCCTGACAATAACAAGAACCCGGGAATCCTTTCTAGGGTTTCCTCCACCATATCCGAGTCTCCGATAGTTTATCGTGGCAAGGCTGTTGCCGCCGACGCGGGCTTCATCGTCAAAAAGCTCCTCAAGAGCACCGGAAAAGCCGCCTGGATTGCCGGAACCACCTTCTTGATCCTCGCCGTGCCTCTCATCATCGAGATGGATCGCGAACAGCAACTCAACGAGCTCGAGCTTCAGCAGGCTAGTTTGCTAGGTACGCCCGCCGTCTCTCCACAAAAGTGAACGGAATCAGGTCACGGGAAAAGCTGAATTTCTTTTTTTAGGGCTTATTTACTTGGTCTTGATCCTGTGTTACTAGGATTTTGTTCTTGTTACTGTGGTTGAGGAATTGATGAAATTTGGTTTTGGGGCTATTATAGTCCTGATAATTGATAATTTCAATGTATTGAATATTAAGTAAATTAATGTTTCGATTTGGAGATTAATAGTTTTGCTTACTGTTTAGGATTGAATTCATTTTGTGCCAATTTTATATCTCTTTGTTCTGTTTAGAATTTCTAAATCTCCATTATTTTTCTGAATTCTTCTTACCTAAATACGCCATAGACAATTCACACACAAACTATTTTCTTAAAAAGCTTGGCTGAAAGGATACAGCTTGACGGTACATTTTAGCAACTGCAAAATTGTTATGTTCAAAACGCACTTGGAATAATCAAATTCAAAGTTCAATTTTTCATGGATTAGTTGTACAAATATAGATGAGCTTATAATTTATATATGTAACAGAGAGCATTTATTTTTGTATTGAATCAAAACCATCTTAAGTGGTTTGAAACACTGTTTTAGAAGTCCTCCCCTAATTGGATTTGTCCCGGTCTAGGCACTAGGCGGTTATCTTTCGCTTAGTTCCTAGCGTATAAGTTTGCCTAATTCTGACTAATACTGTATAATTCTCGTCTAGACGTTAAGCCCTCCTTTTATTGCCTAGATCTGCATAACATATTTTAGGTCCTACTAGATACGCCTAACATCTTTTATAAGTTGGCTTGAAATAATATCCAGTTAATATACTTACTGTCTAAGCTCTATTGAGCAAAAGATAAGGCATGAAAGTATTGGTAGGATATAGATAATCTTTTTTGACAGTTTGACACCATACAACTTGAAAGTGGTCACTGATAAGATTGCGATCCTCTTAACATTTCATCCTCCTAAACATTTTTTTCTTGGATTATATGTTAAACAGTGAGTCCAATTACAAATACACAGTTGATTAGACAGTGAGTACAAGTACTCAAAAACCTTTATAGATTTTTCTGTTGAGAAAACAATCTATCCAAGACACCCATATGTCGGTCTACATCAATATCCGGGTAGCAAACTTCCAATCCAAGTTAAGCCCATCATCTTCTTCTTTAGGTTGTGGTATTTCATCTTGATGGTCACATTTCATGAAAAGTATCGTTGTGTGCTCGTGGGATCGATCCAACGAGGTGATTTTGGTTTCAAGGAATTAAGATATGTCAGACTTGACATTGCCAAAGAATACTCCCTGACAACTAGTTTGAACAAAGATATAATGATTCAAGTGCAATTAAATTTCCCAACAAGGATGTTGTAAGGCTGGAAAGGATGTTATGAGATGAAAATTAAGATATTGAAGTGAATTAGGCTTCCCAACCAACAACCAAAGTCTTTTCTTGAAACTTCTTCTCTGACATGAAAATGGTTCAGTAGATATTCAGGATTCAATTACTTCAATCTCCCGCCTTTTCACAATTAGCATGACAGAGGCTTGGCAATAAACAGTTATATGTTTAAGAGGAGCTTTTGCCTTTTCTTTTTCCCCTTCCCATGGTATGTTTGTAGGTAAAAGCATATATAGGATGGACAACAATTGAATTAAGAGGACTCTATATGTTGATTTGAATCTAATCAAACAATATGCTTAAAAGCTGGGCGATGAACAATCTAACAAATTTCCTTCTTTCCTTCTGGTTTCAAAGAACTAGCCAAAACACTACATTTATATTGTACTAGTATCATTTATCCTTACCAATATTTTTTTTTCCTTCTCCCTTTCTTTTTTAAAAATTTGTTCCCTCCCAAGTTGCTTTAAACGGCTTTGATAAGTCTTGACATTAATAATACCATAATACTAGCCAACCGGTTTACAGGCAGCAGATTAAGAAGCAGCCGACAAGTTGCTCATACCTATGTCAAAAGTTTGACCTTTTTCCTGTGGGCCCTGATCTCAATTTTTGGTCCAACATTCTTATAGACTACACAAATACTACGTATAAAAAGTATGTACAGCATATTACACACATAAAAATGTATGTACAGCTTGGGTGTTGTATTGCTCCTTCAATTGTCAACCAAAGGGGCTATGACAAAAAGGTTAAAATGCCAAGTGGATCTTTATGATATAGATATACGAGAGCTTATCCAATCTCTATATTTTTGACCAATTGTTTGAAGACTTGTTCAATAAAACACGAGCCAAATGGGACAAGTTCACTATAAATGGAATTCAGTTGGCTCATTTCTAATTGAAGCCCACAAAATTTCCACATCAAAGAGATAAGTAATGAAAACCTTCTTGAGCACAATTAGTCTTCGGTATCCTCCTCAATTTAGCTGCTGCATCTTCATCATCATCATTTTACTTCTTGTTCCTCATTCTTTATGTGATGAAAGCACAATTGAGCTTGAGAACAAAATCACTTCTTGTTTAATCCAGCACAACATCAATAACTTCACATTATACTCTTCTAAAAATGGTTCCAATGATGTCTATCATGAGCTTCTCAATTTTTCCATACAAAATCTTCGGTTTGCGGGATCTTCTGTTCCCAAACCCGTCGCCATTATAATTCCAGAAAGCAAAGAAGAGCTTGCCAACAATGTTTTATGCTGCCGTGAACACTATCTGACAATCAGGGCGGTCTGGAGGACACAGTTATGAGGGGAGTTCATGGGTTGTTTCTGATGGAACTTCATTTGTGGTTTTTGACATGATGAATCTTGATCGTGTTTCGGTTGATTTGGAAGCAGAGGTTGCATGGGTTGAAGGCGGAGCAACACTTGGCCAGACTTACTACGTCATCTCCGAATCAAGTAGTATTCATGGCTTCCCTGCTGGAGCCTGCCCTTCTGTAGGGATTAGTGGCCACATTTTGGGAGGTGGGTTTGGGTTTTGGTCGCGAAAATATGGGCTTGCAGCTGATAATGTGGTGGATGCTCTCCTTGTGGATGCCGAAGGACGTCTATTAGATAAGGAAGCAATGGGAGAAGACGTGTTTTGGGCGATCCGAGGCGGTGGTGGCGGAAACTGGGGAGTGGTTTATGCTTGGAAGATTTGGTTAGTAAAATTTCCCAAAAATGTAACCGTTTTTAGTGTACCTAGACCCGATGGCGCAAAATATAACGTGGCTAATCTTGTTTACAAATGGCAACATGTAGCTCCTGCGCTAGAGCATGAGTTTCATATATTCTGTTGTTGGTACTGGCTTTTCTCAACCTCAAGGATTATCCATAAGGTTTCTTGGACTTTATCAGGGTCCAAGAAGTGAAGCCCTGGAGATTTTAAATAGTAAGTTTCCAGAACTAGGAATTGTTGAAGAGGAATGCAAGGAAATGAGTTGGGTCGAGTCGGTTCTTTACTTTTCGGGTTTGAATGGTGTAACTGGATCGACCATTGGGTTGAAAGATGGGCAATGGAGATCAAGATCATATTTCAAGTCCAAATCGGACTACTTGCGAATCCCAATGCCGGTTACAGGGATAAACAAAGCAATTGAGATACTGAAGGAACAGCCAAAAGGGTATATCATACTTGAACCTTATGGTGGTACGATGGATAAAATAAGTAGCAAATCAATTGCATTTCCTCATAGAGAAGGTAACATTCTGATAATTGAGTATGTTGTGTTATGGAATGAAACGGATAATGCTAGTGGAAAAACCAAAATTTACATGGATTGGATAAGAAAATTTTATGATTCGATGACACATATGTGTCATCGAATCCAAGGGCCGCTTATGTTAACTACATGGACTTTGATGTAGGTTTGATGGAAAGGATCGACACTGCTACTACTAGTGCAATATCTGCTGTTGAGATGGCTAGAGTTTGGGGGGAGAAGTATTTTTTAAAGAATTATGAGAGATTAGTTAAGGCGAAAACTCGTATTGATCCATCTAATATTTTTAGGCATGAACAAAGTATACCTCCAATGTCATCATACCTTGCAATGATCTCAACTTGTAATGGTAGGTTGGAGTTGAAAATTGAACTGTCCTGTAGACACACAAGTTGTGAATAATTTTTTTCGTTATTAATTATTTATCTATTTAGTTTTTGTTCGTTCGTTACCGTCCAATAATATATCAGTAACAGATAGTAATGAGTATGATATTGGCCTGGCAGCAGCGAGGGATACGGTGAATGTAGTATCAATGGACATATTCGTAGCAATAGAGACGGTGATTTAACGACCTTATGCACCTTTTGTCACAAAAAGACGCCGTAGAACTTGGTTACGTAGACTTTTTAACTTAAATTTTAGATTCTTTTGTAACCAAACAAAAAAAATTAGATTTTTTAAACTCTGACAATATAATTTACACCACAATAATCTAAACTTTTTAAAATTTAGGTTAAAATAAACAAGGGCATAAAATAACATAGATTTTAATTCCTCAAAAAACTCTTAATAAGATGCCTTTTCGAAAGAACAAGAGCTGAATGGAAGAGAAAAAAGAAAGCATAAATATTACTCCTTACGTTCTAAAATTAAATATACATTTTAGTTCACATAAAATAGTTATGTGAAAATTAATAATTCAAAATTGAAGTAAAATATTTTAACTTTTAATAACTTTGAAGTGAAATATAATGATATAAGAATATTTTTAAATACAAACTTTCATCTTTATATATTTTTACAAATTCATATTACAAATGAAATTATAACATTCACAAACAGTATTATTAAAAGAGAAACATCTCTTAAATTTTGGAACTATTTAGACTTATTAATTTCTTTTAACAATAATTAAATTAAGTGGACATATTACATCGACAATAAAGAATTCTCGGATAGTCGCATATCGAGAAATCTGGAGAAGAATATGACTAGGAATATACTTCATGAAGCTAAGGTCAGTGGCCACCTTACATTCTAAAGTTGGCATCTCCTCTGGTCAGCTTTAAATATTATCTTCCTCCCTTATCAAAAATAAAAATTAAAAAAGAAAAATATAGAGAGCTGAGAATGTAAGTCATTGAGATCATAAGTCCAAATCATGCTCGGAAGAATCTACCATACATGGAAGAAAAGCTTCACAAACTTTTCCAGCAAATAGATTGTGGAAAAAGCAAAGAGGCATCAAATTTTGGATATCCATGGCATAAAACCCTTATGCCATATCCTATTTAATTTCTTCTATGGCTTGATTTTTATTCCATCGATGTGTATCGCCTAAAAGGCGATAATTAATTCTATAAAAGCTTCTTGATATAGAGGCGAAAATTTTATGGCGAATTGACTAATTAGAGTTTTGATCATAAGTAAAACAGTAATAAGGCAACTCTCCTGTTGGCAGCTGAGACATCGACGACTAGTTCGATAAGCTGCCAAAGGAGAGTTGCCCTGCAACTGCTTTGGCTTAATATGTGGTATATTACTATAGAATTTGAAGGATATAGTTGCAGTTCTTGCAAAAAGGTATGATGATATATATATAGTTATGAATAATCAATGTACCAGCTGCATGCGTGCACGTATGTGGCATTCTTATGGTTAATGTTCTACTTTATGTACATATAAGATATATTGATGCATTAATTTGTTAAAAACTATTTCGAGATGTGAATTTCAAAGAAAGCATGAAGCCACAAGATCTAACTCATAAAAATATTAAATTCTTCTATATGAAAATGACAACATTCAATTTATTCATTTTCTAGTATATCTTGCATCATCTTTTCGTAAATACATGCAAAATATGTTTGTTGATTAGCGGAGTCTAATGTGGTGAGAGTTCAATCTTGAATGAACATTGAACAGAAAGCCAGTTTATATATATTAGTAGTAGTTATAATTACATATTACTAGTGTGAAGATTTGCCTCTTACTAGCAACAAATTTATGGGCAACTACGTATATTGCATCGAACAAAATGCATTTTTTAATTAGGTTGTATTTGTGTTGAAAAATATTTAGTGTTGTATTCGGATATATTAGTTGAAATACTTATTCTGTCTTATTTTTATTGTATCTCGAAAACATGATTTGGTAATAATATTTATATAGATGTAATGTGAATGGTAATAATATTTATATAGATGTAATGCAATATTCTGTCTTTATTTTTTTATGGTTTTATGGGTTTTTTTTAGTATATAAATAATATATTTTAGAATGAAAGATATTATATTAATTACATATATGTTTGTATTTTTTTTAGTTAATTGAAATTTGAAATTAAATCAATAAAGTTGAATATAACTATCATGAAAGAATATAATTTGATTATAAATATGTGTATCTTATTAAATCATACATAAATTATTTAAATAAATTAGTTGGTTAAAATTATAATAGGACAAAGTTAATATATTATTCACTTTATTCTTTTATCATTTTCAATTAGTAATGTTTGGGAGAAATCTATATATTCAACGTTGCAAAAGGTTTAGTTCAAACCCCGCTCCCACTATTTCAGAAACAAATGCACAAAGAACAATATACGTATGTATTCAGAGAAAAAATTTAAAAATTAAAACTGAAATGATGATATTAATTTGCTGAATTCCAAAAACAGTGAAGTTTAAGTTCAGTAAAAATTTTCTATAAGATAATCATATTATCTATTTTCTTTGTTTCATTTTTAATTTTTATATTTTTAATTTTTTTTGGGATTGCTTATTAGCATTTCAGACCGATCTTGGTTTTATTTGGTCTTGCTCAATCAAGACCGAACCGGACTAGAGTGAGGCCTCGTGAAGGACTAGGATTGAGCTGGAACATTGGGCCAGGACCATATATTTAACTGGACCGGACTCAAAGGGCCAGACAAACAAAATAGACATATTTTAATTGGCATATTTCATTTTTTCTTAATTGTGTATTTGCTTTTGCTATTTATTTACTAATTTTCTAAAAACAAGTTACATCACTGCTGCTTATTACCTCTTACTTCTACCAGAAACTACATTTCAATTTATTTGAACTACATTTATTACTTTCTTCGTTTCAATTTTTTTTTTGTGACAAATATTAATATTGTAGTTTTTGATTGAGAATTGCATGCATGTACGAATATTAAGTTTTTCATAAAATTTGTTATGAATATTTAATTAAAGATAAGATAAAAAATTATAATAACAAAATTTTAAAAATATAGCATTATAATAAAAAAATTATTCAAATATTACTTTTTTTTTGAAATCTTTTTATCCTCAAATGTTGCTAATTTTATTTTTTAATTTTTTAAATGAAGGGTGTATATTTCACCGATCAATGTTGTGATATGAGCTTGTTAAAATTTTAAGGTGATAAAATTTCTATATAGTGATACTTCAAAGTTAATTAAAATATTAATTTTTCTGCCGGATCAAAATTAAAAAAGTACTGATCAAGCATATGTCCAATATGGTCATATGATCAACTCTTTGTAACAAAAAATTAATAAAAAATTAAAAAGTAGTATCATGACAAAAAGAATGAAAGGGTAATATATAAAGGTTATAATATAATTCTTTTTAGAAAAATTGTAATTTGGGAAAGAGTAATTAAAGCTTAGCATATTAAAAATTCGAAAACCTAGTCACTTGGAATAATTTCATAATTGTTGCATAAATCTATTATCAAATACAGCGTTAGTGTGTCTAAATATGCAATAATTTTTGCCTCCTTATTGTATACTCACCTATTTGGAAAAGATAAATGAAAGCATAGCATATTAGATTTCTTCTATAGACGTTTCAGAGTTTCATGTAATCTGCAACAGAAGAATAATACTAGAAGACACAAACATAATAATAATAGTAAAGCATTTGTTGATTCATTTAGCACTACACCAATGATATAGACTCGAGAGTTGGGATGCATGTACGTATGTATATACGGATGGAAATCTGTATCTATGTATATAAATACTTTTTTTTTTGGGGGTACATTTAAGAAATCATTACTCCCTCCTCCGTTCTACAAAAACAACAATATTTAAACTTTTGTCGACTATTAATTTTGTATTTTTAATCAAAAATTAAATGTACAAATCACAAGTTTTTTTCGTGAAATTTGTTATGAATCTTTAAGTTATGACGACATTTATAAGTTTGTAATTGAAAATTTTTTAATTTATCGTAAAATAACAAATAAAAATTTTAAATGTAATTTTTTTTAAATATAACTTCTTTTTTTTTTTTTAAACAGAGGGAGTATAATTAATCGGGGAAAGCAATTAAATGGGTGATCTGTGCTAAGCAAAGAGTCTCTTATACCGTCCGGCCAAAGGCTCTGCGATATGTATGCACATAAACCTAAACTTTACTGTCCACATAAATTAGTGAACTCTTTGATATTGTTTTTTTCTGGTTCGCTAGTGGGACTTTATCAAAAGAATTTATTAATTCAAAATAAAGCTTGCAACCCCAAATAATCTATCAAAAACATGAAGCTAAAATCAGAATTGTTGGTTTGTGACAGCTAGAATGAAGAAATGTTCAAAACAGGACTTCTTGTTGTTAAGCAAAGATACATACTTTCTTTAAATTAATGGATTAAACAGAAAATTAAATGGACAAATTGGGGGTATATTCCTCCATTTCATTAATATTTTAATAGAAAAGGAATGAGATATTATCAGAACAACTTGAAACATTAAATAAATATAAGTAAATAAATAAACTCTGAAAACTAAAAGATTATGAGAAAGGAAGACAAGGCAAATAGAATCTTGAATTGATGGCACACTAGTTAAAAAACAAATGACAGATGTTAGCTATCATTTCCCATGCAAATTGAAAGGGACTTTTGTGAACAAAGTTTTGACAGCTTAATTATCACTTACTGGAGGGGTCCTTTATATTGGTGTCTATATGTGAAAAATTCAATTTATGAACCGTTCTTTAGGATTAGCAGCTTATGGCCTGCACAATGTGATAGTGCCGGCCACTACAAAAGCTAAGTCTCACAACTTTGTTTTCTTATGCACTTTCCGCATCTACCAAGCATGTTAACAAACAACAAAATCATAACCTTTTTCATTTATTTTAACATTAAACTACACTTTTTATATCATGTCATTTACTTAATACTCTATCATTTTTATAATAAGTGACATTTTAGATTTAAATTTTTTTTTTGTTCATAATAACAAGTATTTTACATATTCCTATAAACTTATTACTTGTAAGTGAATTATCAGAATAATTATAACATTTACCCTCTTTCATTCACTTTATTTACGTCATATTCTCTCATTTTACACATTTTTTTTCTCTCTTTGTATGATTTTAATGAAGGTAAAATTAATGTTAAGTTATCCAAATTTTAGCATACATTATAGTTTCTTTAGTATAAGCTTAAATAACTAAAATGTCACATTGGCCACTAGGTATATGGTAATAAAATTGTTATGGTTTGGGAGTAAATTATTGAAACTAAGACACCACGGATCATAGAAGTCCCCGTACCTTAGCTCCAATATCATGAGCTCATACCATTTAATGTCAACTATTTTGGTTGTAAGCAATAAGCAAATTCATTTATTGTCAATTATTTATCCTCTATAGAGGTAGAATCATATACCATAATAACAAAAGGCATTGTTTAATTAATTTATTTATTTGGAGAGTAGACCAACTCTAAGTTGTGTAAGTATATACATAATATATGTGCTAATTGAACATATTTTGAATATATAATGAGATTAAGAAATGGTCAAAAGAATGTCTTGGACTATTTCTTGAATGCTCCATTAGACAGATTGTCTAAATCTCAAATATGCATGGTGACATCTCCTTATCTTGCGCTAAATAATTCACAGAACATGTAGAGCACATCTTGTGGATGGTGAGGAAAGCAATAAAGGGGAAAAGAAAAAAAAGGAAAAACTCACTCACTTAAAAAATAAAGTCATGTGTAGAGAAACATCAACAGAAAAAATGCAATCACCTTGCATTAAAGAAGCCTCAGCCTGCTTAAACAAGTGCTGCCTCAGTCCCTTTCTTGGCTTCCCTGAGCCTCAAACCTCCACAACAAAAACCACCATCACATCTCGATACGAATTCGTGGCGTCTACGACGTCGTCTCTTCATCCGAACACTCAATTCACTAACCATGAATCTCTACCTTCTTTGGAAGAATCATATTCTAACTTCACCAAAGCATTCCCATTGTTCTTGCAAACATGTCAAGCTGATGAAATCCGAGGGCGAGAGTACATGCATCTTTCCAAGGGAAGCCATGTTTGCCTTGATTACAATGGCCATGGCCTCTTTGCTGGTGTTTCCAAAGAACCCTTCTTCACTATTTCAAACAAGACTGTAAATTTGCATTCACAGATATTATATGGTGGCCAGGAATCAGATTTCGACTCCATTATCAAGAAAAGGATCATGAACTTCATGAATATCTCTGAAGAGGATTACTGCATGGTGTTCACTGCTAACCAAACATCTGCTTTCAAGCTTGTAGCAGATGCTTATCCCTTCCAATCTAATAGAGATCTTCTCACTGTCTATGACTATGAGAATGAGGCGGTGGAGACAATGGTCGAATGCTCAAAGAACAAAAATGCCCGAGCAATGTCAGCCAAATTCTCATGGCCTAAAATGAGGATTCATTCAAAAAAACTCAGAACAAATCTTGTTAGTAAGAAAAGGGACAGAAGAAAGAGAGGATTATTTGTTTTTCCTCTACAGTCTAAGATGACCGGAGCGCAATACTCATACCTATGGATGAGCATGGCAGAGGAAAATGGATGGCATGTCATGCTTGATGCTTCTGCATTAGGAGCTAAAGACATGGAGACTTTAGGCCTCTCTCTTTTTAAGCCAGATTTTCTGTTTTGTTCATTTTACAAGATTTTTGGCGAAAATCCATCCGGGTTTGGCTGCTTGTTTGTGAAAAAATCTAGTGCATCAGTGTTGAACCATTCCACCACCACAGGTATAGGGATCGTTAATCTTTTGCCAGCTACAGGACCATGTCAATATCTCAAAACATCGTCCAACTCTGACATAGAAATTGAACAAGCAAAAGTATCAATATCTACAACAAAGAAAGATAAAGAGACCATTGAGTGGCAAGAAGTACAACCAGAAAGCCCAAAGAAATCATCAGTCTCCGAAATTGTTGAACTAGAAAAGCCCATCAACATAGTGAAATTTGGAGACATAGAAGCTAGTGATCATGGTAATAACAGCTCAGAGATTGAGTTTAGGGGCTTGGATCATGCAGATGCCTTGGGCCTCATACTGATCAGTAGCAGAACAAGATACCTAGTCAACTGGCTTGTAAATGCACTGATGAGTCTCAAACATCCGAATTCAGAAAACGGGCTCTCATTAGTCACAATATATGGACCGAAGGTAAGATTTGATCGCGGACCATCAATGGCATTCAACATGTTTGATTGGAAAGGAGAAAAGATTGATCCTACACTTGTGCAGAAACTAGCTGGCAGGAACAACATTTCTTTAAGTTTCGGGTTTTTGAAGAACATTTGGTTCTCAGACAATCATGTCGAAGAGAAAAAGTTACTAGAAACAAGAACTCCACAGCACAAGAAAACATTGAGAAGTAAAAAAGAGAGAGCTGATTTAGGCATATCTGCAGTAACAGCTTCACTTGGATTCTTGACAAACTTTGAAGACGTCTATCGCCTTTGGGCATTCGCTTCCAAGTTCTTGGATGCAGATTTTGTGGAGAAAGAGAGATGGAGATACAAGGCTCTTAATCAAACAACAGTTGAAGTGTAGGCTATACTACTACATTATTCTTCGAATTTTTTTTTAATTTTTTCACATACTAAGGATTGTCAAGTTGTAGAACATGTTTTTGTTTCATTCTTTCAGATTCATTGGTTTAATTACTTAGTTTAAGGAATAATATAGACATATAGCTATAGATTTTGTGAATATGTCACCTCTACTAGTTCTGAGCTTGAAGCAGATCATTGAGATTGAGGAACATTCTGTGTATCTTTGGCTAAAAGAAGATTGAAGACATTGTGATTTTGTAAGTTAATTGACATCATCTGAATATACGGATCAACAGATCATATGGTATATGAATTTTATGACTAATATGAGATTGATCAAGTATTCAAGTACAAATTTTCAGTCGTTTTGTTTGGCTAGTTAGGTGGACACCAATAAAAGTTCCTACTCACTCCCTCAGTTTCACAAAAATAATAACTTTTAAATTTTTGATAACTACTAATATTGAATATTTGACTAAAAATTATATGTATAAATAACAAAGTTTTCTCGTGAAATTTGTTACGAATATCCAATTAAAGATAAAAAATAGAAAATTGTAATGACAAATTTTAAAAACTGTAATATTATAATAAAAAAATATGCCTATTATAACTCTTCTTAAAATAAATTTTATTCAAATATTATTCCTTTTTTTGGGATGAATGAAGTAACATTTAGATTTACATAATTGAACGGTTCAAGTATTTAGCTTTAAACAATTCTAACGGGTTATGATCCAATAAAGTAATTTTTTGGGTCGAGTCCACTTTTAATCATAAATAGATGGTTCATGGTTGTAAGGTTCCTTGGACACACACCACCCCACGCCCCACCCACCCACCCAAAAAAAAATCCTTAAAAAATTGGCTTTTAATCGAGATGGAACTCATAGGGTCATAGCTCTCTATTGGACATATATGGATGGATTACTGATCGCCCAAAGCAATGAACTCCAAGAGGATGCATTGATTGGGCTATGTGCTGCATTTGGATTAAATAGCAAAGAAAACAAAACAAAAGAAATTGGTGAATAGTGAATAGTTTCATCTAAGGACAAACTGATAGCGCCAAGCTCGTTTGGCATATATGGACGGATTCTCGATGACTCAAAGACCAATACATAATTGATCCTTCTGCTGCATTTCCATTCACTGAATTTAGTAGCCTTATTGGGTGGATAGTAGCGCTTGAAAAAGGGATCGGTAAAAAAAAGGGTTTGTTATAATAATACTTGCTTCAATATATAATTATAAATAAAATATATTAAACTTTGTACTTAATTGTTCAACAGAAACCAAATATAGTAGCTTCTACTGAACGAATGAAAATTAGACAATAAATATTAGAAAATGATAGATTGGTTGATTAGCTAACGAAGGTGGATTCAATTAGTAAAATTTAGCAAACGTTTTTATTATATTGAGATTTCAAATCTTGTCAGTTGTCCTTTTTAATGTGTAATCTTCTATTAAGTTGAGAGTTTGAGTTATTTCAATGGTCCTTGTTAGTGGTTAATATATTTCTTAATGAGATTTCTTGGCAAGTAATCTTTTGTTAGGTTGAGAATTTTTTGGTGAGACTACTTGGTAAGTAATCTTCTATTAGGTTGAGAATTTCTTGGTGATACTTTTTGGTAAGTAATCTTCTGTTAGGTTGAGAATTTGAATTTTGTCAGTTGTTTTTCTTAGTGAATAATTTATCTTCCATCATTTAAACTTTTTATGTAACCGGAAAAAAAAACTCATAAAATTTATGTTTTTTGTACCCAACTCATATAACTGGATTTATAGCTTATGACCTAATCTAAATTCTGGACTGCAAATTAGGCTTTTTACCTTTCAGCTATCATGAGAGAAAACCATTTGAGAGGCCTATAAAATTCATCTTTGCCCACTTTATAGCCCACATACACAACACAGAATATTTTTCAATTAGAACATTTGGAGAGAACAATAAAGTCTTCGTATTCCTCCACTTCGATTGGACTTTGGTTTCTCAATCTATTAACTTAAAAATTATTGTCATAGTTCTAAAATTAAAGATTAATTTATTTTTTAATATAATATTATCGCGAATGTTATAGTTTTATTTGTGATATGCATTTATAAAAATATTAAAACATAAAAATTTATATTAGGAGTTCACTTCAATTTTGAATTTCAAAATTTCGCCTCTAATTATGGAATATAGGAAGGTAATAATGACCCAAATGAAGTACGAATGACTCCTGAACTTTCTTCTTTTTCAATTTTAAGTTTAGTATTTACTTGTGATATAATTACGTAAATTGTATTTTCATTATTCTTACAACATAATATATGTGTATATGTGCACGCAAAGAATTGATCTAATCACGAGAACCATGAGAATTATATAAGAAGACTAAATGCTAGAGATTAGAAAAATCCTTAATTTTTTCGTGAACTTTATTTCTCTTGGGGAGAAAAAAATAAAAAATTCTCCATATTTTCAGCCTCCAGATAATGCTCTTTTGAGAAACGTGTCTCGTGAGAGAATTCAATTAATACAAAAATGTAGTGAAATTTGCATATTTGATGTAGTTTTAAACAACTTTCTTTATAATTAATTTTTAAAAGAAAATATTGTTAATATTATAATTTTAATTCACTTATATTCAGTTTATGCAAATAATCTAAACTTTCTAATATATTCTTCCTATTTAATGCTGTTAGTTTTCTTATATTCGAGAAGAAAATTTATAAATTAAATTCTTCTATATGATTTGATAATTTAACTATGTTTTAATTACCTAATAATGAACTATTTTTTGAATATTGTTTATTTACAGAATCACTACTCAAATTTTTTTTTGGTTATCACTAATCAAAATTTTTATTAAATTATCACAAGCATGCTCCAGTTTTAACAACCACACCTCAATCTTCTCCTCTCTTTTTTCGTCGTCGTTGTAGTTCATGTGGAAAATTAGGCATTAGGCAATGGCGCAAATTCAAATTCTCTTTTTCTGTTTATTCTGATGGAACTGCACCAATATTTGAATGGAGGATGGACAGAAATTGTATCATCTGCTGACGAGTCCATTAAATTCAATAGATTTTGGCAAAAAATCAAATAATGAGACAATGACCCGTTTGTTTCTACTTAAATTTTGAAGATTCTAATAGTGTAATTTATATTATCAGAATCTCCAAAACTTATACCGAAACAAAATAGCCTATATCTTTGTAAATTGAATTTATTGTTTTGGCAAACGATTTGTTCGCTGATATTATCCAAATAAATAAATAAATATGTAACACAAAAAAATTATTCAAATTGATTCCTTGGGCCTCGGTTTCAACCATGTTAAAATGTTAATAAAGTTTATAAACAAGTTTATATTTGTTTAAGTTTATTTGTGTACATATTTACGTACAAAAACAACTATAACGTGATACTTCTCACACTACACATATATATGAGATGGAATATGATATATTTAAAACTATATCTTATTGTATAATTGAAGATCTACAAATTGTACAGTAATATTTAACTTATCGTCGAATATTCTTAAATAAAATTTTTTCAGATATTCTACATAAAATCAATGAAGATGGTATGCACATTTTGTAGTCCTGAACGTAATGATTAAGAAGGAAGTAAGTTTGATCTGGGATTTTTTTTTTTTTTTTTGAGTTAGTTAAGGAAGTACATAAACATATTCTTTTTGTATTACTAGTGATTTCAGCCTTTTAATTTATGTAAATTTATGATTGGAATTTTTATGTATTGAACTTATATTTTCAATTGAATCAAGGAATATAGTAGGATACCTTCCTTTCTATTCAAGAAAATTCTTTCTATTAATAGAGAATTTTTTTTAAAATATACTCCCACTATACATAATACTGCTATAAACATAGTCCCGTGTGTTTACATGCACGTTTATCACGTGTAATGCACGCGCAACACATTTATCAACACGTTTATTGTGACTAGTCAATTTTGATTTTAAAGTGATTTAAAATTTAAAAAAAATTGGGCTAAAATTGGACCAAAATAAAATTCAAAATTATTAAAAACGAAACTATACTTTACTCTCTCTACTTAATTTTTTTTTAGCATAAATACAATATATCTTCTTCTTTTTAAAAAAAAATGACATATCTCTAAAATCTGAAATTTAACGATGAGTATTAGTCACTTTATTAACAATATTCACTGTACATTTCCCATAAAAACAAATTTCTTTATACGAAAAATAGAACAAGATCTATATTGGACCAAATTTAAGAAATTCTTTTATCTAATGAAAAAGAAAATCAATTCAAGGAATTATTTTGGTTGGTCTTCACCGAAGAAAACAGAATAAAACACCTAATTTAAGTAAATCAATTACATAAAAACGATACTATGTTTCCCTTCTCCCCTCGACCCCAACCACACACAAATAGACATTGAGTTGTACACGTGTTTAGAAATTCAAAAGCCGCAACGATTTCTGGACAAAATGTTCTCTTTTTTCCTTGCACATTCGGAAACTAAAGCTGCTGATTCTCAATCATGAATAAGTAAATATTATTATTTCTGTCCAGATTTATATGTCATAATTTAATTTTAATTAATTAAGTTGACTAATTTTTAAACTCATAATTTGATAAATATATTTTATATTTAAAATTTATAAAAATTAAATTTGATAGTATATTTAATATATTTTTTTATGATAGTAGTTTTATATCTTTATCTAATAAATATAAAAAATATGTTTTCAAGGTCAAATATAGTTAATTTGATAAGAAAAAAATTAAATTACGACATATAAATCTGGACGAATGGAGTAATATTTAAATTTATGCTTAGAAACAAAGAAATGTTTCAAATGTTTTTAGAAAAACATTTTTCTCATTAGACTATTTGTATTTATGTGCATCAGGATGTCAATTCATGAATCTCTCAATTCGGAAAATCAAACTAGAAGGATGGAATCATCTCCTCTGACTTTTTTCAAATTTAATTGATTGTATATTTTATTTTAGTTTTATGATTGGGACTACCTTTTCTTATTCCATACCCACATATTATTAAGGAGGTAATTTTTTTTAATACATGATACTGCTATAAATAAAGTCCCATATGCTTACATCCACGTTTATCACGTGTAATGCACACACAGCACATTTACCAACGCACATTTTTGTACCTACTACCATGCAATATTTCTTGCAGTCTCATCATCTTCCTAACAAGAAAAACTAGCCCATCTCAGTTCTGAGTTCTGCAATTTTCCATTTTAGTCCATTATTGGAAAAGACATTTCCTCAATTGTTAGTACTAAAATAGTCATTCTAATCCCCTCCTCTTCCATTTCAAATAATTGAACTCATTTAATTTGACCGAATAATAAATTTATTGTTTGTTATTTCTTTCGTTTCACAAAAATAGTAATATTTGAATTTTTGACGACTTTTAATTTTGTATATTTGACTAAAAATTATATGTAAAAATAATAATTTTTTTTCATTAAATTTATTATGAATATTTAATTAAAAATCATATAAGAAGATTGTAATAATAAAACTTAAAAAATACGACATTAGAATAAAATTTTTATACAAATGTTACTTTATTTTAGGGTAGAATTTGTTGTTTAATCAATATCGCTCCCAAGTCCTAACTAAATCCACCTCTTTTTTATGTATGCATTTCTTGTGAAAAACTATTTTGTACTAAAAGTCTAAAGCTGACTACTTGGCGTATGTATTGTTAATTTATAGAATTTCATGATATTAAAAAAAGTAATTTCAAAAATTAATAATTAGTATATATGTCTCTGCGCGTGTATGTTTAAATAACTCGCTTCTATTTTAAAATCAAAATTGTATTAAATCAATTGTAAAGAACTCTAAAGGTATATATATATAGCTTAATTTTGGTAAACAAAAATTTAATTTCTCAATAAAATATACTCCCTTAATTTTGGTAAACAAAAATTTAATTTCTCTATAAAATATACTCCCTCGTGTCATAATAACTATCACTTTGACTCTTTACACATAAATTTAGGTGATATCTTTTATATGTTAAATATTTTATTTAATTTTTAAAAAATTAATAATAAAAAATATTTAAAGTAAGAATTAATATGAATAAAATTTTTAACTAACATAAAATATTTAACATATAAAAGACAACATCTAAATTTACGTCTAAAAAATAAAAGTGTAGGAACCGGAGGAAGTATTAATATCGCAATTTTCATGACTTGTCTAAATAGTATTTAATTTAAATTCATACGTGATATAAAGACACACATATAAAGAGAAATAAATTACAACTTATTTTTCAAAAAATAAGATGCACTATTTTTTTTCACCCATAAATATATAATAATTAATGTCATAGAAGTATTTGGCAAAATTCAAAATTTCAAGTTCCGTCAACTTGAAAATTTTTCACTTCCTCCAAGAATAAGCTGGTTTTAGTAGAAAAATGGAAATTGGTAGTAATGTTATTACTTTAAGGAAGAATAATATATAATATATTTATGCAGTAGTAGTACTAAGACTTTAACGAAACGACAGGTGTGGAAAGCGTGGATTTAGTAATAAGGTATGTGATTCTTCAAAGTTTCGGATTGGCTTTTGGCTTATAAGTTCTAAAGTGCATTTCACCTGTGCAAATCATTACTTTGACTTCTGCTCTAGTTTGCATTATTAACCAATTTAACCTAATTCATGTATTCAATTTTCCATTAATATTTAATATTCGTTTGCCTAAAAAATTAACGTGAGTAAAATCAAATGGGATTTGTCCTACCACTTTATTATTATAAAAATAAAGGAATTAAGTATTTGTTTTTTTACTTTCGGTGAAATGTAATAGCCAAAAGTAAAATTTAAATATCAATTATGTACTCTCTTTATTTTAAAATTAAAAATATGTTCTAAAATTATCGTTTTTAAAGATAAATTTTATGTTTCAAATATATATCTTATTATCCGATTATTTAAAATAATAATAATAATAATAATAGTTTATATATTTAACCTTTATAGTCTAAAAATAAAAATATATTAATAATGTATACATGTACACCGAAGGTTATATCTTTAGATCTGGGTTCGAATAAAAAAAATAATTCTTTTTTGTCAAAATATAGCCTATAATTGGCTCACTATCCTCTTTAATCAAATTTGATACTACGTGATTTAGATTAAACAAAATCTAAAAGATTGTCAAGTGTTAGATAAATATATTATAAAACCCCTTTTCTAATAGTGTGAATAAGATATCTTAATTAGTAAAGCCTGCATTCTTATTTTTAAAAAAAAGAAGAAATATCAGTACATAAATATAAAAATAATATTACATATTGTGGAGATTGTCGTATATTATGTATACATACACGTATTTTCCCCCCCCCCCCCCCCCAAAAAAAAAAAATTCTAAAGTTAGATTGACAGTTACATCTATATAACGCTAATGTAAGATAATTAATTAAGTGAGTTATTAATTTGGTTTTGTATAAATAAAATTATTGATGTTAATTCCTGTTTAATTCTTCGGCATGTATTATCAAAAACTTGACTCTCTTCTTCTTTTTTTTTTTTTTTTTTTTGTGAAAATGGGGGGCCAGATTAATACGAACATGACGGCGGTACTTTTACAAGTTAGTTCAGTTATTAAACTATAGATAATCACAAATTATCTACGACTAATTTATACCTTAAGAAGAATTACAGTACTTCCTCAACCCTCCGTTAATAACTTAAAATGAAATGATTATATATTCAAAGTATATTAAAAGTAGGGATATCGGAAATGGTGCAAAGTCAATTTCGATTTTACAGTGATTTAAAATAATACTGACCTTAAAGTATTTTTGTGTAAAAATTGGACCGATATAAACTTCAAAATTATTAAAAACAAAACTATACTTGGAATTCAAAAAAGGTAACAAGGTAGCTAGCATTTATAATGGGATAATGCTATGCAAGCCTATAATTTACTCTACATTAAAAAGTTTAATTTCATATATTCATAATCCGTTACACATAGATATATCAAGATTGTACAGTAAAAAAGTTTTTATCAAAATAAAAGTTTAAAATCTTGAACGAACCATTATATTTACAACATCTCACATTTAGACTCATATATTTGTAGGTTCATTCATTATTTTTCTTTGTAATGTACAAATCAAAGAGCTAAATGTTTCTTATTATTACTAATAGTAATAAGTTAGAATATAAACTAAAACAAAGTGCACGGAGTATATGCATCAATCGTTCAAGCTTTAATACTGTCTCTACATTTAAAAAAAATATATAAATACACTCTTTTTTTTTTGTTTTGTTGAATTGACATATCTAAATTCTGAAGTCCAACAGTGAGGGCTAGTCACAGGTATCAACAATATTGTTTTGATGTGTCCCATGCTCACCATTAGGCCGTCCAAGCTAGACGATGTAATGTTCCTTCTTTTGTCTAAGGCATTTCATATTCTTATCAATAAAAATAAAATAAAATTGTCTTCATTTAAAAAGATTGAAATTCATATAGTTCTTTATTTTAATGATTTCCCCCTAACAAGATCCAACTATGTGACTCGTAGGCCCATATGATGATATAACCTGCTCTAAGTCTGTACTTGTTGACTACGGCATTCATATTTACCTCTTGTGAAAAAAGAAGGATCGAAGTTTATTTAGCAACCAAAGAAACGAAATAGTTGATATATGCAATGGTATTATAATCGGATCAGATATTAAACTGGTGAAATTATTGATTTATAGTTTAATCGATTTAACAAAATTCGACCAGACTATTATTTTTTTAAGAAAAATATTATATGAATCATAAATATTTGTATAAATTCATCAAATATAAGTCTTATAATTTTAATAATCAAAATAACTTTATCAAATATTTTTCAAATTCATTAAATCGGTTCATTGGTTCACAAAAGGACAAAAAACACAATTTTAAGGAATAAAAAGAGAAAACCCGGTTCTAATCGGTTCGATCGATTTTTTTCTGAACCGTTAATTTTAATCAAATCGATTGGACTCATGACTAGTTTAAAGTTAACCTGATCGATCTAATTCGATTTTAATAATATATGATTCTAAGTTTTTCCCCGGATGATATTATCTTATTTTTCTTTGTGTTTTCCGTAGATTCTAGGGGTAATAAGTTATTTAATTATATGTCATATTCTTATTTATAAATAACTTAAATATCCCATATAAAATTATTAAGACGCCTTACACTATCCTCACTATATCTTCAATTATTAAATATTTCATTATTATTAACATTATCATTAATATATATATATATATATATATATATTACTAACAAAATGGATATATCCGTATTGTAAAATTTTCGATGAAACATTGTCAAGGAGAATTTTAAATTTTTTATTTAATTGTTAAAGAGATCGAATTTTGTGAATTATCTGTTTTAATAAATAATTTGTAAATACACTATAATTTAAGATTAATAATATGTCTCGACCTGAAACAAGAAATCTCTGATCAAAACTTTATTTCATTTTTTAAAATTTCTTTTTAATTGAATGAATAAATTCTGTAACGGATCAGGAGAAAAAATAAAATAAAAAACGGCATATTTTCATTTCCGAGGTGTTCGACTTTTGTCACTAACATAAATGCCACTAGTTTGTTAAGTGTTAACGGATGCCAGGTGGCCGCTGTAATAAAATCAATGCGATTCTCATTTTGAACTTCACCCACTAACACACAATGGCAACCACCGTAAATTCACGGAAAAACATGGCCGAAGGTATTCTACTTATTGGCGCACTGCACTGCGTCGTCCCCTATATATATAACGGAAAACCAGTGAGCCTCACCACTGCGATTTAATAGCAATTCCCTCTCTTTCTCTCTCTACAATCTCCGATCAAGCAAAGTTAGAGAGAGAAAAATCCAGAATCTCTCTCTCTTTCTCTATCTTTTCTGTGTATATATAGATTTCGATCTGTTTCCTGATCTTCAGAATCTTTGAGAAATGGCTTCTCAGAAGAATGTCGGGATTCTCGCCATGGAAATCTACTTTCCTCCTACTTGTATTCAGCAGGTGAGTCTCTGTCTCTTCGCGCTTATATATACTCGAGCTTAACAGGCCTTTGCTGTTAATGTTTTAGTTTTTTTGATTCGAGAACTGATAGATCTTAGTATATATGTCAGTTGTGTTTCGACTGGTTTGGTTTTGAGATTGATTAGTTAAATGCTTTTTCTACAGCAATTATGTTTTTGTTTGAGAAGATGATGAATGAGTAAGGTTTGAATTAAAGTTACGCAGAATGTGTTGGCAAATCCGAAGCATTCTAAATCTCTGTTTCCGAATTATATTTTCCAAAAAATTTCTGGAAATCTCTGCCCTCTCATTGTCATTTTTGTACCTGTTTAAGAAATCAGAACTAAAAGGCATTTTTTTTGTTTTTCAAAATTAGCTCAATTTCTCACATGTATTCGCAGTAGTGTTGGATAATATTTTGCCGCTTTCTTGTCTCATTAATTTTTTTGTTTTGTAATTTTGTTTTTGTTTTAATATCTGTAAGCTCACAAAAAAAATTTAGGGAAAGAAAAGAGGAAGAAGAAGAAATAATGAAAATGGAAACATATGGAGGACGTAATCATGGATATATTTGGTCAATACTTATTTATTAAGGAGTAGAATAACTTAAAAGTCAGTATTTTACACCTTAGAAGACACCGTTACTTCCCCAAAAGGCCAAAGCTAACGTATAAATCAACTTATAAGTCATAAAGTAATTACAGACTGACAGTGCCAGGTTAACTCTTTTAATTTTCAGTTTTCATCCCTTCACTTTTTTTTCTGTTGAATTATGATATTTAAAGCGTCAATCTTTAGAAGCTTGCTATTAGGAGGAGAGCCAAGATCACCTTAACCAAAATCAATTTGCCAATATGCCATATTGGATTATGAAACTAACCTTAATGAAATCACTGAATGTGACCGAACTCTGGCAGCTCCAGAGTTGGGCACCTTAACGGACTACATTGTTTCAATCACATCACATCATTGAAAGGTCTGGTGTCTTTATGTATTATGGTCCCGATTGTTATGTTTTTTAGTGAATGTAGATTCTAGATGTGTTCTTAATACTATAATCTAGAATATTTCAAAAATAAGTCAAAACAAACGTTGCTTGTGTATGAAGATATTTGCCTCCTTGTTAGTTATAAATATGATGATGTTGTTCTTAGTCTAACCTATAACTCCGTCAACTTACTCAATAATTTCTTTTCTTTTTGCTGCTAAATTTTTTCTTCTAAATATGCTAAATTTGTTCTTCACATTTCGATAATAGGAAGTATTGGAGGCTCATGATGGAGCAAGTAAAGGGAAATATACTATTGGACTAGGTCAAGATTGCATGGGATTTTGTACAGAGGTGGAAGATGTAATATCAATGAGGTTGTGATGCAATAGTTTCGTTATTAGTCCACATATTTCTTATTTCATTGTGAATTACGGCATTAATTGTTTTTATTTCCTTTAATGTAGCAGATTTAATTAGGTACACCATGAGTATATTCTTCTCCTTATATTGTGTTACAAATGATAATAGTCCATCTGTCCAACATTAGAAATACTTCTTACTTTGGTCCTAATAAAAATTATGGAGTGAAGTTAAAGTTTGTAGATTAAGAAGTTTGTACTTAAGAACACTTTTAACATAGTTTGCACTAATGACTTCCACTTTAATTGAAAAAAGATAAATTTTCATCAATTTTGGAATTTTAGGATTAAAATATTTACTACATATGAAGCAAATAACTGAATGATCATAATTACATGATCATATAACATTACGGCATTACATGATCTTTGTGCCACTGAATAATTAATAAGTGTAATTAATTTTACGAGTGAAAAATGATCATATTTTCCATTTATTCTTTCACCTTTTATGTGTTCTGGATTATTCAATGTAGTTTTACATGGGTTACAATTGATCCCCGGAATTCGTAGTTGAAATATAATATCTTGTCCCTTTTGTGTCGGCTGAACTTTCAATTTAATCTTCAGTTTGACAGTTGTCACTTCTCTTCTGGAGAAATACAATATTGATCCAAAACAAGTTGGCCGGTTGGAAGTGGGCAGTGAAACTGTGATAGACAAGAGCAAATCCATTAAGACGTTTCTCATGCAGATTTTTGAGGTAATAGTCCATATGTTGATTGTATGGGAACTTTTCGTAGTTGAAGTTTATGTCTATTTTTGTCGGTCATGCCTGATATACATGACTTGGATATGTGGTATCTAATTCTGGTAGTTTCTAGGTTCCAGACATGTTTGTTAGTGAAATCATGAGATGCATGGACCTGGGGAAGATGACACAAAATTTATGTATTGATGCCTAGATACAGCAACAAGTGATGTTTATCACCAATATTATGTGCAATACAATTAGTACTTAAGCATTACCTTTTGTTTCTTCATATTCTAAACTACAATCATGTAAGCTGAAGGTGGGACGAGTCAATGGTTGTGGCAGTAGGTCCGAATATGATGTTTGGGCATCAATTACTGAGTGAGATATTGATATTTGTGGTAGTCCGATAAGAAAAAAAATAGTAGGGCCTCACTAAAGTTTAAAGTTTTGCAACATAATGTGCCAGTACCGGTTAGCTGATCCTTATGTTGATTAAATTATCCAAATTAGTCTTTGAGACGCCTTTTACTTTGCTAAAAGTAATTGTCTAGTGATCTTTAGTGAGGAAAAATAAATTTTTGATTTATTTTTCTTAATTTTTTTAAAAGAAAAAATTGTTTGAATACTGCTTATTCATCTGAAATTATGTCCACTACTGTTATATTGTTAATATGCATGTTAAAGTATATTTTACAAGTGTCATTAGCTCCCATTCTTTTGCTTTCTTTTATTTATTTGTTACTATTTTTTGATTCTTTGTACTTCCTCGTTCTTGTAAAACAATCAGGGATGTGGCAACACTGACATCGAAGGTGTTGACTCAACCAATGCATGTTATGGAGGAACTGCAGCATTGTTCAACTGTGTCAATTGGGTGGAAAGTAGTTCATGGGATGGGCGCTATGGACTTGTTGTGTGCACAGACAGTGCGGTATTGTTAACTTTTCCTGTCATTACTTTTTCTTGAAGTAGTGAATGTATTGAATCCTGCGTCCGCACTTTCAACCATAGAATTCATCACTGCATCTTCTTACCATTCAAAAGTTTCTAATTTTTGTTCATCTTTCAATTATGTTCTATATCTTACACGAGCCTTCCTTGTCAGGTCTATGCTGAGGGACCTGCACGACCCACTGGAGGAGCTGCAGCTATTGCTATGTTAATAGGGCCTGATGCCCCTATTGCATTTGAAAGCAAATTCAGAGGGAGTCATATGTCTCATGCTTATGACTTTTACAAGCCCAATCTTGCAAGTGAATATCCGGTATTCCCACCCAACCCCTTTGCTTCTCCATGTTATACATTTTATGTTCAATTGTTTGCGTTACTTTCATGCTCAATTATTTGTGTTTGTTCTTGGTTGTTACTTTGCAATGGTCTAAAGATAGATGAAGAAGACATTTCAACCTTTTGTTCTCGTCTTTTGTCTAATATCCAGTCCTTAAGATGTAAAATGTGATGCAGGGGAGCACATTGCATACTAAGTAATGAAGCTCTAATATGTAGATAGTATATGTGCACGTGTGCGTGTCTATTTACACGTGGGAAAATGGATGTGTAAGGCCTTGCACCATTATTTGGCACGAGGTAGCTTAAATGACATCATTCAGTCTATTACTTGACCGATGCTTCAATCAATTATATCCATGAATTCACTTATTGAGTCTTGCAGACGTGCAAGACTTTCAAATTATAGATTTCATTACTGACTGCGTACAACAGAGTTGATTACTAAATACATAAGTTATATTAAACACAGATCTACATTTGGGGTGATTATTAAAAATTATGCCTTACTTTATAGTTCATTATTTTTTTTGCTGTGATCTATTTCAATTCTTATTTTTGCAATTTGGCATTATAGGTTGTTGATGGGAAGCTTTCACAGACTTGCTATCTTATGGCGCTTGATTCTTGCTATAAATGTTATTGTCATAAGTAAGCTGTTTTCTGATTTTATTGTTTAGTCTGGATTTATCAAGTCGCAGATGCTTATGTTCTTTCCAATTATAGGTATGAGAAACTGGAGGGCAAACAGTTCTCTATGTCTGATGCTGACTATTTTGTATTTCATTCCCCATATAACAAGGTTCCTACTGCAATCTTATCCCTGCAAATTATATAATAGTGTTTCTACTGAATTTGCAGAAAACTCACAAATAGATTATCTTAACTTTATGACCTTTCTGCAGCTTGTACAGAAGAGTTTTGCTAGGTTAATGTTCAATGATTTCTTGAGGAATGCAAGGTGGTTAAAAAATTCTAAATTTGGGAGTCATTTTCTTTGATGCAAATTACTGACTCCAATAACATAAATCCTGTTATGTGCAGTTCCGTTGATGAGAGTACTAAAGAAAAGCTTGCACCATTTTCATCTCTAACTGGAGATGAAAGCTATGCTAGTCGGGATCTTGAAAAGGTAGATTTCAAGTTAACATATGTTTTTTTAGCATCACTCTTGTTTATGAGTTTCAGCACATGCATTGCATCTCTCCGTACTTATTCACTTTCCCTAATTCCCTCGTGTATGTACCATGATTTTAAGTAAATAATATATCTTAAATCATAGTCCATATAAAAGGAATTCTGTTTTATAACTATTATTTGCTTGTATTACTAGAAATCCGAAGTGGCTGATCACTTATGGCTATATAATTCCTACAGGCAGCCCAGCAGGTTTCAAAAGCCCAGTATGATGTAAAGGTTCAACCAACTACGTTGATACCGAAACAAGTTGGCAACATGTACACTGCATCTATATATGCTGCTTTTGCTTCTCTCATTCACAACAAGCATAACACACTGGTACACCCCTAACTTATTTTTGGATGTGGCAATTTGAGCAGGTCAATAATGTTTTAGCATTTCTCCTCTAATTTTATAATTCCTCAATCACTTTCAGAACGGCAAACGCATAATAATGTTCTCTTACGGCAGTGGTTTAAGTTCCACAATGTTTTCATTCCACCTTCGTGAAGGTCAACATCCATTTAGCTTGTCCAACATTGCTAGTGTGATGAATGTTGCTGAGAAGTTGAAGTTGAGGAACGAGGTAAATTTGTCTTCAGTTTTAATATCACCTTTCTGGCAGATACCTGGATAGTTCTGCCAGCATTGACATGCTTTAGATTCTCGAACTTATTATGGTTATCATATGTAACCCATCAAATGAATTCTGATGGATGTGCTTTCTTGCAGTTACCTCCCGAAAAATTTGTCAAAATCATGCAGTTAATGGAGCACAGATATGGCGCAAAGGACTTCGTGACTAGCAAGGACTGTAGCCTCCTGTCCCCGGGAACTTATTATCTCACAGAAGTTGATTCTATGTACCGAAGATTTTATGACAGGAAGCCAGTGGAAAAAGAGATCAGCACCGCGAACGGAAAAATGGCAAACGGTCATTGATAATCAACTAAATTGTATTTCTTTCTATGAAGTTGGCTCGGTCTATCTACGCAGGTGTTGGCATATAGAGGAAAATCCATTAGTCAATAAGCTTGTTTAAATACTGCGAAATACGTAGCTTTTATTAGCAGAATGTAGAATTCGTTTAAAATTTCATTGGAGCTGCCCTATTTCTTTTGCTTTCTTCTTCTTCAAATGAAGATAGCTCAATTCTGAAAAATCTTTTGTGTTATGGGATATGTGAGTTTTGTGCTTCTTTCTTCTCAGCTAAATATTTTGTGATACGGAGTATTATCTTTGGGAAAACTGATAACTAGCAGCAAAGTAAGAACACTGTTACATGTCTCCCCATTGAAAGGGCTGGTCTTAAAAAGTAATTCTGGGCTAGGAGTTATAAAAGGGCTGTAACCATTACGGAAACTTTGTAGATTATGACTTCTCAAGTCATTCTTAATTTTTGACTTTTAAAATCACTAAAATATTCAATAATAAAAACAAACTTCTTGAAAAATGAAATTAAACTATTGTGCAAGTACAAAGAGAAGAAGTGAACGAGTAAATGATAATTAGTTTTTTTGAGAGAAAAGGAAATAATTGATTATTTTCATCGGCTGTCATCGATTGATATTTATGTATGAGAATCATCATTTTTTCTCATCTCTAGATTCAGTTAATTTTTGTGACTGTCGATAAAAACAATCACTTATTTTTTGTACTATCTAATTTTTAACTTAAAACTTTTAATTTAAAATATTAGAAGACATTAACGAAAAGTAACATTTGACTTTTAACTACCATAAAATTTTATCCCAATATTTTGATATACAAAAGCAAAAGTTTTATCGTTTACTTTTATATATGAAGAGAATGTAGAGAACAAAAATGAGTCCCTTAAACAATATTACTGTTAGGTTATTGTTAATAACAAATAACAAATGAATTCTCAAATAATTTCCTATTTTGTTCTCGTCCTTGCAACTTGTAAATTGTAAATGATGGAAATGTACTAAAAATATGCAGAGTTAAATAGAAATTAATAAATCGTTAAGAATATGCCTTTCTGCTACTTCATGGACCACCAAAGACCAAATGGTCTATGCCAATCACATCCATTCATTGAATTAAATATATTATATTAAAAAGTCATCCACTCCATCCTGACACCCCAGTGGGTCCTAGTTAGTTGAGCCCCATTGTCTAGTGGCCCCTCGTGGTCCATTTGTTAGTATAAAAACAAATGGGCTTTGCACTCCACTCTACACGTGTCACCATCATACAGTGCCATACCATATATCATTGCACCATCACCGTTCATTTCTCACACATGACATACCTTCTTGCATCATTAAGCATTTAAACTTCTTGTTCTGGGGTTAGTTGTGTAGTTTCTCACCTTTTTTCTATGGTAATTTCCGACCGCACAAGAAAGTTATTTAAAAAAAATTTTAAAATTAAAATTTTGAGTTGGTAGTTTTTTATTTTTCAATTTCTACCTATTCGATATAAACGAAGAATAATCATCTGGGGCGTTGTTCATTTTTCATTTGCTCGTTGGTTTTATTTTGCTTTCCTGTTTTTAGTTTTTTGCAAATATGCCGTCGTTTCAAGAACCGGACGACGAGGGTGGCGCCTCGGATATCAGCACCAGCGCCGGCGAACCTGAAACTGGGAACAATGGGTTTCCGGACCCGACGGAGCCGGTGCAACCCATTCTCAAAGAAGAGCCTACAGATTCGGATCCTCACAGACAGGCCCCTATTGGAATGGTGCCCTTGATGCAGATGCAAATGGCAAACCACCCGCCGCCGGGTTCTGCCGTTACGCGGCGGTCGTCGAGTAAGGATCGCCACACGAAGGTGGAGGGTCGGGGCAGGAGGATCCGTATACCCGCTACATGTGCGGCCCGAATATTTCAGCTGACCCGGGAACTTGGCCACAAGTCCGACGGTGAAACCATCCGGTGGTTGTTGGAACACGCGGAGGACGCGATAATCGAGGCCACCGGAACCGGAACTGTGCCTGCGATTGCCGTTTCGGTTGGTGGGGCCCTCCAAATCCCGACGACAACAACCGGCAATCATGATCAAAGCAACGGCCGCTTCGGGAATGGGAATGATACAAGTAGGAAAAGGAAATCAACATCAGGCAGTGAAGAGTTATGCAGTGAGAATGATCACAACATATCTCGAACCTCGGGACTCGCGCCAGTGGGGGCCGCCGGGGTAGCATTTGCTACTGCCCCCTCTTCCGCTGCCGCTGCCACGGTGCCACCAGGGATTGTACCTATTTGGGCGGTTAGTAATACCGGAATGATGGTCCCCTCCAATGCTTTTTGGATGATGCCGGCTCCGGTGGCGGTGAATACCACAAATCAGGCGCAGGTATGGACAGTTTCGCCTGCGGCGACGCCGGTTTTCAACGTGCAGCCGGGGGCAGTTTCAGCATTCGTTACGCCGGCGTTCAATGTTTCCGGTGGGGTTGAAATACGGGCACCGTCGCCGGTTTTGAGGAATAGCATGGTGGGGGCAAAGGCAGGGACGAGGAAGTCAAGTATGGCACCAGCGAGCGTTAGCGGCGTTGAGAAAACGCAGATGTTGAAGGATTTTTCATTGGAAATATACGATAGAAAGGAGGTCGAGTTTATGGGGACAAAGACTGTGACTCAGCAGCAAACTCGGTCTAGTCCAACTCACCAAAGCAATGCCAATAATAAATAAGAGTAGAGTTGAAGTGGTTAAAGGAGTATAATTTTCAATTTGATTTACTGATGGTACATTCCATTGATCAATTAGTCAAATGTACTTTACATTTCAGAAACCATAACAATTTATAGATAGGATGCATTTTTTCTTTTTGGGTAGAAATAATATCATGGGTTTCTTTTGGCTTTGTGTTTATTTTTCATGATCAGTTTATCAATATAATTGTAACCTCTAACGTTATCTTGATTTCTTTCTAAATTCAGATCAATCCGCCAAATCTAGTGATGATACTTTGAGAATTGATATTCGATGTTCATTTGTTTAATAATTCTATAATAAATTAATGCTTAAGTTCACCTCTGTTTTGATTACTTGTATTTGGAAAAGAAGTCTAACACCTTCATTTAGGAGAGAATAATGTATATTCAGGTTTCTTATGTACCAAAACACAATCTAGTCTCATGATACATCACTAACAAGAAAATGTGAAAGTAGGGAATTTGGACATCATATTGAAAACTTAGGTAGGTAATTTGAAGTAGGGCCAAGGTTAAGTTCTTGTATGTTGTATTTAAATGTGATTTATGTCAGAATGAAATGAACGAATTTGAAGAGAATTAGCATGACTTCTGCGCAAGAATGAATATGAAGAAATGATGGGACGAAAAACGAGAAAGTAAAAATTTGAGGTTAGAATAATTATAAAATGTTCTTAGAATCTTAGTTTTATAATAATGGGTTAAATCTAAGTATGGCTTAGAATTAAAATTACACCGAATATTATTGAAAAAAAATTAAGTAGTGAATAATTTTCTTAAAAAATAAAAAATTTAAATTTCATTTCCACCACTACACAATTGCCTCACTCATCAGTTTTTCCAAAATAGCAATGTTATGAAAATCGAACCGAACCGACCGGTTTAACCACAAACCGATCATGAGTCTAGTCGGTTAGATCAAAATTAGCGGTTCAGGAAAAAATCGGAAAAAAACTGGTCAAACCGGAAAAAATCGAGTTTTCTCTGTTTTTTTTTGTTAAGTGAGTTTTCTTTTTTTGTTCCATAAAATTGTGTGTTTTGTCTTTTTTTCAACCGGTTTAATGAATTTTTAGAATATTTGATAAAATTATTTTGATTTATAGTAATATTTATGATTTATAAAAATATTTTTAGTTCACTATGAATTTTTATATAAGAATATTTATGGTTTATAAGAATATTGTCGGTTCATTATGAATTTTTAGAATATTTGATGAATTTTTAAGAATATTTATGATTTATGTAATATTTTTTTAATAAAATAATAATTCGATTAAACCGTAAATCAATAATTTTATCGGTTCGATATCCGATCCGATTAAGATAAGATTGCAAAATAGAGTAATGAATTGGACTGCGAGGACCTTAATTCCGAAGATGTGGTGGACGATCAAACTTAAGTGAGGTGACATGAACATGACTAGCACCTGTGGCTCCACCCAAAAGTGCAAAGGTAGACCACTTCTAAAATTTTTATTCCGGCTATCAATATGTTAAATAAATATATTTAAATTTAAAATTTAAAGTTTATGATATAAAAGATAAGAGTTCAATATTGTGCCACATATATTTGTGTATTTTCTTTGATGTATAGCATAATTGAATGTAACATTTTTCTTTTAGTTGTTACCAAAAATTAGATAAATCTCATACCAGTATCAAAGTGATACCAATACCATAAAATTCCACCGAGGCAAGTTTCTAAAAGTAGTAACTCATGGCATTCTTTATGCACGAAACAACGTAAAGCTCCTATCGAAATGTTATAAAAATAACTCCCAACTTTCAACTTGTAAAAACGTTTAATGATTTTTTTTTTCTTTTTTGTTTTTACCACTTTAACGTAGTGTCCACTGTACACCACCACCTCCGTTATTTCAATTAATCAACTTTTGCAGTACTTACTTCGTAGCAATATTTTTTTAGCCCATTTTCGACATATAATTTCATAAGAAACATCAAAGTATGAAACGAATTTTACACGGTAAAATAATTTAATTAATATTATAAAATTCAATTTATTTCCATGACATTTTATTTCATAGTTTTCAAACTTTATTTTTAATAAAGTTAGCCCATACTATATATTTTTTTCATGCAGGAAGACGAATGCTACTTCTCCAATTTTATCTAATTTCTTCACTATTACAATTCTTCTTTTAGCTAGAAACATCAATTATGTGTCTGAAATTACAAGGTTTGATCGATGGAATTAACAATGCAGTTGACTAGTCAATGATATAGATGTAGATGTATGTAACAGCTGTAAATACAAAAAAATAAAAAAAATAAAAGAATTCATTGATTTCGTAGGAAAAGAAGATGATCATTACGAAGCTTTTAACTTTTATGTGCAAAGACGAGTAGGATACTAGCATCTTTCCAAAATCGAAAATCGTCTCATATTTAAATATTTATTATCGCGGTTAGAATTTTATAAAATTTTCATGTGTATCTTATATTATATTTTGCATTTCGCCTATTTTTTTCTTCAAACCTCCTCGATATGCCATCTTGGTCCGCACATGCAAAAACTATTGTTTTGTACTTTGGTATATAATTTGTAAAATAGAAATCCATGTACGTAAAATTGAAAAATTATAAAACAAAATTTTATATTGAAAATTAGAAAGCTCATATGTGCCGCAGCATTGTTATAGTAGTGCTACAAGAGAATTGATATCGACACCATCACAACAATCAAAGCTTGGCACTCCTATATATACTCGACATCTTTAGCTCTCATTCATATATCCAACTTCACTGGAAATTGTTCACAACATATATATATAGCAATGGCCAAGGCATTGTTTCTTTCTCTTTTCTTTCTTGCAGCTTTAGTGCTTAATGCCAATTGCCTCAACCGCAAGGTAAACTTAACACATGACAATGTCACTTATGAACTATTTTTGTGCTACAAACATGCAAGTATTTCCATTTCTAAGAGTATTGATCGAAGTTTTTTTTTTTTTTTTTTTTTTTTTTTTTTTTTTTTTTTTTTTTGTGGTGCGCGCGCGTATAGCTTCATGTTGTGTACATGGGAGACAAGCCTGAGGGAGATGTCTCAGTTGCATCTGCGCACCATTCCATGCTATCAAACGCTATCGGAAGGTCACATTCTGTCCACAAGTACACATTTTTCTCGCGGTCACTACCTACAAAAGGCTAAATATTTTTTTTTTTTTATGCAAGTGCAGTGCTTCAGTAGCGAAAGAATCACTAGTTTACAGCTATGGGAAGAGCTTCAATGGATTCGCAGCGAAGGTGACAGATGACGAGGCAATGAGGCTTTCAGGTGAACTAATGATCACATATTTTAGTAAGATACTTTGTACATTGCAAATATATATATGCTAAAAACAGAATATCATGGATTGCACAGAAATGGATGGAGTTATTTCAGTGTTTCCGAACCGTATTCTAAAACTGCATACTACAAGATCTTGGGATTTCTTGGATTTAACAACAGACAGAGTTGGAGGTCCCGCTGAAGGAGATGTCATTATTGGGCTTTTAGACACTGGTAAAAATATGATCACTATATATGTTTTATATAGTGATAGATTTATGATACTATTGGTACTACAGGCATCTGGCCGGAATCTGAGAGTTTCAGCGACATAAATCTTAGCCATCCACCTTCTTCATGGAAAGGAGTATGTCAAGGTCCAAATTTCACCTGCAACAAGTAAGAATTAACATAAATTCATTAGACACTCCAATGCACAAAAAGAGTCTCACTCTGACATTTAGCGTAAGCGTATATCTATGCACACGGACAAACTTACAAAAAAAATCACAAATGAATTAGAATCTAACACGTGGACAGTTAACTACATTCTCTCTTACTTTTTTCAATTTTATTACACTTTCTCTTCTCTCGATATTTACAATTAGGACTCTCTGAGTAAGTTTGTAGCAAGGGCTCTTGAATTTAACTTACTAATGACAAACTTCATTGTGTAACAAACAGCAAGATCATCGGAGCGCGCTACTACAACAGCGAGGGCTACTATGACATTACTGACATCAAATCTCCAAGAGACGCAGAAGGACATGGCACCCATACTTCTTCAACAGCTGCAGGAGCTGAGGTGTGGGGAGCAAATTACTTGGGCTTAGGAAATGGATTAGCCAGAGGAGGAGCCCCCGGAGCCAGAATTGCAATGTACAAAGTCTGCTGGTCATTCGGATGTTCTGGAGCAGATATCCTTGCTGCCTTCGACGATGCCATAGCTGATGGAGTGGATCTCATATCAGTTTCCTTGGGATCCGACTTCCCAGATGATTACTTCGATGACCCTATTGCTATCGGATCTTTCCACGCCATGAGAAATGGCATCTTGACCTCAAACTCAGCTGGAAATTCTGGTCCATTCCCAGTGTCGGTTTCAAACTATGCACCATGGACATTGACTGTTGCTGCAAGCAGCATCGACAGAAAATTTGTCGCCAATGTGGTTCTTGGCAATGGACAAGTTATCGGAGTAAGTTGAAAAATGCAGAAGCTTGATTTACATAAGTGCATCATCCAAAACAAATTCTAGTGCTAATACTCAAGATATGATTTCTTTGACAATGATAGGGACTCTCCATCAATAGCTTTGACCTTAATGGGACCTCATACCCACTTATCTGGGGAGGAGATGCTGTAAACTACACAGTTGGTTCTGATCCAGATATCTCAAGTTTGTGTGTGACAGGCGCCATGAATGCAGACATTGTTGAAGGAAAGATGGTCTTTTGTGAAGCACTTTGGGATGGTTCTGGCATTCTATTAGCCAATGGTGTGGGTGCTATAATGGCTGATTCATCTGTCACTGATTTTGCCTTCAATTTCCCATTACCAGCAACTTTGATCAGCACTGAAGATGGTTCCCAGATTCTTGATTACATCAGAACAACAGAGTAAGTATTTATGAAATTTTCAACTCCTAAAAAAAAGCAGACTATAGTATTATTGTAAGCTTATAGCTCATGTGAACCAAAATTTTCAGAAATCCCATTGCCACAATCCTTGTTTCGGAGACTCCAAAGGATGTCATGGCCCCTATTGTTGTTTCCTTTTCATCCAGAGGACCTAGCCCAATCAGCCCAGACATATTGAAGGTGATGCAAAAGCTTTTCTTATAAGTTCTGAGTTTTGTTTGTCATTCACAATGTTTTCTAACTATGCTTATCGCCTTGCATACACCACGAGCAGCCTGATATCACTGCTCCTGGTGTGGACATTCTTGCAGCCTGGTCTCCAGTCGGGCCTCCTTCAATCTACTACGCGGACACCAGGAGTGTCAACTACAACATCATCTCGGGCACATCCATGTCCTGCCCCCACGCTGCTGGCGCTGCAGCTCATATCAAGGCTGCCCATCCGGACTGGTCTCCAGCTGCTATAAAATCTGCACTTATGACCACAGGTGATATCAACTTGTCTTTCATATTTTTAACGAACACTGACAAGCATCAGGCTCTCCCTTTACGACCTAAGTCTGTCTAACGTGTTTTTTGACTTTTTCTATGATCAGCTACTTGGATGGATCCGAGGAAGCAAAAAGACTTGGAATTTGCTTACGGATCTGGTCAGATCAACCCTGTGGTTGCAGTGAACCCGGGTCTAGTCTACAATGCAACTGAGGCAGATTATGTAACTTTCCTCTGCCAGCAAGGTTACAATACTTCCACACTCAGAATTGTCACCGGAGACGACAGTGTTTGTGATGGCATACTTCCAGGAAGATCATGGGATCTCAACTACCCCTCATTCTCACTATACGTGGCAGACGGTGAGCAAATCTCGGCAGAATTCACCAGGACAGTGACCAATGTTGGCGCCGCAAACTCAACTTACAGGCCTACTGTATTTGGACTTGATGGTATCAATATCACTATAGAACCTTCTGTTCTATCATTTTCAGCTGTTGGAGAGACACAGTCATTCAAAGTATACGTCTCGGGTCCGAAAATTTCACAGCAGCCAATCCAGTCAGCTTCTATAATGTGGTTTGATGGATTCTATATGGTTAGAAGTCCACTTGTGGTGTATAACTATATTCCTGGGGCTCCTTACAATCTTGATTCTGACCAAGAGATTTTATCAGCTGTTGCAAAGAAGAAGAAGAAGACAACTTTTGATGTTTCTTCTACATCCCAAAAGAAAGCTAGTTTTGGGCACTACTAAAACAGATCAAAGATCACCTAACATGATGGAATAAATGACAAACCTTATATAACTTCTCCAGTTAAACTATAATTTGTAGATTTTCATGTTATCTACTTTGTGATAATAGGATGGAGACCAAGTCACATCCATCAAATATCTGGTGTTTTATCAACTGTAATACCAGTTCAAGGAAATAAAATCACAAGAGTGTGAAGTAATTAATTGTTTTCAACTTTTGTCATATGGAATGATTATGATATTTAAACTAGATACATATTTTCTGTTACTCTTTTCTGTCACCAATATTCATATGTGTAAAAGACATTTATTCGGAGTCGTAAAAGGCATTTCATAATTTAATTTTCACGTTAAAAAAAAATGAATTTGTAAATAACGAAATATGTGTTTTGTGCTCGTAATAATTTTCAAGTGGTATACAATATTAACTTCTTATAAATAAAAATGAAATGAATTCACATGACAGTTAGAAGCTTTTTGTGGGCTTCTAATGTACTTAAAAATTATGATTTTAGCGATTGAAATAACTTTGGTTTGACTTTATTTTGATATATTTACACAAGCACACGTTAGTGCTTGAATTAATTTCTTTAGTATCACTTCGTTTTGGTTCTCAGAATTCTCTGATTCTCGTATATATGCACTGATTTTCTTTGAATTATTTTTCCATTAAAGTCTCTTAATTAACTGCCTCTAAAACATACATGAATGAAGATTATTTACATTAGTAATCCACTTTATGGAGTTTACTTATCGACGGCCTCTAGTTTCAAGCTTCAACATTGTAACTTCGTAAGTTCTAGTTAATGTGGTCAGTGGATTGACATTTCTTCATATACGTGCTCACACAAAAAGTAATACAAATTTAAACAATACTCCATTCGTTCAGAAAAAAAAAAAAAATTAAACTTTTGACTACTTTTAATTTTGCATATTTGTCTAAGAATTAACATGTAGTAATAATAAAATTTTCTCATTAAATTTGTTATGAATGTCCAATTAAAAATTATATAAGAAGATTGTAATGATAAAATTTTAAAAATATGACATTATAATGAAAAAGTTATGCAAGATTGTTCTTTTTTTTAGAATAAATTTTATGTTCAAATGTTACTCTTTTTTTTGGGATGGAGGGAGTATGGTTTTTTGTGTTTGGCTTAGGACTAACAAATAATATAACATATACTTTTTAAAATTAAAGATACATTTTGATTTTTTAAGTCAAATAACAACATGTTAGACTTTAAATTAATGTTAATTTAATTAATTTTAATTAGTACAATTATTATAATCTTTTAGTTTATAATAAAAATATTTGATCCCAACATAATTTTTATATTCACAAGTTTCATAGTTTACGTTAATTTGAATGTTGAACATGCTATTGCTATTGTTTTAACTAAAAAAATTAAAATGTACTTCTAATTTTATATCGTTAACAATGCATTTTCCGTGAGACGTCCTACATTGAAACAATCGAAAATTTTTCTTGTATATTTTATAGCTGTAAAGGCATTTATGTGCATCAGAATAGCAATCTCATTGTGCCTCATATTGAACACATCAAATTAACGGTCGGAATTGATAAGGCACTCCTAATTTAAATATACATTCCACTTCTATCTTAAAGAACGATGAACAATCCACAAGTTTATAATACGGAAAGATAAAATGTAAAACATAAAAAAGATAATAGAAATTACTAGTGTTAGAATTTAGTTGGATCAAAATAAAATTTTGATTTTTTTTTCGAGTAATCACATGTTAATTTTTCTCTTCTCATTCATTTAAGATATTAAGTAAATGAACCTATTACGGAATTTAATGGGTTAAAATGAAAGTAAATTTTTTTTTCTTATAATATAAGGTTAACGTTTGCTCTAAAATCTTCACATTAAAAAGAGATGAATACTCACAAGGAAGAGAAAATCTCACTGTAATAAGGAAGATAAAATTTTTACATTAAAGTCTTAACTAGAGTTATTGAGAATTGAATCTTTTCATAAATGTTACATGTTTAATTGACAATTATATGTTCGAATCATAAATTTGTTTAATAAAATTTGATATAAATATATAATATAATATGAAAATTGTAATGACAAAATTTAAAAAATATAAATCACAAGTAACAAATTATGCAAAATTTCCTTTTTTTTTTTAAAAAAAACAAATCTCATTTTCAAATATTTTTATTTTCTTTAAGAACGGGGGGTGGGGGGGGGGGGGGGGGGGGGGGGGGTGTATATTTTTCGTAATCTTAACAAGTGGAGTTTGAATTTTATAAGAAAACAATAAATCGCTGTAAGTACGTACCAGACTAAAACTCGATAGTAGCGTATACAGGTAGATATCCTAAGATCCTTATAACTCCATAACTCAGTTATGGGATTATCAAATGTAAGACAAACCTATTATATTATATATTTAAATTAATTGCAAACTTACAAATCGTGTTGTTAGTTGATTACAAAGTATGAAGGAGTTAGCAATGCGATGGGACTACTAACTCAATAATACATGCGAAACAGTTGTACGTTACAAGACTTTATTTTACTAAAAAACGAAATATTCTTTGTATTAATTTTTTTGTCTTATTAAATTACATGCAAAAAAGAGAATTAAATCATAAACTGATAGGAGAAGTGGTATACGGTGCGGTCCATTAGCAAAAGTGAAGCCAAAAGGAAAGTGATGTCTCTCTCGCTCAGTTCGTCCAGTTAGCATCGGTGTTCTAAAAATGGCTGTGCCGACTATCGATATTGAAGCACCTAAGTTTTATAGGTGTAAATTAAAAAAATACAAAAAATATCTTGATGTAACAAAAACAAATCATATTAGTAAGAAAATTAAAAAACATATCATAAATACATTGATATAACAAAAAAAAAACGATTATTACATCACTCAATTCTATTAAATATAACAAAAATATCTATTATAATCTACAACTTAATTACTTTATTTGAAAAAAAAAAAATTTATTGGCATTTCAAGTTATTTCCAAGAAAAAAATAAATTGTGTAAATGGCCTAGCCCACATAATATCTGTCTAGATCGCCTAATGAATTCAACCCATAATTGAACGCAAAGAGGGGTCACTGCCACTTAAGCCGCTTTTTAGAGTACCGGTTAGAATACGCCTCTAACGAGAGAATATGTCAACATTTACACTTCAGTCCCTTTTTTTTCTTTTTGGTCATGTAAGAGGTCGCATTCTAGAAATTTACATACCTATTCATGCTGCACCCAATAACAATTTCATTCCTTTAGAATTGTTGTCACTCGATTCCTTAAAATTTTGAATCGCCAATGATACAACAAATTACTAGAAAAACAGAGTCCGATTGTTGGATGACAAGTATTATGTTTCAAAATAAATGGCCAAATGGGTGATGTGAAGTATTGAAAGAACAATGATTTTCAAAATGGAGTCCCTAGTTTAGAGCCGAAGGACAATCCTAATTTTTTGACCTAAAACAAGAATACAAGATCAAGAAAAAACAAGGGCGATGATCACAGAACAAAATGTCAAATTCAACTGCATCACCATCACATAACTATCAAAGCTACTTATGGTGACTTAATTCACTATATATACTTGAGATTTCTAGCTTTGGTACATGCAATATCACATGAAATTATCAAATGGCACCCAAGGCATTGTTCATTTCTCTTTTTTTCTTTGCAGCTTTGGTGCTGAACGCCGATTGCCTCGAACGCACGGTAAACTTCACATTTTTCTTCAGAGTAACAGATTTAAATGTTCTCTTTTTTTTTTTTGGTGGAAGTTTAAGTTGTCGAAGTTCGTACTCTAAAGCGAGTCGTTCGTTCTTCTAAAAAATTTGAGGTTTTCTCTGCAGGTCCATATCGTGTACATGGGAGATGTACCTGAAGGAGATGTCTCCATTGCATCAACGCACCATGCGATGCTACTAAAAGTGCATGGAAGGTAAATTACTCATTGTCCTCATAATCATACTACATTCGGCTCAAAAACATGTTGAAAATTAGATGTTAGAATTGGCAATGACTTGACGACTGATGATTTGATTCAAATACACAGAGTCTAATACTTCATGTTGTGCAAGTGCAGTGCTTCAGTAGCCAAAGATTCACTGGTTTACAGTTATGGGAGGACCTTCAACGGATTTGCTGCCAAGCTGACAGCTGTCGAGGCAATGACTATTTCAGGTGAAATTATAGCAATTTAGCTGAGAATATATACACAACATACATATTACACACACACATGGATGCTACTTTGTACCTGAAGCATGTATGGTGGATGCAGAAATGGAGGGAGTCATTTCAGTGTTTCCGAGCCATGTCCTAAAACTGCATACTACAAGGTCTTGGGATTTCATAGGCTTACCAACAGACAAGGTTGGAGGTACCATTGAAGGAGACGTCGTTGTTGGGCTTCTAGACACAGGTAAAATATATGATCACATTACAAGAGCTACATAAGGAAGATGCATGTTTTACTAACCTGTTCTGTGCTAGAAGACTAGAAGTAGTTGATAAATATATGATATTGGCATCGCAGGCGTCTGGCCAGAATCTGAGAGTTTCAGTGACAAAAATCTTGGCTCTCCATCTTCTTCATGGAAAGGAACATGTCAAGGTCCCAATTTCACCTGTAACAAGTAAGGATTAACCAAATTCAAAATATAAGATAATAATTAGTGATGATCATATATAGATATTACTCTTTCCGGAGAGAGTACAGGGTTTTCCAATATTCATAGCAAGGGCTCCTTAATTTGACTAAAATATAGTAATCACAAACTTCATTTCATAATAGCAAGATCATCGGAGCACGCTACTACAACAGTGAGAACGACTATGACATTTCCGACATAAAATCCCCAAGAGACTCAGATGGACATGGAACACATACTTCTTCAACAGCTGCAGGAGCTGAAGTGGACGGAGCAAATTACTTGGGCTTAGCCAAAGGAATAGCCAGAGGAGGAGCCCCTGGAGCAAGAATTGCAGTGTACAAAGTCTGCTGGTATGATGGATGTTATGGAGCAGACATTCTTGCTGCCTTTGATGATGCTATAGCAGATGGAGTGAATATTATATCAGTGTCATTGGGATCTGACTTTCCAGTTGATTACTTTGAAGACCCAATTGCCATTGGATCTTTCCATGCCATAAGAAATGGAATATTAACTTTAAGTTCAGCAGGGAACTCAGGTCCATTTCCGGTGACAGTCGCCAACTATGCACCATGGATGCTGACTGTTGCTGCAAGCACCATTGACAGAAAATTTATGGCCAATGTAGTTCTTGGCAACGGACAAATTCTTCAAGTAAGTTAAAAAGTGCAGTAGCGGATTTAGATATATGCAGTCTTATATTGATATCAAAACATATTATGGAACAAATTCTTATCATACTATGTCTTGTCCATGATAGGGACTCTCTGTCAATAACTTTGACCTCAACGGGACCTCATACCCACTTATCTGGGGAGGAGATGCTGTAAACTATACAACGGGTTCTAATCCACAGATCTCAAGTTTATGCATACCCGATAGCATGAACTCAGTAGTCGTTTCAGGAAAGATGGTTTTTTGTGAAATGCTTTCGGATGGTTCCGGAGTTCTATTAGCTAATGGTGTTGGTGCCATAATGGCTGATTCATTTTTTCCTGATGGAGCATTCAACTACCCATTACCTGCAACAGTGATCACCCCTGAAGACGGTCTCGGAGTTTTGGATTACATTAGAACGTCAGAGTAAGTATACGCGATTTTCCACACAAGTATGCTCACAGCAAAATCACTTATATTTTCATTTTAACTCGTATGAACCATATCTTTTAGAAATCCCCTGGCAACAATTCTTGTTGCAGAGACTCCAAAGGATGTCATGGCCCCTATTGTTGTTTCCTTTTCATCTAGAGGACCTAATCCAATAAGCCCAGATATTCTAAAGGTGGTGAATGATGTTTGTTGTTATATACCCAAGTTTTATTTACTCTTCCTTGTCATTTCTAATCATGTATTTTCTCTTAAATATACGACAAGCAGCCTGATCTTACCGCACCGGGGGTAGACATTCTTGCTGCTTGGTCTCCAAATGCAGCTCCCTCAATTTACTATGCAGATACCAGGAGTGTCAACTACAACATAATCTCAGGCACATCCATGTCCGCCCCACACGCTAGTGGTGCTGCAGCCCATGTCAAGGCGGCACATCCAAACTGGTCTCCTGCTGCTATTAAATCTGCACTTATGACAACAGGTGAGAACTAACTCGTCATCGTCTACAAATTCACCTTTAAACATAACTAACTTCCCCCTCCCTCCCCTTGGATGATTTCTATAAAACATAACTGTAACACCCATAGCCTATTCAGTGATAAAACTCAACAGTCTAATATGCTATGCATGAGGGAAAGATGAGATTTGCTTGCTGATACTGCTCTTTCATCTATGATCAGCTACAATTATGGACCCAAGGAAACAGGAAGACCTGGAATTTGCTTATGGATCTGGTCAGATTAATCCAGATGCTGCAGTGAACCCAGGATTAGTTTACAATGCATCTGAGGCAGATTACATAAATTTCCTATGCAAACAAGGCTATAACACATCCAAACTTAGACTTATCACAGGGGACGACAGTGTTTGCAATAGCACCACCCCTGGAAGAGCATGGGATCTTAATTACCCCTCATTCTCACTGTACGTCGCAGATGGTAAGCAAATTTGCGCTGAATTTACCAGGATAGTGACCAACGTTGGCTTGCCAAACTCAACCTATACAGCTAGTGTCACTGCACCAGAAGGTATCAATGTGACCGTGAAACCTTCCATGCTATCATTTTCTGCTGTTGGAGAGACACAGTCGTTCACTGTGGATGTCTCAGGACCAAGAATTACTTCACAACCTATAATGTCAGGTGAAATTGTGTGGTCTGATGGAGTTTATATGGTGAGAAGTCCACTTGTGGTGTATAATTATATCCCTGGTGCTCCTTACTCTCTTGACTCAGAACAACAGAATTTGTCAGCTGCTGCAAGAAAGAGAACTTTTGAAGTTTCTTCTATAAATCAGAAGAAAGCTACATTTAAACACAAAGACCAGTAACATGGCGGAATAAATGACAACCTTGTATACTTTCTTCAGTTGGCTCCAATCTGGAGAGTTCCATGTTTTGTTACTTTGTGATATTTGAACGGAATAAAGTCACATTTAAGTAATCTATGATATAGGTGATTTCTCAACTGTAATGCCTATTCAAGGAATGAATACCACAAACTAGTATTTCCTTCTTTCTAAAATGATTTTATTGGAATTTTGGTTGTCTAACTAGATGAAAAAAGATAATAGCACGAAACCATTCTATAAAATGTTGACAAAAAATTAATGGAGAAATCATGTTCTAGGAACTGTTGCATCTTAAACTTAAAAATGAGTAAGGTAGAGAATGTTTTCCCACGTCGAGTCCCTGAAATGAATACGAAAATAATTTTAATTGAAAATTAATGGAGAAAGTTGAGTGTGCTCATATAAAAGTATAAAACACAACATTGCTCTCTGTCGTAGGCCTGCAATACGTCCCACTATATAATAAGTACCGTTAAATATTAAAACTAATCTTCACAGTGGATTTCCTACCTAAAATATATCCTAGTTTTGAGTTATGGCAATCGTAAGACCTACTTTCAAATAGTTGCATCACTCATCATACCCAATCAGTAGCAAGCACGAACCTTTTAAGGTAGTTTCATGTCCCGAAAAACAAAATACCTGTAATATCTATCCTCAAATTGTTGAAACCAATAAACACACACACAGATTAACTTAAGCAAAAACAATTTGGCAATCCAAATATCACTTCAGCTAATCTATTCTATTATATATTTAAAAACTCAAACAAACATTTTTTTTTAATGTCATAGTTCTGCACTTTTTCTTTCCAATATCACCCTCTTTAAATTTCTCTTATTCCATTATTATTATTTCCTAATTCATTTCTATTTTCATCATATACTCCTAATCCACTTCTACTTTTATTCGGAGTTATGAAATCCATAATTATAGAATTTTAAAATAAAACATATGAATATAATATAATCAATAACTTTATATGCATGACTAATGAAATTATGGACAAAAAATTAAATGCGATATTTGATAGTTTAATTAACATAATTTATCATACATATTTAAAATTAATCCCATAAAATAAGTACAACAATTCTTAAGTGTATATCAAATAATTTTGAAGTATATATATTATAATAATTAATTATTTTGAAGTATATATATAAATACATTATAAATTATACAAAGAAAATCAATGTTTCGATTAAAATTATATCGTTTGACTCAAGTATTGTTTGTTTTATTAGTTGAGCTATTTTTGTACAGGTATTATATGTTTGAGTATTAATTAAATTACAATTATTAAAAAATTAAACAATAAAATAAAAATAACTCGTTGCGAGCTAGTTTTATTTAATAATCATGTAAGATAAATACAACATTTAGATACACTGACTATATAGCAACAATGCATTACAAAAGGGGAAATGGAAAACGATACCCCGTCAACCCTCTTGAACAAATATCAATTTATAACATTCAACAAGAGATTCAAAATATTCAAAGGTCAGGATGCATGGGTTTTCTGATTTGGCTTGAACACGTTTTGTATGAGGGATTCCTTAATGGACAAAAGCTCTGGGAATTCCTTCTTAAGTTTGGTGGCATCGAGCTCATTGTTGCTTCTTGGAGCAACAATCACTTTTGCTTGCTCTTCGAGGGTAAAATTTTTCCATGTAAAGTTTGGGTCAATGTAATCCCTATACATCTCTAAAATCTCGTTGTGACTGACAACTCCAGGGTTTGTGAAGTTCCATATTCCAGTGAGGTTTCTCTTTGCCATCTCAATGGAAATGGGGAGGAGTTCATCCAAGATTGTCATCGAGTTTGGTATATTGACCACTTTCTCGTATCGAGTGATCTTGGTGATGAAATTGCGGGGATTGGACAAATCACATGATATTGGCATCCTCACACGTAGAGTGCACACATTCTCGTAGTTCTTAAGCAAATCCTCCACCTTCCACAAATCAGGAATAACGATCAGAACTAACAACATTCAGTTCAAACTTTAAAGAGTCACTTTATAATTCACACTCTGCAATCTAGAATATTGACATCAGTTGCAGAAATAATCATTGTCATTAACAAATAAAGAGACTATATTTAGAACTAACAATATTGTGACTAGCAGCAGTCATTTTCTTCTAAGGATGTCTTCCCTGGTTTGGCTAAACATAAGAAGCTGATCAACGGTCTTACTCAGACAACCTAAAAATAACCGAAGCACATCACAGGGCACTAATACACCTACACTTACAAAACTCAGATTATGTGATCTCTTCATGCCGAAGCTCGCTAATAGTTGATCAAATACGGCAGATGTGAGTTTCTATCAAACAGATCCTAATCTAAGCTTGTTTCGTAATCTTAATTACATACATAGCACAATTTCCATTTCCATCTCACCTATCAAACACTATGGCGAACTTCAATAAAATCTGGTAATCTAGAAGTTCAAAAGAGCACAAAGCAGCTCAAATTCTCTAAATTAAAGCATAATTTAGAATCCGTTGCATAGTGAACAAAATTGTAGAAACGAAATAATCAAAAGACCGCATACTGCAATATCCAAATCACATAAAAAAAAGAACAAAATCTTCAGATCTAAGCATTATATAGACAAAAATTACACAAAACATTTGCTATGTTGGCCAAAATGATACAAACATCAGCTATACACAAGCAAATTTTTAACCAAAGAGGTTCAAATATAGATTCTTCAAATGATCAGATTAATTAAATTACGTTCATCAAATTCACAATTGATTACTAGGATATCAAATCAGTAATGAATAGGTCATGTCGAAATATTAAGTATTACTATAGTAAAAAATGATTTAAAAAATCAGTTTTTTAAGGAACCAAATGGATTTTGATTTAAAACTGAACACAAACATACCATAGCCTTGGTCTTGGAATAAAAGGATCCGATAAAGTTAGGTGTATCTTCTTCCTTGAACCCGATACCCGACCCGATAGGATGCTTCTCATCATACTCAAATATACATCCCGTCGCATAATTGATGACAATAAGTCCCTTCTCCTTGCAAACATCCGCGAGGGTTAGGGTTCCGACGACATTGGTACGGATAGTCTCGACCTTATGCGACTCGCACCAGTCGACATTCGGCCGGCCCGTGACGCCGGCGGAGTTGAAAACGTGAGTAGGTATAACGGCAGCTATGTCCCCCTCAATGGATGCGCGATTCTCGAGGCGACCGCAGCCGTAGGAGTATTCGATTCCTTGATTTTCACAAATCTTCCCGAGCAGCCCACCAATCCAACCAGTCCGGCCGTAAATCAGGAACTTGAACGGCTTGTTTTCCGATGTCCCATTCGCTGGAAAACCCATAATTTGTTGGGAAGATTGGATCTGAGAGTGAAGTGAGAGAGAAGATCTAATCACTGGTTATTTAATTGCATTGCATTGGGAATACAAATGGTATAAATTTCAAGAATTGAAAATGTAGGGAGGGTGATAATATAGGGTTTGTTGAAGGACAATGATGCGTGGGAAGAGTATATTCATAGATTTGAGGAACATGAACAATTGATTAATAGGGAGTCAAACAATCACCCAAAACAATTGCCGCCTCATAAATACTACTGCTCGCTTACACGACGAAGTTATTGGCTGGTGGAGTAAATATGTGATGACCAATTCACATTTTGTTTTTGTCCGTATGTTGACCATTCAATAACTTGGACACCACTAAAAATTATCCTCCTATTATTGATAGGTTTGAGCTCTCATATCACCGATAGAACATTTAAATAACTGTTACATAATTTTTTTTCGTTTTTTACAATAATAGTTACCTAATTTTTTTTTCTTTTTTATAGTGATTGATGTCATTCGCCTTATTATAAGTCAATTTAGTTAATCACTTAACGAGTCAAATATTATATTTTGATGTCTTATTCTCTTCTATGATTGACTCGTATAATTTTCTTATCGTTTTCTATTGAAGTATTTAAAACTCTAACGATAACGTAGAAAATTCAATAAAGAAATGAGACCAAAGATGAAACGAAATAAGAAAATGAGACCAAAAATGAAACGAAATAAGAAGTTCCAAACTAATTTCCAACAATTTTTAATTGAAAGAAAGATTTACCATCGGCAGCTGCCAAAAGAATATGATGTCATATAGAAGTAAATGCAACAACTTGGAAATCTGGCTGGATCCGAATACAAATGGCAAATGTATACAAAATAAAAGCAACAAAATGTTTACCTCCAAAATGATATCCATCAACTCAAAATTTCTAGTTTCAAAATCTGCAACATCCAGAAAAGCTCCCCCAATATATAGATGTTACATTCGATAACTAGAAGACCAGTAATACAGACTGGGGACCAGTCTTCAGAAAAGGCAAATACAGAACTCTTTCTTAAGGCGTGTATAAAAATGTAAGCAAATTGAAAAAATCAAACACAGCTTGCTTTAATCTAGTATTGTTGGTTTCGTATAATATGACACTAATTAGCAGCCTCGTGACGTTAATTATGTCGGGTTGAATCAAATTTGGTAGTTTAAATTGTGAGATTTTCTTGAAGTCCTGCAAATGTTCCCACGATATTTCCGCCCATGTCTGGAAATGTAGCACAGCCAGGAAGAGGCTTCACCTTCCCTGTTCGATCAACTTCCACCGGGTACTTCATGAGGTGGCTAGTCATTTCACTCACTTCCTCGGCTGCAAATTGTTTCCAGGACAGTTCGCTTATGTATTTTACCCGTCTGACACAATCGATGCTCTCTGGTTGCTCAAAGCATTCCTCAAGCCCACCTATGTGCTCTGCCCAGAGTGACATACGATATCCAAAAATCTGTAGGTAGATACGTGCAACAATAAGTCGCATATATGTCTATGCAATTCTAATAAAAAGATGTATAAAGAAATAGGTGAATCTAATTCTTCTCTATTTTAAAATGAGAGATGCATTATCCTTTTCAGTACTACTACGTTACTAATAGAGAAACATTATTTCACTTAGACTATTAAGTGAATTCGATTAGCTTGTTGATACAGTCGATCAACGTGGCCAAATTATACCTGCCCACGTGGACTTCTATATTTGCTTGCGTAAGTATGATGAGGCTGATATGCACCCATCGCAATCTCAGTATCTCTGGTGCCTTCCAAGGAACGTTGGTTGATGTTTGCAGATCCTATTATCACATACTCGTCATCCACAATCATTCCTTTTGAATGTACATAAATCATAAATCTCCGACTCTTCTTGCTGAGAAACTGTATTATACCGAATAAAACATGTAAATAAAAAAACAGAAAACAACAACAAACGCTAAGAAAACATTATGAAGCATAAATAATGGAGCAGGTTCTTCAACAAGAGTAGAAGTGGTAAGGGCAATTACTTGTGGAGAATTTGCGGAATTTGAAGTTTTAGGTTCAGGAGTGCTCTCCCTGTCTCGAGCCTCCCGATTTCCGAGGCAGAAGAAATTCAAATAGTCTTGAGGCTCGTACATTTTATCAAGCCCTGCCTCCACTAAGGCCTTGTAGATCACTTCATACATCATTTGCATTGTGTTATTCTGCAAGAGAATGAAACGTCAACGAGTTCATGAGATGCAACAAAAGATTTCAATGACCCTAGAGATAAAGTCCACTAGCACTTAACCATTATAACAGGTTAAATCACACACTTGTGGAAATAAATCAAGTGAAAATATATATGCATTGATACTCTAATGTACTACATATTACTCCATATTTGTTTAACCAAGTGCAGATATCTTTTAAGTAAAGGGAATACTGGGGTAGTATATGTACATAGACCAATGTACCGTATCCATAACATAGATCATGTATTGTTCCTTACGATGACTTTCCAGATATAAAAATTAGTTCGCTTCATTGTTAAACAAAAAATACATAGTGCAATATGATGATTAAAATAGTAAGTTCTGATAGGATTGCTTCATATCTTATAAACTTTAATATTGACAACTTAATTCAAGTGCTATTTGAACTTCGAATGTGTCATCCTCAAACCGTTAATTAGAGAACTTTTATGATCAGGGTTCTTCTACTATACCTGCCAAAAAAGAATCCGTTGGGTAGGAAGACTAGTAGGGACACCCTCTGGCCACATTGGGACCACAATATATGCACAAAATCTCTCATTTGCTCTGATTTTATTTGCAATTTTAAGAGCAATTTCCATTGGTATTAAGTTATTCGCACCTGAAGACAAAGAAAAACCTTTGTATAAGTTCATTTTGATAACAGTGTCATTGAACTACAGAAAAAGAATATATAACAATAACTCTGGATGTCAATATTTACAAAAAAGATGCCATTCACACGAAGAAGATAGGAACTTAACAATACAAGATGGCAGGTTCCATTTATCTAACAGTCTAAAATGTTAAATTTCCTCACCTAAGTTTTTGTAGTTAGACCAATTATAGGATGAACCAAGGAAATATTGGTTCTCAATATATATGAAATGTTGGGCAGAACGAATAGCCTTTACGTATGCTGTATGTATACTCATGTCTATTGTCACGTTCTTTCCGCATACCAAATTCTGTTACAGTGCGTGAAGATATTAGCTACATCATTAAAATCATACGAAGTAGAAAGCTCAAATGATAAGAATATCCTCACCCTTCTAGGTGCATCTTTTGGGTCTTTGGGAAACCCTTTAACAGAATTGGAGTCAATTGAACGGAAAACCTGTAATTTTGTTGGAATATAAGATGAAGAGTTTAATAATGACTAAAAGCTAACAACAAAGAACAGACTAATGACCTGGACACGCCAGCACTCGGGGTCATCCTCACTCAGGCAGGCGGCATCTGTGATTCCCAAAATGTCGGGAATTCTCTCTAGTCTCAGTAATGAATCATCGTGTGACCTTTTCATTTTCTGAATCCCATGAGGCTTTGAAGCCCGCAACCATCGTTCCTCAAAGTTGGTCAGTATATCATATGCTGCAGGACCATGAATTTGACTATGTAAGTCATGCCATGGTTCTCTTGGACAGCCAACAGCAGGACCCTATTCATGTAAGTTCAGAAAGCAGAAGTAAAACATTTATTGTTTTCAAAACATATAAATCTGCTACTCCGTACTAAAAATTATTGTCAGAAAAGATGAACAGAATTAAATTAAGTGAAGCTTGGCTTTGACTTTGTTAATATGACCAAGGACATATTTAAATATACAGATTAATTGTGGATTATAAACAATAATAAAAATTTGACAGCATCAAACAAGAAAGAATGGTTACCGCATAATTTGGATTGTGGAAATCATCCTTGTGGACACTTTCTAATGTTCTAAAAAGATGATGATGTGGAGTATCATATCGACCCACGCATAAATCAAGACCCCCGACAAATGCAATGATCTTTCTCTGATAATTCCCAGCATCAGCATCCACAATGACAGTTTTTTGATGATGAGTGTATATTGTTCCAGTTTCCTGTAAATCAAATAGAAATGAGGTGTATAATACAAATACTAATTGAGGACAGCTCATCGTAATAAAAACAACTTTGAAAGAAGCCACAGCCAGCATTGAAACAGTGAGATAGCTACTATGACAAGGTAAAGCTTTTACCTTCTGGCAATTAAATTTGTACTTCATTGATTGCATTTCATGTTAAATTCATTATTAAAAAATAAATAAAAACCCTTTGTGTGGATAATACTGGATTTTGCATATTATATAAACACATACTCCATTTCCTCGCTTCTTTAGATGGAGTAGGTACACCTAAGTTGAGGCCAGATTTTCAGAATCGAAAAAAAAAAAACTCTAACTTCACCGGGCAATGGATGCTTGCAAAACAATGTTGAATATACATAACTTTGCACTTACTGCAGGGTGATAATGTCTCAAAGTCTATATTGGCAGCAAAAAAATTATATTCAAGTGTCAAAAACAAGTTTGTGAATTATGAAACATTTGAAAGTAACGATTCGCAAATTGCAGATCCAAGCATGCAACAATACATCAAGCCAGACTCGATGTGTGCATGTCTCTATATTATGTTCATATGTGTCGCTGCATACTTGCATATAATGATACAACATGTCAAGTTACAGTCAAATCAACCATACATACAGATACATAAAAATACATACAAACACATCAAAGAAAAAAATCCATTTAATCTACACTCCATATTTGATAAAAGTATAGATATGTGAACTCCATCGTATAATGATAAAGATATCTGAATTTCCTTACCATGACAAATTATGCAAATGAACTTCATCTTGATCCAAAGAAAAAGAAAAAAGAAAGTATCAAGGACGTGTAACCGACCTGCTTTTTGGCCCAGCTGCCCTTTCCAGCAGATCGAGGGCAAAGCAGCACTTGCACTGAAGAATGCTTGAAGAAGCGTCGTGTTTCCTCGTCATGGGTTTGCATAATCCCTTCCTATATAGGTATCAAAAACACTGAACTCTTAATTCCAGTGAGAGAAACCAAATGTTAACGCAGAGATGTATGAATAATTAATTGCCCTATCATTATGACAAACAAGTATCTTGACGTCAAAAGTTTGACATTATTATTATTTTCATCTTTTCTGAACAATATAGTAGAATATACCAACATCTAAAGATCAACTCATGATTGATAACAGGGGAAACATAGTCTATTGACTTGAATTTGCATTAGAAGCTTGGCTCAGGAATCTACAATCAAGATTAGCTACTAGTACTCACTTCCCTCTGGTGATTAGGCGAAAAGATAAAAACATTAACCACGTATAGTAAAATCCCGACTACCGTCAACTGTCCACAGGAACTTATCAAGAAATAAATATAGTTCAGTCCGAAGTTGTTTCCTTAGAGATTGTGTCATTAGCTGTATAATTGTATATACAGTCAAAGATCCAAAAAGAAACTCACCAATATCATCAGAATACGTACAATGCACATGATGAGAAACAACCAACACAGAATAGCATACAAATTTGAGCATTTTGAATAATATATATCCACCATATAAAAAAATACCAAATTATTACCGTCTTAATGCCCAAAATGCTTCTTGAAGTAGGATCATCCCATACAAGAAGCAGCACTCTCACACCTTCCTGCGATTTTACTTTGAGAAGGCTTCCCAATGTGGTATCCGTTGTATTAACAGCATCACGAACAAGCTTAACCAGGTGATACACTGACCACCCGGTTATGTAAATAAGACGACGAGCCTGACTTACTGCATTGAAAATATCGTGCCAGCAACCTCTGTGCTCGTATTGAAGACCATGATCGAGCCTCAAATTTGGAAGGGAACCATCAGGGACATGTGCATCTTGATATAGAATAACCTTTCCACCTCTCCTAAGAGGAAAATAAGTTCCGGGAACCCCTTCATTTTCCGGACCTGATCCCACCCCACCATGATAAAGAGCTAATCTTTCCATAGGGGTGTACTGAATTGAAATAGTCAATACAGCTCCAGGTTTACAGGCCTTCCCACTTGCATTCAGAATTGGGAAAGTACCCTCAACTACTGCACCGGAATATATTTGCTCGACGGGTATCCCAACAGCCCCAATAATTTGAGAACCCACAACATCACTATCTTTAACCGCAAACTGCACTTCTGCAGCATGATGTGCAACAGGTACATAAAAATGCTGCATCCAAACAGGGTTCTCACTATTACTAATCACAAAAGTTCTACCAATTACAGCATTTGCTACAGAAATTGTGACATATGGATCACTTGTTATCTTACTAGACACGTTCCCTTCAATTTTCCCAGCTAAATTTCCGGGCAACATCTGAAACATGTCTCCTAATTTCTTATGAAACATGTCCATATTAGGTAGATTCCTGGCTTCTTTCACCCAAATATCTAAATTCCCATGTAACAACAAGAACTTTAAAGATTCCTTGGAGGTCTTAAATGGAACAATTTGAACAGCCTGACCATGTTTTGAGGCATCAGACTGTGAATGTGAGAAAAAAGCTTGAGCCATATCCTAATTAGTACTCCTACCCAGATCTAAAATCCTTATGAACTGATCTTATCAATTGAACTGTATAATCAAGAATTGAGCTGTATAATCAAGAATCTCATAAACCTTCACCAAAACATAAATATCAAGCATACAGAAAGAAACACACCCTTGATATCAAATGAACCAGAACTCAAAATCAAAATCGGAAAATTACCCGCCAGCTGGCAAATTCCTTAAAGATTGATGGTTAATTTTCAAGAAAGATGAGCAGAGAAAGCTCAGACCCCAAAGAAACAAAACCTACCGGGGTCAGGACTGTTTGGGAATTGACTAAGAACAAATTAAAAAAATGTGCGTCTTCTTCTAGATATAAGAATTATTGATTTGAAACACCTTTAAAAACAATTGAATGAGTAAAGTCTGCTGACCTGAAAAATGAGGATTTGTATAAAATAGCTGGTTTAAGTTGAAGAATGTAATGACCCAGAATCTTACGTTGAAGAAAAAGCTTTAAGTGGGTACTTATAAAGATTAAATTTTCAATCCTTACAAGGAATAAAATAAAATTATTACTCTATATTCTTCTCTGTATTTTTTTGATAAACGTATTCTTCTCGGTTGTTTCGTGAAAGATCGACTTGGTTCCAATTACTATTTACTACAGTGTAGACGAAAATTCCGAGTTTTTGGAGTCGATTGGATTAGGGTGCACACAGTCAGGTTTGGTGGTTTTTTCTTAAAAAAAATTAATCAAAGCGGAGGCTTCAATTTTGAAATTAATAAAATTAAAATTGATCATTTCTATTCAGTTTTTAATTTTTCGATTTTCAATTTTATATAATAATAAATTAGTTTTTCCTATAAATTAATAAATTAATAAATTTATAAATATTATAATTCTAATATTAGTAGTATAAATCTTCCATCATTATATTTTGTTAATATTTAAAACTTTGTAATATTTTTTATATATAGTATGATTTTATTATTTACATAAAAGATTAAGTAGTGCTAATAAGAAAAATATTATTATAAATTTACAAACTTAAATTATTAATGGTATTGCACAAAATAACTATAAAATTATAATATATATATATATATATATATATAAATATATATAATCTTATATTTATTAAATTTAAAATAGTCGATTTCATTTTTTTAAAACTTAAAACCAAAAGTGACAAATTCTATTTTAGTTTTCATAATCTACGAAACATTAATTTTTAATTTTTTAGCTCGATTTTATTCAATTTTTTCAGATTTGTGTGCACGTCAGCACAGTACCACGTATTTTTCAACGGGGAGGGTCTTTCTCGATTCCTTCGCCAAGGGGTAAAAATCCCAATTCAGCATTCCAACGCCGGCAGTTACACGACAGAGAGATGGACAGCATTCCGATTATCAGGCAGTTTTTTTTTTTTTTTTTTTTTTTTTTGCTTACGAGGAAGCTTTATTAAATTAAATTAAGAGGCTGTTTGATAACGTCTTATTGGATCTGAATAAGTATAAATCTGACCGAATAAGTCATTCAAACAGTTTGATAACCAAAAACGGAACTCTGAACGGTTGTGAATAAATCTGACCGAATCAACTACATTTTTCCAACCGAATCGATAAGATGCTCAACTGAAAATAATTTTTACAATAATATCCCTAGTCTTCTTCCTACGAGAATTCTAGCAATTTCAATCAATTTTTTTTTTTGTGAATATTCTATAAATCTATTATTAATTCTCAAAAAGGTAATTCTATGTCTTGACTTTAGATTCGGAGCATCCCCTCACTTAAATTTTTTTAATAATAAAAGAATTGCAGAAAATGTAATTATATATATACACGCCAAATCTAAGAGGGAATAAATAACACTAACTAAAATCTCAAATTCTCAATCTTGTCCTGCACCATATGCTGGTAAGTCCGAAACCAAAATAAAAGGCCGGATATCCTTGTCATTTTACCCGATTTCTTTGGCCGAATGAGTTCGGGAGAGGAATCCCGTAAATTCCTCAACATCTAATCATTTGTACGTGTCCAACATATTAAGCATTTTCTTGTTCTCCATAAATTCTATAGGCCGGAAAAGTATTATTTCTATATGTATATTTTATATTTTCTCATATAAGACCTGTATTTTATATTGTATAATGCCGAGTCCTGTGTGAAAATTTCAAATATTTATAAAAACATAGAATAGTGTTTTTCAGCTAAATTATACACGAAGTGCAATAATTATTTAAATTTCTTATAAATCTCAATTTAAAATGACTATTAAAACGGAATGGAGTAATAAGATAAATCACATTAGAAATAAAACGACTTTGCGCTTTGCTAATACAACAAAACTCAAACATAATCGCAGGTGGCAAGCAGAAGTCATCTGTTAGAAAGTTTTTGTTTTTGGTCACATGCAATATTTTACATCCTCCATATAAACCAGTCATCCATTGAATTTTTTTTGCACCTAATTAAGTACTATTAATCCAACTACCATGTCAATCAATTACTTCAACAATTATTAGGTAATTAAAGGAAATTAAGGAACATAATTTGAACGTGAGGATATACAACATAGCTATATGAACATCACTAGCTACTGAAATTTTCCTCAGTTGCACTATCGTTTAAGCTTGGACTTGAGTGTTGTGGAACTTGAGTTGCTGTGCCAGTTTCGCTTCCTTTGATTAATAAACCAGTTGTTTATTTGCTTCAGCTGCAATCCTGTCTCCTCCACCAGCTTTGCTTTGTCATCCTCCTGCATCATGTAACAAAATTTCTACTTCAAAATAAAACTCTAGGCCACAAATTTAATCGTAGCCGAAGTTTTCGATTAAATAATAATTAAGGAATAAAAAGGATCAGCCGATGAGGTATTTGGTTTGATTGTCAAAATTGAGACTTCTAATTGACTTTTTAGTTTCTTTTAATTGTTGCCGAAGTTTTCGATTAAGTAATAAGTATAGGGTAGAAAGGACGAGTCGGATGAGGTATTTGGTCTAGTGGTCAAAATTGAGACGTCTGATCGACTTTTTAGTTTCTTTTTTCCATTTATTCACTTGCATTTGTTAATTGAATGATTGCTTACAGTTGGGTAAGGCCACTTTGAATGTTGCTGCCACCATCCCTTGAGCACTGAAGTTGTGTCACCTGGCAATTTACCTGCCCTTCTTTTTCTCAATATTTCTTCTCTAACATCTTTGATTTTCGACCTGAATCCCTGCAAAATGAATCAAAAAATTGATAAACCTTAGACTAAACCTCGAACTTTGACATTTAACATGTCTTAAAAGAGTCTTTTGGCCTTTCATGGTTTGAACAGAAAAAAACAGAGCTGGATTACATTTCCAAGCGGCTAATATCGCACGAAACAAGTTTTCTGCATGATTTAAGAGTACAGAATCGGTTTATTTCAACTTAAATTTTAGAGATTCTAAATTCTGTTAAAACTTTTAAAATTTAAGATAAAACAAACGGAGTTTATATATGATGAAAATTATGTAATAGAGAAATTAAGAAAACCTGTTTAAGCTCGATCTTCAGCTCTTGTCGAACTCTCTCCATAAGGGATCTTTCAGATTCAGTTGGAAGAAATGAACCAAATCCCATCATGTCATTGGCTTCACTCCCAGCCGCTTGATCTAAAGAGCTGTAATCCATGTTTTGCAGCTCATCCTCATCATCTGTCATTGTTGCTCCACTTCCATCGCTTAGACATACCCCTGCACAATATAAACATAATGTTGGAAACGTGTATGGGCTTGGACTTCTAATAAGAACAAATGATATATGTGTATACTATATATATATATATATCATATTACTGTAATGAAAAATTGATACACAACAGAGATCTTTTTATATATAAAATATGTTACCGATGCTAAATATTACACACTGCTAAGGCTACAGCCTTTTCTTTCACTCATAGAATAGATACAGAGCTTTAGCTCTCTGTTTTTTTCTCTGTATTTTTCTAATTTTCACACACACCACATTACAAGTCTGCTGGGAAGTTCTATTTATAGACCTGCAGAGGATTATGTCATTGCTTACCTAATTTAACTTGCTAATCTAATCCATTACATAAGCTATATTTAATACTAGCCTATTATATTGACTGATGACCAGCCTTATTTCCAGCAACTAGGTATTGTATATTCTCCAGAAGCTTTGACCTGCATGAAGCCTGCATATGTGTTCAGTGTGTCTTTTCAGTTTCATATGCAAGTTTCAAACTAGCCCACCTTATTTTTAGGGATGTATATCTGGTGCATGATATTTTCAAAATTGCTGCTCTTGCTTGTATTCTGCCACCTTTATTACACATATTTCAGCCTATCATATTTCATGGGTTTACTGCTTTTATTTTCTTCCATTCATATTACTCCATTTATAACCCAGATGTGTTTTTTAATGCTTCTGGAAGAGTTTGAATTTCTAACACTCCCCCTTAAACTCGACTTTGCATTCCAAGCTTCATTTTCATTCTGTAAAATACTTCTGGCTTTAATGGCTTCGTGAATATATCCGCTAAATTTTCTTCTATTTTGCAGTGCACCAGCTCCACAATTTTGTCATTCACCTGTTCCCAAATAAAATGATATTTTATGTTGATGTGCTTGCTCTGACTGTGGGACACCGGATTTTTCACGAGTGAGATAGCGAATTTATTGTCCACGTAGATAGTAACCAGACCTTCATTTGCAAGATTTAACTCGCTCAATATGTAGCTTATCCACATAGCTTGACATGCGCATGTTGTTGCTGCAATATACTCCGCCTCACATGTTGAGAGAGCAACTGTTTGTTGCTTCTTTGATGACCAAGAAAATATTGTTGAGCCGATATGAAAAACATATCCTGAAGTGCTTTTCCCATCATCCAAATCTCCACCATAATCACTATCTAAGTAGCCAACTAATTTTGAATTATGAGAATGCGTATAAAATAATCCATGATTTAGTGTACCTTTTACGTATCTCAAAATTCTTTTAGCCGCCATGAAGTGATGTTGTTTTGGCTTCTCCATGTACCTACTAACCAATTCAACTGCATACATAATATCTGGACGAGTAAAAGTTAGGTATCTAAGACTTCCAACCAAACTTTTGAACAACGTCGGATTTACCGCCTCTCTCATTGAATCAACTCTGAGCTTTATGCTTGCTTCTGCTGGCGTGCTCACTGGCTTGCATTCCTCCATTCTGAATTTCTTTAAAATCTGCTCCGTATATTTTTTTCTGCGACATATAGATTCCATATTTGTTTTGCTTCACCTCAACTCCAAGAAAGTAAGACATTTGACCAATATCTGTCATCTCAAATTCATTAGTCATAACTTTCTTAAAATCATCGAACATATCAGGGTTGTTGCCAGTAAAAATCATGTCATCCACGTACAAGCACACGATCATAATATCTCCCCCTAAATTTGTTTTTGTATAGAGTGCATGCTCGTAAGGACTCTTCATGAAACCATTTTTCTGAAAGTATTCATCAACCCGTGTGTTCCATGCTCTCGGAGCTTGCTTCAAACCATACAAGGCTTTCTTCAGTCTGTAAATTTTATCTTCTTGGTCTTTTTAAACATATCTGGAAGGTTGCTCAATATAGACTTCTTCTTCGAGATAACCATTCAGAAATGCTGACTTGACATCCATCTGATAAATCTTCCACTGATTCTGAGCTGCAATTGCTGTAAGAAGTCTGATAGTATCAACTCTTGCCACCGGAGCAAATACCTCATCATAGTCAATCTCGTATCTCTGCTTGTAGCCTATAGCCACCAATCTCGCCTTGTACTTCTCCACTTTTCCTTCTTGATTTGTCTTGGTCTTATAGACCCATTTGACACCAATGGCTTTGTGTCCTTCTAGAAGATCTGTGAGCTTCCAAGTATCATTCTTCTTGATTACACCAATTTCTTCATCCATGGCTTTATTCCATTTTCTTTCTTCAGAAGCTTCCTCAAATGTAACTGGATCACATTCAGCCATTAAACAAAATAATGAATAATCAAAGGTTGTTTGTATCGGACTTGTTGCTTCATAAATGTTATCCAAACTCCGCATTTTTCTCGGTGCTCCCCCTGAACTTCTGCTTCCTGATGTTGATGGTGTTGATGTTGAAGTTTGTTGATTCGGACTTTGTGGAGGAGTTGGATCATCATCTCCACCATCTTCTATATTGGAGTCATCACTGTCATCATCATCATCATCATTGAAAAATAAACCTGCAACTTTCCTTTCTTCCTACCTCCATTTCCAGTAATCTGATTCATCGAACTCAACATCTCGAGAAATGATTAATTTCTTCGTCATGGGATTATAGAGTCTATAAGCTTTGCTCCTTTTGTCATATCCGGTAAAGATGCACTTCTCGCCTTTATCATCCAACTTCTTTCTTTTCTGATCAGGAACATGAGCATATGCAATACATCCAAAAATTCTGAGATGTCCAACTGATGGTTTGTTTCCGCTCCATGCTTCATTTGGAGTTTTATTTCTGACACTTTTCGTTGGACAGTGATTCAACAAATAAACTGCACATAACATGGCTTCGGCCCAAAAAGTTCTTGGCATGTGCTTTGCTTTCACCATACTTTTTGCCATGTCAAGAATAGTGCGATTCTTCCTTTTTGCAACACCATTTTGCTGAGGAGTATACGCCGTTGTCAACTGATGATTGGTTCCATGTGCTCTGCATAAACTTTTAAACAAGTTTGAAGTGTACTCGCCTCCTCTGTCTGACCTGAGTACTTTCAAATAATGACCAATTTGTTTCTCTGCCATTGCTTTGAATTTCTTGAATTTATCAAGAGCCTCTACTTTTTCTTTTAGGATATACACCCAACTTTTCCTGCTAAAATCATCAATAAATGTTAGGTAATACCTGTTACCTCCAAGTGATGAAATATCAAATGGACCAGCAATATTTGTGTGAACAATCTCTAATAGTCTCCTGGATCTCCATGATTTTCCAACGGGAAAACTTTGTCTATGTTGCTTTCCCTTGACACATGCTTCACACAAATTATCCGGTTCATTGATTTCTGGCAAGCCGTCCACCATTTTTGTCTTTGATAATAATTTCAAGCCAGAAAATCCAAGATGACCAAATCACAAATGCCATAACCACGAGTCATTTTTAATGACCGTCTGTAAGCATTTATGCACCTTTTTCTGCATATCGAGTGTGAATAGGCGATTCTTGGACATCTCCACGTCTGCAATTAATTCTCGAACCTGATTTCTGATGGTGAGAGAATTATCCTGCATCTGAATATTATATCATTTCTCCAAAAGTTGTCCAAAACTGATGATATTACTTTTAAAGCAGGTATATAATACACATCATTTATAAACTTTTTATCACCATTCTTTAACACAATAGTGATGGTACTTTTTCCTTTGACTAGAATTTTTGACGAGTCACCAAAAGTAACTTCTCCACTGATTGTGTCATCCATCTCCGTAAATAAATCCTTGTGGTCAGTCATATGATTGCTCGCACCGGAGTCAAGATACCAAACATTTTTCTTGCTTTCCTCGTCTCCTTTATAAGTGAGAAACATAGCAGTACCCACATCTGTATCTTCTTTTGCTACTGCAAAATGGCTGTTTTCTTCCACTTTTGGAGATCTACACTCGTAACTGAAGTGACCAAATTTATTACAATTATAACACTGAAATTGAGACTTATCACTTCGTTGAAATCCGCCTCGTCTTCGGCCTCTGAAATTTTGACTACGACCAGATGGTTGATAACCTTCAGTATTCTGGCCTCTGTTGAAGGGTTGTTTTCCAAGTCCTCGTCCACCTCGGTAGCCACCTCTGCCACGTACAAAACTACAACTGCTTGAACTTTCACCGATAGACACTTTACTTTGCAACGCCTTCTCCAAATGGCTTGTATCATCATACTGGTTCATCCGCTATTCATGTGCTTGAAGCGAACTGACCAGCTCATCAATTGAAATTGTGGACAGATCTTTTGACTCCTCGATAGAAGTCATAACATAAACAAATTTTCTTATTAGTGAGCGAATGAGCTTTTCCATCACCTAAACATCATCGAGACTTTCACCATTTCTTTTCATCTCATTTGTCACCGTTTTCAAACGAGTAACATATTCGCCAATATTTTCTGAACTTTTCATCTTTATATTTTCGAACTCTTTGTGAAGTACTTGGAGCCGCACCTTTTTCACTTTTTCCACGCCTTGGAATGATTTTTGCAAAATCTCCCATGCCTCTTTTGTCGTTTTTGCATTTGAAATTTTTTCAAAGGTGGATTCATCGACACCTTGAAAAATTGTGTTTAACGCTTTTTTATCTTTTTTTTAGAACTCCTTTAACGCCGTCTTCTCGGCATTCGGAAGTGCTGCTTCAGCGACTGCATCTACGGGCTCGTTATACCCGCTTTCGACAATATCCCAGTTGTCTTAAAAACTGAGTAACACATTCATTTGGATACTCCAGTTCCCGTAATTTGTGCTCGTCAGCTTTGGAATATTTGGCTGCATCATATTTGCCATTTTTTTTTTACAAACGAAATCAGGCTCTGATACCAATTGTTGGAAACGTGTATGGGTTTGGACTTCTAATAAGAACAAATGATATATGTGTGTGTGTGTGTGTGTGTGTGTGTATATATATATATATCATATTACTGTAATGAAAAATTGATACACAATAGAGATCTTTTTATATATAAAATATGTTACCGATGCTAAATATTACACACTGCTAAGGCTACAGTCTTTTCTTTCACTCACAGAATAGATACAGAGCTTCAGCTCTCTGTTTTTTTCTCTGTATTTTTCTAATTTTCACACACACCACATTACAAGTCTGCTAGGAAGTTCTATTTATAGACCTGCAGAGGATTATGTCATTGCTTACCTAATTTAACTTGCTGATCTAATCCATTACATAAGCTATATTTAATACTAGCCTACTATATTGACTGATGACCAGCCTTATTTCCAGCAACTAGGTGTTGTATATTCTCCAGAAGCTTTGACATGCATGAAGCTTGCATATGTGTTCAGTGTGTCTTTTCAGTTTCATATGCAAGTTTCAAACTAGTCCACCTTATTTTTAGGGATGTATATCTGGTGCATGATATTTTTAGAGCTACTGCTTTTACTTGTATTCTGCCACCTTTATTACACATATTTCAGCCTACCATATTTCATGGGTTTACTGCTTTTATTTTCTTCCATTCATATTACTCCATTTATAACCCAGATGTGTTTTTTAATGCTTCTGGAAGAGTTTGAATTTCTAACACATAATCTGTAAGAAAAAAAGTGTTTGTATTGATGCTTACATCAACTTTTTTGAAGTGATTGTATTGTGCAACACAGGGCATGTCTAATTTTCACGGCCTTGTCCGCCCTTTACAACAAAACAAAAAAAGAAAAGTACAAGCTCCAGGGGTGGTCACGGCCAAAACTGTGAGCTCGTGATGCTATCACCGTCGTGACTAAGCCTAGAGTTTCGTTTCTATCAATTTCAAATCGTTCAAAATTATGACAAATTAATATCAATTTCTGGAATTATATTGGTCAATTAATAGAAGCATTTTACATGCTAGAATGATATATTTGGTGACTAATTTAAGTATTCTTAACTTGTTCAAGTTTAGTTATATGTATATATATTCACCATGTACCTATCGTAACAAAGCAAATACGGTACAAGTTTTTATACGTATATACTTGGCGTTTATCATGGAATTGGATACCGTTAAAACACAAAGATGGAATAGGTAATAACGGATCAAATTCATACCATTAGAAGTATTTGAATTGCTCTTTCTCTCTCCTTACCGTTAACCTTGTTTCAAGAAAACTCTTCCTCATCGTTTCCAAAATAATCAGACTCGAACCGTTTTGGTTTACGGTTTTCATTTCTACTATTTCTCTCCTCCTTTTCGTTTCAAATACTATTCGATATTTTTTAAATTATGGGATCTCAATGTAATTAATCATGTTCAATGTGAATAAATTTTAAAAAGATTAGAAGAAGAAAAGAAACCTATTATCAAGAAGCAAGCTTAAGATTCTTTTGCGACAATATATGGCCCCATTCAACACGGGAAAACAATGCAAAAAGAAAAAAGATTAATGCTATCCACAAAACATAAATTTGACAATACAAAGTCAAAGAATGTATGGCCCCAAATTCATTTGACATGCATTGCACTACAATTCCATGTCAATTAAAATTTTATTTAATTTTTTTGCGCTATATATAATTCTAAAAGTTTTACCTAGAAACGCTAATAATATTTATAAGATCGAACCATGTTTTTTATATTGCATTTTAAATATATGACTTTTTTGATTTTTGATTTGGGGTATTTACAGACACTTTAGGTTACTTAATTTATAAGCAGTTATAAATTATTTATGTTACTTTCTTTTTTATTTACTAATTAATGCAATCTGCTTTGATTTTAAGCATAAAAATTTTCAAGGTAAAAGGTGGGGAGAGAAAGGAACTAACAAAACATTTTTGTTTTGTTTTTGTTTATTGTTTTTTTTTTTTTTGGTAGAGAACTAATTAAACATTTTCAATTATACCAAACTCATCCCCACAATAAACCAACCTAAAAACAAAATTGTGGTCCTCAAATAAACCAACCTAAAAACAATCTCAATCGGTTAAGGTCATATATGTCATATATTATATATATGGTCGTGGGTTTTTCACAGGGACAATATGTTTTTTAAAATTTTAAGTCAAACGAAAAGATACATGTTTACAGTACATAAAGATGCACATTTCTTCTTTTATTGAAAGTTCAATATTGACCTTTTAATTTAGTAATTTAAAATTTTAAAATCAGAAATATATTATATCTAATTTTTTTTATTTAGGTTTAAATATCTGCCTACCTCTATTAATAAATTGCTTAAAAACTAAACCCTAAAATTAGCCCCGTTCAAGTCAAAATTGACTCTTTACTAGAGACAATATATTTGTTGCTTTAGAACAATTTACTTCTGACTTACTGTATTAAGTTACTCAGTATTACACCAACAACTTTATAGCAAACCCTGATATCATCTTAGAGTCCAAGCCAAGTACATGATGAATTGTACGTAACTTAACAAAAAATCAATGGCCAGAACGTACGAAGCATATTTTGTAGAATTAACTTCCCCTAATAAGTTGGTTCAATTCATTCACTAGTTTATTAATTTATTTTCATTCAATTCTTTTTATTTCCTGGAGAATCCAACTACCTCAACCTCCCCATCCCACAGTCTAGAATTTCTTTGTAGGTCCCACTACACCCACCTCTTAGTACAACAAGAAACCCCAAATTGCTTTCTTAATTATCTGAACTTCCTTACTACCAAACGCATCAATTATGGGATCTTAATAATTTAGGAAATAATTAAAATTTTCAAATTTCATCACCTAAAACATTTATGATATATTTCTTTTGATGTTTTTCCTATTAATACCTAACCATCACAAGTGTAATTAACCAACCTTTTACTCTTCAATTTGTTGCTGCCACGAATCATTTAAATTTTATTCCATATTAATATACATGATTGAAGTTGTAAACGAGCCGAGTCAAGTCGAGTAGTCTATGCTTCAACTTGACTCATTAATAAATTTATTGAATTCGAGTCGAGTCAAGTATATATCAATTATGAAGTAATATGATCGCACTCGACTCATTTAATTATCGAATTATTCGCAAGTAACTCAAAAAAATACGAACAAAATCGAATTTTAATTTTTTATCTAATATCGAATAATTGACAAATTTTATATTATAATCGAGTCGAATACGTAACGAGTTCTAAAGAACAAAATTATCAAATGTTTAAAATTATATTGAGCATTAAGTTGAATTAAATCAAATAGTTTTAATATTCAATTCAACTCAAAAAACATCACAAATAATTAAAAGTGTTTGAACTTAACACAAAACATTTCTATGCATAATAAATTTGCAAAGACTAACTAGTCATGAGTCATGATATGTATAGTTTATATATGGTGCAAGTACATATATATTTATATACGGAGAGAAAGGGCTAAGTAGAAGTACCAGTGAGAGCTTGTAAGTTGTGTTCTATTTCCCTGCAGGCCATGACAGCTTCAACAGCATGGACTCTGACATGTTGCTGAAGTTGTTCTTTGAATGAACATAAAACTATCAAGTACTGTGCCTGTGTTGTTGTTAACATACATGTTATTATACTAAAACCATAATTAACAACCACCACCACCACCGCCACATCAACAACCACCACCACCACCACTTTTAAATTAAATACACACACATTACTGTAAAAAACAAATTAATAAGATGGAAAATAATTTTCACAATTTCAAGCGTAATTTTCAAGAACAAACAAAAAGGCAAAACGCAAACATAAACCATAAGAATAATAAGTTAACAATTAACAATCAAACATAACAATAACAACCGCCATGCGCACACGCAGACACACTAACAGTATTGTAACTTGCAACATAGTTTAGAATTAAAATAAAAAAAGGCATTCTAAAAAATTGGAGTTTAATTTACCAAACAGAAAAGAACAACAAAAACAAAATGATAAAAGCACAGAACAAACTTACCAAGAAGTTGTCTAGTTCTTGTCTCTCATTAGGTGAAAGAGAATGATTATGGTGTGAAACATAAGATTGAGGAAGATGATGCGACTGAGTTAGCTGAGCTTCAATAAGTGGTAGCTGATCAACAGGGGTAGCTACACGGAGGCAAGCCACATGGGCGGCCAAAAGTTGTTCATATAAAGGGTGTCTACTGATCTCCGCCTTGAGTTGATGGTGGTGCTGCTCGCCGGAAAAATCATCTAAACCACCAATATTTCCATCAACTCCCATCATCCCCAAAACTTGTTCTCGCATTTTCCTCAGAAATTAAAGGCAGAAAAAAAAAGAATAAAGCTATATGAAAGTCCTGAATTTGTTCAATAGTTGGGCAATATATACTTATGACTTATGATAATACAGATTGATGAATGTTGGAGAGAGATCATGTGGACAAAAGGGTTTGTAAAGAAAGGAAAAACAAGAGGTGGGTTTGAGTTCTTGGACCACAGAATCAAGAAATTTCATTGTGCTTTTGATATATGTTCAATTATTTTGGACATAAATTAAGAAAGACAGAGAGTTAACTGGGAGTGAAAATATTAACCCTAAGAGAGAGATGAAACAAACAGTGGAATAACTTTCTTGATATTTGTGTAAGAAGATCAGAAAAGAGCCCCTCTCCAAACAGATCAACTGGGAGTTTTGTTACTAAAGTTTCTGAACTATTCTATATAGCTACAGATTTTAACGTAGGCAGAGCATTGAAATACACAAAAATGGAAAGGCTATGTAGCTACTAGCTAGGTAGACATGCCAAAAAAAATTTCTTTATGGCTCGTATAATTTTGTAATTTTTCTGACCAATTGTGAAAAGAGTTCGTAAAGAAGATAAGAGAGAGAGAGGTATAGAATTATTATTACTAATCCACTCCACTATGATGGAGGAGGAGGAAATCACAGATAAAGCTGCATCTGTGGCCTGATTTTTTTTTATTTAAAGAATGTGGGGTGGGGTGGGATGGGCGGCTGGGTCACTGGGGGGCGGGGGGGGGGGGGGTGTTGGTTTTTTTTGGATTAAAATGGATATGTTGAACATTCAATTAACCAACCAAACTCATGATAAGGGTTTATGATGAGGTGATGCTAATCTTTGATTAGGAGAAGATATTGAGTGGTACATATGTATATATATATATAGATAAGGGTTTATGATGAGGTGATACTAATCTTTGATTAGGAGAAGATATTGAGTGGTACATATATATATATATATATATATATATATAGATAAGGGTTTATGATGAGGTGATGCTAATCTTTGATTAGGAGAAGATATTGAGTGGTACATATATATATATATATATATATATATATATATATATATGGTATCCTATATTCCTATTTAATTAATTATTTATACTTATTTAGTAATATGGTATGTGATTTGGGCATCGTAGCAATTAATGATTTATACATGAAGCGTTAGGATGCCTTGAACCTTCCTTCAAATATCGTCATTTTTTGAAGTGTTTATGAGAAACTCTTGAGGATTGAATATTATACAGCTCAAATATGATATTTCTATAATTATTTACAAGATTCAATTCATGTAAAACAAGCTATGAATAATTTTAAATTTTTGTTTGTCTAAAAAATTGCAAAGTTTATTGATTGAAATATCATCACCTCCTATAATTTGAATATTGCTAAATCTAGTTGTTTTTAATTGCGTGTTTAGTTTGTGAAATGTGAATGGTCACTTCTCGCGTTGCCTTATTGTTATTTATATTAAAGCATCTCCTGACATTCAAGTTGAATTTCCTTTTTTATTTTTATCCAATTTCAAGTGCGTTGAGTCACAACAAAATATTTATTTGTATACCCGGATGATGTTATTAATTAATTAATAGCAGACCATAGAATTTCCAAGATCTTCCAATTGCTTTGCTTAGTAGAACCTTTCTTTACATGCAAAAAATGATCACTCTCTCGCTCCGGCTAAATACAAAATTAAAGGTATTTTTTTATTTGAACCACGCAAATAATCTCTAGTAAAATAGTTAATTAGTTTCTATCTCACTTAATTACACAATCATAATTGCTTTTAAGCACAATGGAAGGACAAATAAAAATTACTGTATAAAATTGCATATTTAAAAGATGTACTCCTTTCTTTTATACATATCTTTTTAGAAGGGAAAAAAATAATTGTATTTTTAATGCAAATATTAATGACTTAATTTCTCATGTGTGACAACTCTCATCAAGTGTTCTTTTGAAAAAAATAATTCACGAGTAGTGGGGTATGTTTCAACTCTTAGTATTAAATTTATGTTACCATCTATTCTAATGTTACTATATGTTATCATCTGTTGAGAAAAAAAAAATTCATTATGATAGTAACACAATGATCTCAGATGATAACATAAATTACACCAGAAGAGTAACTATTTATGCGAATTGCAGGAGAATTTGGTCGGTAATTTTCTTTTCTCGTATTACCCTTAAATTAATAGTGTTAACTGTTTTTTTTCTTTTTATTTTTACCAATACAATTTAGAGGATAATACTGAAATTGTGTACTTTTTGAGTAATTAAATATAAAATTAATATATTTCCTAATAAACATTATTTCTTGTGAAATGACATATAAAAAGAACGGACTTTCCTCTATAAAAAGAAAATCCTGAGCCAGTAGCCGTTAACATTAGTTCATTACTGTCAAAATAATAAGAAGGGCGTTTTTGTTCAAATAGAATACGCATTTCATTTTACCAATTTCATAAAAGTTATTAATAATAGTCAAACGTACAGGTACATTTATTTTTAGTCCGGTGCAGTGTTTAATTAATAATTTATAATCTATAGTCCTGTAATGAACATTATATTACGAAAAAAAATTAATTTTTGGAAATTATTATTTTAATAAATAATTAGTAAACTCAGGGAGCTGCCAAAATATAAAAATGAAAATAAACTCAGGAAAAAAGATATAGAAGAAACAACAGTGGTCAAACAGTATTCCCTCCATTCTAAAAAATTACAACATTTAAGACTATAATTTGTTCTGAAAAAAGAACAATATATGTTTAATTTTTTCATTATAATGATGTATTTTAAAATTTTGTTATAACAATCTTTTAATCATATATTTAATTGAATATTCATAACAATTGTCACAAAAAAAATATTATTTATAAATATAATTTTCAATTAAATATGTAATATTAATATTTATTAAAAGTTAAAATGTTATGTTTTTAAGAAAGAGGAGTATGTTTTTAAGAATCGGATGGGGGTTGAGCTGTCGCAATTATAGCATCCCTTCGGCTGGACCTATAACTCCTGCTTGTTTTTTTTACTCTTTTCTATTAATTGCAATAAAATGTTATTTTGTACTTTGAAGCCTCAACATTAAATGAATTTAAACACATCTCTTGCTGCACAAGAAAAAAAAAATCTATATATTGCTCAATGTTGCTTTTAACTCCTCATTAAGTCAAAAATAGGGGGGAGGGGGGGGAGGGGGGGGGGAATAGCAATCGTTGCACAAACAAGCAATCTATTTTTACCGGTCGTTTTTAGTTCATCTACTATTGATTGATATCTATTAACGCAAGTAATCTATTTTTTACGGTGATTTTTAGTTTATTTAGGATTAATTGACTTCTATTAATGTTAAGGTTGAGAGATCGAAGTAAAGTAGTGATATACAGATCGAAGAGTAGAAAGTAGGTTATCCTTCTCTCTCCTAAATCATTTTTATTATATTTGGATATTACACTTGTAACCATTAAGACTATAAATAAATAAATAACAATCTATTTCTATTAATTTTGTGAGATTATATATAATGCTGTTAATGGAATGATCCCATATGTAAAAAATTATGTATGCAATGAGATAATTTTGCAGATGATTTTCATTAACTTTTTCTTTTCTTGTGAAAATAATGGGCGTTTTAAGTTTTAACTAAAAACTTTGACACTAAAAAACGGAGAGATCAGTGCATATATTGCTACTAAACTACGTAGCCAGACAATTATTATTACTTTTAGGCGTAATATGCGAAAAGGAAAAAAAAAATCAATCTTAATATTAGTAAAATTCCAATTTGAGCTTGACGAATTTTTTTTGAGACAAAGGATGTGGTAAGTTCCTTTCAAGAGGAGAGAGCAAAAAGTAAGAAGTTGACTTATATAATGGTCAGAGGTAATTGAGTTATAGTTTATATTTTAAATTATATTTATTAATTTTATATTTATAAATTCATAATCTATTTAAAATATTTAATCGTACGGATTAAAAGAGTACTAAAAGATAAAATCATACACAAATTTTCAAATATGTTATAGTGTACATTATGGTTTTTATAATTATGTAAAATTTGTATATTTTTAATAGATAAGATATATTTATTTTTATATGATTTAAAAACTATGTAAAAGAACTTAAATAAATTTTAAAAAATTATATATAGTTTTTTTTTTGCATGTTGTTTTAATCTGCACAGTTAAATTTTTCTCATATATTCTAGAAACCGAAGCATAAGCACGAGTTAGTAGGATTATAAAAATGAACTACAACTCAATTTCTTTTTTTCCATATATATATATATATATATATGACGAAAAGTGGAGAAAAGAAAATCAAAATATGAATCCCCATTCTAAATTGAAGAAGCTGTATCATACTCGGTACTCTTCCCGTTTTAAAAAAACAGAAATATTTTAAAAAGTAATTTAGTAGTTTCGCGAAAGTTTATATTTAAAATTTAATTTGAATTTGATTGATTTTAATTGTAAAATGATTAACATTATATAATACATTAAAATTCCAACAAAATAAACTATATATTATATGAAAATATTATTAAACTCTTAACATAATTTGAATTTTAAAATTTCACAATTTTATATAAATAAAATAAAATGTTACTTTTTAATAGATTGTAGTGAGTAATTAATAGACTCTAGATCTGGTCCTAAACGCTGGGGTTGGGGGGTTGGGGGTTAGAGGGGGGTGGGACGGGGGGGGTTGGGTTGGGGGGGGGGGGGGTGGAGTGGAGGGCATTGTATGAAAATTCAACAAATGTGTCCCACCAAGTAGGAACGGGAAGTATTGAATTTGGTGAGTTCCACGCCTGATTAAAGATTGAGAGAACATTTTAAAAAAGAAAGACATATTCCACCGCAATTCGTTCATGCTGTCCGTCCTTTGGTGCGTATCACAGAATAAACAAAGTTATTTTTATATTTATTTTTTAAAAAGGAAAAAATCACAAAAAAGGGTCATGCTACCACTTATAGGAACATACTCCGTAACAAAATTTAAAAGTAAAGTGCACCTAAGGATTTTTTTTTTCTAACTCCTCCTTTTCATGAAAATTTAAAATTTTTATATTAAACTACAAAATTCGAAACTCAATTATTTCTATTTTTCAAAAGTAGTAATCGATCCGTGAGACCTTGTAATATATAATCTTAGTGAGTGGTTGATGGTAATGTTGGGTAAGCTGCGTTGGTTGCAAGTACAGGCTTTTCTTTGGGTATGGTTGCAGAAGGTGACAGAAAATAAAATCGGAGTAAAAAATAATACTCCATAGACATATTTGATTATATATATTATGCCATTGTCTTTTATTCATGCCACTTTTCATAGTATTAATTTTGAGTCCGGAGCTCTTTTTTTTAATTTAAGATTCCAACTAATTTCATTTATTCATAATTGAATTACAAGCAAAAAAGGGATACATCTTTTTAGAGCATACAAAATTAGCTTATAAAATAACAAGAATTACAAAATTAAAAATATAACATATCATATCATAAACAAACGATTTGTCGAAACGAAAAATAGGTATATTTGCTTATTCATAAATTCTCAAAGTCTCCAAAAAACATCAAGTCCTTACATAAAATAATTTTATGACGTTAGAAGAATCCAAATCGGAGAAAGAGGTCTCACAAATACGAATGAATAACTACACAAATTTAGAGAAATTATTCTAAAAAAAGAGAAGAGATAATTCCACAAAAGGGAACTTTATTAGAAAAATTAAAAAATAAGACATAAGAGGATCTATGGGAGAGTTTTCTCTAAAAATAGAGAAAAACTCTCCCTAGATCTATAAGATTTGTTAATAGAGACTAGATTTTGATAGAGAAAAAAAAAATTAAAATTTTTTTTGTCGTAAAATGAATCAGAAGGTTGTGTTTTTTTGTTGTGAATTGAATTAGAAGCTCTTTAATTGCAAAGAATTACACCAAACGTTAAAGGAGTAGGTTTTGTTGAGCTACACGACTATTTTTTCTTTAAAGATATATTCATATAAAATTTGGACAAAATAATAATAATAATAATAATAATCCCTCTATTTCATTAATACTTATTTCAAGAAGGTGCAATGCATGTCAACCTATCTCTATCTTAGTTTGCCACTTAATGGGATCTAATTGAATCTAATATATATATATATATATATATATATATATATATGTGTGTGTGTGTGTGTGTGTGTGTGTGTGTGTGTGTGTGTGTGTGTGGCCAATCCATGACTAACGTTAGCTATGGAGATTTTCGTAGCTAACACATTTATAATCGTTCATGAAATGATTCGACACTTGAAATCAAACTCAAAAAAAAAAAATTCCTTTTGCCAGTGTTAATAGCGGAAGGGAATTTTTTTTTTTTTTTTTTAAAAATTACCCTTCCGCTACTAACACTGGCGAAAGGATAATTTAAAAAAAAAATTCCCTTCCGTTATTAACACTTTCGGAAGGGATTTTTTTTTTTGAGTTTGATCTCAAGTGTTGGATCATTCTATGGACGGCTATAAATGTGTTAGCTACGAAAGACTCCACAGCTAACGTTAGTCATAGATCGGTCTCCTATATATATATATATATATATATATATATATATATAGTGAATTAATTGTTTTATATTAAGAACTTGCTCATTATTAAATATCCACAAAATTTTCAAATCATAAATGAAATAAGTAACATTATTTATTTTAACTCTCTCTCTATATATATATGAACTCCTCAGTTTTTGTTCGAGGTGAAAAGAGATTTGGCTCTCCATCTCGTAAATTTTCTATCATTCATTTATATTTAACGGTTGAGATTTAATAATTAATTTAAAATTTTCATAAAAATTTAACATTAAATAGTTAAATAGCAAAACTCCACATAAATCCATTACAAAATATTTACTATTTACTATCTAATATAAATATTTACTATTCAAAACATAAATAAATATAGATTTGTCCATACGTAAATTTACAATCACATAGCATATATCTTTTGCTTGGTAAATTACAATATTTGTGTCACACTTAATTCAAATTCATGCAACTATAGATAACTATTCAGTTGTTATTAAAAATGGTATAATTATAAATAATTTAATTATATTTAAATTTAATTATAATAATTCACATATTTAAATTTTACTTATGAAAATATAAATTACATAATTATAATTTTGAAATATAAATATTAATAAGAGAAGAAAAATGTTATGTGAGTGATTGTTTACATACATATACATAGGTTGTTGGAGGAAATAATATGTTATAATTTGAACTTTTCTTTGGTTAAAAAACCAAGTTATGTTTTTGTATATTCAATAATGCATTCTAAGTACTAAATAATTTGTAATATAAATAACATATTCGTAGAAATACTGGTATTGTTTTTAAGTTTTATGTAGTATTATTTTAAAAAGATATTATTATTTTATTTAGTAAATATGTATGTTTATGTACTGGACAATTCTATATTTATTTATGTTTTGGATAGTAAATAGTTAATACTTTTTATAACAGCTTATACAAAGGTTTTTGTAATCTATTGTTTAATGCTATTAAATATAATTGAATGATAGAGATTGAAAGAAATTTATAAGGTGGAATTCCTAAAAATTGTAGAGGAGCCAAATCCATTATTTATAGAAGATATACGCATGTCATTTTTTCAAAATCTATCTGTACAATATAAGACAAGATATAAAATATATTTGTTTCAAAATTAAAGATGTATTTCAGTTCACATAAAATAAGTTTGTAAAATTATATAATTCAAAATCAATTGGAGCTAGTGAAATTTTTACCTTTTTAATTTATTAAGTAAAATATCATAAAATATATGAAAAATACTTGTAAATACAAATTTTTATATTTTGAGATTCTTATAAATTTATAAATTCATATGACAAATGAAATCTTAAGAGTTACAAATAATATTATATTAAAAAAAATATATCTCTAACTTTAAAACGGACGAAGTATAATAAAGAGACTTTACATAGTTAAAAGAATTTTAATGTCAAAATCCTTTTAATATATATATATATATATATATATATATATATATATATATATATATA
>CM025786.1:2684847-2706112 GCA_014636745.2 Centella asiatica | reverse complement strand
ATATATATATATATATATATATATATATATATATATATATATATATAGCATACACATATAACATTTGCTTTTGTGATTATTACTTCATCCTGTTCACAATAATAGTCATTTTAGAAAATTGTTAAAATTTCATTTTAATTGATACGTTGTAATAATCTAGGCAAATAAATAAAATAATTTATTATATTACCCTTGTTTATTGCTTATGAGAAACATGCAAATTAATTTAAAAAAGTGTGAATTTGATTAATTATTGTAAGAGTAATACTCCCTCTATTCTAAAACGCATTACATTTGACTTTTTACACCTATTTTTAAATGAAATTTAATATATGTTAAATATTTTATTTTTTAAAATTAAAAATTGAAAACCTAAAATATTTTATGTGAAGATTAATATGATATAAAAATTAGAATTATATACAATATTTAATATATACTAAATTTCACTTAAAATTAGGTGAAAAAAAAAGTTAAATGTCATGTATTTTGGAATGAAAGTATTATTATAATTTAGAATTACATTAAATCGCTGATTTAATTGATAAATATAATTTTTTAATATTCATAAATTCTTCTAAAATGATTGTTGTTGTGAATTGGAGGGAGTATTTTATAATTATTAATTAATGCTCTCTTTGTTCAAAAGAAGATTACATATGTTTTATCTGGTACAAGCACTATGCTTATTCAATTAAAACCTTCACACACATGAAATGCATAATCTAAGTAAAACACTAAAAATGATAAAGCAATAACCTCTGAAAAAACTCATGAATTAATTATTGAAAACTACGAATCAAACGATTCCAAAAAAGAAAACATCCCCAAACTACAGAATAGTGAAAGCGAAGGATTTTTATATATTTAAGAAGATGAGAGAATTTAAATGTACAGAATTCTCAATTCCAGTTCAAATCTAAGGAGGGGAGAGTCTAAAAATGTAACTTTGATAATTCTATAAAACCCATTATATCTCTTTTCTCTCATTATTTAAATTCAAGTCAATTACAGTTGTATGTTAATTTGTTTGTATATTGTGAAATAAATTTGTTGAAAAATTATAAATGAAACAAAACTATTATCATTATTATTATATGAATACATTCATTAGTTACTACGAGTGATATGCAATTTATAAAATGTATATAATTGAAATATTTTTTTTATAAAACTTACATAATTCACTAGATTTTATTAAATTTAGTACATGCGAGAGGAGTTATTTTATTTTCTTTTATAAACACTGGAAAATGTAGATAAATTTTATAGATTATAAAAAAGGGTAGAACGAGTTCGAAGTACAGAACAAAATGTAAAAGCCACAAAAGTAATTATATACTCTGACAGAAACTCTTACGTGTCAGGAAGTAACTTAATTAAGTTAAAACATAGTACTGCCATACAATATGAAGACAAAGTAGATAATTTGGTCCAACTGGTACAACAATTGACTCTGAAGAGTGTTGATGAGACAATGTTAATAAATTTTTAGCTCATAAAAATTTTGTTTTTGCTTACTAGTTCAGCAGAATTTTCTATATGCATGTTTCACATATTAAATTCTTCAATTTCAAAATTAGAAAATCGCATAATTTGATGATAGTTTCCAACATACAAACATATTATTAATTTATTATTAAGCGATGAAGGTAATTGTAGTTTTGGTGATAGTGAAGACATATAAAATGATTCAATTTAATAACTGGATGAATTTTTTTAGAACTGTGATATTAATAATGAATAGTACCGTTAAAAATTGTTATAAAGTAAAGTAATTATTAAGCTAATAAAAAATTTAAAGAAAATACTTAGAAAAAAGATAATTTCTAATTTGTATACAAACTGAGAATTTTCACAAAAATAACTTATTTTTTTAAATAATGTTTTAAAGCAAAATGAGATTATTTTTTTGATGATATACACGACGTTTTTAGATTGACACTGCAATTAAAGAAATCATTTATAAGTACTTAAAAATATAGTAATTGATATATATATATATATATATATATATATATATTGATATATATATATATATATATAATTTAGGAATAGTGGTGATGAGTAACTAGATATAAAAAAAATTTAAGAAAAATTATCTTAAAATTTTAAAATGTCATGCAATTAAGAACCCAAAAAATCATGAAAGGAGTATTTCATCGCTATGATTCGACGAGAGAGTAGTAATAATATAGTATTGAAAAAGCTCAGAGGTGTCAGGTGGTAACTCAAGTGAAAAGACAAGAATTACCAAAAAAGCTTGATGAAGACAAGGAGACAGCTTTGGTCCATCTGTGGCTACAACAATTGACTCTGCAGATGGTCCAAGAACCTGGTCATGAGATACTGTTACAGGGTTTTCAATTCATAATTTTGATTATATATTTAAACTTAAATTTGATCCTATCAAATTACATTGGATCTTATTGTTAAGTCATTTATGTAGTATATTTTGATGTCTTAAAATTCATATAAGAAATTTTTTTACATTATGTTATACACTGTCAACTCTAATATTAGAGATGTATTTTTATTATAGTTATCAGAAGATTGGATCTTTAATTGGTATTTAAATTGGTCAGATTCACATTAAATGTTTAATAAATAAGAGCACCGGAACAAAATAAAAAGGATTTTTCAAAAATTAGTGAAGCAAATGGTTATTTAAATTGGGACGGAAATAATCTTATAATGATTACTCTCTCCATTTCAAAGAAATAGAATCTGTTTTTATATTCAAATAAATAGAAGAAAAAAAAGATATTTCTCTAATTTTAAACGAGAATGAGAGCTCTCTTTTTGTAGACATTTTTCTCAGAAAAGTATCTGTAAACATAGTACGGAGATTAATGATTCCAAGTGACTTGACGACGGGTCGGGCTCAAGCTCCACAGCTGTAGGATACTCCATTTGTCGTCATCTCTCATTCTTAATTAAGCTGATTTATGACACATCCACACCGTACATAAATTATTTTTTCACGAGTCAAAAACTTAAATATTACTACATTCGTTCTCCGAAAAAACAAAATATTTGAAAACAAGGTTTTTCCAAAAAAAAGAACTATATATATATATATCTTATTATAATGCTATAGTTTTTAAAAATTTTCATTACAATCTCTTAATTTTAACTTTAGTTAAACATTTATAAAAAAATATCATAAGAAAAACTTATTATTAGTATACATAATTGCTAGTCAAAAATAAAAAATTAATATTTATCAAAAATCTAAATATTTCTTTTTTTGTAAAACAGATAGAGTTTATTTTAAAATATACGATTAGTTGTTAAGATACTCCCTCTGTTATTTTAGTTACTTTTTTAGAATTTAGTTCTCTCTTTCTAATCGTTTTTCTCACATTGCAGTGAAAAGCTAAAGTGATTTTTAAAATATATGATCGGTGCATAAGGTAGTCCCTCTGTTTTTTTAGTTAGTAGTTTAGATCCCTTTTTTTTAAATAATTTTTCTCACATTCTAGTGAGAAGTGAGAGTAATTTTTCGTACATTATTTATTTTCATATCTCAAGCAAACATGAGTATCTCTATTTTTCATACAATTTAAATAAAGACAATTTTGGTTTAGTACCAATAAATTTAATGTTACTATAATTATCAATGATTGATTTTGATATGTGTGAATTTGGTAAAAAAAATAACAAAAAGAAAAAAAAAACGGAGGGAGTAGCTATTATTATTTCTTCAAATAAGAAAATTTTAATTCTTAAATGTTACTAATTATATAAGTATAATATTATAAAATAATTGTTATAGATATGTGAAGGTGCGGAATGGAAAACAAGATAAGGGTGTCGTTGCTTTCGTGATCCCCACATGGGATAGAGTTTTAATTTCTTTTCTATCTTCTTTCTTTTGCAGGTACTATAATTTACAACCATTTTCAATAAGTCAATCTTATCAACTAATCATTCATCAAAGTAACTACGTGGACAAAACATTAACTACTTAATTTTGTTTATAAGTTATAACCCATCTTATCTATGAAATGATTCCTTTTACATGTCGGTTGGCAGCAACATTTTCAATTGTTACCGCTCTTTCTTTCTAAAAAGGATAGAGAAATCGAAGGAAGTGAAATGTTAAAAGCAAATTACTCTCAAGAATAATAATTAAGAATATATTATTGGGAACTGATAATGTTAGAGTAAAAATTACTTTCAGACCAATAAATATTACTAAACATAGTTTTATAATAAAAAAGTATGGTCAAAAGACATAATTTATTTGGAGAAAACCCAGTCCAAGACAATATAATCCAATATTTTTTTTCTTGCTTTGGAGAACATTGAGAGTGATGAAAGGAAGTTTAAACAAATTTTCGTAGCGCGTGGTAATAGCGAAAGAAAAGTATAAAACAATCTATTTATTAATATTTACCTTATTTGAACATACCACACATTCAAGAATATGTCTTAAAATATACATATATTTTTAGATAAAAAGATAAAGAATTATACCTAGTCTAACAAAGTATAAACTGAGTATTACATATCAATTACTTAAACCCAAATCTTTTGTTCCCGAATATTTCCATTCTTAGTCAGAAAAGTTTTCTTTATGATTTTATAACCTCACATAGAGCACACTTTCGGGCACTAGGCATATGTTTCGACGAAACCGAGCCACTAATAAATTATACAAATAATAATACATAAATGAATGACAAATTTATAATTGTTAAATTTAAAATGTGGGTCTTTCAGAATTTACCAATCTCTATAATATTTAGTTACATCATCTTATGCATATTTATTTGTGTATAAGTTGATATATATAATATCACTCATTGAACATGCCATTTATTGACTAGGTTTGTTGGTGTTCTAAGTAATGTTGCAAAAATGATCGCCTAATGCTTAAACCAGAATTTAATTGAGATCAGTTAGAATTAATCAAAGATAGAAAAAATAAATCATAGACGATGGTTCGAAAGATTAATTGGTGTAGACATAGATTTTTACAACAATGGTTCCAAAAACACCCTTTCGAATCTTTATAGAGGAAGATGTATATTGGATATGCATATATTATGTCATTTGAGATATATTTATCCAAACAAAATAATAATTTAATTTATCGAATGGGGATGATTCAAAATACTATTAACTAGAATAAATTGTGTGTAACCGAAAAAAAAAACAAAAAATTTGTGATTGGTCAGTTGGATTAATAAAATGAATTACTTGAATTTTACCAAAAATAAAATAAAAAAGAAGTATTTACGGAGTATTTGAAAATATCAAATGGGCCGGGTTCCAAAATTTGAAGATAGCATAAAATGGACCCAATATTATCCATTTGAAAAGATCAAATGGGCAAGGTTTGGAAATTCCAAGATATACAGTCAACATAACAACATCTCTTTGGATTGAGATGACTTGTTTCTTTATTTACTCGATCGTTTTCTCCATTTCTTTTAAGGTTGTCATGTGTACTCGTACAATTTAGTTTCTTAACTAAAAAAATTAAATAATAGGTCAGTTGTCAATTCAAGAATAAGTGAAACAAATGATGAAATAAAAAAATAAAATAACTCAGCCAACATTTATTTCTTTCAAATGTCAACTTAAATGAGAGAAATCAGACATAATTTCAGGAACTAAATTGAGGTAAATATCTAGTCTATGAATTTGAACATTATTATATTTCACTCTCATTATGGTTAATAATGAAACTTCAAATTTTCTTCTTTTCCCAGTTGGAATCTTCTATTCATTTGATCTCTAAGATTACAAACAGATGGATAAAAATTTAAAATAGCAATAAAAATAGTTACTCCATATATTTACATATGTGAAGTTGGACCAAAACTTTAGAGATTAGTGTTTAAATTTTGAAAATTTTAAAATTTAATAATATAATAATTTAATTAAAAGTTAAAATGTTCAAAATATAAGTCAAACAAGGTTGAGAATCAGAACGTACAGAGCTAAAATTACACCGGAAGAAGGTGGTTGATCCACATATAAAGCAAAGAGATTGAAATGGAATAGGACCAAACAATGTTAGCACATCGTATAGAGATGAAGCCTCCAAGCCGCGTCACTGCAATTTTCACATTAAGACACACTCATCTTTATTTATTTATTATTTTTATTTTTTACTGATCGACACACTTATGTTTCGGTAAGAATTTTGAATCTGGCTTGGAAGGACGGGGCGAAGTCTTGCTGCTATTCAAATTATACTTAGGTTTTTTTTTGTTGTAACTTAAATTTTTAAAATTTTAAATTCTGACAATGTAATTTATAATAAAATAATTTAGAATTTCTAAATTTTAAGATAAAATAAATGGGACCTTAAAAAATAAAATTTATGTAAGAAATGAATTAAACTATCTTCTTAAAACAAAAAGAGTACAGAACACATTAATTTTATCAAAATTGCTATATGCCTAGACAAAAATCGAAAGAACATCATGACCTATAAACGACGTCGTCTCACTAAGGAAAATACTTCCCTTCGTTTGTTCCGCCACTCCAATCCTCTCAATTTTTTTCTTGCTTCCTCTTCAAAAATTCCCTGTCTCTATTTATTTGATACCTAGCACATCGTTTCGAAAAAGTCTTAGATTTCTACTATGTATAAACTTACTCTTTGGCAATTACTCCCCAAACATAAATTTACTCTTTAGCAAATACTTAGCACATCGTTGTGTATAAATTAATTCTTTAGCAATTACCATCCAGATTTTGGAGATTTTTTAAATAATAACCGAAACAGATAATTCTATGCACCGCATCTTCTAAAATAGTTTTCGAACGTTAATGTTATTATCTCAGGTAATAACATGTTTATTACCAAATATATTAAAATTAGACCTGTGCTAATATTTCTATCCGTCAATTAATAGTAACATTTTTCTCAATAGATAATAACATTACGATATTAATATCAAAAACAAAATTTTAATTTTAATTTTTACTTTATAAGAATTATCTCAAAATGTACCAACAAATATTGACACAAATCGAAATGACCCTGGAGTAGTATTATGAGCGCGGATCGAGGTATTGTAAGAGGTTTTAGATAGTCTTTAACGGCTGACAAATCCAAAATACCGGAGTACCACTTTTTTAAATATATTATTGGTTTCGTTTTAAAATTAAAAATAAAATTTTATTTATACAAAATAAATTTATAATTTTTTATAATATAAAATTTAAATATTTTTTTTAATTTTAATAATTTTAAAATATAATATAATAAAGTACATGACAAATATTTTTAAATATAAAATTTTATAATTTAATGTTTTTATTAATGTGTATCTCAAGTAAAACCTTAATATTTGAATTTTAGGAACGTTATATCTTTTTGTATATATAGTAGAAATCATTGCCCAAAATTTTACAATCTCATTTCTATACACTTTCAAAAGCTTTCTTTTTGACTTTTTCTTTTCTTTTAAATATTAACTATAATATAACTTCTAATAGCTCATGTATTTAATTTTATTGTTGTATTAGGTTAGTGCTAATTTGATTAGAGTTCAAAATTATCGAGATAAGAATTTTGACTTTTCGTTGAGTTCGTTCCATAATTAATGGGTGCATAAATCGTAATATTGAACTATCAAGCACTAATAATTGTAAAAATTTGATATTAAAATTTTGGTTTCTCAAAAATAGTATACTTTGCTTGTGAAATTTGTTTTAAAAAAATATAACATTATAATGAAAAATTATGCATGTATTATTCTTTTTTAAAAATAAAATTTATCATCAAATATTGCTTCTTCTTTTTTAATAGAGGGATTAATATAGAATTGTCGTGCTTAGTTTCAAAATACTACAAAAAAGAAATTTTTTAATATAGTTTGTATAAGATGACTAAGTCTATTTTGACCGGCTTAATATTTTTGAGGGTAAGTATTTGAATAAAATAAGATATTTAGTGTTAATTGATAATTTTTATAGGTTAAGATGTAAATTAAAACAATTGAACAAAGTTCATGGTGCAAACTATAATTTAAACATAATAAATACATATGCAATAGATTAAATGCTTCTCAATTTTTTCTTGGTTAGTCAAATATATATATGTAGAAGGTGGTAGATTATCATATACATTACCTAATATTTATTGATTTTTTTTATTAACCCTTTGATTACACTTAACGTTACGACGACGAGTACTCATTGGCGATAGTGGCCGATAGTTGTTGTCAATTGCAGTCAGCGGATGACGTTAACGGTGGTCGGAGTATGCGTTGACAGCCACCGATGGCAGCGGTGGAGATTTGTTCTAATTTTTAAAATTTAAATTAATAATAATAACTTAGGGTAAATTTGGAAATTTATTTGCAAAATATACTTTGATGGTATATTTTAAAAAGTATACTGCTGTGATGGAATTTAAGTACTAAAGTTTGATCGACCTATCATTTAACCCTTAGTTGAGGTCTAAATCACTTAAAAATTAAGGACGAACTAGGCCGTCCATGAATTTAGGCTTCATTTTACTAGGTCTAAAGATGACTAGCAATGACAACTATATTTCTGGACACAAATTTTAAAAATATAGCAGTATGACGGTTTTGGCTCTTTTTCGTTTCTCTAATTTTCCTCGATGCACTTTATAATTTTAAATAAAATTAATTTTTTATTATTTTAATCATATAAATAGATAGAACATGAAAAAAAATATGAAAATGTGTCAAGTTTCATACAATTTAACTAAGTAAAACATATAATTTTAACAGTTGAAATCATCAAATCTCAACTATTTATATTACATTAAATTTTAATTATTAAGATAAATGTGTTTTACATTGTTAAATTGTATAAAAATTGGTACACTCTCATAGTTTTTCATGTTCTATCAATTTACACAGTTAAAATTATATAAAATTAATTTTATTTAAAATTATAAAGTACATATAAAGAAATTAGAGAGAAAATCTAATGGAATTGAGCCAAGTCCCAACATGACATGCAACCTACGCTTTGAAATTGCAAACAAGAAGCGGAGAAAGAAAATCATTGACAAAAAGGAGATTTAAGTATTTTTTTTTTTGAATTTTATCACATATGAATTATAATCACACAATATGAATTATATAAAATAAATTAATTTTATATTAAAAAAAGATAGATGTTTCATAAATGAGAGGAAATTTCACTATAATAAAAAAGATAAAATCTCAATTGATATTATTAGTAAGAATTGAATTTGTAACATTTTATTTACGGTATAATACTTATCGTAAAAAAATAAAAAACAAATCCATACAAAGAAAATATAAAGAAAAATATGAATAAGAGAATGGAACATTCCATCTCATTTCACACGGTATTATGGATAATATCCAGTTTTTCGCGGTAATCAAGAAAAGTCAGTGCCGAAACAATATTACGGAGTACTACATTGATATAAGATTGCGTAATTTCGTAAAAGAAAAGAAAATAAAAAATTGCGTAATGTTATGAAATAGCCAGTGTGTCTAACCATCGATCATTGTTCGGATTTCAGAGTCTAAGAAGGCAGTCGATAGATACTACTACTACTCTTTCAATGGCGAAATTTCTGTAAATTAATACAAATTTATGCGGCGTGCGGATGTATGATTGAGTTATAAACCTGCAAACCCTTCAATTTACCTTCTAAATCTTCAATTTTCAGCTTCAAATTCTAGAAACTAATCTGCTAGACTCGAACACTTTCTTCAGATTACAGTTCCAGAAATCCTCATCACCATCAATGTTCTAATCGGAACCCTAAATTTCAGGTACAATTTCTTCATTTTGTCAATACCCTTTTCTCGCTATGGTACCTGAAAGTTATTTAAATTTCAATTGTAGGTCTAGGGTTTGATAATTTCAATCTCTCCTTTTTGTCACTTTTTTTAATCTTAATTTGTTTTAACAATGAAGAACTTATATATGTTTGTTTAGACAATGTCTGTGAAATCCATAACATTTTAATCTTGATAAATACTGGCTTCGCTTGAACAATTAAAGATAGTCTTTTTCTACCCGAAAAAAAAGATAGTCTTTCTTTTAATACAATTTTGAAATCTTATAAGTTTATTCGTGGCATGAATTTGTAAAAAAGTGGAAGTACAAAAGTTTGTATTTTAGAGTAATCTTTACGAAGTTCATGATATTCCATTTCAAAATTATTAAGTAAAAAGTTTTAGTTTGAATTTGAATTTATAAGATTTTACAAACACGAAGTGATTGCAACGAAGGGAGTATTATGTCCTGTCTTTCAAAGAATCTCATTTCATTTCCATTGTGTGCTTAAGATTCTTATTTGAACAAATATCGTTGCTATATTCAGGCTGGGATCATATTATGGCCAGACAAGCTCAAACCATATTCCTTGAGGAATGGCTGATTACTTATAGTGATGGTAGCAGCTTAAGGCATTCTTCTTCCTCCTCATCAGCCAGAGCCATCATTCAAGCATGGGCTGATCTTAGAGACTCCCTCAAGCAAAATTCATTCCATTTGCATCACCTTCAATCTCTACAAGTCCTGGTTAATTCCCAAACCTCCCTTTACGTGTCAGACCCGCAAGCCAAACTTCTACTTTCTATTCTATCCTCAGAAGATCTGTCCCTTCCCCATGAATCTTATGCCCTCCTTTTCAGGCTTTTGTATATTTGGGTGAGAAAGTCATCCAAGCCTTCTCCCGTGCTTATTGATTCTGCTGCCGGGGTCCTTCATCACATTTATTCTTCACAGTTTGATGCTAAAAGGGGTCCTTTCTTCTACTCTGGTGGATTTCTACTTCTGGGTGCCCTTTCATCTGTGTCATCCATATCTGAGAAATCAAAAGTATCATGCTTGGAAATGCTCTGTAGGTTACTGCAAGAAGAATACCAATTGATTTTCTTATCTAAAGGAGATATTCCCAATGTTCTTGCAGGGATTGGATATGCTATATCTTCTTCTGGGGATGTTCATCTTGTTAGAATAGTGGGTTACTTATTTGAAGTATGGGGCAAAAAAGGTGGACCTTCTGGAAGCGTGTCAAATGGTCTCATGATATTGCATCTTATAGAATGGATCATGTACAACTTTGTCAAGTCACATTCTTCACAGAAAATCCGTGCTCTTACTAGAGAGATTTTGGGAACTTCAAAACCAACATATTCTTCATTTGCTGTGGTCATGGCTGCAGCTGGTGTGCTGAGGGCCTCAAGTAGATCTGTATCAGGTGTCTTAATGGAATCAAGAATTCCAGCCGAAGAATGCATGGCGAATACTGCTAGAGACTTGATATCTAAAACTGGAGGTTTTATTAATTTAAGGAGTCAACCTGAAGACAGTCTCCTTTTACATTGTATTTCATTAGCTTTGGCCCGAAGTGGTCCTGTTTCTTACCAGACCTCTCTGTCTATATGTCTTGCTTCAGCATTGTTGATTGAAATCTTCCCTCTACGACACTTCTATAGAAGAATTCTTGAAAATTACCATGATAGATCTGCAAGCCTGGTTCTTAATGAAGTGAATCAACACTTGGATAGTGCCATTTTTAGGGAGGCAGGTGCCATAACTGCTGTCTTTTGCAATCAGTATGTCTCAGCTGATGAAGGGACAAAGACTATGGTGGAGAATCTTGCATGGGAGTTTTGTCAAGATGTCTACTTGTTGCATCGACAAGTGAGTTTAGTGCTCAGGGGGGTTAAAGATGAGTTACTTGGGAATTTGGAGAAAATTGCTGAATCTTCCTTCCTTATGGTTGTGGTTTTTGCATTAGCCGTCACAAAACAGAGGATACACTCTGGGTTCCCCCAAGAAATTCAATTGCAAATTTCAGTAAGGATTTTAATTGCATTTTCTTGTTTTGAATATTTCCGGCGGATGCGGTTGTCTGAGTATATGGACACAATCAGAGCAGTTGTCGTTAGTGTCCAGGAAAATGAATTGGCTTGTGTTTCATTTGTAGAATCCATGCCTTCCTACAATCAACTGACAAACAAAGACGGTGTGGGACATCACTATTGGCATTTTCCATTGTTTACTATTATGTTTACTCTTATACATATTCCCCATTTTTGGCTTGCAGGATCTTCTAGCTTGCAGAAACTGGAATATGTTTGGTTCAAAGACGACGTACAGACTGCTAGGATATTATTTTACCTTCGGGTTATTCCAACTTGTGTTGAACGGTTACCAGCTTCTATATTTCGAAGGGCACTGGTCCCAACTATGTTCTTGTGAGCAATATGGATTCTATATACACCAAAATCTTGACTAGACTAATTTTTTTTCTTAATAAAATTTAATTCCTTTGGTACAATTTCAATCAGATATATGGGACATCCAAATGGAAAGGTTGCTCGGGCTTCACATTCAATGTTTATGGCTTTTGTATCTTCGGGGAAGGATTCTGATGAGGAAGAAAGAGTTTCCGCAAAGGAGCAACTTGTTTACTATTATATGCAGAGATCTTTAGAGGTACTAGGACAACTGAAAAACTTATTTATGTAACGGGTTTGGTGCTAATTTTTCTGACTTGATGGAATTATAGGGTTATCCTGGGCTTACCCCTTTTGAGGGTATGGCATCTGGAGTTGCTGCTTTGGTTCGACATCTTCCTGCCGGAAGTCCATCTATATTTTATTGCATTCACAGTCTTGTTGAAAAAGCTAATAACATTTGCGGTCAAGTCATGAGCTATGACCGTGAGGCAAACTGGCAAGAAGAGTTAGAGCCCTGTAGGAAACTTGTAGAATTGTTGTTGCGACTCCTCTCCCTGGTTGATATACAGGTACCTAGATGTAATATTTATCTATTTATGACTAATGGGAGCATGAGAAATAAGTTGAACCTGCGAGCCTTGTAAAATCCAGGTAATAGTGTTCTGTATTTAGGTATGCAAGTTGTTCAAAGGAAATTCACATACATCAAACACTACAATTGATTGGTTTAACTTTAAAGTTCTTGCCTAGATGCATCTTATAAAGTACATATTGATGATTTTCACAGGTCCTGCCAAGTCTGATGAAGCATTTAGCACAGCTTATTGTGCAGCTTCCCAAAGATGGTCAGAACATGGTTCTTAATGATCTTTATGTTCAGGTTGCAGAATCTGATGATGTTATCCGAAAACCAATTCTCGTTTCATGGCTGCAGTCATTGTCTTTCCTTTGTTCAGATGCTACTGGTAGAGTAGCATCTGGCGGGGCAGAATATGGTGGAAATGCTGCCCTATGTTTCAATCGAATTAATGCACGGCTCTGAGGAACCGAGATTCCAATTTGTAATCCAGGTTTTTGTATGTTGAGCTTATTGCTAATTTTTATTTTAGGAGCTTTTTTGTGGTCCAAGCATGATACACCATCTTGGCCATACAATGAAATATTGAAAGTGAATTAACTATGATAGCATAAAGCAAGGTGTTGCTGTTTCTTGGTGGTAATGGTGAACGATTGCCATAGGGGATGAGATACTTTGTATCACATGTGTAACCACCTTTTTTAGAAGCATAACTATTGTCGTATTTCTCTGTTGTCTTTGTAATTTTCCTTTTGACATACACACATTATATACACAAGATGTATATAACTATATCCCATTGCAAAATACTTTGCAACCATCGCAACAGAAAGTGTTGATAAGGTTTATTACTGTCTCGATCTGCATGGAGCAAACTGAGAAGAACGATCTCTCTAGGCAAATGGGCGCAGTACTTGTGGAGTAAAAAAATTTCATCCAGTATTGCAGCGATAGAATTGATGAGTGTCATCGTCAATATCATTCGATTGAATGATTGGTGTGCTACACCCATTACATATCATTATTTGTTGAATGTTCAGCTGATGCGTGACAGTGGTATTCTCCTCTTGGTTAATTGTTTGCAGGTGGTCCAAGAGGATTAGTTGATGAGCCCAATGGTTGATCATCTGATCTGCTGTTTCAGTGGTATGATCAGCAAGTCCCCTAATAGCAGCTGCCTTTTGACAAATTGTTGCATGACTGCATCAAAAGATAGTTTGATGACTCATCACGCGCTGGCAGCTGCACCAAATTGATCTCAGTAAATCGACATTTTCACTCTTACATCTGAAACCAAAACACATGCCAATGATTACTATGATATGAAGATGACGACACCCATACTATTCTTTGAAGTTTATGAAGTCTGAGGTTCGGTTTTCACATTCTTTTCCATTTTACTTTTTTTTTTTCCCTTTTTTCCTTCTAAAAATGAGGACAAATGCAAGGTGCTGCTGGGGGAATATAATATAGAAATTTAGAAAGGATAATTTACAAAAATACTAATAACTGACAAAAGAGAAAATAGAAAAAGAGTAGATGATATCATAAACGGGGCCGGGGAGATTGATCGATCGGGCATTTTTCTAATAACATTTCACTTGCATTGATTTTTATTTTTTATATTACACATGGAATTATATTATGAGTTAAAATAACATTTCTTCGTCCTTAAAACATCATTAATGATTTGCGCGAATAGTTGGCATGGTGTACATCTGTTTGTTCTAAATACTCGCTCGCACCTGCTTGAATTCGAGATACATTTTCCTTTGAATGTATTATTCAGAAATTTTATAATTTCATTTATGATATGAATTTGTAAAAATATGAAAGTATAATTTTTTTAATTTATCAGTAATTTTTAAGTATTTTGTGATAATTCACTCTAAAGTTATTACAAGAGATTGAGACTTCATTCCCTTATTAGAGTGAGGTTTTATCTCCCTTTAATGTGGAGTTAATTTATCTCATATGATTCATATTGTGTGATTGTAATTTATTTGTAATGAAATTCAAAAAAAAGTTATTAAAAGAGAAAAAAATCCGCTTCAATTTTAAAATAAAACTTGTGAAGTGAAATGTATTTTTAATTTGGATGAAAGGGAGTATTATTGACGAAAAAATGGGAACTTATTTACACGTTCTGATTTAAATTATTTAATACACATTTTTTTCGTAGCCTCATTCGGTTGTTAATACAATTGTTAACAAAAAAAAAAAGAAGAAGAGTTATGACTTATTATTATTAACTTTTGTTATCTTTTTTATTTCACACACATGCACACTTGGAGGGAACAATATGCAGCAACATTTGCTATATAAGGTTACATAATATAGTCGTTCATTTTAGAATAAAAAGCTAAAATGAACACGTGATTGTTCCTCCTAAGCTGCCCCTTAACCCCTTTCTCCTCGTCTTAAAGATTAAGATGGTTCAATTTTAGTAGTAATTAAAATGGACTTTCTCCTCATTATTGAAACAGATTTATTAACTATATAATAAGTTATATTGATGTGATTCATCTCCACGTGCGAGTACATATACATGAGGTACACACAAAATGATATAAGATTATAAATGAATACACTCTTCAATACTCAATTTCGATCCCAATCTCAAAAATGCCGACTTAAAAATTATGCGTGCATATTTTATAGAAAAACACTGACTAACAAATTATTTTATACTTAAATCCATATTATACTTTTTAAATGATATAAATCGGACTTTGAAATTCCTTCCAAAAGAAAATGTGTATCCATTTCGAGCATGAAGTAATTTATACACAATATATATATACACACACACACACACTCTTCCAAGCAAAAGACTTTTATGTTTTTTAATCCACAAACGACACTACCTACACACACCTACCATCTTCATATGTTTCTACCGATGGAACATCGTGGGTTAAACTATTAAAAATATATTTTAATTTTTTAAGATCGAACGACACAACATATTAAATTTTAAATTAATATTAATTTAATTAATTTCAGTTAAAATAATTATTATAACTTTGTAATTTATGACAAAAGCATTTAGTTAAATATAGTTTATATTTGAAACATTTATAAATTATATTAATTTTAAAATTTAACATATTATTATTTTATTTCAAAAAATTAAAATTTATTTTTAATTTTGGAACAACTGACTAAAGATTTTTCGTAATTTACATTCATCCGATGTATGCATCGTGTAGCTTCTACGTAGAAAATTCTTCCATCTTTCAGCCACCTACTCGGCAGAAGTTCCTTGAAATTCGAAATCCAGAGGAGAACGCGTTTAACTTCGTTGAATGTCCACTTTTTGGAAGTTAATACAAAATCAAATTTAGGCAATAAATTAAAGTAAAAAGGAAGAAAGAAAGTTGGCATATGCTTGTGAAAAATTCAACCAAACTTCACGCTTACCATTCCTATCCATCTAATCTATTGCTGTATATTATTTCCTCAGTTTATTTTTAGATGTGGCTTTAGAAAAAAAAAAGTAGTACTTACTAAAATGCAAGAGTAATTTAGAAAATGAAGATATTAATGTTTATTAAAATTTACAAGTGATATAAAAAAAATATTATATTTTTTTAGATACTTTATAAATATAAATAGAAGAACTAATTGACAAGTAGTGTTATAAGGATAAAGTCGATTAGGTTCCGGACATAAAAACTAATTTCATTTTTAATCTCTATTTATGTTAAAAGATGCTGTGCACATAAATCAAGAGAATTTGATAGATTTACATAGAATTGTATGAGTACTCTAATAAATATCGCAATATGATTTTTTTGGTACTACTACTACTAATAAATAAATAAAGATAAACTTACAAAGACAATAAGTTATTTTGTAAAAAGAAAGAGTTGATTGTTGTGAACGTCCCTAGTGAAAAAAAATGATGTACGTGATATGTATAAATTACAAAGAATTTCTGTATTAATTCATAAAAGCAATCCATTGAAGATAGAGACCTGGAGTAAGTTCGTCTTCACTCCTGATTACGTAATTACAATAATATTAATCATACTAAACTCAATTATTAATCAAATATACTTTATCAAAATAATTATAATCAAATTAATAACTATAAGCATTATATAATTTACTGTAACTTATCAATACTAATTAAATCAATTACAATTATAATCATAAATAAATTTATTGATTACAAATATATTCATACTAAATATATCAATTAACAAGTCATCTTTTAGAGAAAAAGTTAATTCTGACCGATTGTATTTGTTGATTTGAGTAGTTGGAAAGACTTAAAATAAGTAAGAATAAAAAATTCTAAAATTTTCTATAAGTTAGTACATATTTTAATTTTTTATTGACTCTTTTTGAAAATGTGTAAGGTTTGGTAAATTGACAATAACTAATTAAGAATAATTTTTTTTATACAACAAACATATTTGCGTGCATGGATTATAGCTTTCCTTCCTCTTCCAGTTTTTATGTTAATAGGAGCGTTCAGTTTGTTAACTCAATTAATTTAAATTTTTTCTTATTATTGTTAAAAATAATTTTAATCGGTGTGAATTCAAATTTATTTGGTTTTGACTCTAAACAATTTTTACTTCGACTTAAAATTAAAATACGAAAATGATTAATATAACCAAAATATGTTAAACCTCTAAAAATATTTTTAAAAATTATTAAAAAAATACACTAAATAAAATACAACTAAAACAAATATTTTTTTTATATCTGTAAGACATAGTTAAATAATTTACATATACTTAAACAATTATTTACAAAAAAAAATATTAAAGCAATATAAGTTATCTTGCATAAAACAAAAAATATATAATTTATACATATCCAATTCATATATACAAAGTATAAATGTATGAATTCCTTAATATTAACCATAAAAAAAGTAACTTGTGTTATGTATGATTAAAGTTGTAAACGAGTCGGGACGAATAGAGTTTAATAAAATACAAATTTATTTAAAAATAACTCAATTTATTTACTACCCTAAAACCACCGCATGAACTTATATAACTGGGCGGCCATATAAACTTAATATTCCAATACTGTGCAGGAATTTTAAAATAGGATAATCGATTACGCTATTAATTGCGGTATGTAGCAGAATTATTTGACTATCCTCAATTTGCAGTTCGTCGAATTTTAGTACAACCGGTCCACATAGTCTTACCTCGTCTCCTAAATTTGATTCAATCGAAAATCTCATAATTTTAAATCAAAATAAGCGTCAACATATTTATGAAAAACAACTAACATTAACAAACAATCATTCGATCTGTTTAATCAGAGAACTAATTAGCCAAAATATTTATTTCTAGTGAAACTCGAGCCAATGACAACTCATGGGCGGCCAATTCCGAATTTTTAGTAATATTTTTTGAAAGATAAGAATAAATTTATTCAGATCTTTCAAAAAATCTTGTTTTCTTGTGGTTGTTATTTTGTCCCGAGGACACAAGCAATCACTCATGGGTGTCCATTGTTCGTATACGGCGTTAACAGATGGACCATTGACGATAAATATACATTGCACATATATTTACTTGATAACAGATGGACCATTGACGATAAATAGCAATTGACTTGCGACCATGTTGTCCGTTTTTTGACGAGGATCTAAATGCATGATATTTTATCTCTCTATTTGTGTAGAAATTAAACTAGTTGTGTGGCAGTGCACGGCAGGGGAGTAGTATTTATTATTTTTGTAAATATTAGGATAATTATAATTTATTATTTTTGTAAATATTAGAAATTTTTTTGTATATATATATATGTATATATATATATATATATATATATGTATTTATTCTGCTATAGCCACATCACTCTTTCGATGTTCATATCCTCCATTGAATTTTTATTATATCATGTTTTTTATCTATTGATTTCCTTAAATTGCTTTTGTAGAGAACGGCGTATAGAAAATTAAGAAATTCAATAATAATCATTGTAGAGCATGGGACTTTATGGAGTACATGATTTGCTTCTTCCTTTTTTCTTTTTCTTTTTCCAGGTCCAATATTATTGGCTATTTTTCTTTATTTTTCATTTTGGCTGGATGTCCACAACGATTAAACTATTCATTTTCTTTTTGTTTTCTACTTTTGAGAACTCCCTATCTATTTTTCTTCTTTTCTCTGTTTGTTTATGGTTGTTCAAATTAATGTTAGTAACTAATATTCAGACATTTGGTACAAATACATGGGGAGTATCTATTATTATATACAGTTTTAAAAGACGTATTTCGTGTTTGACTATAATTTTATTTCATTTCTAATTATTGCGATCAAAGAAATCTTATCACATCTCTAATTATTGTAATGAAAAATTAAACATCAAATATTACCATAAATATGCAAAATTTAAAAAATCATATACATATAAATTAACAAGATAATCTATAATTAGAGAAGAAAATAACATAATTTCTACAAAAACCTTATAGAAACAACGAAAAAAATCACAATAATTACTAAATTTAAACGAATAAAATAAAAACAAGATATTAGAATTAATAAATTATTTTGAATTAATATAAAGTAAAATATATTCGGTAGTGAAAAATGGTTATTATTTTAGATAATTACATTAAGTAAATAAACTGAAAATATAAAAAAAACACAAAAATATGATTAAATGAAATAACAACTTATTAAGTAACTCATATTAAAAAAAATAAATAGACCTATTAATTTTTAAATTTATAAATATAAAACTAATAATATTTTACAAAACAATATAAAATACTAATATTTTGTTTAACATAAAAAAATTAATAAAAATTTAAAAATAATACATATTAAACGCAATAATTTTTGTGTTGTGCATGAACTGACAAACTAGTGTATATGTTTTATAGCATTAATCATAAATTTTCAAATAGTTTACACAAACATAAATTGAAATATTAATTATTGACCGAATGTACTTTCTCAAACCATGAAATTTCTAGCAAAAAGTAAATTATTTATTGTTGTCATTTATGATAATTTAGAATGTAAATTATGTAGTTATTAAAGATTTTTTATAAACTAAAAAAACTATAATTATAATTAATTATATTAATGTTAGTTTTGAATTTCAAAATACGACCAATTTGACTCAAAAATAAAAACGCATATTAACCAAAAAGAATGAATCTGACTCCTCTAGAGTTTGTTAAGAACTCTACAAGTTAAATTTTTTTAAATCTTGCTCATTCATCTAATCTAATGGTTGAGATTAGATAGATTAATCACTAATTATACACTTCTTAATATATATATATATATATATATATATATATATATATATATATAAGAACTCATTCTACATGGTAATGATGGTAACCCACAGAACGTGTCCTTGATTTAACGATTTCGGTTCCGATATCATTACGTACATATACATCACCCTCTCTATATCTTTCCTTCATCTCGATACACTTAAAATAGAAAAACAACACATCTCAATTTCTGCCTGGGTTCCGATATCATTACGTACATATACATCACCCTCTCTATATCTTTCCTTCATCTCGATACACTTAAAATAGAAAAACAACACATCTCAATTTCTGCCTGTTGCCGACAACGAGACTTCTGATTCTCAGTTTATTCCTATTTCCAACAGCGAGATTTTTGTGATTTTAACGGTAATTTTTTCATGGCAATGGTAATGGTCAAAAAGGAAACAAGAGTTAGTGAATTTATAAAGAAATTGCTCAAATTGTTCTAATTTGGGAGAGAATTATTTTAGAAAATAATACTCTAAAACAAAAGAATATATTGCAATCAATTTTTCAAAATAGTGCAAGTCTTCTTACAAAGAATTGGCATATGGTAATCTACTTAATTGAAGAGGAATATCACAAGCGTCTGATTGAGATGAACAAAAAAGTTGATGGACAAAAACTGTTGCACATAACTGGCTTTAAAAATTTATACCGTAGAATTTAGAAATTCATGGTGATAAAACAATAAAAGAAAGAAAATAGCAATTAATATTAAATAACTAGGTAATGCAAGTTTTCGATTACTCGATTATATGAATATAATCTAGAAGTCTGCTCGTTTGATTATTCAAGATGATAGAAATAAAATAATGTTATTCAAGATGATAGAAATAAAATAATGAAATGAAATAGGAAGAATATGCACGTGGATTATTCAAGATGATAGGAATAAAATAATGAAATGAAATAGGAAGAATATGTACGTCGATTAATCTGAGGTTTATCACTCCTCAAAAAACTAATTAAATCATTAATACATTTAATTTCAACAATTAGATTAGATGGATGGCCAAGATTTCAGAAAATCTAATTTGTAGAGTTTTTAAAGAATTTTAGAGGAGCCGAATCTAGAAATAATTGACAATTAACTACTAAAATGAGTGTCCCATTAGGCACTCGTTTTCTTTCACTTATGATTTATTAATATAGTAGGTTAATTAGAATATTTGTTTTCGCGCGCATATATATATATATATATATATATATATATATATATATATATATATA
>CM025786.1:2617512-2684837 GCA_014636745.2 Centella asiatica | reverse complement strand
TATATATATATATATATATATATATATATATATATATATATATATATTATGGATGATATTAAGCCAAAAGAAACTTGATATTTAACTACCAAAATGAGTGTTTCATTATACACTTTAGTTTTCATCATTTGTAAATATAGTAGGTTAGGTCAGAATATTTATTTTTTGTATCACGAAATATATATATAACCAAAAGGACTTGACACTTAACGACCAGAATCTTTAGTTTTTCTTTTACATATGATTTAGAAATATAGTAGGTTAGTTAGAATATTTATTTTTTGTATCTTGAAATAGTTAACCAAAAAGATTTGACACTTAACGACCAAATTAAATGAGTATTTCATTAAACACTTTAGTTTTCACCATTCACAAAAATAGTAGGTTAGTTAGAATATTTAAATTTCGTGTCATGATATTTATATATAACCAAAAAGTCTTGATACTTAGCGACCAAAATGTTTAGTTCTCTTTTACATGCATATCATTGAGGACGGTAGAATAAGAGAGTTGGGGTGAAAAAAAAACATTTGTTAAGACATTAAAAACAAAAAAAATGTATAAACAATATAAATGGTTGTCTTTAAAAACAACCTTTTTTGAGATATATCTATTTTGATCCGAGTACATTTAAAGAAAAAATGAAAAAATACATAAAATAAATCATGCAGTCCAGTGCCGTGTCTAACTCTATCGGTCTAAGTCTACGGCATACATGGATAATGCTGAATTGATCTGTTCTCTCGTTCACAAATTAATATTCTTTTTTTATTATTTTTTCCACTTTTCCTTTTTGCATTACTCGTGCATATATATTCTGAACCCATATGTAAGATTATTACATACACATTATGTAGTTTTGTACAGTATAACTATGTCGATTTTACACATTTTATAGTTTAAAATAAAAATATATTTTTAATTTTGAAAAACAAAAAATAATATTTATCTTTAATTTTAGAACAGAAAGTATTAAAATTTTATCTAAAACTACGTGCAAAAAATCAAATGTCGTACAAAATATTTTGAATGGAGGAAATAGTTACGAAACATTTTTTTTTATACAAAATATTTTGTTTACGAAAATATAATGTATTTTAGTGTAGTTTCCATAAAAGTATTTATCTTTAATTTTAGAACAGAAAGTATTAAAATTTTATCTAAAAATACGTGTAAAAAATTAAATGTCGTACAAAATATTTTAAATGGAGGAAATAGTTACTAAACATTTTTTATTATACAAAATATTTTGTTTACGAAAATATAATGTATTTCGGTGTAGTTTCCATAAAAGTAAACCACTGACTCCAAGCTTTGAGCACATGGGTTTAAAAGTTCAGTCTCAAGAGGCACCTACGTACAAGAATGTGACTCGAACTTTCACGCTTACTCTTTTGTGTGATACTTCGTCCCCTATCGCTTTGATTAATTATATGTTATGTTGACACCTATAAATACATGCAAAGTGAGTGAAGATTTAAACCACTCCTACAAAGAACAAACTAGCTAACATCACCATATCTTCACTTTCCCAATGGAAATCATCAGCATTGCTTTTTGTTCTTTCGCATTCTTACTTGCCCTCCATTGCTTTTCTTTGTTTCAAAGAAGAAAACTACCACCAGGGCCAAGTGGCCTCCCTTTCCTTGGAAACCTTCTCAGCATTGGTGCAAATCCCCACAAGGCCTTCTCCGAGCTAGCAAACAAGTACGGCCCCCTCATGTCGATTCGCCTAGGCGGTGTCACTAGCATTGTGGCATCTTCCCCTGAGATGGCCAGAGAAATTCTTCAGAAAAACGATGAGGCCTTTTCGGGGAGAGTTGTGCCATCTGCCATCACCAAACTAGACCACCCTAACTACGCTGTGGTCTGGCTCTCTGCTGGGGACCAATGGCGTACCCTCCGAAAAGTTCTTGCTACTTTTCTATTAAACACTCAAAAGTTGGATACTTTGAGAGAGTTGAGGCATAAGGTTGTGAAAGAAATGGTTCAACATGTTAAGGAAGTTAGCAAAATGGGAGATCAACCCGTGGACATTGTCAAGTTGGGATTTACCACGGCCGTGAACCAAATATCAAACACTTGCTTCTCTGAGAATGTGTCGGACTACAAGAAACAAGATGTTAAGGGGTTTCAAAATGCAGTTAAATCTGTGATGGAAGTTGATATCAAATTTAACATCGCGGATTATTTCCCTTTGCTTAGAGCTTTTGATCCTCAAGGCCTAAGAGGGAAAGCCAAGGCTGCTTATGGCTATTTAGAAGAACTCTGTGATAAATTCATAGATGAGCGCTTACAACATAGAGAGCATAAATCTGAGAGGGATGGTGATTTGCTGGATTGCTTTGTTGACTACAGCCAAGAATTTGAGTCCGAATTCAGCTTGAAGCACGTCCAAGTTTTACTAGTGGTAAGTTCGAATATTTATGATAAACTTTGTTTTTCTTCATTTGACCTTTAAGTCATAACCGATTGAATTAACCAACATTTTACGATAAACTTTGTTATTAATGTCTAAAAATTTGTAAGTGCATGTGTTTGCAACAACGTATATCCATACTTATAGTAGCACCTATTAAATTAGCATAATTAAGAAACACGTGCTACTCACGTATATCAATTTGGACTACTCAAATATACACAAGCATTTTAGGCAAGTGTTAAAATTATTTAAACACGAATTGCATTTTCATCTCACTAGAACCGTCTGATTTCAATCAATTGATGTACCATGTCATATGTATGTCTGTTAATTATACGAAGTCTTAACACAAGAAGAATCTTTCTAAATAGTAAGGCTCAAAATTAATTCTCCTTAAATTTGATGATTCTGCAGGAGTTGTTCCTTGCTGGGACCGAAACTACAGCCAACACAGTGGAGTGGGCAATGACAGAATTATTACTTAACCCCACAAAAATGGCAAAGCTACGGGAAGAAATTAATGAAAGTGTAGAAGCAAAAGGAAGAATCGAAGAAGGTGAGATGCTGAGACTGCCCTACTTACAAGCAGTGGTTAAGGAAACAATGAGACTACACCTACTGGTGCCCTTTCTGGTGCCCCGTAGGGCGGAGAAGGACGTCGAATTGAAGGGCTATTTGATACCAAAGGACACACAGATTCTGGTAAATGCATGGGCCATTGCTCGAGATAGTGATTACTGGGAAAAACCAACAAGTTTTATACCAGAAAGATTTATGGAAAGCGAGACAGATGTTAAGGGGCAACACTTTTCTTTGCTTCCTTTTGGCTCTGGTCGTCGTATGTGTGCTGGAATTGCTCTGGGACAGAGGATAGTGAGCTTGATGATAGCGTCGCTCGTGTATCATTTCGACTGGGAACTTCCTAATGGAATGAAGCCAGAGGAAATGGACACTACTGAAAGATTTGCACTTTCACTTCAGAAGGCAAAGCCACTTCTCGCTATTCCAACCATCAGGAAGGAATGAATGATTCATATTTGCACTTTCACTTCAGAAGGCAAAGCCACTTCTTGCTATTCCAACCATCAGGAAGGAATGAATGATTCATACTTTACCAACTACTTCCCATGTATTTCATGTACATATCTAGTTTTGTTTTTGTTTTTCTTAAATTTATTGTAAACAAACGAAGGGATTAACGTTTCCTTCCCATGCTTCTCTATTAAGGTTGTTGGTCGTGGTAAAAAAATTTCAAATATTAGTGTTAAGGCAATTTGCCCCTCTTAAACTTTATTTTTCCTAAGGATTATTTTTTTTCTGGTCCTTTTTTGGGTGGGGATCTTTTAGTTTCTATATATAAAAGTATGTGATAATTCAAAAATAATTTTATGAAATTTCTCTAATCCCTTTATTTTCTCAACGGGGTCTATAATTTTTTTTTCTATTAATGTTTTTTTATCTTTATACGTAAACGAAAAAGCTCAATGATATGGAGCAACTAAGAAACGCAAGAATAAAGTAGAAGCTCTTTGAAATATATATAAACGTAGGCATATAATTATATACTCGATAAAGTTGTACTATTTCCGTCTATGTATAAATGACCTTTATTTTTTTTTTGAAAGTCTCAAAATAAATAACCAATTTCTAATAATTGTACTACTATTTTGATTATATTTTGTCGAATTTGCCCTCAATTTTGTTTTGAATATACTGTAAGTATAATTATATTGAGAATAGAAAAAATATTTGTTTTGAATTAAAATTTTTCGAATTTATCTTATAATTTATTTTAAAGTAAAATTTTTCTTAATATGCGTGCCCAGAAAAAGAAATCTTTTATTTAGAGACGAAGGGAGTATATTTGTCTAGATATTAAGGAGTATAATTTTCTCTAATAACTATACATATAATTAAGTTCAATTATGTGACGTTACTCTTGAAATATGAGACAAAGCATCAGTTTGACAAATGTAGTAAAGCATACTACGACACAAAATACTGCAACTGTTACGAAGAGGGATTTGGGCCATGGGCCATGGGAGAACTAAGTGTAAAGACTTAAAATTCCCTGAAGTGGCTTTGTTTTGAACCCCAAAAAATGAAAGCAACAACATGGAAAACGGAAAATTTAACAAATAATTCCTAAAGAGGTCATTTTTCCTTTTTTATTTGGTATTTTAAGTTGTTATATGATTTTGTTATGTACTTTTATACTCTTCCTTTTTATTATTTTTCAAAACGCATAATATGACTTTACTACTTAGCCAAAACTATCTGGAACATGTATCTTAAAGAAAAATGCAGCACCAACAAGAAATTCAAAGTGTGAATGCAAAATTTCAGATTATCTCATCGCTAAATTTGCCCTAACTCAATTAAACTCTTCAGTAGATGTAATGCCTGTGAGATTATGGATTCTAACCGTCATATTGGAGGAATCCTCAACCTTATCCGTTGCATTTTTCAAAATGTGCGAGAAGAAAAAGGGATTTCAGTTGAAATTTTAGGGCAAAATTGGTATTTCAAATTAATAATAAGTAGTATTATATTTTTTTTTTTGTTAGATAGGAAACCATCGTCTAGAAAGTCACGCACATACTCACACAACTATCTTGCAATTTTTTTATTAGTCTGTAAAATTCAAAACTCTAATTTATTGTTGATGACCAATAAAATCTACGGTTAAGTCTTAAGTAATATTTAATTACTTAAGAAATTTTTAATTTTTTACTGATTGGCCAGAGATTGTCCCAGCCGCATAAGTAAATTATAAGAGCCCAAAGACCCAAATGGCAACAACTCGAATTATGCGATTATTTTCTATTCAAGTACTCCAATCATTTTTCATGGAGAACATGAAAACATTTCGTTAAGATAAGATAAAAATGGTTATTTCACTGTGTTTTCTAGTAAATTTAGATGACTTACATTTTTTTTTTTGTAATTTTTTTTTTTGGCAAAAGGGGAAAAGATATATTAATCTGTAAAACCAATGAATCCAAAGGAAATGGATTCGAAAGGTACACACAGAATGAAATTCTAAAATTTCAAATAACCCACTGCTGCAAAACTAAATGCAAAAGTAAGAAACTGAAACAAATAAAAAATCCTGAATTCAAAACTTGAAAACTAGCTCCAAAGACATCTTGGAACACAAAAAAAACTGTAACTGATAGAAAAAATGCACCTACACAGAGACACTGCATCAAACCTCCAAATAAAACTGTACACAAGCAATAATTACTGTTGCAAAACCAAAAAACTGCATCTTACAATCCCTCAAGCATGGCAAAAGTTTTTCTTTACTCTTTTTTTTTTGTTTGTGGGGGGTGGTGGTTAAAATTGTATGTATGGGTTTCCGTCTTTCTTTATTCGTGTCTCTCTCTTTACAAACATATACTCCGTATATCTATTCTAAAGTCCATTTAATCTAGCACTATTTAGGAATATTAAAGTTTTATTTGTAATATAAATTTATAAAAATAACAAAATATAAAAGTTTGTATTTTAGAGTATTATTCATTTGCTTTATAATATTTTCATTCAAAATTATTTAAAGTAATTTATTTTTACTAAAAATATAAAATTTCGTAACTTATTTTACATGAACTAAAATGTATATTTAATTTTGAAATGTAGAAAATATAATTTGAATTTTCTACTGCACGCTGATCCAACTTAGCTTATTTGCTTGTTTGACTAGGGTGTTACATATTTATGTGGTGAAACTGCATATAGCAAAAAAAAATAAAATAATAATAATAATATTTGTAATAATAAAAAGTTGGGTCCACAAATGACCAAGAGAAACCTTTCTTGACCGTTCTATACAAAAATAAAACTTCTAAAAGTCTTTACTAAGATTTTTCAAGACAATGTATAGATACGACTAATTGCTACTCAAGTCGATCTTCTGCAAGTATTACAAATACAATAACTCTCAATAATCTGTGGGATGGTGTCACAATTACGTATTACATACTTAGAAATGGTAAAAGTACGTAATTCATTTCTTACTTTTTTGGGGGCTATGTCGTCCGCTAAATTTTTAATAACAAATTGAAGTGTTGGTCATCTGTACTTTAATACTACTTAGTACTTAATTTAAGTTTAGATATTTGAAGTGGCTGTCAGTGAATAACAGCACACCTAAATTGGGCGTCGGCGAATGACGACAATGAAATTATTTGACTTTGTGTTAAATAAGTCAGAAATTGGCCGAATAAGTTACTTTTTTTCCAATGTCCACGTTTATTACAAACCTAATATCCAAAACAAAAGCAAAATTGGAACCTTCTTCACGTTCATGATTAATAAGAATAAGCTAATTTATCTTAATATGTATCTTTAAAATAATAAAATTTTAAATTTTGATAATATAATTTATACTGTTAAAAAATCTAAAATCTCATAATTTTAAGTTGAAATAAATAAGATTTATATGTTCTATCTTATATCACATTCTTTTGAGGATTGCCATGTGTCCCATAGAATTTTAGTTCATTCAACAAAAAAAATTAAAAAAATAAGAAATTCATCGATCCAAAAATGAATAAATTAAAAGATAGAACATGTATTAGAGCAGATTTAGTCCCTGCCTGTTTAATATGCTCTGAAACTGAACCCATTTATAAGCATCGGCGCTTCTAGACAATTTTTTTTTTTTTTTGTTTTCATTCCTAAGAAAATTACATATATGAAATAGCACTCCAAGTTAAGTATCTAGCCTTAGTCTTGGAGATTGAATTCCAGAACAACCATACAACCAGTCACATTGTTAATTTGACGATTTTGTGCTTTTGGCTGCTTTTTTATTTCGTTTGATAAAATTAAGTCCCTTAAAATAGTCTGGTCTTGGTTGAGGGGTTCAGTTTTATTAATGTTACATTTCATTTAAAGGAATAGAATGACATAAAAATGTAATGAATTTTATTCATGTATAAAGTTAAATCATTGCTCCATTTCTTTTTACAAAATTATGTGTTGTTAAACCTACACTCTTAAATGGATATTATTCATTCAATTGTCAAACTTTTACAAATAATTTAACATTTTTTTTCATTTTCATACCCCCATCATATTTTTGTGATCCATGTCTCTCACATTTACTTTTCATTTTATCTACTTATTTCATTGTCGTGTCATTTAATTCCGTCCAACAAAATACAACTTAACTTTTTTGAGTGTTTTATGGGACTTTATTAGATTTTATTTTTATTTATAATGCTTTATTGCTAAGTTCTCGAATTCATCATAGGATCCGAATGTTTCTTCTTGTCTTATGTGTCTTGTGATTCAGTTCTTTTGTAATGAATTATCCTTCCTTGAAGAGTTCAAAAAAGGAAAAAAGAAGGCATTGAAACTGTCTTTGAGAACAAATGCTTATTTTGGTAATAGCAATTGCCCCACTTTCGTATAATAATATAGTTGACCCATTAAGATATTATTATGTGCTCAAATATTTTTTTAAAATAATTTTTAGATAGCTCTCTTTTGAATGATTATAAATTATCCACCTCAATATTGTGTGCTTAAATAATTTTTAGGTGGTCTATAAAATTTAGGAAGCTCTCTTTCGAATGACTATCAATTTAATATGTTATTGTGTGCTTAAATATTTTTTTTGAAATAATATTTAACCTCCCCTTTTTATGAGTTTGGCTAAGAAATTGGAAACGTGAAAAAGAAAAACTTTTAAGTTCAAAGAGTTTTAAAAGACATAATAATTATTTTTGACACGATCCAAAAGAAACAAAAAGGAGGAGATTATCGACAATCTTTTATTTTTATTTACAAAGGGAAAAAAAAAGTCTCAAAAGTGAATCTAAATAATAATAGATCGAAAAATGTATATGAATCTAAAGAAGATAACGAAAAGATTCTTGATTCGCCACCGAGACTAAGCTGTTCGAGAATCGAGAGTCTCGATCAGTATTAACCATAGGCTTTTAACTGGATGCCGGCCCCTCGTATACCACTGGTAGTAAAAAATTAAAAGGGTTTATAATTTATTCTTTTCGTTTTAAAATTAGAGATATATTTTGATTTATATAAAATAAATTTATGAAATTCTTTGATTTAAAATTGGAATAAAATTTTTTAGTTTTAAAATATTTAAAATGAAATACCATAAAAAAAATTTATTTTAAAAATATTTAAAATGAAATACCATAAAGTACATGTAAAATACTCTTAAATACAAATTTTTATATTTTAAAATTTTTATAAATTTATTTTACAAATAAAATTATAAGATTTGCAAAGGTATTACATTAAAAGGGAAATGAAGTATGTATCTTTAAAGTTGAAGGGAGGGAGTGACTTTGAAGAACAGATAGAATATCATTATAATTATTCCGAACACAAATTGTTCTTGTATGTTTTGTCGCTTTTCTACCAAAGTATGAATATAAATATGACAGGACTAGTTGGCTACCTATAGTTTTCATGGAGCTGCTAAGTTTTCTTTCTTTTTCCTTCCTTTTCTTGCTTATTGTCCATGTCTTTTCTAAATATAGTAAAAGAAATCTTCCACCAGGTCCTAATGGCCTCCCATTCTTCGGCAACCTCTTCGAAATTGGTCCAAAACCCCACGAATCATTAGCCAAAATGGCTAAAAAATATGGTCCCCTCATGACAATCCACCAAGGCAGTGTCACAACTGTTGTGGCTTCCTCTGCTGAAATGGCCAGAGAAGTACTTCAAAAACATGACGAGGCTTTCTCCGGCCGAGTAGTCCCCGACGCCATCACGACACTAGAGCATCCGGCGTATGCAGTGGCGTGGCTCCCCACCGGAGAGCAATGGCGACTGATACGACGTGTTTTGAGTACGTTCTTGACCAACACGCAGAAGCTGGACACGCTACGTGAGCTTAGGCACAAAGTGATGGAAGAAATGGTGGAACATGTCAAGGAGGTTAGTAGAACAAAAGGAGAGATGGCTGTGGTGGGAATCAGCAAGTTAGCCTTTACAACGGCTATAAACCAGATGTCGAACACATGTTTTTCGGTTAATGTAGACGAATACAACTATCAAGATGGCAGAGGATTTAGAAATGCAGTGACAACCATAATGGAGATTGCTATGAAGTTTAATGTGGCTGACTATTTTCCTGTTTTTAAGGTTTTGGATCCTCAAAAATTGAGGCCTAAAGCCAATGCTGCTTATGGTTGTCTTGAGGGACTATGCGACAAGTTCATCGATCAACGTCTACAATACAGAAAATCTAATTTGCCAAGACACGGGGATTTGCTGGACTCCTTCCTTGACTTTAGCCAAGAAAATGAGTCTGACTTCAGCTTGAAACATATCCAAGTTCTCTTAGTGGTATGAGTCTTTTTCTCAATGTACATACTAGCAATTTATTAAAAAATTATTTCCATAATAAATATTCCTCAATATCAACTTTGTAGTTAGTTTTTTAGAGGCAAATCTTTAAAAACAGAGAGATAAATACGTTTTTAAAAAATTGTGCTTCAGAACATGCACAAAAAATGATATCAACTAGGCACTGCGTGAGATCTGAGTTCGTGTAGATCCCACGCATAATGGATATCTTATCACCCTTTCTATATTCAAGTGGCTTAAACATCTTACCTTTACAAAATTTACATATTTCAAAATACACATGCGCACCCACAAACACACACGTATAGCCTTTATAAGTTTTTTTAATTTATAAATTTTGTGGAGTTATATTACAGCAGGTTTCACTTTTGTATTAGACTTAAAAAGGTAGACCAGATAATTAACTTAGCTTAGAATTCATTCCTTTTCTTTTCAGGAGTTGTTCCTTGCAGGAACTGAAACCAGTACCAACACCACAGAGTGGGCAATGACTGAATTAATACTCCACCCTCGCATAATGATGAAGATACGCAATGAAATATCTGAAGCACTGACAACAAAAGGAAAAATAGACGAATCTGAGATCCTTCGACTACCCTACTTACAGGCTGTGGTGAAAGAAACAATGCGGCTGCACTTGGCTGTCCCATTTCTGGTGCCCCATAAGACCGAGAAGGAAGTGAAACTAAATGGTTACATTATCCCCAAGAACACACAAGTTTTAGTGAATGCATGGGCGATTGCTAGAGACGAGGATCACTGGTACAAGCCTACTTGTTTTATGCCCGAGAGGTTTCTGGATACTGAATTAGATTTCAAGGGACAACATTTCTCGTTTCTTCCATTTGGTTCGGGTCGTAGAATGTGTCCTGGAATACTTCTTGCTCAGCGGGTGGTGACCTTGATGATAGCATCTCTTGTTTATCATTTTGAATGGAAACTTCCCAATGGAATGAAACCTGAAGAACTGGACATGAACCAAACTTTTGGACTTACACTACAGAGGTCACAGCCACTTCTGGCTGTCCCCAAAATTCTGAAGGATTGACAATCCTTCCAAAAAGCATTAGCAAATAATTATATTTATATGTCGTATTGTTCTTTATAGCACTCCTTTTCATATGTTAATATATTTGATATTTGATGTACGAAGAACGTTAGTTAGTTGGACGAACACGTTTGCTCGTAGAAGAGACGAATGCAACCTGCTCGTTTGGTAACTGCTCGCCATGCTCAAGTATGTTAATTTAAGCATCACTGTACACACAAACACACATGTATATTAGTTCTTATGATCACTATATCAAAGGATACTTGTATAATGTATATTTGATTCTTGTTAATATACGTTCTAAGTTTGTTCTTGGCGTATATTTTCTCTATTTAACTAATTCTGCATGATCTTTGTTGGCAGTGATAAATGATCCTTAGGTGGTGATGTTAAAAATTCCTTACCTCTTTCGTACGTTTCTGAGCATTAGGTGTCCTTTGCGAAAGAAATAAAAGACATGGCGACTTGCCTTATGTCCCAGCCTGACGATTAATTCGGAGAACAAAAATAGAAAATTTGATATTTTTTTAAGGGCTTATCGCACATGAATATGGACTGCACCAGACTTGTAAAAATATCAATTTTACTAGTAAAAATATCATTGTTCTTAATTGAACTTTTCCCCTTTTATTGTGGGACTATTTTTTAATGTTAATTCATTAATTGTATTGTATTCACTATATTGACTGGGTTTCAAGAATTTTTTTTGAAAATAAAAGTAAACTTTCGACTTGTGTGGTGATTAACAATACAGAGTAATATTTGCTTATAATAATAATAACGAATTTTATTACTCCGGAGTTGCTAGTTTGATAAGAAATATTGAAAGTAGGCGCTAAAAAATCAGCAAATTTAGAAATTTATTTATGATCATCGAATCTACTCGAACCGTTTCTTTTAGAATAAAAAAGATTTTGTGTCTAGGAATACAAGTTAAAGGGAACCAAAATCCAAAGTGAAGGACATTATTGTTAAATGAACGCCAAACATAGCCACCTACTTTCAGAAGGGGCAATCATGCATATCCCTCAGCCCAGGACAATAAACTAAACTCCAAAAGTGAGAAAACCCAACACCAAACATAACCAAAACCCACAGGAACCTCCTCTGCTGACTTTTCTACTCGAGCTTAACAGAGATTGGGCTTCTAACAGCAAGCACACCAGCTGTCCATACCAATGATCCTTCAACAAAACTGCTATTCACAACTTCATTTGTTCTGCTAAATGTCACTCCATAAACCTGCACCTGATTCACCTCCGAAAACAGCAACACATTTGGAGACACACTAACATTAACACCTGGCGGCGAAGATATTTGCACTGTGTAACTTATTATAGCAGGTCCAACATTTGTCACCGCTCGCGAATATCCTTGTTCAACGGAGCCTAAACTAATTGAGAATGAAGGGTAGTTTAGCTGTGCCTCAGGAATGCTTGACACGTTGGCGCAGGTTACTGTTCTTCCAACAATTGATGCAATTTGGCTGTCAGTGTAGCTCAAACCACATAAATAAGGTATGTAATCGTCAGTTTTAATATCATAAACAAGTCCAGGATTGTCGGCTCTGGGTGGATTCACATGGCCTGCACCTATTGCAAAAATGTCTGCAGGAAGATCTGTTTGGTCGATAATGGGCTGATTATTCAGGTTTGTTTGATAAGCAGTTGTCATGATTGCGGACTTGATTGCAGCCGGTGACCAGTCAGGGTGCGTGCTTTTTAGCAAGGCCGCGATGCCACTGAGGTGAGGACATGACATTGAAGTGCCGGAAATCATGTTAAATGTTGCATTTGTATTGGTTATGTTTTCGACAGAGACAGGCCATGCTGCAAGAATGCTCACTCCAGGGCCTATAATGTCAGGCTTTAGAATTCCAGGGCTGGCGACACTTGGGCCTCTAGAGGAAAAGGAACTCACCGCTGGAGCTGAAGATACTCCGATCACAGTTCCTTTGAATAAGATTGTTGCTATGGGCGACGAGGTTGAATTCAAGTACTTTTTTATAGCTACTCCACTGGAGAAACCAACGTGTGTGGCAGGAAGAACATGGGGATCGGCTATTGTGCTGGCGCCATCTGCTTCTTCATTGGTTAGTATCATTGCAGCACCACCTGCATCTTTCACTGCCTGTCCTTTGGCAATTCTCCCAATGCCACCGCCTCTGTCGCACAATACTACTTTCCCTGCAACTTCACCACTGTTTAACGCCCCCTCAGCGCACCACGCCGCGTTCTGGTCACCGCTTGAACCGGGGTAAACAAAGGGTAGAAGAGTTGGAGGAAAATCTTTAGGTTGGAAAAGCGACTCACCGTCCAACGCCTCTTGGTCTCCGAGCAATGCCGTTGCCCTTATGTTTCTATCAATTGTGCTAGCTCCAACAGTCAGAATCCAAGGAGCTTCATTAGACATTGAAGAACTAACTGGCCCCGAGTTACCTGCTGAACAACTGACAAAAATCCCCTTTTGAATTGCACTGAATGCTCCAAGTGCAATACTATCTGCATAGAAAGGTGCCGTTGGTCCACCTAGAGACAGTGAAAGAACATCAACGCCATCTTCAACAGCAGCATCCATAGCAGCCAAAATATCACCTTCTGCGCAATCAGTGGAACAAACTCTGTACATGGCAATGTGAGCTAAAGGTGCCATGCCAGCAGCAGTGCCATTAGCATTTCCAAACACACTAACATCTTTCACAAAGTTCCCTCCAGCAGTGCTGGAAGTATGTGTTCCATGTCCATCCAAATCAGCCGGTGTGCCAGATTCACCACTAACGAAATTTCTTGCACCAATCAACTTATTGTTGCAACCCGCGTTAGCAAACTCACATGTCCCCTTCCATTTAGCTGGTGGAGGTGGCACTCCTTCGTCACTAAATGAAGGATGTCCAGGAGTGATTCCGGTGTCCAAGACACCGATAATCACTCCCTTGCCAAAATTTGATCCTCTCCAGAATCCCAAATTTTCGTGTAGTCCCAAGAAATTTGGGGTATGAGTTGTATGTAAGGTATACACATTTTGAGGCCTTATGGACAAAACTCCGGTCCTCTTCTCCACGCCCTTTGCTTCTTCCGCTGTCAATCTGGCAGCAAAGCCAGAGAACACATTACGATAAGAATGAACAATGCGTGGTTGTTCATCCAAATCCGCGATTTCTGTCAGAAATGAGTAGTGATATCTTTCAAGAAACTCGTATTCAGAGGACACCTCATCGGAAGGCGAATTCACCTGGACAATGTAGGTGTCTAAGTTTGTTACCTTCAGGGCAATGGCTGGGTATAATAGGTTGAAGATGCAAGTGATAGATAGGATGAACAAGAACGCCATGTTTGGCAAGTGTTTACAACGTTTGTTCTCCATAATCTGTTAATGGGTAGATAATTGATGATGTTGCTTTTAAGTTGTTATAACTTCATAATATATATAGAGTACTTCTGTTCTAGTTGTTTTGTATATGAGAAGATGCAAATCTTTGATTGTTTCGTTCATGTTGAACATGGGAGATGTTGGTTTAATCGATATGAGCGGTTACTTTTAAGAATAATCTAACTTTTTGTGTTAGCTTAATAAGGATACTTTGTTGCTGTAGGACCTTGATATATTCGCTTCTAAGTTCTAACAATACTCTCATTTTCAATTCGTTATTTGTAAATTAAAGATACATTTTATATTTGAACTATAATTTCCTAGCATGTCATCTTCATTAGCTCCATTGCCTCCGTAGCAACAGTTCTCAACATCACTACTACTATTATCACTTTAAATTATTTTCAAAATGTTGTTTCCAAAATATGTCTCTACTTTTGAGACAGAGAAATTATCTACTCCTCAATCCCAAATTAGAGAAACATTTTTCTTATTTAATTGTTCTAAAATTATAAAATACATTTTTAGATTTTATCATTAAAATTACCCAATGTATTATGACTATTAGTTTCACTATTTCACTATCTCAGTTAAATGGTGCACACAATCACCAATGCTACTGTTACTTTGAAAAATATGACATAATCTTTAATAAGTAAAATACTAAGGACATATTTGAGACTTAATTTTTTTTTATTTATGAAAATCGTTATTTTTAAAATGTATATATTAAGTAAATTATATTACTGTAATATATATATATATATATATATATATATATATATATATATATATATATATATATTTAATTTCAGTTAATATATGTTTAAGTTTGCTCTTGGTATATACTTTTTGTATTTACTAGTAAATTATATTCTTTGGGAGATAAAAAAAGATCCTTTGCCGGTAAATTTTCACAAATTCTTACTCGTTTGGTACGTTATACAAAACGAGCATTAGATGATATGTCGTCCTTTGTGAAAGAAATAAACGATTAGGCAACTTGGCTAACGTCGCAGCTTCCCAATCAATTAAATTATTCCCGCCCTCTATTTTGAACTCTTTTATTGATTCTTCATCATTTGTATTGTATTAATGAGGCTTCAGGAAAAAAAAAAGGGAGAAAAAAGAAAAAAAGAAAGTTAATCCCGTCTTTTGAGTAGTGTTGTAATTTACAGAACTAAGTAAAGCTGAGTTGTGCTAGCTTAAAGTAAAAATTGAAAGGCTGAGTAACAATTTTGTTAAGTTATATAAATTAGTATTCTAAAAAGCGCTCTGCATACGATTGATTTTGAAGAGTCTAAATTGTATAATCGGAAAATATGCAGATGGCTAAGCATCATAAGTATATATGTGCGTGTATAAATATATATATATCTATAATAAAAGAAATACTCGAGTAACTAAGTTACCTAATTTGAAAAGAATGAGAATTTCAGGTGACTAACAACAACAAAACAAAAAAAAAAATTGTACGGGACCGCTTAATCCACATAATACCTACCTAGTCCACTTAACTAATGCAACGCACAATTGAGTGCCTAATAAAATTTTATGCTAATGAGGTGGCACCGCCCCTTAGACGCTCATCTAGCCACTTTTCAGAATACCGACACAAATTAAAGGAATTCTCAGTAGGAACCAAATTCCCAAGTGACAGACGTTACTGTTTTTTTTTTTTTTTTTTTAAATACGGTTACACGGACATTGTTCTTAAATGAACACCCACCAAAGCCAACTTCGTCGATAATGGGCTGATTATTCAGGTTCTTTTGATAACCAGTTGTCGTGATTGCGGACTTAATTGCAGCTGGTGACCAGTCAGGGTGCACGCTTTTTAGCAAAGCCACGATGCCACTGAGGTGAGGACATGGCATTGAAGTGCCAGAAATCATGTAAAATGTTGCATTTGTATTGGTTATGTTTTCGACAGAGACAGGCCATGCTGCAAGAACGTCTACTCCAGGGCCTATAATGTCGGGCTTTAGAATTCCAGGGCAGAAAACGCTTGGGCCTCTAGAGGAAAAGGAACTCACTGCTGAAGCTGAAGATACTCCGATCACAGTTCCTTTGAATAAGATTGTTGCCATAGGCCACGAGGTTGAAGTGAAGTAATTTTTGATAACTTCTCGACTGGAAAAACCAACGTGTGGCAGGAAGAACGTGCAGGTCAGCAAAAGTTCTTTCGTCGTTTACTTCATTATTAATTAGTATCATGGCAGCACCACCCGCAACTTTCACTGCCTGTCCTTTGGCAATTCTCGCAATCCCACCTCTGTCGCACAACACTACTATCCCTTCACTGCTGTCTAACGACTCCTCAGCACAACATGATGTGTTCTGATCACCGCTTGAACCGGGGTAAACAAGGGGTAAAAGTGTTGGAGGAAAATCTTTAGGCCGGAAAAACGACTCACCATCCCGTGCCTCTTTGTCTCCGAGCAATGCCGTTGCCATTATGCTTCTATCAATTGTGCTAGCTCCCACTGTTAGAATCCAAGGAGCTTCATTAGACATTGAAGAACCAACTGTCCCCAAGTTACCTGATGAACAACTGACAAAATCCCCTTTTGAATTGCACCGAATGCTCCAACTGAAATACTATTTGCAAAGAAAGGCGCTGTTGGTGACACCATCTTCAACGGCAGCATCCATTGCAGCCAAAATATCAGCTTCTGCACAATCAGTGGAACAAACTCTGCACATGGCAACATGAGCTAAAGGTGCCATGCCACTAGCAAAGCATAAGGAAACAAAGGGAAGGCGTCTCCCAATTTTATTGTTAACTACAGAACCTCCACGAACAATTGGTCAATTACCATATGAAAACCTCCATGACTCCAATTATTACAGTGTCCCATACCCGCAATCAGTACAATAAGATTCCGATTGAAAAGAAGCAGAGTTTCTTGACAAAGATAGACTATGCATTAACCCAACACAATTAAATTAATCTGATCTGTCCTCTCATTATTTTATCATAAAATAGGCTTATTAGTTTAAAGAAAAGAAAATGTAAATTTTATTTAGGAACTATGAATCTAAAAGTGCAAAAATGTAATAAGCATCATAAAAAACTTAACCAAAGAAATATTAGAGCAGCTAGCTTAGCTACATCATCCAACTATCACAGCCAAAAGTTGACACTCACTTCCAAAGAACGGATGCCTTACCTAGTTTAAACATAAAAGGAAGCTGCTTTTAGCCAATTCAATGGAAAGGTGAAATGCTAGAAAGGACTGCAGAAAGTATGTCATACTCAAACTTATCTTAAAAAATATAAGCACCATAAAACACTTTTGCCTCATCATCTAGAGTATCAAACTCCTTTAACAAATTATCATCGATCAAGCTCCAGTGGTAGCGCATCTCTCTATTGGTCAATAGAAGATTAGCAAAACAAGGAGCTGCAAATTAAGGGGAATTTGACCCAAAAGAAAAAAAAAAGGGGACAAGTTCTTAAACACATAGAGGGAAACATAAAAGTATTTTATTAGCATGTAGGAATGACAGGTTGCAGCAGAAGAAATTCAATCAACAAAAAATTTACAAGCACTGCTTTGTAACAGAAATTTCCTATTATATAGTCCTCTACGTTTTGGAACAGAAATACTTATCAACACTTGACTTCAATCAAGGTCATCAACCACACAAATCCATTATACAATATAAAACAGGTATCGAACGACATGTGATACTAAAACGATCCAGATGCCTTCAACAAAGTTGTCGAGCACTTTTTAAGAGTTCAGGAAAACCAATAACATGGTACAAACAGCAAAACCATCTTTTACTGATAGAAACACTAGTTTTACTTGGCCACACAACCTCAAATAACTAATATAGGTTTCTGGAATTCATGTGGCTATGTAGAAATGTGCTCAAACCTCATATGGTTAAGCAAATCTTACTGTATATTAATTTATAATATGTAGAGTAATAGGAATTTGAAATTCTTGAATTATAGAAGAGTCGTGCTAGAAGTAATATTCATTATTCAGCCATATATATGGTGCTTGGAGAAGGAATTTGATAATTAAGGCGTTGATGTTAATTTTGACTATTGGGTAGGTTCATAGGATAACTCTCTTCATAATTCTGGTAGTAGATTAACCATTAGAATAAATTGATATGAAGAATTAGATTAGTACTAGTTTGTGTTTCTTCAGATTTCATTGCAAATATAGACTTACAATTACTTATAGACCAACATATTTCAGAAATGACAAATTGATACGTGAACATATAATTCACAACTATAAATAGAAATTTAATTTGAGAGGTGAAGTTGCCGAAATTTACCATCAGATTTACTTAGGGAACAGATAAAGTAGAAAGAGGATCATCAACAGCCCTATAGAAATTAATAATCTCTTTCCATTAGAAAATATAGAAGAGTTTATCCACAAAAACTTATAGCATCTTCTGAACCCTCTTCCTACAAGATCTTCAGTTCTAATTTAAGACACCTCATTGCAAGAATTTTTATGGCATGAAGAACTAATCAATATTCGAGGCTCCCTGGCATAGACAATGGATATTTGAGGAAAATCAATACTCTATCAGCTTTTAAGATTTGAAAGGAAATGACCTTTTTTGGATAAACCCTTTCAAAGCCTGAGATTCTTATAATGGTGTAAATCAACTCATCATCCAAATCCAGGTGGCACATCAAGGTCTTCATCACTACCATCGCCCGGCTCTTTTTGCTCCGTGATAGTAGAAATTGCAGGGAGTGTGGCGGGATTCATAGCATCTGCCGCCAACATATCATGTGAGCAGTGGGCCTCTTCCTTATCTTTCTCCACTGGCAACTTATCTTGAGGTACATCCAGTGGGTGCTCCTCTTTCAGTTGTTCTTCATGTTGGTTATCTTGATGAGGACTGGGGAGGGCAAAACCGGGTGGTTCAATTGGTTCGTTATCAGAAGCTATGCCATCAACTTCATTTGGTAAAGCAGGGACAGATCCATTATTTGCCGGTATCTTTTGAATTGCCACTGAATCATTGTTATGGGATGCTTCACCACCTCCACTCCCTTCTGGATTTAGTAACCTACTGTATACAGATTGTACCGATTCTCTAATTTCATTTCTCATTTCATCACCCGATCTAATTATTTCCCAGACACCATCAGAAATTTGATTCATTACTTTTTCCCTACAATCAATAGCAATAGCAACGTAACATCAAGAAATTAGCAAATGACAGCATCACAAACAATACATTTATAGGCTAGAAACACAAGAATGTCTCAAACTCAATGGCTTAATTTCCAAAACTTGAGACCAAAACCAAAAGTAGTTCAAATCTGAATACCAGCATCCTAAACCTTTTCTCAATCAACTTACCCAACTTCTTGATGAATGGCTTCAGAAATTTGTCGGGGCTTCATATTCTCAATTCCTGGACGATTAAGAGTAGCTGATTGCTTCACCATTGAAATAATGGAATTACGCAAATCTTCCTGAAATAAGTTGAGATAAAATTTATTTTTTCACATTGCTACTGTTCTTGGGTATGTGTATCACTATATCTTAGTCATTACAACTTTTATAGGTACTTAATTCGGGAGCTAAATGAACTAAACTCATAAACAAAAACCAATAACACCAAATTAAAGAACACATTCATCGATTTATGAAATTTACTAAACAATAGCAAGAGATTATATGGCGATAGATTTTTTGGGAAAAGGAAGAAAAGGAGAAGAGAGCTCTCACATTATCCTTAAGCTTGCGAATAATCTTGACGCGAAGCTTATCAAAATCACCATCGTCCTTGAATTTCGAGATTACATCTTCCTTATTGATTTTCCGATCGACGCCACTACCGCCGGCGGCGGAATCCATCAACGTAAATATATTATGGGATTCAAATTCATGGACTAATAGGTTCTAGGATATAACGTATGCGCTTCAACAGTGTCGGAAAACCCCTACTGCACGGAGAGAAGAAGGGAGCCGACCGACCGAGAACTAAAATTAACTACGACTAGGGTTAAAAATTAACAATCGCATTAAATTACCAAAACAAAAATATTTGACTAATATCTTTAGGGAATTTTTTTTTTCGCACGAAATTTAATATTTCTACATCTTGATTTTATATAGAACTAGTCTCTTTGTATTTTTTTTATTACAAGGTTGGATGATTCATATGAATGATTTTTTTTAATTAAAGATCAAATAAATCATGAGAATTGAAGGAGAAAAATTAGAAGAAAAATTAAGAGTAAAAAAGAGCGAGAAAAGTTAAGGATAATCGGATAAACATAGCATAGCATAGCATAGTAGATTATGGACTCCTTGTTTGGTAAAGTAACAAGAAAATAGGAATACAATTAAAAGTATCCTTTTCATATTTTGTTTATACAATTAACCATTAACCGTAAAAACTTTTTCGACTTTATTAAATAGATGTATTATGTGTTAATTAAGTATACATCAATCAATGTAACGTATGTAATGGTCTCTGGATTTATAAGTGATATTAATCAATAATTTCTTTGTATATGAATGCTATTGGATAAACTAAATCTTGTCGAACATAAATACTTATTATTAACGGTATGTTTGTGTGAGTTTAACAGAGTTGATTTATAAACGAGTTTAATTTGATTAGCATTTATGAATAATTTATAAATATATTTGAAATCTTATAATATTAATCGAACATGTCAAACATAATGAAACAAATGTAAGTATCAATATAAAAGTCACAAAATATAATAATTGAAAATAAATTAATAAATTTATAAAAATTTCAAAAATACTTGGCTCAAATGCCACACATCAAAAGAAACTATGAGGTTGTCACATTGAGACTATCTAGAGATAAGGTTCATAGATCACACCAACATTAGATTATACCTGCGTGCACGTCGCCGCCCATAAAAAACAATGTTGTAATGTTCCATTTCAATAACTAAGTGGCACAAGACTAAGTTTATGAAACAGTCTTTTGTTGTAGTACTAATTATATACATCTAAACCAAAAGCATGCATTTTGACTTTCTGCTAACCACCATCTTTTTTATACTTAGTGATAGTCACGAATGTCAATCTCCATTTTCATTCTGCTGGCTGTTATATGTATATAAGGACCAAATTCACAACTCAATAAGCATTGCATTTTTGTTATCAACACAAGTCAATATACATAGCAAACAATTTTGCAATTTTTGAACCATGGCTTCTTTCTTCAATTCAAGGAGTTTTAATTTCTCAGTGGTTGTATTTTTCTTGACAACCTTAGGTAAGTCATTGGTTGCTGCACCCATTTATCGGCCTGGCCCGTGGTCCCTCGCCCACGCCACTTTTTATGGCGATGAGACGGCCTCTGCAACCATGGGTACGTACGCAACTATGTTCATTTAAATAACGCAGTCTAATATTAAATGCGTGTTTGATATTTTTGCATTATATTATCGACTCAGCTAAACGTTTCAACTGTTATGAACACGAACTGTATATGTGGTTTTGTTTAAATTTTCAGGAGGAGCATGTGGCTATGGGAACTTGTTTACTAATGGTTATGGTGTAGATACAGCAGCATTGAGCTCAACCTTGTTTAAAAATGGATATGCATGCGGGACTTGTTATCAGATAAAATGTTATGGTTCACCTTGGTGCTATAGAGGGTCACCTTTCACCACCGTGACCGCGACAAACTTATGCCCTCCGAATTGGTCTCAGGACTCCAACAATGGTGGTTGGTGCAACCCGCCCCGGACTCACTTTGACATGGCCAAGCCTGCATTCATGAAAATTGCTCAGTGGAAAGCTGGCATTGTCCCTGTCATGTACCGCAGGTATGTTCATGAAACTCTAAATTAAGACGAAAATTTGACGGATGAGATATGCATTTTACACTTTATAGGAATTACTCTGACAGTATAATTTTAATATCGGTGCTGACACGTACGGAGTCCAATCATGCGTTTAAACATTTTAGTTGTTTTGTTTTGTATAGGTTGCCTAGTAACACAAATTTGTTGCCTAAGAAATCTTAAAACTCGATCACTTTGTCTAAACATGCTTTCTCGGATTGATTTGTTGCAGAGTACCATGCATGAAGAGAGGAGGCCTTAGGTTCACTTTCCAAGGAAATGGCTACTGGCTGTTGGTGTATGTGATGAACGTAGCCGGAGGCGGTGACATTGCCAACATGTGGGTGAAGGGAAGCAGAACAGGGTGGATTAGCATGAGCCACAACTGGGGAGCTTCATATCAGGCTTTCGCAACTCTGCAAGGCCAGGCTCTTTCGTTCAGGCTCACGTCGTACACTTCCAGAGAGACTATTATAGCCTGGAATGTTGCTCCTCCAAATTGGCACGTCGGATTGACTTATAATTCAGTTGCGAATTTTCATTGAGACATTGTCGCCAGAGTTTGACAGTTATGCAAATTTCAAGCCTCGAAGGATTTTACTTTTACTTGAGGCTTATCTGTGTATTTTAAGAATTTTGTAACTAGTGCTGCTAGTGCCAGTAAAAACCAATGTTGCTAGTGAAGACTTGTCATATAATGAAGCCTTGAAGGTGCTTTTTCTCCCATCACTTCATTGAATTTTACTTTTGCTCATTTCCTTTTGTTTTGCTTTATCAAGATATCCATAACTCTAATAAAATTAACTAACAAACCACATAGCTGTTAATTTTATTGTTTTAATTCTTTTAAATGACAAAACTGACCTTGTGACTGCTGTCACCTCAGTCATACTATTGTTTACCACACATGTCGAGTAGAACAAACACAATCATGGACAGGGAAAGAGGCTTTGCCCTTACTTTGTTCCCAATGCACGCCTTCTCTCCTTTTGACTCAAATGTCATCATTTCATATCTACTTAATTCAATTAAACTTTCTTTTTTGTATTAATAATGTGGTTTTTGAGGTGTGGAATATGGATGATGATAGACATATTTAGTTGCAAAGTACAATCTTCTTCATAAACACTCATAATACTATCATAGAGCAAGAATGAAGTATTTGTTTTCCTTCCTTTTTCTTTTCCATTACTTGTTTCATTCATGATCAACTTCTGAAATTATAGCAAGTCCCCTTTCCTCTTCTCCACTCCAACCCCATCTTTCATTCTACAAAAATGAAAAGTTTTGCTATACTTAAACTTTTCATACATTTAATATCCCGAGAGTTATATGAAATGTAGCATAGTAACCTTCTTAGAAATAAACGTGTCATTTCCTCAAATGGGCTGTCTCGTTCTTCTCAGTTTGATAATTCTTTCATTGGCATCTTCGAAACAAATGAAAAGCACTGAAGCTCAAGTAATCAAATCGGCTCGTCTTCTAGATATTGTAATCAGAGATTACACATTCCAATCATATGACATGAACTTTGGGACAGGAAAGCTACACACCATCCATTTACCAGCAAACCTCTCAGGCATCAATGTTAATACGATAAGGTTTCGTTGTGGAAGTCTCAAAAGGTATGGTGCAAAATTCAAAGAATTCCACTTAGGCATAGGTATTACTGTCCAACCTTGTGTCGAAAGACTCCTAGTAGTGACACAAAATCTTGGACATAATTGGTCATCTATATACTATGATAACTATGAATTAACAGGCTATCATCTTATTTCCCCTGTATTAGGCCTTCTAGCTTATAATGCTGGTGATGATACAAATTTTAGTACACCATTTGAGATAGGAATTCAAGCCCGCGAAAGGCCAATCAAGATAAATTTCAGTGCTACGACAAAGAATATGAATTCCACCACAGGTATTATACCAATGTGTGCTAGTTTCGGGCATGATGGTAAGGTGACACTGAGTAATTTAGTGTCACATAATGTTTGTCTTGCAATGGGACATGGCCATTTTGGGTTGGTTGTTCAGTCTCCAATGATGCCATCGCGAAAAAAGGCGATGAGTAAGTGGAAAGTGGCTCTTGGAAGCTCCATTGGAGTTGGGGTAGGTTCTTTTCTTCTGGGCATGCTTTTGATTGCCATGTTTGTGAAGGTGAAGAAGAAAAAAAGAATGGAAGAATTGGAAAGGAAGGCTTATGAAGAGGAAGCTCTGCAAGTGTCAATGGTGGGGCATGTCAGAGCTCATATTGCACCTGGAACTAGAACACTTCCCACATTAGAGCATGAGTACAGACCTCCTCTTCCTCCTTAAAATGAATAATTTTACTGAATAATTTTAAATTTTTTGTTATATATATGTTTTACTGTATGATTTGTGAGAGCACATAGATATAATCAAATCAAATACAGAATACAAAACTCAGATTCAAAGGGCTTGCTAGTTGCTATTGTACTATCTCAAGATAGGAGTTAGGAGTGTGATCAAAATTTCTGTTGTAGTCCTAAATTTTGTTGTTATGTTGATATTGAGGGGTTGGACCTTGTATAACGAGGGGTACTTGTGTGTTCATAATGTTCATCATCAATGTTAAAATCCTTGCGTTTCTGGAATCAGAAAATTATTTTCGGTAATCATATTTATTTCAGTTTAAATTTTAAAAATTTTATATTATTATGATTGAAATCTAAAATTTACAAAAAAATTTATCGAAACAAACCGAGTCCATATGAAGTAAAGTTAGTCATACATTTCCTTCACTTAGCCTACCTTTTCTGGTTGCCACCAATTTTGACTCATGTTGTTATATTGATGAAGAAACAGATCAAACAACCACACGACACCTCAAATTGACCTCGTCCCTGCCTCCTTTCTTGGTCCCAGATAAAATAATATCGACCACAATCATGATAAATTATGAATAAAATTTACACATAAGTATGTCTACATTGTAATCACCGCTGAAACTGAAATTGGGACCGAAATCATGACAGTATGAAACCCCACCACTTCTATTTCTGCTATGGTGTCTTGCTTCCTACTAAAAAACACATTTTTATATATTTACAATTTCAACGCGACAATTCAAATTCAGATTCTCGAATGACGCGCTTCAATTTTTTTTGCTTAAATCTATAATTGAGTTGTGAAACGTAACGTTTGCGTAGCACGAACAACTTATACCACGTGAAGTATATGTATAAATAAATGTATGGGTCCCACGCACCAAACCAAACCCAACCACCTTTTGTTGTGTTGTTAAGCTAGTCGTAGTGTGCCTTATTGTTGCTGCTGTGGTAAGCTCTGGTGGGCCTCAGTGTCATCACCGGCAGTAGTCTGGGGGTTGAGACTTTGAAGAAGATGATGATGTGGCCAAGGGATTGAACTCAGGGGTGGAAAACAACATTCACACGCCTCTGCTTCTGGACATGGTTGAGGTATTTGAATTTGCCTGTTGCTTGTTGGGCTTTCTTCCTTTTCGGGCCCACTCGTTGGTGAAGCTGCTGATCTAAGTGGGCCCCAGCACTCCACCTTATTGAATTCTGGAAGGTTTGAGTGAAAGTATACCCAAACCAAACCCTCTTGTAGTTCTGGAAAACTATTCAACAAATTCTCATCTCCATGGACAAATGCCTTCAACACCTATTCCATGCATTTTTTTATCAAAATATTTCAATAATTGGTATAAAAAGATTTCAAGGAATTATTATTATTATTATTATTATTATTATATTGAGTCAAGTACCACAGGGAGTTCTTTGGTGAAGATGAAAAATCTGAGCCTGGCAAACATATCCAGTAAAAAATGGCCCCCGCTTATGTGACAATGAACATGAAGAGACATCTTTCCCTTCACTTTCTTCCACTCTGCCACCACTTCATCTCTCTGCAGTTTATTGTACCACCCTTGTATCTGCAATTACATTAAACAATCCCCCAAATCTTATCAACTCAATATATATACAGAATAATATGTATAATAATTAGAAAATCAACATGTTTTTTTTAGGTGAGATGAAATTTTTAAGTTTACGGTCGGCATATGTCATCGGCGGCGTATGTCTTCGGCTTTTTTGAAAGTTTAATGCGATATTGAAATTTACAGATTATCCATTAAAAAACACAAAAAAAGGCGACCAGCAACACTCAAACCTTGAATGTTGTTGACTATAACAATACACAATTTTAAAAGAAAGACATAATTCCCTGTTTTCCTCTGGTACCCATATGTTGAATTGAAGAAATTATGACCCAATCAATAAATTAATCCGACTTGTGGCCCAGATGGTATATAATGGAAAAAGAACTACCACCACAAAACCCAAAAGTACAAAAAGTTTCATGATTTTGTATAAGCACAAAGATGGTAGATATTTATACCTGAGAATTGTTAATGGTCTGAGAAATAGCAAGAGTGAGTTTGGAGGTTATATCACTATGTGTAAGTGTGTAAGTTCTTGGAAGATTCCCCGGATGCTTCTTCTCATCAACACCCAAGAACAGAACCTTCAATTTTGAAGCCTCAAATATAGCTGGCCCAAACAATCTGGCAACCTGCTCCAATCAAAACCAAATATTTGTTCAATTTAGAGAGAGAGAGAGAAGAGGAATACCCGTCATAGAAAAACAAGATTTAGATCAACTTACAGGGCCAAAAGAATGATTTTTCTTGAGTCTTCTTCTGTAGAAATAAACTTGGGTTTGATCAGAAGAAGGCTTCAAGTTTGGTGGAAGAAGAACAAGAGAATTAGCAGTCAAAGTTGCCATATTTTTCTTTGAAGCTCCAAGATTTCAGGACAGAAATGAGAGAAATTAACCCCAAAGATCCAATAATCTCGATTCTACTTCAATTATTGCTTTTGGTGGTGCTTTTGCTTTTTGTTTTGCTTAACCATGTGAACATTTGAAGATTTTTGGGAACGGAACAGAATATTATCGGAGAGTTAGTTGTTGAGTATGGTATGTGTATTTGTTGATGTAACATGAGGTTGCGTTCCTTGTAAATTAGTTTAACAAGTTGTACTGTCAACAATATACCACGTATACACTCATCACCTATAATCACCGTTCTATATTTTCATCCTCACAATAAAAATAAAAATAAAAATTATATAAAGTCAATAACTAAAATTGTTTAATGCGTTTCTCATATGTGTCAAGTCACAAGCTGGAGTGGACTTGTGATTTCTTATTACGTGTGTGAATTTTTATGAAGTAACTTTCTCTGTCATACGAAATTAAAAATATATTTAAATCATGAAATTAACTAACTGGAAATCGAGTTAATTGGGACGTGTTAAAAATATGTTTCAACAACCATTTTTTATTACAACTACAAACTCATAAATTATAATAAAAATTCATGTAACAAATGAATTACAAATTAAATAATTTATAATTAAATCAATCATTAATCAGATACTACTTGATTTAAATAATTAAAACTCAACATTGATTACATATTCACTATTTTGCACGGGTTATTTACTCAAAATTAGAAAGCTTTATAAATTTTGACCATGAACTTGGAAAAACTGACTAAATGTCTTTATGTTTACGGTAATATCAATATTTTAAAGTTGTTACACTTTTTTGCTGTTATTTTTGTTATAGCTCTCCATCCTTTTTTTGGTCGTTGATAATTGACGTTAGATTTCTTCTTGCACTCCTATTACCCTATAGTAAAGATTAAGGTGAAAGACATATAGTTGTATTAAGTTTCTTTTATTTATTTATTTTTAAGTTTTTGAGAATGCTTAATTCTTTTTTATTTAGTCTCAATATATTTTATAATTGACAACATACATACATACATATATATATATATATATATATATATGTATATATATATATATGTATGTATGTATGTATGTATGTATGTATATGCATACACACATAGGGTGTGCTATTTAAACTAGTATCGGTAACACTGTGATTACAATTACATCCTACGTATATATTTATTAAAGTTTTAAAAAATGAGATCTCTACGGAATATAATCGTTATCTCTTTTTTCATAGAGATGTATTAAATATAATCTTTTCTTGTTTACTTACACAATTCACATGCAACATTTATATGAATACATAACCTGAACTCTTAATTAGTTCTCAACTTTTCCGTCCAAATATCAATCGCTGTAATAAATAGACAACTAAAGAATCAAAATGGTGTATACGTAAACATTTGTGCATACAATACTTCTATTTATCTGAAAAATCAAATATTTTGTTTGTTTACATTTTGTGGTATTTCAGTAGTTGTTTACAAATGTTTGCAAAAACATTCTCGCATACCTCATCACTCTAGGTAACTAAACACACGGAATAATTATTTAACTTAATTCAACTTGTCTTTTTAAGAGTTTATCATTAATGGCTAAGAAAAATATAAAAAAAATAAAAACCAATTAACGGATTGTACGCGTTTCGGGTGGTCCTATGAACAGTTCTGTATCTACATAATCCACATAAGTTTCTCTTCTTGCAACTTCTGGGCATGTAATTTGCGGGGTTAAGGTTTGTAACTCGACCTGAAATCAAATAATAAGCTGCTGGTTATTACTTTATTACCCCTCAAACAATACTACCTCTATTCCAAAAAAAAAATTGCATATGTTTTTTATTATAATGTTATAATTTTTAAAGTTTGTCATTATAATTTTGTAATCTTATCTTTAATTGGAAAATTCATAACAAATTTCATGAGAAAAAAAAACTTATTATTTACACATTCAATTTTCAGTCAAATATGCAAAATTAATATTTATCAAAAAGTCAAATGTTATTTTTGTGAACGGAGGGAGTGGTTGCCATATCCAATTATTTTTAGCTACCAATATTGGAACATGTCAAAAATTACAAATTTAAAAACAATAAATTAATGTAAATGCATGTGTTTTACATGTTGAATATGAAAGGAAAAAAGGAAAAAAGACCTACCTTCTTCTGTAATTCTGCATTCTCTTTAGCTAATCTTCCCTCCTGAGTTACAATATATGTATAGCATCAACTTGGGTTAACTGGTGTCTGTGCTGTCTTCGTATATATGATCTACACTCCCCAATGTATTTTTAAATATATATATATATATATATGTGTGTGTGTGTGTGTGTCTGTGTGTACCTGTTCCTTGAGCTGCTCAATCTTCTGCTTAAACAACTGGTACTGAAATTAGGAAACAAAACTTAATACTCTCGAACAATGATCATTTGGTCATATTTGATATAACTCCCGATTATTTATACTTAAATTTTAGAGATTTTGAATTTTAATAATATATTTTACACTCAAAATCTAAAATTTCTATAATTTAAGCAGAAACAAACAAGGTTTATACATTATAACAGGGTAACAAATTAATCATGGACAGATCGAGGGCAGTTTATATATATATATATATATACACACAGATATGTGTGTGTATATGTGTGTAGTGATTAGACAAATATGTATATACATATATGCGTGTATATGTGTGTAATTAAACGCGAGTATATACCTTTCTTAACCTAATCTTCCTTAAACTTCCGATTAAATGGGATTCTATTTCATCTAGCTCATCTGCACTGCACGACTCCAAATTAACTCCCATGAGCTTTCTGCGACATATATATAAGCTTTTGTAAGTTAAATAATTAATGCATAATATATGCTCAAAATAACCATTACCTTAACTTATTTATCCAGGTTTGACCCCCACAAATTACTAATTAAGCAAGTGGCGCGGATAACCGCTGTGTTAAAGCCCTTGACCAATGCATTCTCAGTTTAAAATAAATATATATGTGTGAGCGTGCAAAAAATGAACTGCAGCAGAAAAAAACACCTTAGTGGAGTGAGGTTTTTTCCTCCATGATCTTTCTTGTCCGTTATTTGAGTTATCACGACTGATTTGAACCAGTACTTTTGTCGGAGCCTAACGGGAGTAGTGCAACACTCTCATGACTCATGACTCATGACTTAGAATGATCTTTACATTCTCATAACAGGTGTAGTGCTCTTTACATTTTCATGACTCAAGACTAAAAATAATGTCGAATCAATTTTGTTTGAATCAATACATGTTGAAAGTGGGTTGTTACAACACTACCCTTAACTATATATGAATTATGTTCATGTATATGTGGATGTGAGTGTGTGCTCGCGTTGAACTGCTAACTAAGTAGCTTTAAAATTAAATTTGTATGTGCGTGCGCAGGTACGTACCCCTTACACTCTTCGAGATACTCAATCTTCTTGGTCATGGTGGAAAAATTTTCTTCTAGTTGCTGCATGTACAAGTGAAACCTGTTAATTACACTGGTGAAACTTGATCCGATCGATTTAATAAATATAGCCAGGGTCATAATTAATGGAGTAATTAATAACAAATGGGATCAAAAAATAAATAATTGAATAATTAAATAAATAAAAACAATGGAGTAATAATAGGTAAAGTCTTCCATTTGATGATTTGATATATATAGACTCAAGCTAGCTACATGCATTGGTGCATACATCTGGTTAATTATCTAAGAAATTATTGGGGAAAAGAAATAGAATTGAGAGCCAATTAATTATTAATTCATCAATTATATTACCTGAAGATTTTCTTGATCAGCTGTTGTGGCACCAGTTATTTTGGCTGTTTCAAGGTTGTTACAGGCCTTCTTCAGATATCGATCTATCGTCGAATTAGTACTGAATTGAAGCAACTCCATCAATAAATAAAGGTGGGAATTTCCCAAGCTAGAAAAGTAAGGAATTGAACATCATCGTATCTTCATATCATATATTTGGGAAACTATCATATATATTGAATTTGTATGAGAAATTAAGTAACATGAATTTAGATAAAGTGTCTTAGCACATACCAATATTTTAAAAGTTTTAATTCAGGTACTTTTATATTGACATTTTTATATAAGTGTTGGGTGTCAAACACGAATTTTTTGAGCCAAAATAAAGAGTTCATGTAATAGATGACAACTGATTCACTTAAAAGCACAACTTCTTCAAGTTAGATTGTAAGGTTGTAGGTGCAACAAATAGACCAAAATTATGAAATAAACAATCATTTATTATTGCAATTACATAGTGTTGATGATACATTTTATCCACAATCGATTAAACATTTTTGCATGAGATATTGTCCGTTATGGAGAGGTAAAACTATTTTTCTCACGGTTTTGTCTTAGAAAATGCACTTCACAAATAAAATGATGAATCTAGACTTATAAGCTTATGCAGTACACGATTATTAATTGATATAGGATATCATGGTATCAACATTGCTCATACGATTATTAATTAATATAGGATATCATGGTACTAACATTGCCCATTTGCCCCTAGTCGAGGAGTGTATGAGCTAAGAAATTTACAACATTCTATCAAGAGGCACATGAAACGAAGCACGCAGCTCTCAGCCTTAGCCCCAATCTTAATGATACATTTTATTCACAATCGATTGAACGTTCTCGCGTTTCAATAAAACGTGCTCGCGTGGGATATTATCCGTTACGGAGAGGTAAGGACAATTCTCCTCATGGTTTTATCTTAGAAAAGGCGCCCTCGTATCACGAATGAGAGAATGAACTTAAACTTATAAACTCATGCAATCCAGATTATTAACTCTCATGGTATCAAGATAAAGTTTAACCATCTTAAATAACATTTAAGTGGAATTATATTTTGTGCTAACATTATTAAGAAAACATGGAGCAACTACAAGATATAGTGCACCATGTAGAGTTGTGTGCTGATCTTTTTGGGTTATAATATGTATATATATAAAATACGTTTCTACATACACTCTTCTTGAAAAGCTCTAAAACTTCATAGTTTAAGTGAAGTAAAGAACTAATAAAGAAAATTATGAAGCTTAATTCTATATATGAGGGAATTGAATATACAATTAATCAACCTAGTTAGTATTTTCATCTCAGTTAGAAAAATTATTAACTAATGGATTTAAATGAACATTAATATGCAGAAGTCTGAGTTTCCGTATAAAATGTATCATCAAACCATATAAAATTAAAATGACAAAACAAAAATTGTTCATTTCGATGTTTGATATGTAAATCTTAAAATTATTTGCTTCCTTGTTAACATAAACAAGATGTTTTATATCATTCTATTGCTAGCTAGTGGAGTGGAGTACTTAGTTAACACAAGTCACTAAAATCTAAAGACTAATATATCTCCAGTCCCTAAGCTAATAATATCAGAAATTAACTCAATAAGATGTTTATTTAATTAATTGGGATCTCGAGAAAGGGAAAAATAATTCTGAAAAGATAATCTGATCAGACCCATCAAAGAATATCTATGCGTACGTTTTGACTCCCAGAAAATATAGTAGTACAATGAAGAAAGGGACTCTTCTGTACCGAAAAATTGAATATTAGGCCTGAGAGATTGTGTACATGTAAGAAAGTACTACTACTAATAACTTCTTTGAACTAATCTTTTCATACACAATAATGAATCAATGGGGCATAGTCATAAAGCTTTAAAAAACACCCATATATCTATCTATAACAAAATAATTACATACATATATTAGATTTAATCCGGTCAATAACATACAATTTACAGTTTGTTGTCAGTAAACTTTGCTCTTTAGATAAGTTGACAACTGATGTATATGACTTTATCCTAATTTTTCACTCTTTTAGGATAGAAATTGCAATAAAATTCTTTCGAGCGGAAGTTTGTTAACAACAAATCCTTAACATCGATCTCTTCCTATATATAGATACGTGTGTGTGCACGCCGGCGTGTATGTGTATATATGTACCTTGATGAGCTAGAAAACTCATAAAGTTTTCCGGTTGGAGAGAAGACCACAACAGCAACTTCAGCATCACAAAGAACTGATAACTCAAAGGACTTCTTGAGGAGTCCACTTCTTCGCTTTGAGAAGGTCACTTGCCTACTTGTTATGTTTTCGATCCTCTTCATTTGGGTTTTTCCCCTCACCATTATTGATTATTCTATATATATCAGAAAATTAATTAAAACACAAATCCAAGAAATACCCAGATGAAAAAATAGTGGAATCTATAAGGGTTTATGAACAAAACTCACTCCAAGAAAATAAAACTGGATCAAAACCCTTAATACAAGAAATTTCTAAATATAGAAAGGGGTTGAGATATACAGATGTTGATCAGACCAAAAATAGGAAATCCAGACAAAAGGTCTACTTCTGTTTTTGTTGCAGAAGATCTCAAATCAAAAAGATAATTTTAGGGATAATTAAGTAAGCTAGAGATCTAGCATATGTAGTAGTAGTAGAAGTAGCAGCAGCGGCATCTAGTTAAACACTAGATAGGAAAGCATATACATCCATCAGATGGAAAATGAAGCTAGTGAGAAAAGTAGTTTATTTTTTCTTTCAACTAATGAACATGAATGATTAAGGAAACTCCAAGGACAGACAAAACCCTCTTCTATATTCTTTTCCCCTTTAGGTAAAATTTACAACTTGCAAGTTGCAATCAAAAGTAGACACCCCAATTATTAATAAATATGTAACTGATAAATAAATGTGTATGTCTATATATATATATATATATATATATATATATATATTGTATGTATGTATACGTTTTTTTTTTTTTAATTTACTTTTTGTAAACTCGCCAGTTGAGCCCTACATATACATATAGAGGGACTCCCCCAGATAAGAACGAATGGAGCATAGTATTTGTCCACATTATATGTATCATATATGGTGGTCCAGGCAAGGAACGAGGACATGAGAATGTCATGGCGAGTATTTTTATTTAAAAAAAAAAAATTTGGATTGAATGGTGGAAACTTGTTAAGCTCCCATAAAATCCAGAGCACTGCATTATTTTTTAAAGTCGAGACTTCGACCATGGTACATAAGATACCGCATAAAAAAATAATATTTTCACGTGAGAAATGGATGATTTCACATATTTCCATCTCACATAAAGATGTGCTTTACTAATTATTCGAAAAATTAAGTGAAAATATCATTTTTACTTTTACTTGTAGAAATAGCACATCTCTTTCGTATATGTGAAAGTCAAAGTTGTGTAATAGATTATAGAACCTTAAAAATTGCTATCAGATACGTACCATATATAACTATCATTTCATCCAGTTTCAAATATCTGAACATTTTTTTAAAAACAAATTTAAGCTGTATATATGACAATATTTAGAAATCTTAAATAAGGAGTAGTGTGGGTGTGTTTAGTTTTGTTTAATTAATACTAGTTGTTCATCATAAGATTATTAATTGGATTTCAGAAAAGAAATGCTAGTAAGAAAAACAAGTAAATCGGTTTAATTAAAACAGAAAAGAAAATATAAAAGTGAATTAATTTTTCACAAAGAAATGAAAATGTTAAAGAGTACGTAGTAGGTATATGATCTAATAAATGCATTGCTGCTTATTAGATAAACAATTGGTTATTGCAAAAATATGGACGTTTTATCGGTACGACGATTCGTAGACGTCAATGTCCGTCCGTACGAACTTACGTCATCGGAAGCCAATAGTCTGATGCCAAATCATAAAACTGTAGACCGTGTCACGTGAATAACGTATCCTTCTGTAGCGCGTCCTTTTTCATAATTCTCTCGTCTATTCTTTTAGCAGCTCCAAGCACTCTTCCCAAGCCTCCACAATCAGATTTGATATGAAAATTTTGGAAGCTAGGGTTTGGGGGTGCTCACTTTTGGGCCAGTCCACCTGTTATTAAAAAAAATATAATAATAAAAAGATTAAAGAAAAACAATTGTTTGCCCCAAACAAAACCCCTCCTATAAAAATCCGAGTAGCCGAACTTAGCTTGGTACTTATAATACTCCTTAAGGAATTGTTTTAGCGCAATTGACATGTCCATATTCATGGCCCAATCCCAAATTCCATATAAGTAAATGTGAGTTTCTATATATACACACACACGCGTATATATGTATATGTATGTTTTTCTTAAAATGGCCCAAATAAATTACCTGGACATGTATGTGTATTAGTATACACTCATGTATCATGTAATGAATCCAATCCAATATTTATAACGGATTGGACAATAATTAAATATATTAGTTTGAAAGAAATTATGAAGTAATCAAGGAAATTATTTAAAACTAATTTGAAATTAATTCGATGTAATTAGACACTAACTGAGAGTAATTACTCACAATTATCTTAATTAATTTAAACTTCATTAAGAATCAATTAAGCATTCATTTGGAGATGATTACTAACAAAGTAATTGTTCCATCCAATTAAGATTAACAAGGGAAATATTTAGAAAAGATTAGAGATTTATAGAGAATAATTAATTATTAATTTATAAACAATAAAGGTTAAATATTGAATATAGTTAAGGTTTATTAGAGCGAGATAATTGAGGAATGATTAAAGATTTATTTGGGAGTAATTAATGGAGGTTTCAGAGATAATGAAATGGGAAGGCTTAATCCCTGCATTATGTAAGAGATAATTACCTTTAATAAAATTATAATAATGAAGTAATAACTCATATAACTCCCAAATAAATTATTTAATCCCTCAACCAATCAAGAGATTATTAATGGGTGCCAAGAGTTATAAGCATCGACTCTCTTTACATGTACAAGTCCATTATTGGTCGCACAAGACTTCACTCAAGGATCACGGTCTATAACCAAATGCAGGCTTCAATGCATAATTTAACGAATAATCGACAGAAATTAAAGGGCCTGGATTGTTATTCGACAAGTCAAAGAAGGACTCGCTTACAAACCTAGATATTATAATAAGATTAAGGCAACTTCACATAGGCACTAAAAGCACAACATGCGTATAGATATGCACTCCCATGACCACACATGTTAATTAACTCATTTCATGTTGCATTTGATAGAAATGTTTTCACTTAAGAGGTTGAGCATCCAAGTTAAGGGTTTTATATAGTTATAGAAGCAAATGATAGATGACGCAAGACTTATGTTTAAATTGTCTGATATAGTTTTACTGTAACATAAAACACTTTGATATTTTGTAATAGTTTCCAAACAAGGGTTTGATTGTTTCCTTTTTTAATGTATAAGTGCTTACTTTGTATTTGTTTCCAATCATTAATGGTGTTCTCGTTTAATACGCGATTTTGGGGTCGTCACACTATTTGTACATGTAATTCTCAAACAAACATATAATATTAATATTTATTAAAAGTGTAAATATTATTTTTTTTTATGAAACGAATAGAATATAATATTAAATTATATAATAAGGAGAATTAAGAAATATAATAATACTCATATTAGTCCATTTCTCATTTTATTTCAATCTTTCAACTCATTATCTTCCATAACGTCATATTTTCAATTAAATATTGTTAATCATTCATTCCACTTGTAATTGTCGTCTAACAAATTCCCATTTATATTAAGAAATTATATTATTACTAATATCTTTTATTATAATACTAAAACGTTTTGACTAGTTTTTATAGTGAAACAACCATTATTAAGCTAATTTTAATTAATATGATTAATATAATTTTATAATTTATGAAAATAGAGGAATCAAAACTATTATACATAGAATTAATTCTATAATTTAATATTTCATCGTTATATCAAAATTAATAATGTATCTCCAATAAAAAAAATTATTGACTATTTAGTGTAATAATCAATTATAAATATCTCCTAATTTATATTCATCGATCAATAAATAAAACATTAAGATGTAAGTTTTCAATTCTTATTATATAATTTTTATAATTATTATTCAAAGTATCTCTGTTAGTCACATTACGATATTATATTATATTCCTTTCATGTTACTAAAATTTTTTATGTTTTAGTTCTTAACAGATAATAATATTATACGTTTTATTCTAAATTCCATTAAATAATAATTTTCATTATCAAATTTGTACAAAAATTTTAATTATAGTATAAGACGATTACAATGATAAATTATTATTAAAAATACCACTTTGATAAAAACAATTAGACAAATATAATTAATTTTATTGAACAAATACAAATTTTGCATATCACTCTTTTTCAAAAATAGATTAACTACAAGAAAATAAGTCATTAAAACATTATTTGAACAACCTTACTTAAAAATTATATAATCAATTTTTTTTTTAAAATGTATGTTTCCGTATGTAGTACAGGTAAATGGCTAGTTTGGATTTGAGTGTCATTGTCTTCAAATGCAAAAAGAATTGAAATAATTGACTTTAATACTTAAAATTTAATCTCATATTTCATCATGCGTGGTATATATACACCATAAGCATACAAAGGTATCCAATATTATACCGACACTCTTTGTCTTCAGCTTCGACTTACGAGAGATCCAATAATAATAATACCCGCCATTTATTTTATTCCCAATATCCATCCAACGGTCGAAATCCATTCTTTCCCCTGAAATCTTAAGCTTCACCGTACGATCAGATCTACACCCCCCAATAGCATTACTCCATCTTATCACCACCCAATCTCACAGATCTCAGAAGCTGAAAAAACACAGACCGAGCATAAACCGGGAGGAGAGAGAAAGTCACCCGAACTTCCAATTTTGCCCCTCATGGTGGAAGTCGTACAGTCTTACACTACTCGCCGGGGCAGTAACCCCCGACTCGAGCCCAACGACCAAGTCGTTGACATTCCGGCGACTCCCACCGGCGATGTACGGTACAGTTACGGCGCCAATGCCATCGGATCATTCCTCTCTCCGACCATAATTACGGCTCTGATCATCGCATCTTGGTACTTTTCAAACATTGGAGTACTTCTACTCAACAAGTATCTTCTCAGCTTCTATGGCTTTCGCTACCCGATCTTCCTCACTATGCTCCACATGATTTCGTGCTCTGCTTACTCCTTCGTCGCTATTCGTTGGTTCGAAGTAGTACAATTTCAACAAATTTCGAGTAGGAAACAGTTTTTCAAGATCCTAAGTTTGAGTTTTATTTTTTGCTTTTCAGTTGTTTGTGGAAATACCTCACTGAGATACATACCCGTTTCGTTTAATCAAGCAATTGGGGCTACAACTCCTTTTTTTACTGCCATTTTTGCATTTTTGATTACTTTTAAGAAAGAGTCTGCTGAAGTTTATCTGGCATTAGTGCCGGTTGTGTTGGGCATTGTTTTGGCTAGTAATAGTGAACCATTGTTTCATCTATTTGGGTTTTTAGTTTGTATTGGATCAACGGCTGGGCGAGCATTGAAATCTGTAGTGCAGGGGCTGCTATTGACTTCAGAAGCTGAGAAATTACATTCTATGAACTTGCTATTGTATATGGCACCGATGGCCGCGATGATATTGCTTCCGTTCACTCTGTATATAGAGGGGAATGTATTCGCAATTACTCTTGAGAAATCGAAGGGTGATCTATTTATGGTGTTTTTGTTGGTGGGCAATGCCACAATTGCTTATTTGGTAAATTTGACAAATTTTATGGTGACAAAGCACACTAGTGCCTTGACTCTACAAGTGTTGGGGAATGCCAAGGCTGCTGTGGCGGCGGTGGTGTCGGTGTTGATATTCAGGAATCCGGTGACGGTGATGGGGATGGCGGGGTTCGCCGTGACGGTGATGGGTGTGGTGCTTTACAGCGAAGCCAAGAAGAGGTCTAAAGCTACAGCTCATTGACTGAAGGAAAGGAATGGAAAGGAAAGCAATTATTGATTCCCATGACTATACACTGGTAAGGCTCTTTTTCACTTTTCAAGAATTATTATTTCATGTTTTTAATTAAGAGTGAAAAAAGGAAAGAAATAGAGAATTGGAATTTCAGTCGTTCAATTGTATAGGATTGTTCCCGAAAAATTTGGTTTTTTTTTTCATATACTGTTGTTAGTTGGGGTTTGTTACGAGAAAAAAAAATTCTTTCTGTAACTTTCCCTCATCTGTACGTTTATGTAATGTTTCATTCAGTTGGAATACAAAGAAAGATTGAGTCTTGTGCTGGTTTTTTGAGTCTAATATATTTGGAAAAGAACAAAGAATTATACCTACCTCATTCGGTGTTGCATTTATTTTTGTACCTATTTGCTCCAATATTTACACAATTTAGTTATTTTGAGGTATATAAGAGATAGAACCTGTGCTTTGTCGAGGAGATAGTACAAAACAAAGAAAATCATCAAACAAAAAAGAAGAGAAAAAGAAATTGTACAAGAGGACGTCTTCAAAGGTTTATGATCCTTTCAAATCTATTGAGTTGTATTTTTGGGTGTCTAAGAGAGATGTTCACCCCCTTACAAGTAGAAAGTCACTGCTCTTTATCCCATACTAGTCATACCTTGAAATGCAAGTTGAATGAAACCTAATTTGGTTATTGTGGGTATTTTAGATTTATTTGCTTCTATTGGGTTAAATTATTAATTTATGACTGATATAACTATGATTTTAGCTATAATAAAATAGTATGAGATTGACATACAACCTATTTGTTTCAGCTTAAATTTTAAAAATTTAAAAATTTAATAGTATAATTTATATTAAAAAATTTATAATCCCCAAAATTTAAACTGAAACAAAGAGAGGATAGGAGTAACAGAGTGCCGTGTTTTGGCAGGCTTATTTAAGTTCTGTTGCTAAGGCCAAATTATGAGCGATTTAGAAAACTATATGTTAAGAAGTACAGGGAGATGTTATGAAAGTCAATTTTTGTGGGAATCTGATTTGACTTGTGGGGGTTATTTTCATCAGAAATAATATCACCGTTGTTGTCACGATAAAATGAATGGAACATAAAAGAACTTTTTGTGTAATCCAATGAATATAGCCAGAAAAACAAATAAATGCATAAATAAGATTTCACGTAACTTGGCTAACATAACCTGATTGGTACAAGCTCTTGTTCCTGAGCTTTTGTCCTGCTGTTTTATGCTGGTTGAATATGTCAACATGAAAAAATAAATTTCTTCAATACTTCACTTAATTTATTGCCTCGTCTGTTATTATGAAATAAAATATTCAATGCATCCCATTTGAATTTATAACATGTAGCTATTGATACTGGACGTTTTGAGATTGTATCTTACTGGCATTTGACACACCATAATTAATCTTGTATTCTTGTGTTTGTTTCTTGTTAGTAGAGGCAGATGAATGTTAATGCTCGGCTTCATATAGCATATGAATACTTGTAACTAATTTTCTTGATTTAATCAAGAAATAGCTGTAGTTGGATTGCTACCGTCTTAATTTTGTTTTTTACTCAAACAAAGCACAATGGAGCTATTCACTTCCTTAGACAAACATCCCTCCTGAAGTGCAGTTACGGTTGTTAAGACATTTAGCATTTAATTTGATACTAACTGTCTCTGATTTGGTTCTTAAAGAAGGGAGAAATCAAATTTCATAAGAATTTTGCTCTACACCGCAATAAATCAACAATCTTCGCAATAAAAACCTCAACACTACATTTTAACCTTTAAATCTCTTTAAGATTAAATTCTTGCAAATCTTGCAATGATATCAATGATAACAATACAGTGTTGCGATATTTTTTGCAAAAGTTGTTGTGGTGCCAAATAATTTTGATTCGTAAAGTAGCCAATTCTTGTTGTTTACGGAATAACCTGTTTCTTTACAGATTAATTGTTTGTTAATAGCTCTTATAATTTTGTAATCCTCTGTGTAATGTATCGTCTTTCATGCGTCTTATGACTTGCTAAATCAGTACTTGCTGCGATTTTTAACTTCAGAGTTAAAAAAAAAGGCCTACTCTTATATGGTTAATTGGTTGTAATGCCTTTTACTCTTATCCTAAATTGCAATGCATTTTTGTTCATATTCTAAACAGTAAAATTACATTTAAGAGTACAAAAAGATATAAATGACTTTTTTGCTCTATACCATCCCATGTGATGTTGAACCACAGGGACAGGACACTGGCCTGTTTTAGTTTGGCTTGTACATGTTGCAATAAATTAATGAATAAACCAAAGTGCCATTTTTAGATTTTGTTGCTTTGGCTTTCTGTTTGAACTTGGAAGGTGGAAGGTGGAAGCTTTTTACCTAAGCACAGATTTCTACTTATCTTTTTATGTGATTCTGTTTTCATTTGTGCAAGTTTTTTTTTTTTTTTTTTTTATTGTAATGCCCCATTTGGCCCTTTTAAACTCTAACAGACTGTTTCCAGCATTAAAATATGTAGAATTTTTTGTATAAATTCTAAAATTTATAATTTTTCTAGTTTTAAAAATAATAAACTTGATTGTAAAAGTCAAGATATGATGTATAAGTGTGAGTGAAAGAATCACACCGTAAGAATGAGTTATTGAGTTACATCACCCTCATGTAGCTGGCGCAGAAATGGTCCACAATGACCAGCAACTTGCTTATTACACCTGAATGGTTGTTGAGACTTCTGAATCAGCTTACCTATGCTTTTTTCCTTTAAAAGATTTGCTGAAGATCGTACCTAATTAATACAGACAGATTAATTTAACGCAATTTCAGAATCAGGGGAAGTAGGAATAGCCAAATAGGTGGTTTTATAGTATAAGACTAGGAGTTAGCAAGTACAGTATATTCCATCTATGCAGATGCAGTATATTTCTATTTCTGTAAAAGGAAATTGAAGTACAAAGAATGTAAACATCTATCATTCCTGAAACCACCCTTTCCAGTTATATGTATGATCTCCGACCTATAAATGGTGATGACGCATAGTGAAGTAACATAAAATATGTACGTATAGTTGGTGAGTTGGGGTAAAAAAGTACAATCGGTCAGTTGGGGTCAAAAAATACAGTAAAAAGTCGCAGGAAAAGCTCGATCTAAAAACAAAAGCACAAAAAAACTCTCCAGTAAAAAAAAACACAATAAAAATTAGCTCTAAAAATTTAATAATTTAAAATCATTTAACAATAAAAGACTAATAGTACTAATCTATTAAAAAAAGGACTTACATTTCAAAAAATTATCTAATAGTACTTTAGTGAAAGTCTACGAATAAAATTTAATTTGAATTTGAATAATTTCAATTTTAAAATGATTAACATTATATAATGTATTAAAATTTTAATAGAAACAAACACTTTATTATATGAAAACAAAGTTAAACTCTTGCCACAATTTAAATTTTAGAATTTTTAGTACAAATATAATGAAATGTAACTTTTTTTGTAAAATGGATGAAGTAATTATTTTATAATAAAAATTTGATTAATAGAATTTCACAAAAGTTTGAGATTTTAATGTGGCTCTTGTTAGTCCCTTGTTTGGAACGGCTGGAGCGATAAGGTAAACTGCAGTTTGTTAGATTTAATTAATTATATTTATCTTTTGTAGAACTGAAAAACTGAAATGGCATATGTGCGGGGGAAGGATTATACTTTAATACCCCGTGCTAAAAAACAAGAAAATATTGTAGGTTCAAACAAAATGAATCTGTTATTAAATTAAAATTAAAACTCAGTTACACTACATAATTTAGGAAAAATAATGAAAAATTCCATTACAACAAAGCAGAAATTAACAAATAATAAAGTATTAAACCCCACTTAAACCATGAACATTAATAGTGTGCCAAATGCTGCAAAAATCCATGCAAAATATGCAGAGGAAGCAAATCCACTTGCTCCAGAACTAGGTTTGCCGGCCGGAGATCCCTTCTGAGCTGAAACCGTTATCGCGAGTTTCATGTTTCCGGTGGCACAGTGGCTGCCGACGCCGCATATGTACCATTTCTTTCCTTCACTTGTGAGGTTTATGGCATCATTCCCAGTGGCAAGAGGAATAGTATTTGGTTTAGTACAGTTCTCGAATGAAGCTGAATCTCCCACTTTCTGAACATTATGGACTCCCACTGGATAGTTGAAAACTACATTCACAACAATAATGTAGTAGTAAGTACTTAAGACTGATGTTACTGTAACTTGATGTCAATGGAGTACTCATAATATAAATAGATGCTACTATCCTGCATTTAAAGATACGTTTTGTTCTTTAAGTAAAACAGCAGCATGCGAACAATTATGTTGTACGTATAAATTTCAAGTCAAAAAAGAGTCAAGTTATTTAGGAACAGAAAGAGTGCTGCAATGCATGCTGAGTATGCATTAATATCAATGTTGAAAAAAAAAATGTTATGCATAATCTGATGGTAAAGAAATGTCAAAATTAGTTGAAATTAATCGAAAATAGACAAATTAAGGCATTAGACGATAGAGTATCGTCTAACGCCTAAATGACATGAATAAAATGTGCACTTTATTATTTGTAACATGAAGAAATGAAGGGATGAAAGCAAAATTAGTGAAAAGATTAAATAACATACTGAGTCTATCGCCAACGCTAAATTCTTTGCCTTCAGCCCACTTGTTGTAATCAAATTTCAAGGTCCAACCCTTGTCATCTCCTACCACAAAATCTTTTGCCATAGCAGGAGCAGCCACAGCAGCAACAAGAGCTAATGCAACAAAGATTTTCATTGAAGCCATAGGCAAAAATAAGATATGTCAAATGGTTGTTGATGAAAGCTTTCTACTTATGGAAAGTATATATTCAGCTCAAGTGTTTGAGGAAGATACTTAAGGGTGGTGATGTAAGGTACCATTTATAGAGGAATTAATGTAAGTGATTAGCCGGCTAATGTCGGCATATATATACCACTTTAAATCTTTAATCTTTCTTTTTGTGGCAATACGTGAATGGTAAGAGAATGGTAAGTCGGCACAAGTGTAACTTATGTTTCGGTTAAGGACAACCTTAAATCACATTTCCTTGATTTGTCAATTCATTAGTCAATCAGGCTGTTCTTTTGACTAATTCCTCGATGGGTAAAATTTCATTTTGCACCCCAAACTTTGCACCAGATTTTAATTTGCACGCCTTCTTTTAAATTCAATTATTGATAAGCACCCGGGATTTAGAAACATGCTTGCAATATGCACACCTGGGACTTTCTTATTGCACCCCAAACTTTTACACCCCCCCCCCCCCCCCCCCCCTCATTGTCCGCATTGCTCGTGTGTTCTCAAGTCCTAGACGGCTTAAAATATACTTCATCAATTTCAAAATTAATGATATATTTTAATTTTTTGAGTCAAATAATGATATATTAAAATTCAAAATTTATGTAATTTATAAAAATTTTGTCCATAAATTATATGTTGAAGATTTTTTCTTTACAAATCTTATAAATATAATAGTTGTATCAACTATAATTAACTAAACTAATAAAAATTTAAAGTTTAATATGAAGTTGTTTAACGTAAAAAAATTAAAATGTATCTCTAATTATTGATTATAAAAGATGGGGTGTAAATCAAAATCTCGCTTGAAATTTGGAGTGCAGGTTAAAGCATATCCTCACTCCGTCAATTTCAATTAATCGAGAATAAACTGTAGTGTGATTTGAAATATATATAAAAAAAACCTTGTAATTTGTGTTCAAAAAATACATATAAGTGGAGCTCCTTCATATTGTTATTCGCATATTTTAGATAAACTAATTATCGTGGAAAACAAATAATATAAAAATCACTTAAAAGTCGAGAACCTAGACATTGGGATTCCAGAATACAAAGTGTCAAAATGGTATACTAAATATACTCATCCGTTCACTTATATTTTTTTTCCTTTCTAAAACTAAAGATACATATTTATTTTTATACTATAAAAACTATAAAAAATTTTAAATATCATTATATTATTTCAATTAATTTCACTATATCAACTACTTAGTAATCCTCACTATAATTGTCACTGTCATTACTTTAAATAACATGATAATATAAATATATTAAAATATAAAAATTATATTTAAAAACCTATCTTTTTAAAAATATATATCTAATTTAAGAACACAAAAATTACTAAAGTAGGACTTCCGAGACTTGTCTGAGAGCGCGAAGCGTGCGGTACTTTTAATTAATTATTCCAACGGAAAAGAAACTAAAAAGATATTACAGTTTATGTTATAATAATGATGTTTATATCCATTTATTTTAGAAGCCTTTTTTTATTTTTTTTAAATTTCCTTCCTTTTTTATATCACGAGTTAATTTGTCTAATTTCAAACATACCCGTGCAACAGTATCGCTATGTTAGGGAACCTGTGACATTAATATTCCAAGACTTTGAGATACTCTGCAAACAGGGATTTGTTAATTATGTCCGTAAGGGCGATGATCTACAACAATCCGTCGATATTATTTCTGAATTTTTGGTAACTTTATAGCAGAATGTAGGATTTCATTTTGATTGTAATTTTATTTTTTTTTAGGTCTCGAAGGTAGGATATATATTGATACTTGTGCTTTTTTGTATGGGATAGTAAGATATATTCTTTGTTACTCTGCGTAGCAATGGTAAAATGACAATAACCAGTTCGTATGGATGGGAGAATCAAATGAAAGAAATGGTATTCACGGAATGGCTATCGACCTACAGTAGCCCACACGTGGCATTCACAAATCCTATAATATTTGGTTATTGATTACTTCTTCTCGTGGACTAATAAAAAATTTTACAAATAATTAATGAGTATATAATCATGTGCATGGATTTTTAGACGGTATAATTATTAGTAATCTTTTCTTTTTATATTTATTTTATAAAATTACTGAATAAAAGATTAGATACCAGTATACATAAATTCCATCGTCGGGACTTATTCATATAGATATTTTCTTCTTCTCTTCCTTCTTTTTGTTTACTTCTTTTGTGTGTTGGGGTTTTTGAGGGGTGGGGGGTTTATTCATCAAATCACTGTTTGCAACTGAGATAAAAATCAAGGGTTCATTTTGAAATTTAAATAATTGTGATCTCCATCTATTTACTTTAATGGATGAAAAATATTATCTTTATACTTGACGAAGCATTCCTTTGCACAACTTTTACAAATTAAATGAAACTAATTAATAATTTCAGAATTAACAAAAACTAGTATTTAAAATGCACAACGTTAGGCATTTCACAAAGGTAATAACTAAACGTTTGCCAGAAACCCTTTTGACTTTGATTTCTGAATTAAAATTTGCCAGCAACCTCATATAGTCATATACAACTAGAGTCCTACACATGCATGACTTCCTCCCGTGAGAAGCTGGAAACAATCTTTCTCATTGTATGTGTCCATCTTTGCTTACAATCCCTTAGTTTTTGCTTTTGCCTTTCTTCACGAGATGTCCCTCCAAACAAAACACTTTTTTGACATATGAAAGCATTGGTTCACATTTCATCCCACCAAACAAGCAACCACCACCAGTTTCCCTTGTTTAATTTTTTTTAATTTTATATCCTCCCCCCCACCCCCTTTCTCATGGTCTTCCTCACATTGAAACATATAAATCCATGCAAAATATCACATATAACACTTAAACAAACTATAATATTTCAGCTTGTCTCCTTTCTTAACCCCCACTGAACAAAGCAAAAATGGACATGGGGAAAAGTAATAAGCTTTCTCCAAACATTCATTTTCTTGATATTCATGAAGTTGTCCCCGAAGAAAGAGAAGGAGAAGAAGAAGAACAACAAGAAGGACCGAGCGGAATAGCACAAGAGAAGCGACCGAACAAGAACACAAAGGTACGAGAAATGAAAAGACAGCAGAGGAGTTTCAGCAGGCAAGTTTCGCTAGAGACAGGCGTGTCGGTGCTGAAGAAAGAGTCTAAAGCAAGCAATGAAAGGAATGTTCTTCCGAGAAGTGGAAGAAGCTTTGGAGGGTTTGGTTCAGCTCATAGAATTGGTGTTAATAATGAAGTAAGGAAAGGAGATTTCGATATGTTTAGGACGAAATCGACTCTTGGTAAGCAGAACTCCTTGTTGCCTTTGAGAAAAGATAGTGGGATTGATTTTCTGAAGAATGATGGTAATGTTCAAGGAGGGGATGAAGCTGTTAACAAAAGTGTTCCAGCTGGAAGATATTTTGCAGCACTTACTGGACCTGAACTTGATCAAGTGAAGGTGATAATTCTTGTACTTTCATCTCTAAATCATAGCAATTCCTTCGGTGCAAGTAAGATTTTTCCTAAATATTGTAGATCATATATCATAATCTGATTTCATTAAGTTGTCTCATTAGTTACATATCAAATTTTCATAAAGTTAATTACTTGCTTTAGAGAAACTTAAGATGCATTTTGATTTTTCAAAGTCAGTTTGACTCATTTAAATTCAGAACGGGTATCATTTCAAATCAATGCAGCACTATGTAGATGATTTACAGATCTCATAATGGCACAGACTACTCAGACGATCCTATAACGATTTTTCATTTGAAAATGAGTTAAATTTCAGTTTCAAAAAGTTAAAATATATTTTTAATTAAGGAACAAAGTAAACATATCCTAGTGGTAAACACGACAGCCGAATATAATTACTGAATGGAAGAACAACATATAGACATGCTTGTGCACAGAAACACATTAAATTTTCACGACACCTTTTTACTGTAAGATTATAAATGTTTCTTTTTTGGAACAACAAAAACGAGAATCATATCTACACCTGGCTCCTGCATAACTAGAAAATCCTAAGACTCTGATTGTTGTGTAGGATTACGAGGACATTCTTCTTCCCAAAGATGAGATATGGCCATTTCTTCTTCGGTTCCCAATTGGATGCTTTGGTATGTGTTTAGGGCTAAGCAGCCAAGCTATCCTATGGCTTAACCTCTCTAAAAGCCCAGCCACCAAATTCCTCCATATTACACCATACATCAACCTTTGCCTCTGGCTTCTGGCCTTGGCAGTCCTCATATCAGTCTCCATTACTTATATCCTGAAATGCATTTTCTATTTCGAAGCAGTACGACGAGAATATTTCCATCCTGTCAGAATAAACTTCTTTTTCGCCCCATGGGTTGTCTGCATGTTCCTTGCAATCGGAGCGCCACCTTCAATATCGCCACAAAAACTTCACCCTGCCATATGGTGCGCCTTCATGGCACCATATTTCTTACTCGAGCTCAAAATCTACGGTCAGTGGCTGTCGGGAGGAAAGCGAAGGCTCTCAAAAGTTGCTAATCCATCTTCACATCTATCGGTGGTGGGAAATTTTGTAGGGGCGATTTTGGCATCCAAGGTGGGGTGGAAAGAACCAGCTAAGTTTTTTTGGGCAATTGGTTTTGCACATTATATGGTGTTGTTTGTGACATTGTATCAAAGATTGCCAACTAGTGAAGCACTGCCTAAGGAACTACACCCTGTGTATTCTATGTTCATTGCTGCTCCTGCTGCTGCAAGTATTGCTTGGGAAACTATTTATGGTGAATTTGACGAAGTGTCCAGGACTTGCTACTTCATCGCATTGTTTCTGTATGTTTCACTGGTGGTTCGTATCAACTTCTTCACAGGTTTCAGGTAATTATCATTCGCTCCTCCAAGATAAGATTTTCAAATAATAAAATGAACCCCAATTCGATTTTTGCTTTAAAAACTCCTCCTTAAACACAATCGGTTCCTGCTTTTACTTTTAGAAGCATCAATACCTATACATATATGAATCTTGCATTCTAACGAGATATCAACTATACTCCTTACAGAAATTTGTATTTAATTATCACAAAATATTTTGCAGGTTCTCAGTAGCATGGTGGTCTTACACCTTCCCAATGACAACTGCATCATTAGCCACAATAAAATATGCAGAGGAAGTACCGTGTGTCATTACTAAAGGCCTTGCCCTCTCACTTTCGTTCATGTCATCAACAATGGTATCCGTATTATTCTTCTCGACACTTCTCCATGCATTTGTATGGCATACATTGTTCCCCAATGATCTTGCCATAGCGATAACAAAGAGAAGACAAGGCAAGGAGAGAAAACCCTTGAGAAAAAGTTATGATATTAAGCGCTGGGCGAAACAATCTGCACTCCCATTTGTTTCAAACCTTAGAAAGCACAATTCAGGTAACAAGGACTCTGATGGTGAAAAAGAGGAAGGATATGGAACCACTTAAAACGTTCATTACGAATGAGGTGAACAGAAAGAGAGAAGTGAAGACAAGACATCCGCAGGAAAACACAAATGTTTATGAGTGACATTCTGAGGAAATGATGATTAGAAAATAAAAAGGGCAAGCTTATTCAGTATAGCGATGTTAGAGAAAAGACCATTCCTAGGGGAAAAAGAACATCATTATTCTAGGTAGGAGGTTTATATACTATATAGAAAGTGACATTCTGAGAGAACAAGCCACATGTAGTTGGTTTATACTATCACTTTGTTGCCACTATGTTTTAAGTTTATGATTTCCAAGTATTCTCTACTAGCAATGTAGGCTGCAAATTCATAGCATCACCAACTCCAAACAACACAAAAAAAAAATGTTGATGATGAAATAAAAGTAAAAATAAAATTGAGGGATTAAAAGTTTGATTTCTTGTTACCTGCTATTGAGTGAGGTGAAGCTGCCTATAATAACAAGAAACAGAGCTTAAACCAAAATCTTGACATTTCAGATGATTAACGAGACTGACAACCAATATATTGCAGAGGAAGGCATGAACCTTAACTATAAAAGAAAATTCATGTGTTTGGTAAATATTTCCTTAACAAACATAAACATTAATTTCAAATCCTCAAAAACAGCTAGTTATAAGAAATTAACACCGGCAGATCAGTGCAAATTGAAATGATCAAACTGGAGTTCATAAAAGCTTCAAACAGATTAAAATTTTTTGCTTAATCGATTGAAACACACCCAATAACCATATATGGACTCGAGCCAATCACAGCTCAGTTTCACGATTCTTCTTTTATTTTACAAAGATAAGCCCTCAAAAAGAGAGAGGCGGGGCCATTCCGTGGGTAGCACCGTAAGACGTCAGAGAGGTCAGAGGCATGACCCTTTTTCTTGGCGGTTAATCTCTAACTACAATTGTAATCCCTCGAAGAGAAAAGAAGTCGTCGGCATACCCGCAGAGACCGACGACTGTAAGCTCTCAATGAGGGCTAAAGTACTCCCATGGGCCAGGGAGCCCCCCAATTGCCTAAACTTTTTGTATTTAGGGAAAAAAACAACTATGGAAAAGTTCATTTGGTTGGATTTAAGAAAAAGTCCGACCACTATATAGGAGGGGTCACTTAGTTTGAGAGCCAAACAACCCCTATGAAGTTGTCCTAAACTAAAGACCCACAAGCAGCCCACAAGCAGCAACAGCGCTAAGAACAACAGGGATGCTAAGTCTTTGTTTGGATTGCAACTTGGAATTGAAGCCTTAAACTTCCACATCCATTATCCTACTATTCTCTAGGCTATAAACAGAAGATTTAAACAATTTTCTCTCTCATTTTTAAGTATTTTATTATTAACTTTAAAACTCAAAAATCGAAATAACTGCAACTTCACATGTAGTCGTGTACCTAGACAAAGTATTTTTAACTTATTACTTTTAAATGAATGCTTTAATAATTATAAGTTTTACACATGAAATATTTGAATCTTATGAATTGAATCAATTATTTTTGATTATTTGTTATAAATTGTATATGTTGTCTTAAGGGACGTTTTAAAACACTTTTTTTTTTTTGAGAAAAAACCTTTAAAATCACATGTTTATACCATTTCAGTCTTACCTTCTCATATGCCTTCATTTATTTTTAGACACATTTTAACTGTTCATCATTCGATTTTGAGAGAAAACAATAAAAATTAAACATAAGGGGCGTTTTATCCAAGTGAGATTGTCGTATGAGACAAGATTGCTGTTCAATGTTCAGATTCGTAGTCGATTTCTGAAAAAATGTAACACTTAAATGATTAGAAAGATTTAGGGAAATGTGAGTTGGAAGACTGCTGTGGGTAAGTTTGAATATAATTCTAGAAATATTCCAATAAACTCCTACGTTACATGAGAAATTAATTGGGCAATGTTGACAACGAAGGGACAAAACTGGAATTATGTCACGAAGCAACAATAACAAAACAAAACAAATAGACAGAATTTTGAGGTTTTGTGGAGATTCCTTTGATTTCAAGATGTGGATTTAGATTCTAACCATGTTTCTGGCCACAGGACAATTTTAGTTTTAATAACAAAGTACGACAGCTCGCCCCAGCTGTATAAATCTATTGAACTCCAAGCCCGTTCCGGTTGTAATTCATTGGTACATTTTAGTATTATAAAAAACGTTAAATAAATTTAAACAATGAATAGAGTGCCTAAGAATTATATAGATATTGTACGAATTTAATTGAAATTATGCAAAGATTAGAGAGATTCAAGTATTATGCGGCATTAGACGATAGAGAACTATCTAATACTTAGATAAAGTACTAATCGAACTAGACAGAAACTTTTAAAAAAGTAATACTTCTAATCCATGTCTCAAGTTTTATAATTTCAGTTTATATATACAGCATAATTGCACAAACAAAGTTTAATGTCCGTTTGGTTTTATAATTGGAAGGGAAAAAAATAATGGAATAGATGAAACATGGGAAATGATGAGCAATATCATGACAAGAAAATATTCGGAACTGAAATGAGTAATAGGATGGGTATGAAATGATTAATTTCTTACATTTTTATATGATATAACTGGTTTTCACACTCATTATATATATATTTTTTCAATCCCCACTATTATTTATTTATTTTATTATAAATTTTATTTTTATTCACTTTTCAACCGTGAACAAAAAAAATGAGATCTACCGTAACATTATATGTAACATATGTTATTATAAATCTTAAAAGTTGTCCTATCCACTTATAGGATACGATATCCACTTATATGATTTTAGTTTTTTTTTATAATAATAAGATTTTAGTTTTAATACTAAAAAAAAGATAATAATAAATAGACATGTGTCATAATTTAAAGAGGTGTAACAAAAAATGAAATACTCCTTGCAAAAAATTGAGGATCAGAAGTTTATAACCTATAATTAACTGATTTTGAAAAGAAAAGTTCAATTTTTTCTTCCCATTTGAAAGGTCCTTTTAGTATTTTTCATTTAAAAAACTATGAAAATGAAAACACATTCCCCCCAAAAAAATTAAAATATCATAGCAAGGTCACCATATTCCCTCCACTCTTCCGGTCAAGCAACCAAAGGCGCGAATTCATCACCTATCCAGAGTATATATACGGAGTACAAATATTTATTATATACACAAAATATAGAGAGAGAAAAAGAGCCCAACCCCTCTCTCTTGTTTTTCTTACACTCCTTTGTTCTCTCCGTCTCTCCACCAAACAATGTCCGCCCAGCAATGACACTATCCCGAAGCTCCCACGACGACGACAGAGACAAACCCACCACCACCACTACCACCGGTGGCTGCGGAGGGACGACGGCGATGAGGGTAGTAGTGCCCTTACAAGGGGTAGTCCAAGGCCGAGGTGGTCTAATTTTAGGCTCCGTCATACCCTGTGTTCTCTTCTACTTCTTCCAACTCTACCTCAAGCAACGCCAACGCTCTCGCCCTCAACCTCCCTCGCCGCCGGAGCCGGCGGAAACCGGCAATGTTCCCCCCGTTTTGACTAGAGTTCAGTCTCGCTCTCTTCTGACTCCGAGAGGGACAAATGGGAGATCCAGGGTATCTTCTAGGGCTAATTCAATTGCTAATGAAGCTGATAGTCCTTATTATGTTGGATTGAAGAGGGTTTCTGAGGACCCTTTTGATGAAATGAAAAACCCAGATGGTGTTTTTCAGCTTGGATTGGCTGAAAATAAGGTTTGTGTTGCCTAATTTATTGAAATGTCTGATGATTTTTGTGTATGATATATCATATATCTTATAGTTACTGCAATAAATTGAATTTGGGTTCGTGGTTATTCTAGTTGTCACTGGATATGGTTGAAGAGTGGGTATCAGAAAATGGAGATTCAGTTTTTGGGAGCAATATATTTGGGCTTGCTACTTATCAACCATTTGATGGATTGATGGAGTTGAAAGTAGTAAGTGTTCTTATAATGCTATAGTCCATGCTTTAATTGATTAATTTGCTGTATCCTTTTCATATTTAAATATTTTATATATTCAGTTACTCAATTTTTAATTTGTAATAAATTTGTCCATAGTTTGGCTTCTTTTAGTAATTAATTTAAGATAGTTTTGCTTAAATGAATGTTAAACAATTTGTCACAAATATTCATATCAATTGCTTTTCTGAATACTGAAAGTGTCGATATGTACTTTCCTGTAGGCTTCATCCTTGTAAGCTCCAGTTTTATGAAACAGTGAAACTTACCCGTATAAAAAAAAAGTATGTTGAATTGTTGATAAGTTAGTAGAAAATGATTTAAGTAAAATTTTCATGTTTTTCTTTATTATGGGAACTATTTCATTAACTACATCTTGTCCACATCTTAATTACGAGGAAGTATGCTATCTTCTCTGCAACAGAGTGTTTCCTTTTTCTTTCTTAATCATTGTTTACGCATAGTAATGATCCTGAAGAGTGAAGATGCTTCTAGACAGAAGCACGAGTATATACTTTTTAAAGCTCCTATAAATGGTGTTTAACCATATAAAATTCTTGCTGATTCTTATGACTCAAACGTCCACTTGAATATTGATACCCCTATCTTAGATATGACTTGCTTCTTATTCTTCCATCCCTTCTACTTACGTTTAGGATAAGTGGCAATCCTCCTTTTATTTCTTTTATCTTATGTTGTTTCATCCATGTTAGTCTGGTTTATTAATAAATCCTGTAGTATCCCCGTAAATAATGCAAATTAGGGGGAAAATGTTGATGTTCTTTTATACCAGAATAAATGGTTCGTTCTTGTATGAGTTGTTTTTGGTCTTTGCATTTGTATGCTTATTTAACCAGTACTGCAGGCAGTAGCAGAATATATGTCTGAGGTCATGGATAGATCAGTGTCCTTCAACCCATCACATGTAGTATTGACAGCTGGTGCCACCTCTACAATTGAGATGCTTAGCTTTTGCCTGGCGGATGTAGGAAATGCTTTTCTTGTTCCCTCACCGTATTACCCCGAGTAAAGATTCATCACCCAGACTTGAGTTCTATATGTTGTGAGTTGTTATGCATAGAAACTTAAAAACACTATTTGCAGTCTTGACAGGGATGTCAAATGGCGTACAGGGGTGGAGATTATACCTGTTCCTTGCCGCAGTGCAGACAACTTCAGTTTAAGTATAACCACCCTTGAGCGAGCATTTAATCAAGCAAAGAAGCGCGGTCTCAAAGTTCGTGGTGTTATAGTTTCAAACCCATCAAATCCAGTAGGCACTCTCCTCAATAGGGAAACACTATACAGCCTATTGGACTTTGCTACAGAAAAGAACTTACACATCATCTCTATTGAAATATTAGCAGGATCCACTCATGGAAATGATGAGTTTGTCAGCATGGCAGAAATCATTGATTCAGAAGATTTTGATCGCAACAGACTTCATATAGTTTATGATCTTTCAAAGGACCTTTCTCTTCCTGGTTTTAGGGTTGGGGTTCTATACTCCTTCAATGATGATGTTCTTGCTGCTGCCAAAAAGCTGGCAAGATTCTCGTCCATTTCAGCTCCAACCCAGCGATTGCTTGTTTTGATGCTTTTAGATACAAAATTTATTAAAAAATTTGTCAAGATCAACAGAGAAAGGCTTCAAAGAATTTACCTTATGTTTGTAGCTGGATTGAAGAAATTGGGTATTGAGTGCACAAAGAGCAGTGGAGGTTTCTATTGTTGGGCTGATATGAGTGGATTTATTCGCTCATATAACGTGAAAGGGGAGCTTGACCTTTGGTTGAAATTGTTAAATGTAGCAAAGATAAACACAACACCAGGGTCCACCTGTCACTGTATAGAACCAGGGTGGTTCCGCTTTTGTTTCACTGCATTGCGTGAAAAGGACATTCCTGTGGTGATGGAACGCATTAGGAGAGTCTCTGAATCGTGTAAATTCCAGAGCTGAGTTGCAAAATATGGCTAGAAATAAAAGGTAGACCATCGAAGTACACCCCTAAAATTTGCAGCATGAATTCAGGATTTCACAGTTATAGGCATCAAGTTTAAACATGGAAGTAGTCATGATTTTAGCTACGAAAGGTGATGAGGCAAATTAGATGGATTTCCTTGGATAATGTGGCATTGGAAACATAATGGTCTCAAATACTGCATATTTTGCACATCACAGGAACCGCGATGGAAATTAAGTTCATCGGTAGGAGAGGGGAACCGGAGTACCGGGGCAATGTCATCTGCAAATCATAAATCTTTCTTTCCCGATTTGGAAAACCTAGCTGCCTTGGGTTCTTAAGATTGTAGATAATTTTTTGTTGTTAAAGCAGGCAAGACATTAAATCAGTGCTTAGTGAATTAGATTTTCTTGTAAGTTCTGTTGAAGTAATAGAAAACATTGCAGATACTTGAAATGCAGACTGATTCTTTCCTTCATATATGATTTTGTTTAATTTCTAATATGTTGCCTTCCTGTTTATTGCACTCTTGATGCACTTGATTGAATAGAGTGGGTTATACTCGGTGAAACATATACTCGATGAAGTTCACTAAAAGATTGGAGTTTTGTACCATACAGTTGTATTGCAACGCCTCATAATATGAAAAGTACAATTAAAATGCTACATTTTGTTACAAAAACGCAACACCTTTTATGGTCTTTTGAGTAGAAAAAACAGACATAACATGTAGTACCTCCGAACTGAAACTGTTGCTATTATTACCAAATGAACAAAGAGCCAACGAATTTTATTGCAAGAAATTACAATGTAAAATCTGATAATAGTAGCATTAACAATATACGAAAGAGAGTAAATGAATACAAAAGAATCTTTTTTGTGTTTCATGTTCTAGAGTGCCTATCATCTCCCATCTATAACAGGAAATTCAAATACTCCTTTTACTATTTTCTCCCTTATATAATACCTAATTAATTACAGCCTCACCACATCCAGATATCATAAGCCCTATTCAGGCCTGATAGATTCAAGTATTTGAACAGCCTCAGCCATGCTTGGTCTCCTTGAAGGCATCTCAGAAGTGCAAATCAATCCCAACTTCATAACCTGAATCATCTCATTTTCTGAAAAATCGCGCAAACTTCTATATAAGCAATGTGAAGCAGAGCCACTCTCTATCAATCTCCTAACATATTCACACAAAACAACCACCTCGTTTGCCACCGGACTCTCCACAGGTTTTCGCCCTGTAACCAGTTCCAACAATACCACTCCAAAGCTATAGACATCACATTTGTCACTAAGTCTTGAACTTTCAGCCAACTCTGGAGCAACATACCCAACGGCATTGTGAAAATTAGTAAATCCGTTACGATCAAGCAGGGGAAGTAATTTTCGTAGTCCATAATCTGACAATTTTGCCTCATAATTTTCGTCTAACAATATATTAGTAGACTTAATGTTAAGATGAAGAATGGGAGGGTTACAGTCATGATGAAGGTACATTACAGCTCTTGCTGTCCCTAGAGCAATCTCGTACCTCCTAGACCAATTCAATTCACTAGTACCAACACTAGTACTAGTGCCAGGATCATCAACTCCATGAAGATTGTCATACAAATTTCCATTTGGAATAAACTCTGACAATATTAGGTGCATACTAGAAGACCAATAATAACCTTGATAAGCAACAAGATTAGTGTGTTGAAGATTTCCTAACCGCGCAATTTCTTGCTCAAACTCATCTTGATTTCGAATTCTTCCCAAAGTTTCAAGCTTCTTCACTGCAATTCGTATCCCACCTTCAAAACTTGTTCTGTAGACAGTTCCTACTGACCCCCCTCCAATCATGCGCTCCTTGTCCAGCAAAGCTCTAGTGCCGGCTTCCCAGTCCTCATACTTCGAGGGCAAGTTTTTGCTGAAGAGCACCAATTTTCCAATTATGACATTTGAGTCTGTTGAACCAAGTGGGGTGCTCTCTACAACCACAGTCGCTTCATCACTTCTCGTTGTACGAGCCTTAATATTGATTATACTTATAAGTCCAACACCTGTAAGGATCACTGCAGCTGCAACAATTGCAACAATGGCCGACACACTCAACAACCTTGACTTTCCTGTTGATGGGGTTGTGCCATTGCTAGAGCAGGATACAAGAGGAGCACCACAGAGCCCCGGATTATGAGAAAATGCTGATGCTCCGAATTTCTGAATGTTTGGCGATGAAGGAATAACACCAGAGAGATTGTTGTAGGAGAGGTTAAAATGAGTTAACTTCGATAGATTCCCCAAAGATAAAGGGATTGACCCAGATAGCAAATTTTCTGATAGATCCAAAAGCCTGATATTTGACAAGTTCCCAAGAGTTGATGGTATGCTTCTATTTAGCTTGTTTAGGTGAAGATCAAGAATTATAAGGTATGACATGTTATAAAGGTTTTGTGGTATTTCTCCTCCTAAAGCATTTCCAGAAATATTCCTGCCATAACATATAGATATGGTCCATTCACAAGTCAGGACAATGCAAATACATGTCAACAACAAACAAAAAGGACAGTGGAAAGTTCAAATTAAACTTACAGCTCCAAAAGAAACCTGCAATTGCATATTTCTTCTGGGATTTCACCACCAAGATTGGCATTGTGCAAGTCCAGAATTTGTAGATATTCGAGCCTTCCAAACTCAACCGGTATTGTCCCACTTATCGTGTTATTTCCCATTCGAATAACTGAAAGAAACTGCAAATCAGCAATCTGAACTGGAATACTTCCATTTAGCTTGTTGAACCCCAAATCTATAACCTTTAGGCTACTGCATTTTGTGATGCTGACCGGAATCACCCCATAAAGTTCATTGTCCGAAGCCCCCAAAATCTCAAGTCTTTGGCTACAAGATTCTACCTCTGGAATCAGCCCTCCAAATGCATTATAAGAAACATTGAAATATGTGAGATTAGTGAACTGAAGAGCATCAAATGGGGCTAATCCAGTAAACATATTACTAGCAAGATCCAAAAGCTTCAAGCTTTTACAATTCAAAACCTGTTCTTGAACATTTCCCACAAACCTATTGTTACTCAAAGACAAGTACATCAACCTGGGAATGTCACAAACTTGTGAAGGAAAGCCACCACTCAGACTATTGAATGATAGATCAAATCCAAGAAGATTCAAACAATTACCAATGGACGACGGAATTGAACCCGAAAGGTTGTTTCTTGCAAGAGAAATGAACTTTGTTTTGAAACAATTCTTAAACAAAGCCTCAGGAATCTCTCCATTATACCCATTACTAGACAAATCAAGAAACCGAATACTAGATAAATTACCAATAAAATCTGGGATTTTCCCAGATAATGCATTTGAGCTAAAGTTGATCTTCCACAATGTACCAATCTGACCATACTCAGGTGGAATGTTGCCAGTGATTTTGTTTCCGTAAAAGGAAAGTATTCGCAAAGATTTCAGCCCGGACAAGGCCGGCGACAAGATTCCACCCAAAGTAGTATTCCAAAGCTTAATCTTGTATACATTTCCATCAGAATTGCAAACCACACCCTTGAATTCTTGGCAAGGATTTTTACTAAAATCCCAAGAACTCAGACTATTATAGGGATCACTTGAAATGTTACCCTTGAATTGAAGTAAGATCTCCTTTTCAGTGAAAGGAGAAACAATAACCAACTGAAATGCTAGCAAGCTGAGTATACACTGTACTAGTCTTTTCATGCTCCGATCAGGCATTATATAGAAGATGATCAATGTAGCCATTTTTGTACAAAAGTAACATTTTTCTGAACTGGGTATTGCCAAAATTGATGTTACAATTGTATGAAATAGAAGTCTTGGGGAATGTGGAAAAGGGGTTTGATAAATGTACAAGATATTTTCCAGTTGTGGGTTTTAGGGGATGTGGAAACAGGACACTAAAAATCTACAGTATGTTTCACAAGGAGGAGATATGAGACATGTAAAGTGAAGGGACTGCCGTGGCATTTGGCTGGAAAGGGAAGCAGACAGGTGAATTCGGCAACTTTTTTTTATTATTTTTCTTAGATGCTGCTCATAATAGAAGTCCCAAGTCTCCATGTATGGACGGTGATAAAATTTTTCTTGGTCCACTCATTAAAAATCTTGTGGCAATGATACGCAAATTATTTGTATTTAAATATTTAGAATTATGTTTTATATAAATGATAAAGTGAATATGTGTTTAGACACAAATTTATGACTTAGGTATATATTCATTTTTACCTCATCCCCTGCCATAGAAAGTTACTGATGAAATAAAAGCTAGAAAACTTATTAGGAAAATGAAAGAGATAAAGACATTTGAACATAATAAAGAAATTATTTTTCTTGAGAACTACAAATAAGAACTAAATGGAGTAACAAAATTTCTTTCAAAAGTCTATTAGTAGTTTATTAGGGTTTGGAGGGATTAAAATAAAATAAAAAAAACTTCAAGTTTATATGCTAATTCCTAATTTTATCATATTCAAACTCAAATGATAATTTGTTTCATTTTATTAAGCAAGATTATTCAAAATAAAGAAATATCACGATTAATTGTAGAATATTTGAAGAATACTGAGATGCACATATTATAAGGAGGAAGGGGAACAGGATATTATTTTAAAATAATAATAATAACTACTGTTCCATATATCCATTTTACCATGCTCTCTGATTGGCAGATACCCTGACCAATACAGTGTTATATACAGCCATACGGGGTCCCATATATACATTAAAAACACTCACGGCTTTTATTCCGTTCACCAACCAAGCCAAGCACCACCTTCCAACCACCACCACATTTTTTTTATGGGGAATATTCTTCTTATGTTACTAATTTAATTTTTACTCAATTATTATCTTTTGGGGTTTGATTCTTCAACTTAAACGAACTATCAGATACCGGATAGTAATTAAACATTCGAGAGAAAAAAAAAAGATTTCATCTTTCTTGTTTCTTAGTTTGTTTTTCATTATATATATTGAATCATCTCATTTAACACAAGCAGCCAATCATACCAACAAAACTAATATTTTTTGAGGTGTTCATAAGTTTGGAACTACATCTATATTGAAAAGCAGCAAATAGAAGTATATGGTAGAACTCGATAAGGCTATTATGCACAGCTGTGCTGGAGTTTCTTTGATAGTCTAAAATGGTGAAGACTTCGAGAAGAAAAAAAAGGTTATTTCACTTTCAATTCAACGTATTAAAAGTGATTAAACAGAGTTTTGGACCGTTGTTGGATCGATACGAGCACTTACAACATTATTAGGGACTTGGCTTTTAGTTTTTACTCTTCTAGTCCTTTCCCGTTCACAAATTGGCATCATTTTCTTCCTTTATTATTTGACTACGGGGACAACAAACAAAAAGCTAAAGTACAGATTACATGGAGACTTAATCAAGTCACACATGTATGTATACGTTTTAAGATCGGAGAGAAAAAGACCCAACAGACAAGGACAAAAAGGAAATATTAGTAATACTTGGGGGAAATAAAATTTTGAATTTTGTCAATCTTCTTTCTTAATATATAATATATGGCTTGTACTGTGATCAACCTCAACATTTTGTGAAAATGAAAAAAAGATAACTTTATTTTTGACTTAATAAACCATAGCATAATACTAATACTTGAAGGCAAGTTTTGGAACTTCATAGATATTGTAGAATAGCACTAATGGTATGGACATGACATGTATATCAACTTCAAACAAGAATATTTTTTAGAAGTGCTTGTACTGCTAAAAGTCTTATACTGCTCTGCTGCTCATACTTTGGTGATATATAGAAAACATAGGGCCCAGCACAGGAGAGAGAGATTTTGCCATGTCGCACCGTTTGTCGGTGTATGTACCACCAAGTTGCTCTCCCATGTGGAGTCTGATCGGCGATGAGGATGCCAATGACCGATGTGACCTACTCTTGAACTTCCAATGGAAACACAAGAACATTCACACGCATGTGCGCGCACACACAAAAACAAAAAACAAAATACATTTTACACTCTTTTAGGTGGAACAGTATTTGCATAATAAGAAATTTCATACTTGAAATAAGTTCCATATAAATTTGAAAAATAAAAGCTATTAACGATATATAAGACCTCCCCCCACCCCAAAACCCCACTAAACTAGTCAACCACTCACAAAAGGAAATAATAATAAATACATAAAATAAATAAAACACACACACACACAACCTATATAAATCACATCACTTCGTCCCCCGACCCAAACAAAACCTAATCTCCACATTCTTAAGCACATCATCTTGCTAATGATGTTTAATGTACAAATTTAGTTACTTTTGCTTCACAGTATAGATGGATAAATAGAACAGAAAATAGAAGAGAAACATAAAAACAAGAGTAAATGATGACCTTTTTTTCTTTGTGGTCTTAAACAATTAACATACTGGTTCAGTACATCAGTGCAATCATGTTAGATGTTTATCTGTACTGCCTCTCCTCTCCCTCGTCAATTTACGTTTAAATGTCGACATACAATTATATACCAAATATCCTGATACCTATGATAAATCCCAGTCACCAGGTTGTGTTCATATGTGCAATTCTGACTTAGGCCAGGTTTGTTAAGCACCCGACGTACTCAGAAGCAGAATCATAGCAGAAGCTTATTGCAGCAGCAACTCTTCTTCTTCTTGCAGTTTCTTCAGCCTTCTTTTCGCATAGATTGTGACTATTACTGTGGTGGTCACTGTCAAACAGAAACCGAAAACATTGCAGATGATCTGTGCTGCTGTAAGGGAGTGGTGATCATTTGACGCATCAGCCAGAGTTTTTATAAGGATACCCCTACAATAAACAAAAAAATAGGGTGAGAATGACAAACCATAAATATCAATACAATTTTGAGTTGGGGTTGTTTCTACATGCAGGCTCTGGAACTAACCAGTCATATGTTAAGTGTTACTAACAAAAAGACCTGAACGTAAGACCTATGAATATGTTGCCAAAGCTGACTTACGTGAAGTTCTCACAAAATTGAATCAGAAGATTTTTGACAATTCTCAAAATATCACACTTGAACTCATTCATCAGACTATGAACTCCAATCCTTGAAATTTACATTAAGACTTAATATCGTTACTTGAGAAATAATCGATCACCCCGCTATCAAATGACTAATTGACCATAGATAGTATCCCGAACAAAGAGTTTCATGAAATAAAGCACTAATAGCTCTTCCAAAGAATGTGCTTGGTCCATTCATCTAAATTTAAAATGCACAAGTATAATTTCTCCATCAGTTAAAATGGATTTGCATATCAAAATGTTCATCTTAAACGGCCTGTTCACACTTTTCTGCAAAAGCCATCTTCCATTCAGCATGACAACATTGCAGTTCAGTTCAGACTTCAGAATATCAGTTACAATGTCATGGATAAAAGTTGAATACTTTAGCAAATTAAGAAAGCCCGAAAAGTGGATTCTGAATTGCGGTAATAAGTGTACAAATAACACAAGTTATAAGCAACCATTAAGTATTTTATGCAGAAATATGTATAACTTATTCCTTTCATTATGCTTGACAACTACATGGGACAAACTAAGAAGTGACTATAGACATGGAAAAACAGAGAGAGAAGAATCCTTACGTATAAATTGCAACAAATATTTCTGGCACCATTCCAGCCAATGAACCCACTAGATAAGGAAAATACTTCACATCTGTTGCCACCGCACAGTAATTGTATACAAGATATGGAAAGGGAGAAATCCTAATCAGTGTCACAGCTTGAAACTGATCAAAAAAATTTCCTTCACCAGCCAACCTTATGACGCAAGCTCTCTTTGGATATCTTTTTAACCACTCCTATATAAGAAATAAAATAAGAAGTGACCAACTGAACATGCAAGGGAAAAGATACCACTTGCCTTAAAACTAGTGTAAAACGGATAAAATTTAGCAGCGCACTAACTTGCATTTTATGATGGAAGAGGGCACCAATGAAATATGGAAGTGATACACCAATTGTTACAGCAGCAATTATAAGTAAAAAACCAAAACCATAACCAAATGTCATTCCGGCCACCCACATGGAAGGAGTAGATGGCAGAAGTATAACAGGGAATAAAGCCACAGATGCAAAGACCAAAACTGCTAGCACAGGTCTTTTGAATGTTGTTGTCTCCCAGTTCAAGATGGGAATAATTTCCTGCAACAAAACAAGTCACTAAATCGTCTGACAAAAATCAAGTACTAAAGAAGATGGTGCAAAGAGTTGGACAGATTTTAACACTTTTTTTATCCTTAGCAAGATTTTGAGAAATCTCACTAGCAATTAGTAATTACTCTGAACTTAAAAATGACAATAACAAGTCCCCAAGTTGAAACACAGCTGGTAGCACGCATGGATTATAGCCTATAGTCACAGAGTTCCATTATGGCTCCTCAAATATACAAAATGCCAAGGGTTTGCACCATGATTATTTTACTTAAAGACATATAGGAGGGTTCATTCCACTCAGCTGCTTGGCTGCGTGGCTCCACACTGCCGGGGAAGTCCCATGTGGGCTGAGTAGCTGACTTATGCCCAACATGGTTGGACATGACCAACGTGTGGGCTCATGAACATCATCCCCATGGAAGAATTAATGGCAAGTACATACAAGTGCATGTAATAATGGACATAAAGTTTAACCATTCACCCCAGGAGATACCAAATTTCAGTCCATCCAAAGTGACCGAATATTAGTTTCAGTATCTTCCTCAGCTTCCAAGGTACACCTTTCGACCAAGAGTAGTAGTAGCAATTAGCAAGTAAAGGCTCAGTCATTACTTCAGTTGAGCAATGCGATAGCAGAAATAGACTTGCTTATGATGTAATTAAGAAGGTAACGATATAAAGATGCAATATTCTCTCGTTTGTTCATCCTTCAACAAATGAAGTCAAGTATTTTTGACATCTCGATGTTATAAATATAACATGGTATTAGAACCTAAATCCAATATAAAGCTCCTATTCGTTTTCTTAAATAATAAATATCCCTATTTCTAAAGGACTCAAAAGCACAGCTGCTGTCACTGTTAGTACATATCATAGACTTAATAGTCATTGAACGAGGTCCGACTAGAGATTCAAGCATACCAATGTTGCAGCTGCTCAGGTGATGCTCCATCCTACTAACATCCGTGTTTTGGTTATGTGGGCCTTATGCGAACCTGTTTATGTAGGCATCAGATTCTACCATTTAAGTTCAGCTCTTTTTTTTTTTTTGATGATTTCTCCTCAATAATAAATTTTTTCCTTCCTTCAACTTATTCGAATTCAGGGCCGTTGTAAGTAGCTTAACCCATCTCCCCAGCGGACGTGTATAAACTTGAGAATACAAGGCACAGTACCAAAATGGCATTCTGTGATGTCAATAACTAAGCTTAGTGTCCTGAATTCACACAATCGTTTATGGTCCAAATCACTTACTCTCCTTAATAGAGATTTTTTTTATATGGACCAAGCTTACATAACAGTCCCAGACACACATCAACTAATAGATTTTCCAAAACAAATTAGACACGCAACTCAAGAAAATAGCAATACTTTACATTGTACCCGACATTGAAAAATAAGCATGATTAACATAAAACTAATCAAATCATAAACTTCACACGTACAAATACAAAATAAACTAAGATCCATATACACAAAATTACAGAAAATAGTACCTTATCTAAGAAGAAAGGACCAACCCATTTAAAGAAAACAGCCGCCAAAACCCCTAAAAAAGTGAGCAAAAGAATAAGCTTAGCCCACCACCAAAGAGACCACCACCATCTGCTACTAGTCAGTGAAGAACACGAAGCCTCCGCCCCATTGCCACCAACACCACCATCCCCAATCACCACCACCTCCGAATCCGTCAAAATTACATAATCGCCTTTCGGGTCTTCAACCCTCAGCTTCAACTGCGTCACTCCCCCACCTTCGTCTACACCATTATTTACATCGTAAGTCATGGATCAATCTTACCGAACTCAACAATTAATTCCTCAAAAAACCCTAAAAATTTGTGGGTTTATCACTTCTCTATCAGAATTATATAAAAATTCTGAATTGTGGTGGGAGAGAAGTGAAAAAGGGGAAAATCCTTCGATTGAAAGCAAAGAACCCCCTACGTGTAAACGAGTAAAGTGGAAGAACAGGCGACGATATCCAAAATAATTTATACAGGAAACCTTTTCATATTCAACGGGATGATTTTTCAAAAGAGAGGTTTCGACGACGTCGTACAGTGTACACTGTTCTAAAAATTCACCCAATCCTATTAGCCCGCTATCGCCTAGTTTCACTTAATATTTAAATTCATTTAATTCTCGTATAACTTTCATTACTCTTGTGTAATACTTACATTTAATTCTCGCCTACTTTCACTTAATATTTATATTCATTTAATTCTCGTATAATTCTGATAAATCTTGTATAATATTTACGTTCAATTCTCGTATAAGTCTAATTAATCTTATATAATATATATTGAGACATAAAACTTTTTTTTCACTATCTAAATCTATCAAAATAATCGTCTTTATAACATCGATTATATATTTTGATAAAGTAAAAACTTCAATGAAGTTATTATTAAAACATAAATTAGAACATGAAAATTTATGTATTATTTGTCGTTTGAATATTCTTTTGTCAACATTAATATAGATATTTTCATCCTTATTTTTTTTTTTGTCTTTTTATTTTTATTTTTAAATTTAACCATAATCTATCTTACACTTTTTTCATTCTCATTTTTTTTCAGGACTTTTTTAGAAATGTTAATCTTTAATTTAATCATAAATATTATAATATTTTTTTAAAATACAAGTAAAGTGTGCGCAAAGAAACTAATATACGTAATAGAGGAGCTGAGGAGGTTCTACACGTGTTACGAAGTGAGAACTGTGGGTTAACAGCTGGCGGATAACCGGAGTGCGTTAAAGAGGAAATTATTATTATTTTTTTCTTCTGTAGAAAGGAAAAGGAGAAATTACTAATTATTTGAATTATCTCAATGTTTTTCTCACTCCCTACTATTTGTCAATTTGACATCAAATTAAGATCAGTAAAACTGGCACATATGATAATATGTGTGTGTATTAATGTCAAGTTATTGTAAAGACATTAAATGGATAATACCTTTTTTACTCTAAAATTTTCAGCCATCAAATTAGTAAATGGAGAAATTATTTTTGGTTACATAAAATAAAGAGCTTGAAATACATGAGAGAAATGTATACTCATGGGCAATAAAAAATATCAGGAATTGAAATATGTGATTTCGGGAGTATTTTGGATATTTAAATGATTACAAAAAAAGGTTAAAGGAAAGGTACATGAACTTATGTAATAAGAATGGGAATAAGACCAATAAAGAGATAAGATTTGTTAGAATAAATTTGTTTAATTTACTTGTAAGAGTATCATATGATTATATTACTTCTTATTTTAAGTCAATTTTAAAATTTACATGAATAAAATTCCTCATTTCCATAAATGTTTAATAAAAAAAATGTATAATTGATTAGAATCGCTAGTAGAACACTGCGGAATCTGAATTGGATTTGCGTTAAGGCTATTTTTTTTCTTACCATATATAGGGAAGTAGATCCCCGATGGGGTACATTCCTAAATAACGGCCGAATTATTGAGTTTATTAGTTATTAATTATTTTTTAAAAAAAGTGAGAATGTTAAGATTTTAAATATTAATTGAGTTAATAGGAGTATAATTATGTACAAAAATTTTTAGATAATAAACTATACGATAGATAAATTGAGAGATGTGTGGACATGTGCTTGAGTTGACAAGGACTTCTTATATAACCCCAAAAAAAAAAAGTTCTTCTAAACAACCGACTTATTACATATTTTAATTTTTCTTATTTGTTTTTGTTTTTTGTGTTTTGCTTTTTTGTTTTTGTTTTCGGCTTCTATAGTCGAACCATAACCAATCAATCGTCTCAGCATTTCAGAAATCAAACATGGCAATCCCGACAAGCTTGTTTTCTCCATCAAAACCCTTCCCCCTTCACCATTCCAGACAACGTTCTTCCCCGGTTACACCAACTTCAAACTCTCGTATACATTCGCCTCGCCTGACCCAAATCCGCAATTTACCCATCACTTACAGTATCTTCAATAACCAGAAATCCATGGCACTTCTATTGGGAACTGGGTTCGCCATAACCAACCTTGTGGGCTCAGCCGCCGCCGCCGAGTTGCCATTATTGGGTTCTTCTTTTCAACTGGCAGAACCCTCTAATGCCCTCTCTTTGCCCACTTGGGCTATTCATGTTTCCAGTGTTGTTGAATGGTAAAGTTTGTATTTTTCTGTGTGTTTTTGCCAATTGTTGTTTTACTTTTAACTAATCTGCACATCCCCCCCCCCCCCCCCCCCCCCCCCCCCCCCCCCC
>CM025786.1:2565077-2617412 GCA_014636745.2 Centella asiatica | reverse complement strand
GTTTTTCTGCGGTTTTTGGTTGGAGATTTTTTTTTTTTTTTTTTTTTTTTTTCTCTTTTTTTTTTTTTTTTTTTTTTCGCTCCCCCCCCCCCCCCCCCCCCCCCCCCCACAAGGATTATTGCAATGGCTCTAGTATGGCAATATGGGGAGAAATCTGGGTATGAATCATGGAAAGGACTCTCTTGGGGTATGGTGAGTTTTCACCACCCTCATTCTTGTAAATATTCTATTGTTGCATCTTACTTTTTGTTTATTTGACACCAATTTCTAGCTTGGTTTCAACAGTACTATAGACCTTTCAAATTAATCTTGAATAATTCAATAGATTGGCATATTTTTGTTAATTGGATTGATATCTACTAAAAATTTAGAACTTTGTAAGATTGACCTACATTGTGAAATATATATTTCCGTGTGGAACGGAATGGTATATTTATAAGAATTTGAGCAATGAAGATGTGTATATTGTTTTGTGATATACTCCTATGTACAGAAGCTTTCTTTAACTTGTTGAGGTAAAAATTTCAAAACAGAACTTGAGTATGCAAATTAATATAGACGTTGATTGCTTCAGGTGCCTTTGCTTGGTGGAGCCTTTTGTGCCTGCACTTGGCATTTCTTTTATAACTCCGAGTCTCTTGAGGCAAGGATACTTTTTTACATGCAAAGAAATTTTGATACTCCGCATAAATTATTGTCAATAAAAGTTTCTGTAGTATATTTGCCTCTAGGGACATTTTTCTAGTAATCTTCTCTTTATCTACATTAGTACTAACCATTTGTAATTTACCTGCTGTGTGGCTTAATATATGGCTGCAATTAGTGATTAGGTTGAAGTGGAAGTTTAGGGCCACCAATAAAGGAGATTCATGGCATGTAACTGAGAGTAGATACTAGATATGCTACTTCATAACCATCCCCTTTCTAGACAAACTATATGATGCTATTTGGAAATTTGAGCTGCACAAAAAGTTCTACTTGTAACATTCTCTGTAGAAGAGTTGCCAGAGGTCGAGGTTCCTATGATGGAAAGGTGCTATAAGCTAGGTGATAGGATTTGGGGTAGCTGAGATTAGGTTTGAACTTTGAAGTCAATGGAACATATTAAGACTATGGAAAAGAGACGATAGCAAAGGTCTTGTCCAACTCATTTCATAAAGTGGTAACTAGCTAAGAAAGCACAAGACAACCTTTGAAGTTCTTGAACAGCTGACATTGCTACTGCCTGCCCGATCTTGCTGAAGAAACTCCATCTTTTCTATCAGATATCATCTACAACAATTGACAAGCTTTTCTCTCAGGATACTAAGATTATGTTTGTTTTGACTTAAATTTTCGAGATTCTAGATTTTGACTGTGCAATTTACACTATAAAAATCTAGAAATTCTAAAATTTAAATTTAAACAAACGGGGGTCTAAGTTTCTACAGTAAAATATGGAGTTAATGTTTAGAGTTGCATAGATTGTGTTAGATCTTCGATACTCTGCTGAACCCGTCCAAACATTAAGCTTTGTACGTTTGTAGTGGTTATCAACCTTCAAGTAGACCATAGACATGCTTGTCCTTGTTATGCTAAGCACAAGGGACTCACATAACAGGTCTGCCACTGATATCTCAAACTCATGGCAATTAGGTACATTTGACAGTTCTGTACTTCTGTTGTGCAGCTAATATAGAATTACCTTATTCTTAATTGCTTATTTTGCTCTTAAATTTTTATGAATATTCATTGGATTGTACTTTTTATTAATTTACTTTTAACAATGAAAACTTCTAGAGGGAGATAATTTAAAAGGCTTAATTTTCTCAAATAGGTGCTCGTAGCTCTTCAAGCTGCGTTAACAGTTATTGGCAACGGAACTATGTGCATTGCTGCATTCCGTATATTTAAATCAGTAAAGGAAAGTTCTGAGAAATTGTAGCCACCTTTAGCTATATTCTGCCTGGCTGAGGTTCATCCCTGTTTACATGCTCGCTCGTAAGGTAAAAAGCATCCTCCTTTACGCAGCGATGTAGCTATTCTTTTTAGAAGCATGACATTACCTATAAAGTTTTACTGTCTGTCAAAATTTTCTAATCTTAATATTGTTTTTCATTGTGGAGCTTAAAGAATTTTTCGGTTGAGAAGACGAAGCCCTCTAGGGTTCAACATGGTCAGAAAAATTCTTCACCCTTGACTCATGGGTTAAGCTGTTGGGTTGATTAAGAAATGCTCGGTATCCTGCTGCTCGCCGGTGCGTTTGTCTATATATTGGATATGATCTACGCCAGTGTAGCCATGTATGTACATTTATATATTTCTATGATTTTCTTATGTCTTATTGAAAGTCTTTGGTAACTATTATCTAATGCTATTTGCCAAATCTCTGGTCTTTTGGATTTCTCTTCTTCTTTAATATGGCATACTTGAATTTTACAAATCAAATTCACCCCAAATAAATGTTAAAACAGCATTTCTTCCTAAGAGAGTTTCAATTTTTATTAGTACTCCCTCTCCTCCATTCCCCCCTCCCCATCCCCCTTCCCCCTAAAAATAATAATAATAAAAAAGAACTTTCAACAATAATCCTCTCACCGCCTATCTCCAACTGTTATCATTTTTCATTTCTTGTCCACGTCCCTTATCCTCCTCGCCCCCAACCCCCTAAAATGAAAAAAGAAAAAACTTCCACAGGCATCCTCTCGACACCTATCTCCAACTGTGCTCATTTTTCTTTTCTTGTCCACATCCGCCCTGCTCCAACGGTCATCCTCTCACCGCCCATCTCATCCCCCAACTGTGAGACCCAAAAATTTAAATAAAATGTACGAATATTGAATTCGTTAGTTATGAAATATTTGTTCATTTTTAATGATAGATAGAATTTACGATTAAGTATATGTACAAAGCACGCAAATTGACACACGCACGTACATTATCGATAAATCATAATGAACATGACATTTTAAAAATTTATGAGACACTAATCATAACAAGAATATGATAAACACATTTATATCTCGTCAGCGCGGATAAACTTTTCGGTTTATACAATAAATCGAAGCATAACCATTAAAAATTGTAATTAGTGAATAAAAAATTTAATTAAACACTAATTAATCTAAATTTCAGCATTTTCTCTAAATGGCAAAACACAAAGGTATTTTCTAATTCAAGGGAAAAAAATTTCAATTCAAGTAAAATTTTCAAAAATTAATCCAATGGCCAAAAATGATTTGCAAGTTATATAAATATATAATTATAATTAAACTCTAACCTCTATTTCAGTCAAATTTCTCCAACAAATCCATCAAACAAAAATTTAAATTCGTATTAAGAGCATTTATTGAACTTTTGAACATTTAATTCATTAAAGTTTTAAAGAGGTAAATATACTGCTCTTTTATTTTTGTATTTATTGTCGTTTCAGTTTTTACCATTGTGTAGATAATAATTTTTAGTATTATTTTCATATATAACACATGTCTATAACATTTATGGTTTGTGAGTTATTGATTTTTAAAGTTTAATCAAAATAAAAATAAAAATTCAAGAAATAATTGAAAAACCTCAAGAACCCTAGCTTTTTCTGATCAATTTTTCGACAAGTTGCTTTGTTATTTGTTCAAATTGATTGAACCACTTTGTTCCTGCTATTAAGAGCTGCATTTTGCCTCAAAGGATTTTAAGAAATCATCACCGTATGTGATATTTCAAGCTCGGCCAAAAGTTCAAAGACTCGAATTGATTTTTTTTTCATTTTTCTTGCGTTTGAGTTGTTAAAACTTGAAATAGATTGCATGAATGAGTTTCTAGGTGATTTATCTTTCAAATTCATATTTGAACCATCAAAAATGGCGAAGAAATGGAGATTTGGAGCTCGGCTACTAACTTTGCTGTTGTTAATGGCGAGCTCGCCGGCAGCGAGCTACGATCTGCTATTCCGGTCGCTTTCGGGCCGTGGCATGGCAGGTAGGGGCACACTCGCCTATGACAAAGGTCATGGCGGTGCCTCCATCGCCAAATTGACGTCGTACATGGTTGTTGCAGGTGAGGCAATCGCGGCTCCTACTAAGACGGTGACCCAGTGTTGACCCGGATCTAACTCAGTCCCAGTTATTTTATTTTTGGCCAAAATCAAATTTAAAAATAAAATAAAAATAAAATACTTATTTAATTTAAATTTTTAAATAAATGATTTATGAATAACTATGTTGACATGTAAATAAACTTTTACATGATTAAAAAATTTTATGACTCAAAAATACATTTAATTAATTAATGATGAAGGAGTCTCTTAAATATCACAATTAAGTGACAAATCAATAATTCTTAAATGATTATTATTTAATTAAAATAATTAAATAATAATTAAGGAATAAACTTTAAACTTATATTAAATGATTAAATAAATCATTTAAGCTAAGATTAATTGAGAAGTAATTCTTGATTAATTAAATTAGTGAATCAAGACCAATTATTATTTAATTAAAATAATTAAATAATAATTAATGAATAAATTCTAAATGATTATTAAATGATCAATAAATCATTGAATTCAAAAGTAATTAAGAAATAAATTACTTAATTGATAAATAATTATTATTTAATTAAAGAAATTAAATAATAATTTAAGAACAAATGTTTAATAAATGATAAAAGACCTATAAATATTTTATGATTAAGATTTAATTATAAAATAATTATTGTTTAATTAAAATAATTAAATAATAATTAAGGAACAAATTTTGATGAATGGTAAATGATTAATAAAATTATTTAAGGTAAAATTGATTCATTAATATCAATTAATTTATCTAATGCCTCCAACATTTAAATTTAAATTATCGAGAGCTTACGAGAGATGTATTATCAATCCAAAATTTCTCAGATTCCAATTCGGTTTCAACCGTATCCTAATTAAACGAATGACGACTTAATTAGTCAATCACAAACTTGAGAATTTCACAAACACTTCGCATGTGCATCATCATGTGTAATTATATTGAGATTACTCATGTTATTTAATGTACATGTTTTACAAAATTGTTTTCTACGCAAGTCATTAACTCTAAGTTGTACTAAGGACTCAAGGCAAGTATATACTCACTCTACTTTTTTTCAATTTATACGTATGATCATTATTTCAATATACGTAGTGTATCCAATATATTATTATGTCAATATTCATGCTTTATTTTATTCAAAGTTAAGCAACGTACGATCCTTTGATTCGATGTACGTGAAAAAATGTTGTACTACAATCAAATATTCTTTGGGTGATTGTTAGTTATTCAAACTTCACTAATACGCCAAAGAAAATATTATACGAATGTAGAAAACTTATTTTTTTCCCATACTTGTAAAGTATATCCGTGTGGGTAACTGAAGGCTAGTGTGATGCATCTGTCTGACATCCCGGGCTTAGGATCTATAGGGATGAAAATTGAGGCATCGGTAACCGAATCCTCACAGATAAAAGATTTGTTCATTGACTACATATGTCATTATGATAAAGTCAGACAGTGGTCAGACTGATCAACTGATATACTGTTTGATATGAAAGTTCTAAGGGTACGTGCGCCAAACGGACATGGTTACAAGGCTCGTGTGAAATTATTCTATATTTTTTGAAGTAAAGAATCAAATCTCTTGCTATTAGTCGAGGATTCTAGAAATTACATTTCTTCGAATTATCAAGAGGTGTGGGCATTATTTCTGCTCAACCTCATAAGCACTGAAGCCCGATAAATTTTCTATCTTTCAAGACTCACTCAATACTTGATTATATATTTGTGAGTGTAAATCATTCACTTTGTTATTATCAAATGTTTTACAGGTTATGATGAGCGAGCCGTCTGATAAAAGCAAAACGAGAATGGCATGACGAGCGTTTTCTGATCGTCCTCTTATGGATGACATTCAGGAGAAAAATGAAGCATGAGATCATTATTGAAATACTTAGATTGTAAGGTCTGTGTAGGTCTCACATAAACTTCTGCCGTTAGAATATTAATTTGGGATAAATGTAATATAGATTACTATTATTTTTCTTATTTATTAATATGCATGCTCATATGATGTTATTTTGTTTTGTTAATTATTGACGGTATCCGAAATCCGGTATAAAATTTTTGGGATCGTCACACCAACGGTACTCATTTTACTTTTCGGACAAAAAACTTGTCTTAACATTTTTCATTTTTTTCTTGGAAATGGATGAAGTAAAAACTTTGTTCAGCTCGCCCTTTCGGCTAACGGTTGAAAAGCCGAGTTGATCGCACCAAATTCTTCTAGACTTGTACATAAATCTCTATCACCCTAAACAATGCGACATTGCTACCGGGAGCCATGTTCCATTGCCTTTTGTTCCGCAAGTGACTATGACTCTTCAACTTCCATATGTAAATATAAATAGAAAACTCAATGGACAAGAGGAAAATAGTTTCTCAAACAAAATTTGGAAATAAGTCTAAACTTGGGAATCACCTGATACACGCTCTTAACATGTCTCAACTATTTCACCAACTAGCATTAAACTAGCTTCAAACTTGAGAAATATTAAGGCAACCAAGGTGCTTTTCTAACAAAAGAGTAGTCTGTAATTAAGTGTTAAAAATTGGAAATTTCGTGGTTTGTAGAATTGTAATGTCTTAATCGTTGAAAAAAAAAATTGGAAACTGGTTGGTTTGTAGAATTGTAGGTTATAGCGTCGAAATCATTGAAAAAGCAATAGTAGAGGGGAAAGCAGACTACATTATATACGAGTAGGAACTATTTTTGTTTCAATACCAAAGTATGCTTAAGATTTTTAAAAAAATTATTCCGCCTGCGCAGTTTTAACTGCCAATGTGAAAAGATATTAACTAAATTTATGCGTAAAAAATCAATGCGATAATTATTATGAACGAGACGGAGTATATGCATAAAAATATTTAGGAGAATCTGAAGATATGAATGAAGTTAGTTTGAATAATAAAATAATATTTAAGAAACCACATGACCTTTTATGGGCTAAATATAAAAATATATTTCTAATTTTAGGATGACTAAAAAAGTAACATGTATATATAATTTTTGAACGGAATGAGTAATAAATAAAGATATTATAATAAATTTTTTCATTCATTTGTCTAGATTAATATAATAGGTTAATTAAAATAAAAATTTTAACAAAATTTTAAAGCAATTAAGATTATAAACAGGAGGCAGCATATAATTTTAGAAGATACCTTAAAGATAAATCTCAGAGTCTCAGGTATAGTAATTCTTGATATGAAATAGAGGGAGGGAGTGTATATTTAATGTCGTATAAAGGTAGTACGATATACAACCGCCTTTCGTTTTGTGAAATTTGAAACGCGGTGGGTTGATAATTAATAATAATTAATTAATGGGTTTAAAGACACGCCTACACGCTTTCCTCATCTCTCAGTCGTAAAATTTAATACTCCTTACTAGCAAACCACGTCGGCAAATCCTAAGCCAAAACAACATTAATAATTTGTGTGTTTGGTTTACTAAGAAGGAAAGGAATTAAATAAATATTTATGTTATTTATTTGATTAGTTCATATGTTTATATTTAATATTATATTTTTCACTTCACTTTATTGGACAAAATTAAACATAAGTCTCCTATATGTGTTGGTCGGTTTAAATTTTTGAACACAACTAAAAAATAATAATTTAAAAAACTTCCATTTCTTTTCATCCTTATCTTCTACCTAATTTTTTTTGTCTTTCTATTTTATCTTATTAAACCAAACCCAACGTCGCTTGTTTAGTAAACACTATTTAAATTTAACATGCACATAGCTCATGTTATAATTAGAGTTCATTTTCTTACAATATTATTATAAATATTGTAAAGTGCTCTTCGAAATATTATTCGGGGCCCAACTGATTACTGAATATAGTGAGTGGAATCAAAAAAATATTAATATATTACAATGATTGAAGTGTAAAATGTAAAGTGTGTTGTACGCGCTACTATACATACTAGCGTGGTGCGCGAGTATTTAGTTAGTTATGACTTTCAAACTATGATGCAAATGTGGGTTTGATACATATTTCGAATTTGCATGTGGAATGCATGTTTCAAATCGTTCATTTTCACAATTTAAATAAAAGGTAGTGTATGTTCACAATCGTTCATTTTCGTATGTCCAAAACTTCAAATCGTAGCACTAACACTAGCTCATTTAAAATTAATTTTCGTACAAAATTTCTTTTACAAATATTATGAAGTGCTAGTTGTAATAATTATTTTGAATTTTTAAGTTAAAGTATTCTAAAAAATCCAAAGTAAGTTTATATCTATATATATTTATTTATTATTGAAACATATGGTCCAAACATTAATGCATGTACAAACAACAATTGCTTAGCGAGGTCCATGCGTTTTTATGACCTGTGCATTTAAGAAGTAAGATATACAGAACAGAAAGGTAAGGGTTAGTAATGTGTTTGCATGTGGAATGCGTGTTTCAAACTGTTTTTTTCATAAAATTAAAGAGAAGGTGGTGGGCGCTCAAATCTTGGCTATATGTATGAGGTAACGTTTAGGCTCATATTGCATAAGTTTCAATACAATAGCACATGCAATTACCAAGTGCAATGGGTATAACTCAGTTAGTAGAAGTGCAAAACACCCAAAAAAATGTTGATAATCTACAAGAAGAAGAAGAAGAAGAAGAAGAAGGGCAAAACCAAGAAACCAAAAAGTTCCTCATCTCTCTCCCCAAAGAGAAAGGTTGGAGAACCACTCATCTCTATTTTTTCCAAGGTTTTTGGTGTCAAGCTAAGGAGATTCAAGCTATAATGTGTTTCCAAAGCCGTCACATAGCAAATGACAGTGATGTCATTCTTGCTAGCATTCCCAAATCAGGCACAACCTGGCTCAAAGCCCTCGCCTTCACAATCGTCAATCGTGCGCGATTTAACGTACGAAACAATGTCCACCATCCTTTGCTCACTTCCAATCCTCATGATCTTGTGCCCTTTCTTGAGTATAATGTTTATGCCAACAATCAACTTCCTGACCCTTCCAAGTTCGTTTCGCCTCGGCTTTTGGCCACTCATATGCCGTTTCAGGCGCTACCGAGCTCCGTCAAGAAGTCCGAATGCCGGGTTGTGTATATCTGCCGCAACCCTTTTGACACCTTTGTTTCCATTTGGCATTTTATGAAGAAACTTAGGCCTGAAAAGCTTGGTCCCTTTTCTTATGAAGAAGCCTTTGATATGTATTGCAAAGGTATTATTGGTTTTGGACCATATTGGCACCACATGTTGGGCTTTTGGGAGGAGAGTGTAGAAAAACCTCAAAAGGTGCTGTTTTTGAAGTATGAAGACTTGAAAGAGAATATACATTTTCACTTGAAGAGGTTGGCAGAATTCTTGGGCTGTCCTTTTTCTCTAGAAGAGGAGAAAGATGGGGAGATTGAAGACATAGCAAAGCTTTGTAGCTTCCAGAAACTGAAAGATTTGGATGTAAACAAAACTGGGAAATCAATTGCAAACTTTGAGAACAAACACTTGTTTAGGAATGGTAAAGTGGGTGATTGGATGACTCATTTCACTCCATTGATGGTTGAACGCCTATCCAAAGTTATGGAAGAGAAGTTGGGTCATTCGGGTCTGTCATTTTAAGTTTTAATGTTTTCATGTAAGGATAATAAATCAAGTTGTTAGTCAGCAAATGTTATGATCTACTTCTTGTTTAATGAAAATGCTTTTCTAATTATTAATACTTCGTTTGTTTTACGAAAAGATTTATATTTAATTTTGACGGATATAAATATTGCATATTTAATTAAAAATCATATATTTAAATAATAAGTTTTTTTTCATGAAATTTGTTATAAATATTCATTTAATGATAAGATAAAAAATTTGTAGTAACGAATTTTGAAAAGATATTGCATTATAATAATAAAAAAATACAAATGTAATTTTTTTGATCGAACAAATCTCTTTTTGAAATTTTTTTTTTTTTTTTTAGACAGAGGAAGTAGTATTTTGAAGATAAACATGTGCCGAAATATGTATCAATTGTTGTATTGGACGGAACCTTATCCAGTTTGAAGTAACTTGTTTGTTTCAATAAGGTTTTGGAATTAATATGACCTTACGTATGTAAGAGTATGAAATTATACAATGTAAAAATATGAAAATCTAGAAATATATACATATGTATGTGTGAATTTTCATTGATATTGATATGTGTTCGTTAAATTATACAATCAAGAAAAATGAGGAAATCAAATTTGTAAGGGAAATACAATTAATACTCGAATTTAATATGGATGACGTTTAATAAGTAATAAAACAAGACTTTTGTAGTTTCTATGTTTATACATATCTAGCGACTAGCCAACGTGTGAGATGACTCCTTCGTGAATTCACAGCCGCCAGCCGACAGTCAATAGTTAATGGTTCAAATTTGTCATCAATTTTTTATTTTGTGACGAAGTTGTCTCGACCTTGGGGAGAGGTAAATGCATAAAATTGATGATATCTTTAAAAATTCTAAATGAAAATTATATTTTAATCAAATGTTTTGTCATAAATTATAAAATTATAATAAAGATATTAATTAAAATTTATTAAATTGATATTAGTTTAAAATTTAATATATTATCATCTGACTTTAAAATTTTAAAAAATATTTCTAATTTTAAAATAAATTATAATAAACGAATATTAATATTATGAGAAAAAATATATCTAATTATATAAAATAACTAACATGTACTGACTTTCACAAAAAATCATCTGCCCACTACAATATGTCATTGCATCTTTTAAGTTTCAACAAGAGATTAATATAATACTCCAAAAATGTTGCTCCCTAGAATAGATATCAGAGATCGAGCCGAGAATCTTGATCGTTTTCTGCGCCACGCAGCGAGGAAAGCATAAATCCAACCAAACAGTTGTTAATTATTTCTTATTCAATTCGAAAATTAATTGATTTAATATAAATTCTATATAAAAATAAATTAAACTTAATATTCAATTTAAAAATTAATAACTTAAACGAATAAAATCTGAGTACATCAGTACTCACGAGTAGTTCGATTCCTCTTTTATACTAAAATATCATAACATTTTTTTAAAATATATAATCAATTATTTCTTAATAATACATTTAAATATTATTCATATTGAATAAATTACTCTAAAATTAATGTTCATAAATAAAATGAATTATTATATATAATTTTTATCTCAAAAAAATAAAAAAAAATATTTTTTATGAAAATTTTCACCAAATTTATATGCTCGTGAATAGTTCGTAATCGACTCAAATTCGACTAGAGTAGAATCTGAGTATCAAAATTTTATTCAACTAAATATTCGAATTCGAATTCGAGTATCAAAAAAATTATTAGAGTAGAATCTGAGCACACTACTGTTCGCTCAAATTCAACTAGTTTACACCCCTAGCCACACATTTCTTTTATATAACAATTATTTTTTATGTTTCAAAATTAAAAATACATATTCGTTTTCAATTAATACTTCAGTTTTTCTTCTTTTTTTTTTTTCTACAACACTTCATTCTGATTCACCTTGTTATTCAGATTTTTACATGACAAAGCATAAATAAAATAAGCAATTTAATACTATATAGAAAATTTTCAGCCAATGTTAAAAAATGAAATTAATTCCAGTGTAATGTTTGTAATTTATGATTATTTCCATACAATTTATATTACTATATGATATTATTATCAAATGTAATTTTGTTAATTAATAGTAACATTGTATATAATAATATAATAACATAAACTTAATAAGACAATACAACAATCAAACGAAAATTATTTTTAATAATGGACACTTATTGAGAATTGATCGTGGACACTTGTTGAGAATTGGTGTTAACGGTACGAGTACATATGAGACCGTATAATTTTGAACCAGTAGGGAACGGAAACGAAATCAACCCAAGCCGCCTACCTTTTTCCCTTTCGAACCATAATGAAATAGAACCAAACCAGAACCGAAATGAAATGGAAACGAAATTAACTAATTCAAACCCATTTTCAATTCTAAGTTAAATCATATATGGTGATCGCAAAAGAATGAAAATTGTAATACTCCTTCTATTCTCACACTAAAAAATAATTACATTCAATCTTACATGTGTTCAAGAAGGTCAACTGTGAAAAAATTAGAATTTAAGTTTTGTTGATTATGGTTGTTAAGTGAGCTATAGAAAGTAATCTCATTTGTAAAAAAAAATTATATATATTATTATTATTTTTATAAATAATGATTTTTATAGACAATTTTTACATAATAAATATTATATTTTTCATGGACACAAATAATCTTGAGTTTCAATTACTCCCTAGTTATTTATTTGTTTCTTAGTGATGTGGGCATGCATTAGAAGTAGAGAGATCAATGTTGTCACGGAAGAAACTGATGAACAAGTACAAAACGATTAATTAGAAGTGATAATAATTTCAAAACTTAGTCCCTCCTTATTAGTACAATCTAATATATAAAGTTTATATATATTAGACGTGAGGGGGAGTTGACCAAGATGATTATGCAAGATTGTATGTAAAATGAAAATATATTTATCTCCCTTCACATGAAGAAGTTGAGGAATAGTTGGGAGAGAAATGATCAACCTGATCACAGAGTTTCTTGATCTTGTGAAATTCAGACATTAAGGTAAGGTTTTCTTGATGTAGAAGGCTAGCTTTCCTCCTTAACTTCTCATTCTCTTCGAAGATAGTTATATTCTCCATATAGAGTTTCAAGTTCTTTAGTTCCATATCCTTTCCCATCTTTTCTTCACTTCTTGTTCTCCTCCTGTTGACATGAAATTTCATGCATTAACTCATAAAAGGTACTTTGATGTGTGTGTTTTGGTGTGTGGGGGGTGCGAAACTGGTTACGGACACTATTTGAATTGCTCAATCTCCAGATGTCTATCGACTTTGGAGATTGAGATCTCGCTAAAACATTCTGTCGCAGTTAAGCGGAATTTCATTATTCCGTTTTACTGTGCAGCGGACATTATTCCGCTGCACTGTGTTTGTGAATATAGATACGTACAGTGAGAACATAAAAGGTGTCCACATAATGATAAATACTTTTTAAGCCGAAGAATTCGAACTCTCCGTCGCCTTGATTTTGTGTTAGGGATAGGAAATCTGAAGGCTGGCGATGTCCATTGATCCGACGCACTGACACACATTTTCCTCCCCTGTATATTGTTAAAATTACTAGGAGAAAATGAATGAGAAAAGTTGAATAAGTTTCTTTATGATAAATAAAGTGAGGGTTGGAGATGAAGAGATTGGTTGAAGAGAGAAGGTATAAATAGGTGGGAATTTGTGTTAACAATATCCGTGAATTTGGTAAATAAGCAAACCATGTGGTGGCGTGGCTAGCTCTGATCGAGAGAGAAGAAATATTGAAAGAGGGATATGATTGTATTAAATTTCAAGAATGGTAATGATGACAAAAGAGGCAAGAGGGGTTCTCATGATTACAAGAGCTGAAAACCCCATGAAGAGAAAGCCTAAGAAGAAGGGAATGTGTTTGCCTTCCTTCATTTCTATTATCTAATATTTGGCTCATTGTCTTAATTAGTAAGTGTCATTTTCTTTGGTTTAAGTGATCAATTCCTCAATCTACCTTCCTCCCCCACACTAAGATGCTAACCCCATCCCACTCCTACACTTGAACGGTCTTAATAAAATACTTTAAGTTGATCTGGACAGTAAAAAAAAATTCAGTGCATAGACAGGATCTTTTAACGCCTAGATAAATGTTATACGAGATTAATCAAAATTAGGTAAAAATTAAACGAATTTAGGGGTCGAGATAAAGGACTAATCATATTAGATGAGAACTTTTAGAACAATAATTTCCACAAAAACGTCTTGTTTTTCTCGAGTGAGGTCTTAAATTAGATTTATGAATTGATAAAATATTTTGTGAAGATCATTTTTAGTTCGAATCTGAGATATCATATTGATTACAAGAATTAGGTGTACAACGAATAGATGGATTCCAAACCACATATAAACAATAAATATAGATGATTCATTTAATATTTGATATTTCTAAGGATGATTCGTAATTGTTTTCTCTCTCTGTGTACATGGTGCAATGCTGGACGAACGAGAATCATGAGAAAAATATAGTTCGATCTCTACTTCTCTTGCCATTAATGACTGGTGGTTGATTTAACTACCACTTCATGAATCTGTACATCGAAGGTGACCCTTAATATTGTTCAGAATTTTGTCTAATAATATTGTTGAAATTAATTAAGAATCATTAAATTGATGCCTATTCATTAAATTTTTCATGGGACATGCATATTAAGGTTAGCTCTTCTGTCTCTAGTTAATTTCTTTCTTTATCACCTAAGATTAAAAGAAATTACATTAGTACTACTACAAGCATTGCTGGATCCATCAATGAACTTGCCGCTGGGACCAAGCAGTACCTTACACATTTATTTTACACGTCCAGTTGTCAAGATTTGGCTGGAAGTTTTTAAGAATTTTTTTTTACTGAATGTGTAGAAAAATTAATTTCAAGATACACGTACTCCATATAATGCGCAGTGAAAATTGAATTCGGTAAACATTGGGCAAAATTTTATTTTATTATTTTTTTTTGTAGATTCTGCTATCGTCATTTTGTATTAAGTCTTTTATACCATCTCTTGTATACAATGGTTATGATTCTCTTATTTGTTTATCCTTTTTATGATAATAAAAAACATATAACACATAATCCATAAAATGAGGAAGACATAGCAATCCCGTTTATTTATGTAAAAGCATTAAAAATTTTAGACTCTGATAGTGTAATTTACGTTACTAAAATTTAAATCGAAATAAATATTACCAACTTAAAATGAGACAGATGATGAGTTTTACCAAGGTGGTAGTTTTTACCTTGTGACATGAATTGGAATTAAAAAATATCAATATCTGATGTAAAAAACACAAAACATTTTCTGAAAACTTGGATGTACATATGCAATCTTTTGTAAAATTTGACTTCTAGATAAAAGTTGTTTTAAGTGAAATCCTATTTGTTTCGTGCAAAACATGTAAATGTGCGCACTTTGCAATCGGAAAAACTGAACTTGGGACCCATAAAAGTTACTCTTAACAAAAAATAAATATGAAAGAGTAGAAAAGGAAATCACATTTGTGCAGATGAGGACAAAAAGATGTAGTAGTTGTCATTTTAGTGTTTAATTGGTATCTTCTTACTTTTGTGCATGGAGGAGCTTCAATTTTCGGTTCTGTTTCGTGGATGTATTAATCATTACATACTTTCTTAAATTCGTACAAATTAATCAATTAGTTTATGTTAATTTGATTGTATAAGGCCAGATAATTAAATTTAACAAATAACAAGTACATGTAAATATCGTAATTGAGTAGAAGATGTTATCCCAATACATATATACACAACATATGTAGTAGATACACGATTATGCTCCGCATAACATATTATCAAGAAGAATATTGTTTTATGTCGTAATAGTTTTCGTAACAAAAATAGTAACATATATTATACGATATAGAATTTTAAAAAAATTTTACTAATAAAATCATTGTGTTATGATTTTTATTGTGAAAATTAACTATATAAAATTTCAAAATAGTAACTAACTTTTTCATTCGAGTAGAAGTCTGTTCACAAAAAATCAGATATTATAAACAAACTTTGTGTTTACACACATATGCATATATATATATATATATATATGTACAAGTGTTGTCATTTTCTCATTTTAATTTTCTCTTGTCATGGGCAGTTAGAGAGGAGAATGAAGTAATTAAGTCGGAGAAATAATTTTCTTTTGTGGCTTTAATATATAGTTTAATTATCTTATTAATTCCAAGAGTTCCCCACTCGCAAGCTGTCCCTCCCCTTTTGTCCATTACTCTCGTCATAATAAATAGTTTGAACTTGATCATAAATTTTAGAGTCAATACATAGGTTGAGGACCTCTGTAAAATATCCCCCTCTAAAGTCTTCTTACTTTTGATTGCCACTTGTGGCAAAATATTCATTTCACAATTACTCTATCAGCATTTCATAATATATATAAAATTATGGTATTTTCAAAGGTTTGATATATGTATAAACTTTACATGATTATAAAAACTAAAAAAATAAGTTTTAAAAAATTAAGAAAAAATCACATGTATAACTTTTGCATGCTCTTTCACTTCGGTTAAATTTTTCTCAAACATTTTAAAGCACGAAATATGTTATAATTGTCAGATTACAAAAATGAGGTACATACTTATAGCTCATTTATCTCTTATATATATATATATATATATACACTTCATTAATTTAATGGTATTGCAGTGTGGGCATGCATAATAATGTAAAAGCTAATAATGCCATGTTGAAGAGTAGCAGAACCACTCATAACCTTCAATTATGTGCACTCTTACTACTGCAACTACTATTAATAGTCTACTACTGCTCATATGTTTGTCATGTGTGTGTATTATGAAATTTGGAATAACCATTCGAGTACTTAAGTACTTGATAGTGTTGAGTTTTGAATAAGATTCCCATCTTGCAGATAAGTAGAGAACGTAGAATTATACAAGAATATATGTTGTATAATATATATATACTCAGTTTAATAATAATTGGCATTTGACATTTTTTTACGTAATCTTATATTAATTTTTTATTTTTAAATTTTTTATTTCTTTTAATTCTTATTTAACATAATTTTTATTATTATTTTTTTAAAATTAAATAAAATATTTAATAAATAAAAAATTTATTTTTACATCCAAAAAACTGAAACACCAATATTATAAAATAAAGAAAGTATCAAACAAGAAAATAGTAACGGAGATGTGAGGAGGGACTGTTGAAAGAATACCTTTCCCATGCACATGTAAAGTAGAAAATTGGGCTAACGTTGGATCGAAAGTATGTATATTAGTGTCAGGATGGTATATTATTTCATATCCATTAAATAGTATAAAACTTGTCATTTATATATAATAACATCATTTTTATCTCATAAAATTTTTTTTTTTAATAACAAAATTATGAGAATCAACTACTGCGTATTCAAAGTGGACAGCACCTCATGCCGAACGATTTCTAGTCGATACCGGTGATAATACCATTCATCATTGGCGCCATCTGTGAGAACTGAACAAAAATGCCACCTAAACGTGCTTGCAGCTTCCCAAGACCCTCAACTAGGGGGACTATGTTGGGTGGTATATTATCCCACATCGACTAGATAATTTAGAGGTTTGACATTTATATATGTTAACATTATCCTTATCCTATGAAGATTTTTTTCTTTTAAAAACAAAATTGTGAGAGTCAATAATTTCTCAACTTCTAATTAGTATCGGTGATAATACTATTGATCAATTAGTGCCTTCTTTTAGTAATCTTTGTTTATAAAAGTGTTAAAATTTTGAAAGCTAAATTTTCTTAAATTTCGATTCTCCAATCCAGATGGTTAGAATTTAGTAAAACGAAACCAAATACCGATTAAAAAAAAACTACGTGACGTACACGAGTGTTCAATTATATCCATAATGCCTATAATAAACAAAAAATGTGGATTGGAGTAGTAATTAGTAGTCAACTATGCAATGAAACTTTTTTCAGTTCTATACCGCTCATGCTTTCAAATTTATTACTCAAGGAAAGAAGTTCTATCAAATTTGGTACACGTCATGCCAAATAGACCGTGCATTAATCAACAAACCACCAAATTCATTAAAATACACACACACACACATACATACATACTTTACACGTATGTTGATTTATGTATCTATGTCTACATATATACGGTTAAATGTATATGTTTATATAAGGAATGGTTTATATTATTATGGCATGGATATTTAAATGATCCCCCTGTATTCAATTTGCAAGGTGCAGTGCAATTGATTGCCATTTTAGCAATTAAGCAACTAGCTTCTGCATCAGCATCATCACTACCACTCCGTAATTTATTTTTTTTATGATATTAATTTTTAGATTCCAAAATTTTATTTCATTACTTTTATAAAAATAAAATATCTAATATATATTAAATTTCACTTAAAATTACGTATAAAAAATGTGTTAAGTCACTTAATTAAGAGAGGGGGAGAGGGGGAGCATATGATATATATCATAATGATAATCATTCATAATTTCAATTTTGATATTGAGTTTTCATGTATGCTTGCTGCTCATATTCAACTTCTAAATAATGAGAGTGAAATTGGATGCATGCTTGTGTACGTTGTTACCCACACACTCACCCATGTATAGGTGTAGGCAGGATATATATTTAAGCTAGCTAGGATATATATCTTCCTAGCTAGCTCTCTTTGATCTTGGGGTAATCATTAGCATGATGCATTGATGTGTGTGTCAAATTTATTTTAAGTCTATAAGTTTAAAATTTAAAAAGTTGAATATTCCTTCCGTCTCTTAATAATTAGTATTTGATTATTTTATACTTAAATTTAAATTAAATTAATTTTTTTATATGATAAATATTTTAGATTATTTTAAATAAATTAATAATAATAAATATTTTAAATAAGAAGTAGCATGAATAAAAAATGTGATTTAACTAAAATAAAAAAATTTATCATACAATAAAATTTACTTAAAATTACGTAAAAAATAATAAAATGTCAGTTATTATGTTATAATAATATTTATAGTATCAAAATAAATATAAATTTAACTATATTTGATATTTAATAATCAAATCCCGTCCAAACAGTTTGTTTACACCTATGCAGTTAGCGACGTCGAAAATTCTTTTGACTATAAGTCAATTGGTTTGTATTTTTTAAAATATTTTCACTAATAACGTTGGACCAAAATCAGAAAGAAAAAAAAAATTATCATGGCCTCGGATTTGTATATCTAACAGTTTGTAAGATTTGAAATTTTAACTACCAATTACGTAGTAGTAGTATTTATCTGAAAAATAACCATTACTCCGCATCATATTAGTCGAACAAGATGGAACTGAATACTCCATAATTTGATTCAGCCGAAACCTTTACCTCTCGGATTGGTTTCACTCGTACAGACAATGTCATAATACATATCGCAATAAAAATGATAAAGATAACTAAAATTTTAGTTATTACAGAGTATCAATATGATTATGCACGTCTATTATTTTTGAGTAGTCTAATGCCCCAATCGTAACCAAAAAATAAAAATATTAGACTAATAATTTCCAATTTACTTTTGATCATGCCATTTCTTTTGATCTTAAATTGGGACGAATTACAACGGTCAAGATTTTGTATTATTATTTTTTTTAAAAAATTGCTACAAAAAATTTAAAAGAAGGAAGACTCCTTCGATTCAAGAAAATTTTATATTATTGTTCACAATCTGAAATATGAGCTTTAGTGTACGAGATTGAGACTGAGTTGGGTGTCCACTCATATTTTATTTCGCAAAAGTCGATTTATGTGACTAAATTGATCATTGTTAGAATCAATTTTTTAGCTTATTTATATAAATCATTGTTAGAATCATGAGTTCCAAATATTTAGTGAATTTTATACTCCGTATTGTTTATCATGTTTATGCTTCTTCTTTTTTTCTCTTACTAATAGATTATGATTTTGTTAAATTGGACATAAACTAACAAAGTAAAGTAGTGTGGAGGACCCCCAATAGTCAATTCTAATTTCAAGTCCAAGAATAAGGAATATGGACCTGACATAATTGAGTTATCGATCTATTGTATTAATTTGTATATCATCTTCTGATCCAATTTCTTCTATACTTCTTAATTATTTGAAAGCATTTGCTACAATTTTAAAGAATGATATATGTAGTAATAAAGTTTTATTCGAAACTGTAAAAACTGAGACTCAGAGCACTTGCAACAGACGTTTCAAACTCGCTATATGTTGTATTTTATCGGGTAAAAAAACAAAAAAGTCCAAAAATAACTCCACACCAATTGCTGTATTTTAAGTGTTGAATCCCAGTTATGAAGAGAAAATCATAAAAGATGCAATTGACTGTTTATGTTCGGTAACAAGAAAAAATAATTTTTATTGGACTTTCCACACGAAATTGTTCATTATCCTTTCCTGAGAACAAATTTATTCTTTTTAATATTATTATTTTAATATATTAAACTGTATAATAGAGATGTCGGTGAAGTAAAAAAAAATAGTGATTATAGAAAATATGAAAAGTATTTTTGAGTCGATAAAATAAAAAATTTAATAAGAGGAATTGGCGTGAGTAGGTGTTTGACAGTTTTGACATTAGGTTTGGGTTTCAGACGTTGTTTTGAGATTAGGACTTTTATGACATTGGGCTTTCTCCACATAATACAAATTCCAATGTTAGAACAGATCCAACCCAATTTGATTTCGCCCAAAACACCAAGTCGTACACCCATTTTATTACGGTATATCGCAGCTACACCAGAAGATAACCGCGGATACCGTGGGCTGCAGAAAGCACCCCTCCCCCGAACAAAAACTACGGGTGCCGCAATATAAATCCCAAATCCCAAAATATAAAAAAGATAAATAAATTTGTAAATAAGAAACCGAAAAAAGATGAGGATTTACGTTATTCGCATCGGTTTTCCTTAATAAATTATCTATTTTAAGAAATTAAGTATAATTTTATATATATATATATATATATATAAATTTTTTATTTATTTCATCTAAATTAGGTTTTCTAATATGTAGTATAGCGTAATAAAATAACTAAATTTTTATTATTTATATTCATTAATTCTATAATTAATAGATAATATTTTATATACATAAATTATACTATATAATAATATATTATATGTATAAATAAATATATATATATACATATATCATATTTATATAATTATAATATAACATTAAAATATCAGTATGTATAAATTATATATTATAACATATAATATTAATTTAATATTTATATATTATGTATTAGTTTTATATATTAATATATTATATATATGAAATAATATATAACAATTACAATATAAAATAATATAAATTATTATAATATATACGTATTAATAAATTATTATAATATTGTATTAATGGACTTAAATATAAATAAATATTAGTTTTTCTATGAAATTAATATATAATATTTTAATACAAATAATATATATGCGTGTGGATGGGTGGGTGCATATATGTGTATATATATGTATATTTACTAAAGTAGGATTATAAAATAATATAAAATATAATTAAGTAATATTATAATTTTAATGAATGTAAATAGTGATTTTATAGATTTAATAATATACTGTTCACAATCATCAAACTAAATTTAAAATAGAGATAATAATGCAAATTATTATTTTTTTTTATTTTTCATCAAAATTCTCTAAATATAAGTAATTAGATTGAGTTTAGAGAAACTTATGTGATACTCTTAGGACCATTCTGAAGAGAGAGAAGAAGAATAAAGAGTGACAATATTTGTTTTTATTTTCTTTTCATTTTTGGATTAAAGTTAGAAGCCGATAAGATAGGATTTATTATTTTTTACATTATATGGTTTTAACTATATTTAATAAGTTTAATGATCCTAAAGACAATTTTACCCTTCACTTACTAAAATTTACTTTAATAAATGAAATAATTTCTACTATTTTTCATGTAATATTTATTTTACAAAAAGTCATTCTTAACCGAATATTTATAAATAAATTTTAATATAGTTTTTTGTTTTAAGTAAGACTTACAACGAACATTTTTTTTAACTGAATTTTTAGGAATAATTGATTCCAAATCTAAAATAAAAAATAAATTATAACGAAGAAATTTTTCCCAAACAAGCTCCATACATAGCTTCTAAAATCGTAGAGTAATTCAATATCGTTCATGAAATTTCAATTCAAAGTTATCCAATTAAAAAAATTATTGCAATTTAATTTATAAAATTTCATAAATATATTTTAAAGAAAAAAATACATGATTGTTTTTATTAGCAGTCATATATTTACACTTATATATATATATATATATATATATATATATATATATAACTCTTCTCCTCTTCTCACTTTCCTACATTAAATTAATTTATATAACTACCGATATAAACAATCACTCTATGAAATGAAATACTCGGTATATCTTTAAATTTTGCAACAGAAAGATCAAATTTTCTATATCTTCTATCGTCGTTTCAAGGAAGTAAACAGGCAAGAAGAAAATCATACATTATCATTATTATTTTTTTATTATTAATATTATTATATTGCTTTGACAACAGATAACTATTTTCACGTTTTTGTTCAACTTTTGGATACTGTTTCTAATGTATTTTAGGGTCTTATTTCATTACGATAATAATGATACTATTCGGTATTTCGGCTATTCCCACCTTTGTCTTGTTTTCGTGAGTCTAAGTTTTCTGTGGTCAAACTGACTATTTTAAGAATAAGTTATTTATTGTGTTCATTTACATTTCGACATCAAGACCTTCGTTTTGAATGGTTTATATCAATTATTTATCTAACTATCTATTATTGTATATTAATTTATAAAAAAAAATATTTAAAAGGTCTCTTTAACGTTTCTTTCAATTAAATTTTTTATTATTTATCTATCTATCTATCATTATATATTAATTTACAATATATATATATATATATATATATATATATATATATATATATATATGTTTAAAAGGTCTCTTTAATGTTTTTCTTTTAATTAAATTCTTTAGGATTACTTTTTCAACCCCAATTACAACAAAGACTACATCCCTTATATCTAAATATTCTTAATTACATTAAAAATAATTATTCGCATAAATAATAACCAAATACTATTTTCAAAATTTGCAGGATAAATAATAATAATAATAATAATAATAATCTAATCAATTTTAAAAAAGAAGAATCATGCAACCAAGCAGAAATAAACCATAATGAAATAATTACAATTAAAGTAATTATAATATTAATAACTAATTAAAACTATTTAATTAAAATAATTATAACCAAATTAATAATAAAACAAAACATGACCAACATAATTATATATAATGCACCGTACAAATTAAGGCAATTAAATCATGTATAAAACACGATTTAAGTGATAAAATTTATTTTTCATTCTCCTATACAATAATATAAAATATAATTGTGTGAAACATGAGATGTATATGTAAGATATAACTTTAGATAAATTATTTTTGTTTTAATAATTCTTTTTTGATATTATTTAGAACAAGGATAATAATAAAGTGAACAAAACGTAAACTTTTATTTTAATTAATTGAAAAATATATATTCAAGTAGAATATTACATCAATTTATACTATTATTACATTTCAATTGTAAAACAACATAAAAATAATATGTAAAAGATGAAAATGTTAAAAATAAAAAATATATATAATAAAACATTATAAAAAACTATCAAAATATTTAAAATAGTAATAATAAAAAATTTGTGTTGTGTACGGATTTTTATGTTAGTTCTTATTATTTTATATCAAACAAATGGGTTTGGAAATACATCTATTGTGGAGTATTGACTTAAACTTTTATCGTTTAGTAATTGTTGTAAAATTTATATGGAATGGAATTGAATCTTAAAAGTATCGTAAGTCTCGTTATTTTTCATTTTCGTCAAGACATTAAGTATTCCTTATCATTTAAATTGGATGAATCTTTTATTATATTGATTATCGACTAACTTAAATTCCGATAAATATTGGATGTATTTTATAAATTGTACTTTTTTCGTTTAGATTTATTTGTTATAATTTAAATTTTTAATGTGTATGTGATTAAATTTAAAACTCCTGACTTGGTACAAAAAATTGATTTTGGTAGTATATTCAATGTATTTTCACAATAATTTTTAAGAAAAAGACACTTTAGTACTTTCAGGGAAATTTTTTTTAACTCTAATTAAACAAATATTTTACGCTTCTAAATTAGTACTTTCGATAGTAATTTTAGTATTTATGCTAGTAATTTTAGTAATTTTGATATTAATTTTAGTACTAAAATGGAATTAATGAGTTGTATTTTATATGTTAATACATACTAAATTGTCATTGACTCATAATTTTATGACTTTATCAAATACATACAAAAAAAATATTTATGATTTTAAATATAACCAATTTGACAAGGAAAAAAAAGTAATTATGATAATTAAATTTAAACGGAGGAAGTATTATCAATTTAATGGATCCACTTGTTATATTTTTACTACGATAAAATTGGAGATAACATCGTGCTTAAATTTTAGTTTTGTTCATCGAACCTCGAAATAAAAACATGAATAGCTATTTTGGAACGGCTTAGAATGTTCAAGATACAGAACTGTGTCCCGAATTCTACTCGACTTTGGGCGGCTTTTCCGGTACTCCAAAGTCCTCACCTCTTTCTAGGGCAAAGCAAAAAATTAAATTAAAAAATAAAACGGCACTTAAACCGCAAAAATCGCACTACGCAAATCGCATTAAATAATTTTAGTCGTCTTTGTGATTTTTTAAGTAGAAACCACAAGTAACTTGGTTTCGGTGGTGGTGGGAGACTTCACTCCGCACCGATTACTAATTTATTTAGCTATATGTTTTGAAATTCCAAATGTTTTATGTTAATTTTAAATGTTTAGATAATGTAATTTATAATTTATGCATCTTACTTTTTAAATCTTTACAATCTAGTCTTTAGAAATAATAACATTAATATTGTAAGCTTTTTCCTTTGTTCTTGTGTTACTACACAATAAGTCGTTGATTAATGATTGAATGAAAGAAAACTCACAAGATACCTAGTTTAATTAGCAGTTTGCTTAGGAATATTCAATTAGTATGATCTATTACTAAGTTAAAAGTTTTCGTTTTGAACATAATTATCTTTATAATCTTTATGATTTTGCGAACATGATTTAGTGTATTTAATTTATAATTTTTTTTTTGCAAAGTTCATTTGATATATGGTTTTAAAACCGAAACCGGATCATTTAAAATCGCACCACAAATTTTAAAATCACACTATATCAATTGGTTATAGCAGTGCTGACAATTTAAAATTTTTAAAACCACACTTAATTGATTGTAATAGTGGTGCGTAAAACCACACCACGCTCCCTCCTATCTCTTTCTATTATATATATATTGTACCTTTATTTAAAATTTTATAATTTCAGATTTTGCTTGATTAATTAGAAACATTTTAATAATTTATTTTAATAAGTATTGTAAGACGCACTAATAGTTTATACTAAAACTATTCTAATGATTAGAAATGAGTCTACTCTTCAACTTTGGAGGAGAATTAAAAAAGACTGAACAACTAAAAGTGATCGTATGAATTAAAAATAATAATAAATTAGAAGGGAGAAAACTAAAGTATAAGGTCAAATTAATTGCTATATCTGCATGGTGAAAAAAAAGAAAGAAAGTCGAGCTTAACTAAATATATCAAAACATATAAAGATTACTAATAGTCCTCTCCACAATTTCGTTTACTCTAATTTGATTTACGAAAATAAATTTTAGAATTAATGTTATGTGTTTGTTTTTTATGGGCTCCTACTTTTTTTTTAAAATATAAAACAAATTACAAAGAAAAAAAAATAGTCGATGTGTTTAGAGATTTTTTTTCTTCTAAATAATAAAGAACTTTATTCCCTGCAGATCATAACATAGTTTTCATTTAATGATGGAATATTTACCGTAAATAGACTATGTATTATATAAAATATTAAACCTAAAAGTAGAATAAGAATCTAATTGGAGCCAAAATTAAGTATTTTCGTATAAAGTTACAACGAGCTTAAAAGTAACAATTATACAAGTTCATTTGAATAATTCAATTAAAGTTTTATTATAGAAAAATAATTTATATATATATATAAGTTTTATAATTTTCCGATGTATTAATTGCAAGACTGCCACTATGTTGTCCTCAGGAGTAAATATTTATAATTTATAAAGTCTCCTTATTCATTTTTATTCTCGAGGAATTGTCCTCCATATATGAATTTCAAACGAAAAAACTTACAAGAGTAAATCCTTTCTTCATCTTACCAATAAAATTTCTAATTTCTAATTTATTTTTGAGATATTTGTTTGTTTCCTATTTTCAGTTAGCTTATATTGTACGAACACAACACCGTAATAATCAGCCAAAAGACCGTAATAATGATGATATTATCTTGTCTTTATTGTTTGTATTAAATAAAATATATCATATATTAAAAAATAAAAAATAAAATAAATACACGTTTGGTTTTGACCGACTCTAAGCATTTAATCCTAATCCTCTACGCGTACAAATTAATTTTCCTCCTTTGAATCCTACTCCACTTTTATTTTTCTAATCAACACTATAAATACCCACACCCACACACACTATCACACGCACATAGAATCACTCAATTCTCAAAAAAAAAATTCAAGATGAGTTCCGATGGCAACAAGATCAACGACGGCACAAGCTTCCAACAACCATCGCAGCCGCCTCCTTGCGCCAACGGCTGCGGCTTCTTCGGCTCGGCGGCGACGATGAACCTCTGTTCAAAGTGTTTCAGGGATTTACGCATCAAGGAAGAGCAAACGGCGTCGGCTAAAGCCGCCGTTGATAAGTTCGTTGATGGGTTTTCGACCCAGTCCCCTGTTGTTCCGGCGATTTCTCAGGCGGTGGATGTGGAATCGGTGACGGCGGTTGGTGGGTCGAGCGACGGCGGAGCTGGGGGCGAACCGGCGGTTGCGGCCGAGGTGAAGGTGTCGAATCGGTGCACGAGCTGCCGGAAGAAGGTGGGGCTTATGGGGTTTAAGTGCAGATGTGGGTTCACCTTCTGTGGGACCCATAGGTACCCGGAGAAGCATGACTGTGAGTTTAATTTCATGGCTCTTGGGAAAGAAGCCATAGCCAAGGCTAACCCGGTTGTGAAGGCTGATAAGGTTCAGAGGTTCTGATTCGACCCGGATCCGAACCCGAACCCGAACCCGAACCCGGTCTAATGGCTTATTATCAAATTTTTTTGGGAAGTCTTGTAATTTTAATTGGATTAGGTTCTAGGTGGCTATGGGTGTTAGGGTAATTTGGGGAATCTAATTTCTTTTGGAGTGAAAATGAAAGCATAGAAGAAATTAGGCTGGAATGTGTTTGAGTGGGAGGAATTTGAGTCCATGATAATAATAATTATTATTATTTAAAATAATTTGGAAAGTAGAACGAATAATTGAATTGGTATTCTTTTGTGTGTGTGTGTGTGGCAGGCTATCTGCCAAGTTTTTTCTAGGACGTTCTCTCTCTCTCTCTCTCGGCTAGAGAAGAAATTACAATTTTCCAGAAGGCAAAACTTCTTTGCTCCCTCGATTAATTTTCATTTTCATGATCCTTTTTTTTTTCTCTCGTCAATTTAGTCGTTTATATTACATTTAACTAATATTTTAATATTTTTATCATATTTTGTTCATGTAGAGATAATTTCGTTATTTTTCAAATATTCTCGTAAAAACATTAAATTCATATAAGATAATATAAAATTACAAATATGTAATTAACATAATTTTTTTTAGCATTAAGTTTAAATTTTAAATAAAGTATTATATTTAAAAAAATTTATAATTATAAGAAACAATAAATAAAAAGGAAAGAAATTAATAATTAATTATATTTTTGTTAATTACATAAACAATATAAATAAACTAAATATTAAAAAATAATAATAAACAAGAAAATAATACTAGTAATATATGATTCTTATTTTTAAATAAATACATAATACTTTGTACTTAAATGTTTCATATAAGTTAAAAGTTAAGTATTGAAATAGTTGGAGTTAGAAAAAATATTAATATATATGATTTTTTAAATAAAATATGGATAAAATAATTAATATTTTTTATTGTATTTTACTTTATATTTTCTAAAATTATAAATTTCTTTATTTTTTTTATATATATTACTAGTATTAGTTTATTAATTGTTGCTATTTTTTAGATTTGATTTATTTGTTTTGTTTATGTAATTATTGTTAATATTAATTATTGTTTATGTAATTATTGTTAATATTATTAATTATTAATTTATTTTATTTTTAATTATTTTTTCTTTTAATTATTAAAAAATCTCAATATAATATTTTATTTAAAATTTAAAATTATTATTTAATGTTAAAATAAAGTTATGTGAATTTCGTAGTTGTTATCTTATATAAATTTAATAATTCTTTTGTAAGAATATTTATGGAATGATGAAATTACCTATTTACATGAATAGCATGATACTATTTTTTTTCATTAAAATAGAATGAAGGAATATAAATATTAGTCAAATAAAATATAGAGTAATAAATCAACATGAAAAAAAAAGGACGAAATTGACATCGAAAGTTAGATCATAATCCTATGTCATGTTTGGTATTTGGTTGGCCAGAACAAGTTATAGATAATGCTTTGAATTTTGATAATAACGGTCCGTTAGATTTGTTTATATGTAAGTTTAGTTGAATTTTTTTAAATATTATATATTTTATTTTAGTTAAAAAAATTTCATATTAGTTCTTATTCAAAATATTTATTATTATTTTAAAATTTAAATATAATATTTAACGTATAAAAAATTTACTAAAATTTATATATAAAAAAGTCAAACATTAATTATTTTGAACCGAATAGAATAGAGTAAGAAAGAACTATAAAAATTGGATGGAGTCGAGATTTGTAATTGTTGGGATGGCTAACGTTGTAATGTGAGTTTTCGCACTTTAATGCACCCAATATATATTTTAAAACGGTTTTAGACTTTAGTCAATTAACACCTCCTTAAGGATAATTAAGGTTGAAAGTAGAGTACAAATATGAAGTTTATTTTATTAATTCTTAAAACGGAAAAGATTAGAGGAACATTCTCATGTTACCCTTCAAGGATAACCCAATAATCATAGGCTAAATTATTGAGAGTGTAGTTTAATGGTCATCCGGTGTTGTACGCTGAATAAATAAATATGATAAACCATGGATTTCTTATCACATTTATTTATATGCACTGAACTTTGGTATGGTTGAATGGTGTTGTTATTCTCATAAACTATTGCTTTTATTTTATTTTATGTTTTCAAGTGGATGTTTATGAAACCTTTAGTACAGCTTATTGGCCATATCGTGATAATTGTATTTCTTGTCATATGCTTCTCTTGGTGCAATGTATTCAATCTTGGTATATGCATCCAAGCAAGTTGTGCTCTTTGTGTTGAGTATTAGTTATTGGATCAAAGGTATTAGGTCCATTGGTTGGAAATGTACACAGTAATACTCAGTTGCACACTTATTTATCTTTAACATAAAAAAACATAATAATATAATAATGGTATAGACATTAACAAATTACACAAGTAAAGATATACAAATATATGTTTCTAATTTTAAACCATTACTTTTTACGATATGGATTTCTCAAGATTCAATCATGTAGGGTTTGATCACATTAATTTGCGCTCATTTATTTGTATACAAACACCATAGTATGAATATATTATGACAAAAAAGCAGAGTTATAAAGGAACCGAACAACTCATTTGTTTAACTCGACTAGAGTTGTTAAACGATTTAATTGTGAACCTATTTTTTTTGTTCATTTAACTATTCATACTCGACTCGACTCAAACATAAAAAATTTGACATATTTATAGTATTTGACTCGATTTGATCACTTAAACAAGTCGATCTAAAACACAATTATTTGATCGTTAAATAATATGTATTCGACTCGATTTAACTCGTTTAATAAACAAGCTCTACTAAATTTAACTTGAGATCGACTCGATTCTTTTCGACCAAAAAAAACAGAAAGCTGTGAAAAGTAAAGAATTGAATAGGTCCGCAAAAGTTTGTTGGAACTTTAGGACCATTGATGCTCCGTGGTTGTTACCTTCTCATCTGTGCCCTTCTGACTTTCGTTACTCCATCATAGTAGTTCTTTTTAAAGTTATAATCATTAAACATTTTGAAGATCCAGCTGTATCAAAAGCATACTCAATCACAATTCCATAGCCAGGGTCCATCTGGGCTCATTGTTATGGATTATCATTGGGCTTGGGTTTTATTTGAGTGATCAGGCCAGCCCACCTTACTAGCTTGCCTAATCTAATACTTCTACTGCGCACAAAATTACAGGTTAGGTAAACTTGGAATTTATAAGTTTGTCCCAAACTTTTATTATAGTCACATGCATTGGGCTGTAAACTTTTTTTTTACAATTATTTTTACTAATTTCACTTCACAAAACAAGAACATCGATGACAGCGACAACGAAAAAATGAGATGCTTAGTTTGAGAAATTATAACAGAATCTTTAAATATATGCCGATGGGTGTCGAATTTAACAAAAATAAATTCCTACTAAAAAGTAACTAACTTGTAGCTAGTGACAGGTAGGGTCGCATTATACAGATTGATTAAAATTTACTTTTTTCGTCAAGAACAATTAAATAAAAGTTGATCATTAATACAAGAATTATTCAATTATCCTAAAATAAATTAATTATAGTTGTCGAATATGTATCAACAACCAATATCTCCTTAATTTGTCGGTAATTAAGATACGATCTAATGATTACTTCTTTTATCATTGAACAACTATATATACGATCATATGATTTAATTCACCAATAACATTAAGTATTAGAGAGACCCAATTTTAATCAACAAATTCGAAAAGTTCGGTTCATTTAAACTAGATCACAAAATTTCATAACAATAATCAGAAACTTGACCATAACCAACGTTATTAATTGATTCAAATATTAGAACATTCAAATAATTACAGATTTGATATTTTAAAAAGTGATATATTATTTTGACAATTAAATAGTTGGTCACCTACCCAATTAGTGAAAACAATAATAAATTTAAAAAACAGAGAACTTACAAATACCCAAGAATAATAAAATAGATAAAACTAGTTAAATCTCACAATTGATGGCGAATCAAAGTATTGAATATCCTTCGACTAGAAAAAAACTTAATCACACATAGTAGATGAAGAATACATACAACAGAGAATATAATTATTGAAAAATTCAATGTCAAGAGAGCTCCTTTAGGGTTATAGAATTATCTCCTTAAATAAGAAAAAAGTCGATCTCATATAGAACTCATTTATTGCTTGGAGAGTAAATATAAAACACTTTTCACATTACAAAATATGATAAAATAGAGTTTTACCCAAGTAAAAATGTAGTTAAGAGTTTACAGCTTAAAATATTACAATATTACAGTAAATCTTAAATTTCGTAGTTTAAAGGTTTCAGGGAAATAATTTATAATTTTCTGCAACACGTGCCCACATATTTTTATTTTAAAATGTTTTTTTTCAGTTCTTTACTTCATTTTACATTTTTTAAGATAAATAATATTTAAAATACACAAAATAAACATAAATATAAAAGACACAAGCAAATTATGACTTTAACATATGCGGAAGAAGCACATTTTCCACCGGAGTCATTTATTGTACAATCAAAAGTGGGGACAATCAATCTTTCAATTATTCCATATGCATCTGAGTCATTGGGCTATAGCATTCAACTTTGTAGTACCAACTTTAACCTACAAAGGAGGCTCTGTTTAGCCCATTTAGCTTTGAGTCCGGGTCCATAAGTACGAAAAAGCCCCTTCAATCTGCTTTGTTCACTTTATTATTATTATTATTGGCTAATTTTCATAAATTTATTTAGTTATGTAATTGAACAAACGATGTGCCCTTGTATAGCATATTTGTACATTTAATGCACATTAAGATTGTACATATTAATTTGAAGTTTACAATTATTGGCAAATGGAAACACTAGAAAAGTGAGCAGTAGTACGATTCGTGTGAATAATTGTAGTAAGAAAGAAAGAAAAATAAAAGAGCATATTGCCTCTAGGACCACATTTTCAAGGTACAGAAAGACAACTAATTGAGAAGTCCTATTCAAAACAGATGGTGGAAAAAAAATATTATTTATACCCGTGGTGGATAACTTATAATCCTTCTTTAGTCCAGAAATATATATGTTTCATTATACAGTGATGGTTATGTGATATATCTCTATTAAAGTTGACAAGTAGCTTTGTATCTTTTTCTATCTTTCTATTAAAGCTCTGCGCCTTCTCAACCGAAAAGATAGCGAGGGTGACTCTCGCATCATCAGTTTCTTTTTACTAAATTGTTTAATATTTTTTTAACGATTCCTAATAGTAGATATAACTTCTTTTGAAATAGGTAAGTTGGTCTCGACTTTCACATCTGTTAGAGTTGAGAATTTTCGTTCTTTATAAAACAAATTTTACCATAAAGTATGGAATTGTTGGAGTAAAAATTTCAAAACTTTCAACTTAAAATATACCAGAATAAGCGAGCTTGATCTTTTTAAATTTTTTAAAATAAACAAAACTCGAAAACCGACAATATCTTGTCAAATAAACTTAATTGTTTGGGTCATCCAAACGAAACTCTTAACTTTGATTCATAATTCGTTAAAAAATGAAAGTTATCAATCATTTAAGCGTGCTTGGACATGAATTGCGACCTACATTTTACGATTGCAATTCGTGGTCCAAACAATTAACTACTGCACTTGCTCGCACAAAATCACAATTTCTTTAGAAGAGTTCAATAATTTATTAACGATAAAAATTCATACACAACATAAATAAATTTGTGATTACTAATTTAATTAAATATTTTAGTTATGAAGGATGACTTAAATCGCATTTTACAGTTTCAGTGACACATTGCGTTATGGTGGAGTATGGGCTTCCTCTTCTTTTTTTTTTGTTGTTGATGTTTTAATCATAATGTCTTAAAAATATGCAATATGTATATGATTGTATATCATATGGGATTGCGGGTCCCACTAGTGGACATATGAACTACTATTGGGTCGGCAGGCTCATACGTTAAAATCAAATTTTCCTTCTTCGTAATGAATATTCCCATTACTCGACTGGTAGTTGGAAATTGACTAGACCAGTTCTGGAAAAACAATTTCTTCTGCAAATGAATAAGGAATTAATAATCGATAATTATAGTGTATAAGTCCAATAAATTTTCTTGTTTAGTCGACTCTTGATTAATGTGTATATTTATTGAATTTTGTTCACTCTCAATAAATATAAGGAATTTCAATTTATTGATTAGTCAATATATATCATATAAACTTGAATTGCTAATAATGTCTAATCAAATAAAAGTCTTATCTTCTTTGAATGGAATTTCACTTTGGACAACTCGCCATGACTAAAATAAAAAGAGAAACTTAAAGCACACATTATATCTCCATGTAAGCATTAAATTATAACTATTACTTCGTATTTAATTTTGAATACTCAATAAGTTGTTAGAATATATAATTTAAATATAGACAAAAGTAACAATAACATTGTCAAAAAGTTAAGAAGTGTATTGAGTATAATAACTTGGTCATAATGACATTGTATATATATCATCCTACAATCTAGTGTAATTTATATACTGAAGGGAAAGCAAATTTGCAACTAGGTTTAAAACAACCAAGTTAAAAATGTAAATATTAACTCAAAAATATATAATTTGGTAAAATTCACTTAAGTATTTGGTGTTTCGGTTGATTTTACTCAATTATTTCACATTTAGTTAGCTAATCATTGGTAATACTCCTGGTAATTATATCGAAGCGCGTAATTAGTTAAGATCGAGGAGTTTTGAATAAAAAAAAGACAATTTCTATTTTATATTTATTATTTAGTATTTTGGTCTTGATAATCTTAAATATTCAACCAAAATTGTCAACAATATGTATAATCATTGTCAAATACATTTATTCATTATCTTATCCATTTGAAATTTCAATATATTTCTGTGTCCATTATTCTGCAAAATTTCCACAGCGCGCAACAAAATTGAGAAACCTTCTTAGGTGCATGGCTGGCTTTTCTTTATGCTGTCTACATGGTGGACCAAGGACAACGTCACAAAAAGTAACTTATAAGTTATAATAAGTTAGCCTTAAGAAAAGTTAAAAGATGTTTTGTGCAAGATCTTTTGGAATGAAAAACTTACGTTGAATGGGCAAATTTGGGAATCGAGTGGCCCCAAGGTTTTGATTTTGCTTTGCTTTTAAGTCATAATTCATTCAACAAAAAGATGGTGGAATTGAATTCGATGGCGCATTTCAAATTTGTACATTTGTTGGCGGTACCAGCTTCTTACTTTTGCCCCTTACTTTGCAAAAAGCTTTTGCTTTATGTATCTTATTATAAGTTTATGACTAGCTTATTAATTCTTAGTCAACGACCCCTTTTTATACTTTTTCTACTCTTTTGTGTTTGCTTAACAGTGTCCAAATGCATGAACATTATATTATAGAATGATCAATAATAGGTGTAGAAACATAGAATTGACATAGAATAAATTTAGGAAACGAATTAATAATATTAGGGGACGTGATTCATTCAATATATATTTTACTGATTCATTTATTTATAAACACTCCACAAATTTTTATTTTTTTTGTTATACCTTCGGTGACCTTAAAAAGGGTTTACACTATATATTTATAAATTATTCATTAAGAAGAATGACTAGTAAGAGTCGAACTCTTAATTTAATGAGAGAACTTACTGAGTCTTATTGACTGAATCAACTTTAATTGGCTACTCCATAATTATTTAAATATTTTTTTCTTATATTTCTTCAAAATTTGTCACTTATAAAATATTTTAAATAATTTTTCTCGTGGTTATAAGTAATACAATTACAACAACTGTATTACTTAAATTTTATATAACTCTAAAGTTTAGTATGCAATTATTCGATGTTAAAAAAATTCATATATATCTAATTAATTGCAAAGGAGAATGAAAGACTAAAAGCAAATGCATGAACAAAATCTCCATATATTAATTTATAGGTGGCCCATGCGGCCATGCGTATCTAGAACATCACAAAATGTGTGACGAGTGAGTGGTTTCGATTTATCATTGACAAATTGTCTGTTAGAAGTAAATGAGTTAATGCAAACTAATACTCTTATGATCATATTATATATGGATGGCTTTATTTTTGTTGCATATATATACCTACACAAGTGATAAAATAAGTTATAGCTCGACACTTTAAAATTTTAAAACGATGTCGGAGTTTATTTTTAAATTTATAAAATACAGTTATAGATGTGTCTTGAGTTCAAATAACATCAGTATATAAGTTGAAAAAAATCAAAGGGCACTCTTGAAAAGTAGAATAATTATTATCATACATAAAGCTTAATTGTGAATTTCAGAAATATTTAACATCCACATTTGACACATCTAAAATTATAATTTATGGGTAAAAACTAACAACGTACAATTATATAAGTCGAGTCAAATCAATTTTTGAGAAGTATTAAAGTGATCAATGTTACTAATTTTTTCTTCTGCGCTACTCTAATAAATTTTCCAAACTACAAATGCACAATGATCAAAATAATTTTGTCATTCAAAATAATATTTATATTTTACATAAGTAGATAATCTAGAATATTACTTTTTGATAAAAATTAATCTAATGTCGAAAATATAAACCATATTTTTAGAAGGCACGGGTATTTAGCTACTTGACCTACTTCCAACTTCCAAGGTCGGTGGGGTATTAAGAGAATCTACTTTGAGGTGAGAGAAGTCCCATGTTTTATTTCATTTCATATATTTAGATATACACCAAATCAATAATTAATATTGAACGTAGTAGAGAAAACAGGGCATATGATATGAGGGGACACAAAACATGGTTTCCACAACTGGTCAAGCACTTGATTAGTAGAAGAGGTGATATATATACAACTGGTCAAGCACTTGATTAGTAGAAGAGGTGATATATATATTATATTACATCTAAATATATTTATTGAATAAAATTAAATTACAAGTAATTAAAGAGGATAATGGTCAATAAACAAGCTTAAATTCGATTATAATATCCATACGTACAAATAAACTCTAGTTGAAGAGAATATATTTTGGCTCATCACGGTGAATATAATCACTTGAAATGAAAGCTTTGGACAATTACAATTGCTTCTTTTAAAACTTATGAAAATCCCAATAAATTGGAATAGTATTAAAAGAAAATGAAGAACTTGGATAAAAAAAGGTCTCCAAAATTAAAAAACGGCTCCTCTTGTTAAAATGCAGAATCATCCAAACTAAAAGAAAAATGAACTTCATGAAGAGGAAAAAGAAAGTTCAAACATAAAAGAAGAAAATTTTCAGATCAAAATTGTCTAGAAGGAATAAGATTTTGTGGTGGAAAAAGTAGGAGGAAAGAAAATAAAGGAGTTATATTTTAAACAATATTATAAAAAAAACGTTATGTAAATTTAAGCAGAGAGTTTAACGTTTAGACGAATATTTTACGAAATTAGTTAAAATTGGATGAAGATTAAATAAACTTAAGCGTTAGGCGATAACAACTGTTTAACACCTAAATAGAGTAGTAATTAGACTAGACTTTTAGAACAATAAATTTAAGGTACTAGAGAATATTAATATTAAATATTAAAAAAAATTTAACTAACAAGAGGGACAAGTTTGGCATATAGCTACGAGCATAAATTTAAAATGGGAAAAAGAATTAGAAAGATATATCATTGGACAGTTTTGTCTGCTACGTTTCTGTTCCAGGCCGTTGCCAATAATATTAGGTAAAGTATTATTTAAAAATTTATTTATAATGTGAACATTTTAAAAAGTAAATATTTGTATCTAATAGTAATTTTAATTAAGAGAATGCTGAAAATGGTAGTATATAAATCTAATTATTCTTAATATATTTTCAATTTCAACCGTTTGTAATAAATATATTAAAATATGATTAGTTAACGAAATTTGTGTAGATATAGTATATCAATATACCTAAAATTTAAAAATAAAAATTATATATATATCGAGGATAAGTCCGACATTTTATTGCACGCTGCCCTGAGAAACCGTCGGTAAGAGTAATTTGAGAAGAAGTACTGCTACAGCTACTTTATTTATTTCTGACTTAAAAAAGAAAAAAAGAAAACGACTTTATTAATTTCTTAAAAATAAACTAAGAACAAAAAAGTAGGAAAAAAAATACTACGTATATATAAATAAATTAAAGTGCAAGAAATCCATGACCGGCCACTCTCTCTCTCTCTAGAAACACCGAATTTTGAGACTCCACCCCCTCACATTCTCACTCCACGATTTGATAATTCGCGCATACAAAAAATTCCCACTCCCTCATCAGTCATCATTTCTTCCAAAACCTCCATTCCACTTCTACTCAATTCCTTCAAAAATTTGAAGAAAAACAGCTTTTGGAGCTAATCATTTTCCTTGTTTGTTTTGTCATGTGGTGAACAACTGTAATGGCGAACAGTAGCGTTAGTTACAGGAATAGTAATGGTAATAGCACTCACAGCAGCAGGTCTTCACTCAATTCAAACCCTAGCAAGTCGTCTTCTACTTCTTCTTCCTTCAAATCTAAAGTTTCTACCCCCAATTCTGTTTCTGGTCCGCGTCGCAGTAGCACTGCTTCCGTTAATGGCTCCCATGGCGGAGCTAAGTTCGACGCTGGAGGTATATTTACAATTATACATATAAATATATTTGTAATTATCTCTGTATATACATTGATAGAATGGTAGGCTACTAAACTTGTTCCTGTTAATGGAGCAAGTCTTTTTGTTTTGCAATTTTGTTCATGTGTAGTGTAGATCTTAATGACACTGTTAGTTTTGGAATTTTGAACTTTGATGATTTGTTCAATTTTGATGTACTGGCTACTTGTTCACAATTTGCTAAATGAAGTAGAAGAAAATGCAGTTGCTTTATGAAGCAGATTGTAGAGAGATGACTGGTTTATGTAGAGGATAGGAAGTGATATTTACCATAAAACACAAAACTATGAGAGTTATTGTTGTTTTTAGGTCTTTACCGACCTATTTATATCAAAGGATCGCAGTGAAATAAAAAAAACGAAAAAAAAAAAGAAGGGTTTTTTACTTGCTCACTTTTGGTGTCATGTTTTGAGGAGCCTATTTCGATTTATCCATCATAAATTGACTTCGATGGAATTATGATCCGCCACTTTTGCATAAGGAAAAATGTTTTTTATCATTTTAATTTTTTTTATGGCCAAGTCATATTGTCGAGTTGAGCATCTTATTAGAAACCTGATTAAACATCTCCAAAGCACCAGGTTTTTAATAAAACAACGCTGTGACGGTCGAGTTCTAGTATTTGAAACCACTTTTGTGGGAATAATGAAGAGGAGAAAAAATTTGCCCTTATTTTCTATGACTTTAAGAACGAAAATCTTATTCTTGGAAACTCCATATTTCATTTAGTCTGTTTCTCTAATGAATGAGTTTGAAATGGAGAAGATTAATAAACAAGGATCTGGAAGGACATGTATGCAAAATTTCAGTACCCTCTGCAAAAGATTTAAAGATGCTCCAACTCAGTATACTCAACTGAATTTAACAAATTTACCTCCTTCATACAATTTGAACTTCAACTCAACCAATTGGCTTCTTATAATTACTTGGAACACTGTGACTTTTACTAGATCATCTACCTAGGAAGTGTAATTTGTTTCTGCAATAAATTAGACTACTTGTTCACTTTTGGCGAAGATCAACTATATATAATTTTTATGGTTCAATGTTGTTGCTATGTTGAAATTTGCTATTGTATTCCATATCAGCGTCATGGTAAGAAAAATTGTGTTAGCCTAGTTTAAATGAAAGCAGACAATGACCTTGGAGGATTTCTTCTTTTTAAAATGAAAGCTAGGAAATTGAGGCATAATCTAGATCCTACATTCTTTAGTCGAGCTCTTTGCAGATGAAATGGAAAATATGACCAGGTAATAGAAGTTCAACCACATAGAGTTATTAGTCATCATCACAAATAACATTGTCATAGTTGCTACTCATTAGTCACTAATATTGTCATCACATGAGACCCTATAATAATCAGTATACATCAGTATCTTCAGCGGGGCCATGGTAAAGTGAAAGTTTCATGTAACATAGACTTCCAATTTGTATATATGGAGGAAATAACTGGTTTGTTCTTTATTTATTGTTTTAAATATATCGCACATAACATTGTTTGTCGGCATGTTTAGGCACCCACTGCACCACCTAAAAAAATTTTAGAAAAAAAGTGTACGTAAAAAAAAAATTTACAACCTGAAATGAAAAAACTGAGAAATATTTGTATTTCGTGTGATACTTTTATACTTGCTCATAGTTCCTGGGAGAGTTCGGGTGGCTGTAAGATTACGCCCTCGAAATGCCGAGGAGTTGGCATCTGATGCTGATTTTGCTGATTGTGTGGAATTACAGCCTGAGGTATTCCTGCTGTTATATTTATTTAATTTGTTTATGTTCACGGGATATTACTTACAGTTCAAGCTAATGCAGTATATGGATATTTTTGGTTCTTTTTCCAGCTCAAGAGATTAAAACTTAGAAAAAATAACTGGGATTCAGATACCTATGAGTTCGATGAAGTGCTTACTGAATTTGCATCACAAAAGCGTGTTTACGAAGTTGTTGCAAAGCCTGTAGTAGAGGTACTCATGGATGAAATCTTCCAATTTTTTTTGGCCATTTACAAGTTAGTTTCCAAAATTTTCAGAAGACATGCATGGCACATAATCATTGATCTGTTCCATTCATTATATCACTTTTTCCAATTTTTGCTATTTCCATGATCGAGTTAAGTGTACTGTAGTAGTTGTTCATGTTATCAAAGGTGGTTCGACATAGAGACAAGAGGGATACTTGCCTTGGCTTCTTAGTATATATAATTTCTATAGAGCATGAATTACTTTGAAGAAAAATAAATGATTCATAATTTATATAAATTAGTCACAGTTTTCATTTTCAAAATTCTGTGCATTAACTTCGAAGGAGTTAAATAAATTCTTTTCATCAAAGGAAAGAGAGGTCGTTTGATACAGTTGAAATGCAAGTTTGTTCTTATCAAATTTTGGATTTAGTTTATTATTTTTTTTCCCTCCATTGATTAAATCAGATATTGCATGAAGTTGATTGTACTTTGTTATGTTAAAATTCATGTAGTTACTTGATTTGCAAAGTGTGCTGATCTTGGATTTCTTATTTTGGAATGGAGATAATATGAACTATTATTCTGAATTACTTCTTGAATATTTTTAGCATATATTGTAATTGTGATACAGATGGAGTGTTAATTGTTTACTAATGGAAACACAAACATCAAGATGTATCACTAATTTTAGAACGAACCAAGTAGATATTCATCATTATTATTATTTTTCATATATATGTATTAAGACTTACAAATATATTCTTGAACATTATTTTTATATGTCTAATTTTGTTTATTAATATGTTGATCTCTCTTGATCAAAATTTTTATCCACTGGATGTTATCTTCATAACTAAAGATGTTTTCATTTTAAGCACAGTTTTTCAAACATCAGATGGTTGATCTTGATTGAAGTGCCTTGCCAGTAATCACAATTTAATTGATTCTTGTCTGGGTACATATGGTTTGAGCACTTGTACTACATGGCCCATTTTATCTTAATATAACAGAAGTGGATCACACATTAACAGGTGCTCACTCAATAAAAAATTGGTGGGGTTACATTTTTTTTCGGCCACAGCTGCATAGCTTGCCTGCTACTTCTTCTATAATTCATATACTATATGTATGCATGGGTTTGCCCCATCTTTTGGTTTAATGTCTTATCTCTTTGATGTATCTGGAAAGCTGATATTTGTCAAATTATCACTGTTATGTTTTTAGTGATTTTTTGGCAAGTCTCAGGAAGTTGGGATCCTCTTTCTATAATTTTTCTTGATATATTTATTGTTTACAGCTTACTGTTGTGTATTATCTGCTTGTGCAGAGTGTTCTGGATGGTTATAACGGAACAGTCATGGCATATGGGCAGACTGGTACCGGAAAATCTTACACGCTTGGACGACTGGGGGATGAAGACACGGCTGCTCGTGGAATAATGGTGCGTGCATTAGAAGATATATTATCAGAAATATATCAAGAAACCGATTCTGTGTCAGTCTCCTATTTGCAGGTATTTATTGGATAGCGTTACCTGTCAGCCATTAATAATTTAGTTTAGCTTCACTAGACGAACAGATATTTAAGCTGTTTCAAACTAGACGAACGTAAATCCTTTTTATTTTCTGCTATGAATATGTTCAGCTTTATATGGAAACCATACAAGATCTCCTTGACCCTTCTAATGACAACATATCCATCATGGAAGATCCAAAAACAGGAGATATATCACTACCTGGGGCTACTCAGGTAGAAATCAGACATCAAGAGAGTTTTCTTGAACTACTACGTTTAGGAGAAGCTCACCGTTTTGCTGCTAACACAAAGTTGAATACAGAATCTTCTCGCAGTCACGCCATTCTGATGGTAAATGGACAAATTCTCTTACATCATGATGCTTTTGAATTACAGGAGATTGTTCGCATAAGTTTATTGCTTAATTTAATGTGTTTCAGTTCTTTCTTAAGTGCAGGTACTTGTTAGGAGGTCTTTTAAGGGAAGAGATTCATCCTTTTCAAACGAAAATGGTGATAAATCCCACATGCATAGAACATTAAAGCCGGGCATAGTTCGGAAAGGCAAGCTAGTAGTCGTAGATCTCGCTGGTTCTGAGCGAATAGACAAATCAGGTATCTGGGGGATCTTGTTCGTGTTATAGAAGATTATAGTTGTTTATATGGATATTTAAACTTGAGGATGTTTTGCTTTCCCCTTTTTTGTTTGATTTTGCAGGGAGTGAAGGCCACACATTGGAGGAAGCTAAGTCTATTAATCTTTCTCTAAGTGCATTGGGAAAGTGTATAAATGCATTGGCAGAAAATAGTGCTCATGTTCCAGTCCGTGACTCAAAGCTTACAAGACTGCTTCGCGATTCATTTGGAGGTATAATATTTGCACACTTGGAAATCTGAACGGCATAAATATATACATGAATTTGATATCTTTAAAAGGTTATCATTTTGTAAGTTTTTCTCGAGTTAAGGAGCAAGCTAAACTAATAGAGTTTCTTCTGGAAGTACATATAACTGAATATATGATATATACTGCATTTTAAAATTCATCTAAGATGTTTGGGATGTAATACAGAAGAATCGTCGGAGAAATACAACAAATTGCACATCATACTCGTGTTGACTTTCCTGTAATGTAACCTATAGGACATCTCCAAAACGCAACTTGTGAACTACTTAGTAATGATGATTCATGTCGAAAATTAGAGTAGCATAAACCAGTTGTCTCCTAGATCTTGTAAGATGCTATTCATGTTCTCATGTTTGTTTTTACAGGCACAGCAAGAACTTCACTAGTTGTTACTATTGGTCCATCCCCACGCCATCGAGGAGAGACATTGAGTGCTATTTCTTTTGGACAGAGGGTGAGTTGCAAACCTACTATTTGCCTATGCTTGTCAATTTTCCTATTTCACTGTTATTCCTGTGCCTATTATTCTGCTGCACTATGTGGAGTATTTTTTATTCTATCTCGCCTTTTAATATAGGAACTGTTATTTATTTGTACCATGTTCTGGGGGTTGAGTCGTGGTGTAATTAAGAAAATGTGCCTTTGGTCATCATAGGCGTGCTAATTTATTGAATTCTAGGCTATGAAGGTGGAGAATATGTTGAAAATCAAAGAAGAATTTGATTACAAGAGTTTGTCCAGAAGGCTTGATATACAATTAGAGACACTTGTTGCAGAACACGAGAGACTGCAAAAAGTATATAAGGATGAGATTCAGAGAATAGCTGCAGAAGCACAGAAATGTATTGATGAGGCGGAAAGAAATTGTGCTGATGCATTGGAGGTATTGCATGCATCTGTGACAATTCATCAATTGGATTTGTGGTTAATCTTATGATATTCTTTAGCTCACATGCTTTTCTGGATCTATGAATCTTCTATATGTAATGTAACTAAAGTTTAGGGGTGCATGCTTTGATTCCTCTGTACAGGAAATTTCTCCTTTCTTTGTTTTTTAGCTAATGTTTTCTATAAGACCTCACAAATTAAACATTAGGATGACAATCTTTTCATCACTTTCCTGTGTTGTAGATTGTCGTTAGGCCTTTTTTATGCTGGGAAAGGAATCTCTTTAGTTTACCTTCTCCATAGTCTTGTTCAAGACATACGTATTACGTTTGATTTATAACTTTGATTATTAGTTTTTCGAGTGACATTTATATCATTCTTATTCTAGAAAGAGAGAGTGAAATATCAAAAAGATTACGAGGAGTCAATGAAGAAGCTTGAGGAGCAGTGGGTTATGAATCATGGACACCATGGTGATGGAAGAGGAAAGGTATTCCAATTTCGTAGCCTATGTTGGTCGTAGAATCTGTCTGGAATTCTGAATGTTATTCGTCATGTTCGTAAATGCATTACATAAAATTTTCACCAGGTTGAAGATGACCATAATGTAAGGGCAACTTTTCACATGCAGCTACGTTTCGTATTCTTTGTTCCAGATATTCATTGATATTAATTTAAGTGCCCCTTATCTAAGCAGATTATAGTTTTCTCTATTGTTGATAGTTTTAGTTTGTATTTATTTCTCAAATCGTTGCTTCTAGATTGTAATTATAGCTTGTCTGCAGAGCAATAACTGCACTTTTACAAGTTTCCTCATGCAACTTTTTAAGCATCAGTTCTGCTTTTTTGGGTACACAGGCATCCCTTGTCTCTGCTGCTGAGGCTGAAATACTGTCTGAGAAAGAAACTCTTGTAAGGAAGTGTACAGAAGAGGAGCTTCGTAGTCTTAAAAATCAATTAATCCAACGTGAAAGCTCGGAGGTAAAAATTATACTTTAAATAATGTCACAGGATGTTTATCCATGTCCTTTTGCACATTCTTGCTGTGCTGATGATAGCAATTCTTCTGATATACTAGGCAGCAGGAAATTCTGAGATACTACAGCTTCGAAAGATGCTGGAAGATGAGACACATCAGAAAGAGAAACTTGAAGAAGAAATATCTATGCTACAAAGTCAGTTACTGCAGTTAAGCTTTGATGCAGATGAGGTATGTTGCCTTTTGAGTTTATGGATACGGGATTGATGCAGAAAACTACATATATAGTTTCTTTTACCTTTAAAAAGAAACCGCTTTGTTTTGTTGTAAAAACCATGCTCCACTATGTGAAAAATTATGAATATTTTTAGAGTCCCTGTTTTTATTGCTCTTCCATCGATATGGTTGGATTTTATTTCAAAGAGCTTAATAATTAAGAAAAATGGTACAGCCTAATAATACTCAAATAGGGTGTAGCATATACTGGCTTTTTCCATATGCATATGTGTGCATGTGTTATATTATGTAACTGTGCAAACTGAAAGGAGTATCTAATAAGAACCTTCTAGTCTAATTCCATGGTTTCTTTAAAAGTATATTTTTAAGAAAATTTTCGGAAGGCGTCAAGAAATGCCAGTTATATCGACCATAGCCAGAAGAAAACAGGACAAAATCTGCACCATCTCTCATCCCCACCCTTCCTCGACACGCGCGCGCGCGCACAAAACAAAACAAAAGAAAGAAAAAAGAAAAAAGAAAGACAGACAGACAGACTCTAATAAACAAGAAAAAGAACATAATCAAATTTCAACTTACTTCATATCTTTGAAATTTGCTAGTCAATGTTGGACATCGACATAATTGACAAATGAATTGATCAATAGAACTTCTTACTGGTGATACACAAGTGTACATCAGACTGAACCCGTATAATTTTCTAGACAAGAAGAAAACTTGATCAAGTTGGAAATGCAAAAGTACCCAGCGGCATAGATTCTCTAGTATGTCAAGTGAGGAACCAACATCTTCAAGATCCAGGACATGAAGAAAAGGCATCGGTAGCAAAACTTTTTGAACAAGGTGATGGATATGTTAATCTTTTAAATGTTTATGTTGATGCCCAACTAGATATATCCTCATGCTAACAATGTAGTGTTTTAACAGTTGGACTACAAAAGATATTGTCTTTACTTGAAGCTGAAGATCCAGATGTGCGGATTCATGCTGTAAAAGTAGTTGCCAATCTGGCAGCCGAAGGTATATATTTCTGACTGTAGTTCTGTTTTGTGTAGTTTTTGTCCTTGTACTTCATACTTGTCTCCTTTAAACTTGTTATTATGTGTTCAGCGGAAACTAGTCTTTTTTAGGATTAGTATTTATCCTGTTGTAAGTATATTTCTGTTATGCTAAGGGTACATCATAGCATGTTTCCAAAACCTTTTATGGATATTAAAATGTTGTTAGAATGCTCATGTGCCACCTATGTTTCTGTCGGATGTGTTAGATTTGGGTGATATATGTATACATATCAACGTAATAGTGGTTTAATTGTTACTGCACCGTTGGTGCTAATCGAAATATTGGATCAAACAAAACGTTAATTGTCATTATAACTATAGTTCTTATTGAAATCTCAAAAAGATTAAAAGGCAATTAACTACAAAATAATAGTGCAATAAATACAATTATTAACAATAAGAAACAAATTAAGTCATGTAAATTCATTTTATAGTTAGTTATAAGTTTTTTTTCAAGTAAATGAATAAATTCTAAAAATAGATTAAGATTATAGATACATTAACAAATTTGGTAGTTCAAATAAACAGTATTCTCCCAAGGTAGCCTCCAGTATAGTGTTATTGTGATAACTATGTACAAGAATGGTTGTTTTCCATATAGGCAATATTTACAACTTACTATCATAATTATGGTTAAGTTTGTATGAATATTCACATTGCACATGATCAACAGAAACAAACCAGGAAAAGATTGTAGAAGCTGGCGGTCTTAATTCATTGCTAATGCTTCTTAGTAAGTCAGAGGATGAGACAGTTCACAGGGTTTCGGCCGGTGCAATAGCGAATCTTGCAATGAGTGGTAAACATAAATCCCTTCCAATGGGGCAGTTTCATTTTCAAGTTCTTGATTTGAGTTCTTATGTTATCAGTTTGATCTATCTATATGGATAACTTTCTACAACTATCGAAGCAGAAACCAACCAGGAGCTTATAATGACTCAAGGTGGCATAGGTTTGCTGTCAATGGCAGCAGCAAACGCTGAGGATCCTCAAACGCTTCGCATGATTGCCGGAGCCATTGCAAACCTTTGTGGCAATGGTAATATGCCTACTTTATTTGTTTATTTACTTGTTCTTGTATTTTTTAGAACTTCACAATTATCCTAATTTTCTGTGTAGTTAAAAATGGAGATTCTAAATGTGTATTGAGTTATTATTGTTATTAAAATATTTCCTACCATAAACAAATTAAACATACTAACACCTGCCCAGATTGTTTGTAACCCTTTTTCAAGTCCCAAGGGCTTGGATTTTAAGACATTAAAACATACTCCCTCCGTCCCTTTATATTTGTAGTTCTAGGTTTTGGCACACTTATTAAGTCCAAACATTAATTAGTCTCTTTTTACATATATACCCTTGTAAAGTTATATGCTTTAATGATTTTGAGTAAATAATAGGGGTATTTTAAGAAAAAAAGTGACTTATTATACCTTGAAAATATAAAACAACAAATAATTTGGGATTCCACCAAAAGATTAGAATAACAAATAAAAAGGGACGGAGGGAGTACATATGTTGAGATATTTGTATGTTATATTTCCAAGTATATTAAAAGTATTTATAAAATATAATAAATAAATATGTTTTTGACATGTCTTAAAATACATGCCACTTATACGAGCGTTGCAACGGGGTAGACTTAAGACATGTACCCCTGACATTACCAAGCACGAGGAGAGACCCTATTGGTTTTCACGTGTTCAGATATTAAAAATCCAAGAACTGTAAATGATAACATTTATTTTACTTGAGTTTCTAACTAGATTGAATGATTGATTTCTTAGTCTCACAAATGTGATAAGCTTATGCCTCTTTAAAGGTTTATGGGTGGATGATGGTTTTTACCAATAAAAAGAAAAATTAGTGGATGGCAGTCATTTGGAATTCATTACTGAAATCGGCAAATTAGCAGCTGGCTGGTGTCATTGTGTTGTCTTTAACAGCTTTTTAATGTAATTTGTAGATAAGTTACAGTTGAAGCTAAGAGGTGAAGGTGGCATAAAGGCATTGCTAGAAATGGTGAAATGTAGACATCCTGATGTCCTTGCTCAAGTTGCACGTGGAATTGCCAACTTTGCAAAATGCGAGTCTAGAGCTTCCACTCAAGGTTAGTTGCTGACATAAGGTGTTGCTCTTATTTTCAAATGTTTTCAGCCATGCAGAAATATAGATGATTTATACAAAAAACAAGTAAAAACAGCCGAAGAACTTTACCTGGCCCTTTTCATGCATATATGTGCACCTATTTTTACCTGGATCTTTGATATCGTACATGCATGTACAAGTTCAACTGGAAGATAGACCTTTTAAAATTATGGGTGGGAATACATAAAGCCAGTAAGTACTCTATGTACTTCATTACATTGATGCATTGCGATTCCCATGCTCCTGTTACTACAGGGGCTAAAATGGGGAGATCTCTCCTTATAGAGGATGGTGCACTGCCCTGGATTGTGCAGAACGCTAACAACGACGCCTCACCAATCAGGCGCCATATTGAGCTAGCCCTCTGTCATCTAGCACAGCATGGTACATACTATACTTTTCTGAACTTGAAACACACCAGATTACGTTTCTTTCCCTTAATGTCGTCTTACTTTTTGTCATGGTTATACATTTTAGAGGTGAATGCAAATGACATGGTTAGTGAAGGTGCCTTGTGGGAGCTTGTCCGCATTTCACGAGAATGTTCACGAGAGGACATCAAAATTCTTGCACACCGAACGCTAACTTCCAGCCCAACTTTCCAGGGAGAATTGAAACGATTAAGAATAGGTTTGAATTAAAGGTGTTTGATAAGTAGATTAGAATTTTAATTTATTTAGATAAATTTGTTGGAATGAATTAGTGGCGTTATAATAGAATGATAACTTGATCTTTCTACGGATAGCACTTGGGAAAGTTATCCGGTCCTTGTTCAATTTAGTAGAAATTGGAGGTATTGGTTTTTCTAGGTTTCGTTTTCTGGTCATATAAAATCTATTATTTAGTTCATTGTATTAGTATTAGTGTAATCTTTGAATAGATAGGTTTTTGTCTCAGTAATATAAAACTTTGTAAATAACATGAATTGAAATCGCTGAAAGTAATGGTTTGGCTGTGTTATTTTTTGAAAAGATTGTTTCATTTCACGGGCACCTTTTTAAAATTATTTTCTTAGTGCTTTTCCTATTTCTTTTTGTTTTTTCCCCTTATGCTGTGTTTGGATGAGGTAATTTAATGAGAGGAAATAGATCAAAAATTAAGGTGAAAATAAAGATGAGGAATGAATGGAAGAATTCTGATAAATAAAAAATGAATAGATCTTCCACCACACTCATAGATGAAATTACATATAAAATGAATTATTTATTTCATCACTCATAAGGATCATAAATTTTTTTAATCTTAAAAATACAATTTATGATCAAATTTATTTTTTATCTTATTTCATTTTTTCAATTCAAATGTTTTTGTTCTATTAGACAACAAAAATTTTATTTTTTTCATTTGATTCGTATAAGAGTTGTACCCATACGAAATTCTTTTATTTATTTTTCTTAATATGATCACTATCATGTCTCTACTCCTTTATCAACTCTCCTATCTCACCTAAATCTATAAATTTCTCTATCAATTCTATTACGGTATCCTTATTCATCAGGTTACAACATTTTTAAACAGGTATTGAAGTAAAGTTGAAAGTTTTAAAAAGATGTCCCAGGAAATTTTAAAAATGAATCGTAAAGTAAATGTGTTTACGTGACAATTAGAACATAAGTAGGGGACTTTAAAGAAACAATAAAGCTGCCACTAAATGACACATTCTTATCCGTTAATTTTCGGCAAAACACAGCCTTTTATGGCAATGTTTCGAATTCATCATAGTTAAGTAATAACTTTTGGAGTAGTAATGATGGCAGAAAAGAATAAATAAAATATTACATACAGATATAAACCAACACAATACATAAACAAATGTATATAAATACATACACATTTAAATTCACCATTTTTTAGATAATTGGTTCTTTAGGATTTAAGAATCTCCAATAAAATATAACCATATCAATATGTGCATAAGCTTTTTTTGGGTTACATGTGCGTAAGTTGATACCTATAGACAATAGCACAATCTAAACATCTCCCAAAATTCCTTTTTAAGTATGTAAATAAATGAAAAAATATGGAAAAGAATAATATAAACTCCCTCATCCTCGTCACTATGAGACAACCCATAACCTAGTGTAGTAGTATTCTCACAACAACTAGGAAGTGGTTGGTTAAGAAATTTATGCAGAAGCAGCAGAAGGGAAGGGTGGGGGGGTCATAAAAAGAAGGAATAGTAGGAGTAGTACCAGTAGACTTTTGCCTCGAAAAGGAGCAGCAGCTGGATCTCAGATTTCAGAGCACTGCACGTGTATCCTACCACCACTCGTATATCACCCTCCATTCTAAATTTCACAAATCAACTATATATTTTAACGATAAATTTATTTATATATTTAAATTTACGTTTAATTTTAGAAAACGATAATAAATTTTTTTATTTTTTTAATATAGCTCACTAAAGATTATCATTTTTCAAATTAAAGTTTTAAATTTATTCAAATAATATAACATAATTTACAAGTATTCTTGAAAATGAGTGTTAATTTTACCGTCTAGATAGATATATTCATATTTGAAATTCCTACAACTATTACTCCAATTAATGAGATATGTTAGGTTAAGTTGACTCGGTCACTATGTAATTTTACATAATTTTATGTTCATTATTATATAATTAAATTGTGCATTGCACATTTTAAAGTTTTTGTTAAAATAAAATTTTAAATGTTCAATCGAGACAGATTAACAATGAGAATTTTATTAGGTCAAAACTTCTTGTCTCTACTGCAATTTATGTTTTTTGTGCACATAAAAATTCCATACTAATTAACAAAAGATTTTGACCTTCAAAACCTTCGATGAAAGAAAGAACCCCTGCATGTATTCAGGACATTGTTCAATAATAATATTCTTAAAAATAAATGAAGAACTTCGACCTTTTTGTCAGGAAAAACTGTACTAAGCTCCTACCTGATATTAATGTTTATAACAAGTAATCTTATATTATTTGTGTAAATTAATATCCATTATCCAATAATAATACAAAAACCGAGGCGGGAGGGAGCAAATTAAAGTGCTTGTGCTCTTGGTTTATCATTTCCTTCTGAATTTATATATATCTTTAATATAAATGTCAGTATACCGCGTACTAATTCTCTATCTAACATATTATCGATACAAAAAAATTTCAAGTATCAAGAAATTAATTTAGAAAACCTAGTTCTTTCTTTAATTAACACCAATAACAAAGTACAATTGATCAACATCTCATTATCATGCTCAAACTAAAAGAAAAAGGGTAATCAAATAAAAAGGAAAAATCTAACATAAAATAAGCAAGAAAAGTAATCCATGGAGAATAAAACGAAGTTAAATTGAAAACAAGATTAATCAAAATCAGAGAAGAATAAAACCTGAAAAAATTGCTCAACAAAGTAATACTCAAATCCTTCTACTTATGATCACCTAACTTAATTCCATCATTTCATTTGAGTAACTCGAGAATATTTCATTTTCACCTCAATGTTAGCTACCTAGTACGGCGGCCGACCGGTGGCCCAAAACGCTTCCGGCGGCAATTGGATGGAGTTCAATAGATTTGGTGGCATACCATGAAACATTGACGGGTCTGCTAATAGCTGCTGTTGCTGCTGTGAGTTTTGTGGACCCACTGATCCCGGTGACCCCAGGGACCCTCCGCCGCCTTGCATTGGCAGCGCCGCCTCTTCCTCCTCCAACGGCAGCCTCTCGTAGGCCGCATTACTAAACGACGCCGCCATGATCACCACCGGCCCCGCCGCCAAGAGCGCCCCCACCACTCCCCCGCCCACCACCTGCCCTTGTCCTCCTGCCAAATAAATGGTCAGCCCCGTCGCAGCCGGCGGTGCCGGCGGTGGAAGAAACGACCCCGACAGCGACAAGATCTCGAAACGCCCGTGAAGTGTCACCACCGCCCCCGGCGACGCAGGCTGCCGGAGGGTAACATTTGTGACTGTCCCACTACCGCTCATAATACAAACCCCGCGCTGGCGCCGCCGTGCGAAGGTGGCGACGCTTTCCATGACGTCACAACCGTCGGCGATTTCCATGACGTGGGTCCGGAGCGCGTTTGCACTATCCCTAGTGATGATGATGGGGGGTTTGGGCTTGTTCTTGGATCCGGCGGGGCGGCCTCTTGGCCGCCTCGAACTGTCTGATCCATCCTTTTCGTCGCTATTGTTGTTAAGTTCGTCGCTGTTGATGTTGTTGTTATCATCGCGATCACGTTTGTTCCCCATGTTTAGACCACTAGTGCCACTGTTTTCATCTTCGGAGTTTTGGTGGAATTGATGTTGGAGATTGAAGTCTCTTGTGTGAAAAGAAGGTGGTAGAGAATTATGATGATCCATAATTAACAAAACCCTCAGCTCGTATATATTCTTATAATTAAGGTTGGGAATGAAGTTTATTGGAAAAAGGAAGTTATAGCGGAAGAAATTAAGGTAGAAAGCTAAGGCTTTTGGGTATATATATATATGTCTAATGCTTCACTATAGCTAGCTAGATCTAGCTGTTCTAGCTTTTCTTTTGTTGTGGTGGGAATTAGGGTTTTGTTTAAAGAATCAAGGAAAGAGTGGACTTTTTGTGCGTCATATATCCACCAAGTTCAATCTCAGCTTGCTTGCTAGTTAGCAGAGAATCAACAATCTTTCTTTACTTGATATATATATATATGGTTGTAGAATCTTGGGGTTTTGGGGGTGTTTATCATATATATTCACTTACATGAATAGAATGTGTAGGTCTCTCTATCGTTGGTGTTGTCTTAATTTGTGCACTGGTTAAGGGTTTGGGAGTGAGGGAATTGAAGAAGGGTGGGAGCTAGGATAATGTTTTTTCTATGTTATTGAGCTAGATTTGACTTTAGAGCTAGCTTTATTTTGAGTAAGTTTAAGAAAATATAGATCAATAGATCCATGAGGAAATGAATGGATGGATGGGGTTTCCTTTGGGAAAAAGACTGTATCCTTGTGGGACTGGATGGAAACTTCATTTATCCATCTCTCTCTCTCTCCCCCCCCCC
>CM025786.1:2398662-2564977 GCA_014636745.2 Centella asiatica | reverse complement strand
CCCCCCCCCCCCCCCCCCCCCCCCAACCCCCAATATGATTTTGATTTTATATTTAAAAATAATAATATTATTTATTTGTATTTGGTACTAGGAATTTGATTCTATATATCATGCTTGACATTTATAATTTACTATTCATACCTAGCGTGATAAAGCACTATTGAATTTAGAATTTCTGAGATAGTAGTTTCTGGGAAAAAAAGAAGATTTAAGTTATGTTTTAAGGATATGTGTAATAGATATGGGTTGGCGTTTTTTTTTTATTATTATTATTATTATTTTTAATGAACGTTAACTTTCAAAGTTTATGTCACTTTCCTAAATATAATTCTACACAAAATATATAGTTTAATTATTTAGTTTTATAAATCGTCCCGTATGTATCTAACACACGCAGAAATAAATTGACTTCTCTTATCGGATACTAGGTTAATCAACTCCTCTCGATCCTTTATTTTTATTTCCTTTTTTAAAAAATAAAATTCTTAAACCAGGTGCTTATAAGCAAGGTCTATGTCAATGGAATGCAAAAGATTATTGTGAAGTTATCTCATAGAATAGAAATACTAGCATTATATATTTCAGTATTTATTTTAACGTTTTTCTGTGATTAACATTTAATATATATATATATATATATATATATATATATATATATATATATGTGTGTGTGTGTGTGTGTGTGTGTGTGTGTGTGTGTGTGTGTGTGTGTGTGTGTGTGTGTGTGTGTGTGTGTGTGTGTGTGTATATGTTACTATTCTTAAATTTTAGTTTAAAGCTTCAAAAAAACATTTAATTTAAAGAAGGTAAAATAATGTTGACATAAAAAAAATTATCCTATATATTAAGACTACAATTACCATTACAAACATCAATCGACTTTCGCTAAAAGTGTAATTATCTAATAGTATTTTTCGTTTTATCTTTTATCTTTTTTGGTTACAAAGAATGGTTATAAATGAGGGGGTTGCGTAGAATTCACGTACTCATAAAATATGTATTCATAAAGCTTAATTGCACTTTTTAAAAGAGGTAATCATATAAACATATTGAACGGGTGTTACTTAAACAAATGTCACATCTGATAGTATAATTTTTATATTGCAATAAAACAGTGGTAAGTGTTCTAGTGTAAGTCAAAAATAATGTTATTAGCCCATTAAATTACTCCATCTATTTTATAAAAATAGTAACATCTAAATTTTTGATGATTTTTAATTTTTCAAATTTGAGTAAGAATTACATGAATAAATATTAAATTTTTCTCATTAAATTTGTTATGAATGTCCAATTAAAGATCATTTAAGAAGATTGTAATGATAAATTTTAAAAAATATGACATTATAATGAAAAAAATATACAAATGTTACTCTTTTTTTTTTAACAAATTTTATTTTCAAATATTGCTATTTTTTTTAACGGATGGAGTAAAAATTTGTGCTGAAAAATAAATGGCCAAATCTTAGGCTGGTACACTGAAAATTCTAAAAATCTCTAAAACTCTCGTGTTTTAAAATAATTTCGTATAAGTGTATTTTTTTTTGTAAGTTACTATTTATAAATTATTATTTATAAGTTACTATTTTCAAGTTATTATTTTTTAATATGTTTTCAATGTAGTTTATAAGTTACTGTTTGTAAATTATTATTTATAAGTTATTATATTTACAAAAATGTACTTACAATACACTTGTAAAGAATAAAGTTTTAAAAAATTTTAGATTTTATTGTCGAAATTCTCCCAAAATAATTCTGGTGATTATCAATTCTAGCCATTAGCCCATTAAACCAAGTACCGGGTAAAGTGGCTATTCTTAGTGGAGGGAGTAGATGACCAAAGTTCATCGTTTGAATAGTATTTTTATAAGAATTACTGATAGCTAATAGTTAATCTGTAATTTCTTAAAAGATCTATGATACACAGACAAATATTTTATATATACATTTTATCAGTAAATATATTAAATTTTAATATTGTCCTAACTTTCACTTATGAAGTTGTAACCATAAAAAAAAACTTTCAATTATGAAGTTTGATCTTTATATTTGAATTGTATATATTAATGTATTGTATTATTAATTATAGCTAATGAATCTGGAATTTCTTAGAAGATCTCTCTCTCTCTCTCGCACACAGAAAAATAAATAAATAAATATATAGGGTCAATCCATAACTATCGTTAGGTGTGGAGTTTTTTGTAACTAACACATTTATAATCATCGATCGGATAATCCAACGCTAAAAATCAAATTTAAAAAAAAAAATCCCTTCCGCCAGTCTTATACTTGAAATTAACAAGTGCAATATATTATAATCATAATATTTTATTATAACTCAAAGTATTATAGTATTTGATTATGATTATACTATAATTATTATGATTATTAGTTATTGTTTTAATTAATTAAGTACAATATTATGATTATAATCAAATACTATATACTTTGAGTTATAATAAAATACTATGATTATAATATATTGCACTTGTTACTTTCAAGCATAAGATTGACGGAAGGGGAAAAAAAATTTCCCTTCCACCAGTGAGACTGGCGAAAGAAAAAAAAAATTCCCCTTCCACCAAATTTATTATTTTTTTTTTTGTGTCTTCCGCATTTATATTGCACTTGTTAGTTTCACTGGCAGAAGAGATTTTTTTTTTTTTAAATTTGATCTCCAGTATTGGATTATCCAATCGACGGTTATAAATATGTTACCTACAAAAGACTCCACAACTAACGTTAACTATGGATCGGTCCCCATATATATATATATATATATATATATATATATATATATATTGGTATCTCAATTATGACATAAAAATTGGACATCGGTATTTTTTTTACTTGAATTCGGTTTTATTTGACACAACTTATTTAATAAATGTTTATCTAAAAGAAGTAATTATTTTTAAACTCAACTTATTTGAACAATTGTGTCTGACATGGCATGGCTTATTTTAAATCATTTTATTTATATAATAATTGATTATTTTGAGAAATAAGTACTTAGTATAAATATAAACTTTGAATAGTCATTTAAACAAAAAAAAGTTAACATAGTGCCACTGAATAATAAAACCCATAATCACTTCGAATAACTTGAAAATAAATAAATAAATAAATAAATAACAAAGAAAAATATCCATCGTGTAAGCACCAGTAGTAACATTTCACAATTAAATTGGACTATTGGAATGACTTGGGTACTTTTGAGCAATTAATGTGTACATGGTCGACATGTACGTGCCTTGTCATCTCAATGGTTAAGGACTTAAGGTACTGTGCTTACGTACTTACCAGGGTCTACACCCTATACTGGGATGCTCCCCCCCACCCCCACCCCACCCACCCCCACCACGCTTCCCTTCAGGCCTATTCTCCGAACTATCGAACTATATCTTAAAGTATATATATTGAGTTTGTATTTGGAAATAAATCCGCCTACGAAATCGATGAATATACAACTCTACCTATAACTATCACATATCATGCGTTCCGGTAGGGTTACTTATCTAATTCACTTGTTGCGAAACATTCTAAAATTAATTTATATGCATACACATTCATGGTTCTATTTTTTTTTCCACAAAATTTCTCTTAATACTAATCGAATTCTCCTATAAATCCTGACCTCAAGAATTAAATTAAGAGAGTATTCTTCTAAACTCGTAAGTCTTGACTTGTTGGTGATAAAATTAAAGATTGTGTGAAAAAATTAGATAAAAATGAGAGAGATTTGAACTACTTTATTTTATTCCGTATCTCATTTTGTATCTTATTTTTTTATAAGATTGTCACATCATCTTTTTCTTTAATATAATAAAATAAAATAAAACACTTATCAATTATAAAAAAGAATTAGACATAAAATAAAATACCAATGGAAACCAATGATTTGAAACGAATGGAAAGTGCTAAAAAGTACGTGCGAGGAAGTGAAATATTAGGGCATGAGAAGATAAACATGTGGTGTGGGATTGACCAAACATATCGAAACAGCATGATTGAATCCTGGGGAGAGAAAGCGACGCGAAGATGGTGTTGACAACCCCCAAACCCGCGCACCCCCACCCCCACGCCACCCCACCCCACCCCCAACCACACCCCCAACCCCAAGTTACCCATCTCAATGACGGACGAAGGGGACAACAACTACTGCACGCACTTACTCCCTCTGATGCGATTCTCAAGGGTTTGCCTCATGGTTAAAGTTTGCTCGTTGCTACATCAGTTACTAGTTAATTCACGATTTGATTGATCTTTTTAATTAAATTGACTGTATCTAACTTAATATTTTTATTATTTTTAAAAATATATAAGTGACAAATTATATAGTTATAAAAAAAAGTTCTCGACAATTTACAGTATAATTATACAAGTGTAAGTATATATGTGTAATGTTAAATAAAAATAACAATCAATTTAACTGTAACAATATTTAAGTGTCAATTCTTTGGGAACGAAGTGAGTAATTTCTTTTTTGGTTTTTCAAATTATTAAATATATCAAATAAATTGATAACTGGAAAAAGAAAAAAAAGATATATACATCTTTGGATTCTCTTGTCACTTGTGGAAAATAAGTATCAAATGTGTGTGTTTGTGTTTTTAAGCCTTGTTCGTGGACATTTAGGAGTTTTTCTTCCCATTTCAAACTTGCGAAATTGTGGATAGAAGTATGGCTTACAATTAAATATCTCCACCTCTATATATTAAGCCAGTTTTTAAGGGGATGAGATTTTCTAATCCACTATATAATTCATCTATCTTTTAGATTTTATATATTAAGTAGTTAAAATTTTACTTGTAACTTTTGAGAATATGATGCAGAGCAAGAAACACAATTTGCAATAATAAAATTGTTCCCTTTTCAATATTGTTGTATTACATGTTTGTTAGGATTCACTTTGTTTCCTTCTATTTCTTCTTCTTCTTCGTTAGTTCCTTCTTCTCTCATAGCACGAGGCTTACGGGTGAAATTCAATGCAAAATAAAAGATGCTTCATGTCGGGGGCCCTCTCTCTCTCTCTCTCTCTCTCTCTCTCTCTCCTCCTAATCGTGTACCTCTATCTCCGTGAAAATTACTTAAGAATTCATTAATTAATTAAAGCTTAATCTGATCAAACAATAAGTGGGGTGTATCATGTGTGTGTGTTTGTCTGCTCCAGATCTAGCTAGTAACTAGTTTGCTCCATTCTCGCGAGCACCAGTAGTGCCCGAGCACGGGAGAGGTTAATCTACTATAATATATGTCTCATCATTTATCTCATTATTTTTTAATTATAATCGTCTTATTTTTTAGTTAGTTTTGTTAAAAAAATTAAAATCTTATAAAACATGTGATAATTTTTAAAAAAAATGAAGCATGAAATATGACATATATTATTTCATATATTGAAGTAGATCAATTCATTTATCCGAGCACAGCCACAAAGCACTCCTCTAAATTCGGAAACCAAAATTATACTACGTCACATGTCGAGTCACCTAATGCTATGTTGCTACAAATATATTTTAGGCACAAAATTCTCGATCATAAAAATAATTTTAATGTAATTTGTATAAATTATAATTTTTTTTGTATAATTTATATTATTATGTTACGATGTCTCTATCATGTTATTACGAGTTAATTGCATTTTCTTAGTTATTGAATTCTATGTATTTTTAATTAGTCGTTTTCATATATAGAACTTGTCCCCCGACGGACTTCAAAGTTTAACCAACCACAGCGCAGGCTTATCCTTTGATGATGCTAAAGTAGTGCAAAATTTAAAAAATAAAAGCCAGCCAGTTTATATATTACGGAGTAATATATAATGATTGTGACTAATCAACATGTATAATCAAAACTTTATGCTATCACATAACTCCCCTTAAAAGAAATATTGAGTATATCCATTACTCTCTAACTATTTATAATTAAAAATATGATCACATTTTGATTTATTGCTATGATTAAAAAAGGAAATACAACTATGCATATATTATCTTTGTCCCCAAATAGAAAAAAAAAGGTTTTAAAGAGTAAAATATCAAATTATACCATGCAAAAAGAATTACAAAAAATTCCTGGTCAATGTACTAAAAAGAAAATAATTCACGTGCCCTTTGCATAAGTCATGAGACATTAAGAGATATTCAAATACCTGGGCTTTTTTTATTAATCAACTTATACATTTTACCGATTAAAAGGTAAGTTGTTAAGAGATATTAAGAGTCAATCAAATAATTCTTAAAAAATTCTTATATATATATATATATATATATATATATATATATATATATATATCGCCCATTTCTTTCTGTGACAATAAGTTACGTAATTTGTACCCCTTTATCATTATTTAATTATTTTGGATGGAGAGGGAGCATGCAATTTGCAAGAAGTAAACCCCTGGAGGGCTGGACCAGTTGGAAAAAAATAAAATAAAATTTGTATTAAATAAATAAATAAAGTACCATGTGAAGGGCACATATAGCATGGAACCTAACATATAATGCTGCTGCATTTTTCTGTTTTCTCATGTACAAAACTCCCCACTCTTTCCGCTTTCAAACTTCACTTGCCTCAACCTTATTTGCTTATCCTCATTGGGACACTAAATAATATTATGCACAACTTTGATTAATTAAACATGTAACTTTGTTAATTAATAATTACTGATCACTCACATCATTAAATTAATTAATGTAACGCGATTATTTTATATATTAATACTACGCTAACGACAAACATGAGGTGCGCGCATGTGGTTGATGCTGATTAATTTGGAATAACCACAAAGATCATTGCTTGATTAGCAGCCTCAATGTGCTAATTGTGTTTTATTATTAATCTCATTTCCCAACTGTCAATAGAGGGATGCCAGCAACAATTTGCGACGACTTTTTCTGTCGCTAATGCTCAATTATTATTTTCCCCTTTATCTTTGGTTGTTAATATTTTAATTGTAGTATAGTTATGATGGTTCATATATACTAATAATCTCTTGAAGTCTATGTACTAAAAGGTCCTTCAATAAAGGAACTTGGGAAGAGCTTGACTACTCTAAACTCTATGGACTAAATTAATTTAATTCAGAAGTTTAATTTTTTAACTTGCACTTAAACTAATGCAAGAAAGTTAGAAGTGTTTTCAAGTGTCTAGGGGAATATAAATTAGTTTTATATATGTACTTTGATTTTAGCTGCAGTACATCTTATGGTACGAACAAAATGTTGTAGATTGTGCACATGATTAAGTGTCTATGAGCTTTAATTATTATTTGAAAATCTCTAGATGATGATTATATATTATCTAGCTATTTTTTAGTGTTATAGAAATATTTCAAAGTTTTTAACTCAATCCAAATTCAAAAGTGACTTTTTCTATTGTTTTATTTTCTTAATCTCCAAGAGTACCAACTTATCATCGCGTACATCGGATATGGCATATATAGAATAAATTAAAGTAGGTGTGCGTAATATATCCTACAACTAATTTAATTAATTTGATTAGTTGATTCTTTATTCAATAACGGTTGATAATAATGAGATAATACAATATGTGGTTGTTGCGTGTAGTAGCCCGCCACCTTGCTTCGATATGATCCGCAGCTACCGATATATGTAATGGTAATAAAAATATGTTATTTTAAAATATATCAAAATTATATTTCGTCGATCATATCATTTAACAATTATAACTCTTTGTATTTCAAAATTAGAGATGTATTTAATTTTTTTTCAATTACCGGACAACATAATATCGGAGGAGTGTTTAAAGAAAAAACGCAGAGGGAGCAAATAACCATTGCACCAAACTCAATAAACTCAGCAAAACACACCTAATTGATCATGAGTCAATGCAATGGATTACCAATTAAATGGTAATTAAAAAAGATTGTTAGTCTATTAATAATACAAGGAATTGAAGTGCATCAATTTGAGTTCAATATAATGACGTTTAACCTAATTAAGAAAATAAATAATGTACACCTTTAATTTTGGGACCATATAATGTTAGTGCTACGAATGAACTGTGCTGGTTTCCTAGCTAGGTGAGATTGCCTAGATAATTAGTTGTACTTAATTTTATATAGTGTTAAAATATTATTATATAAAGTTAATACAGTTGTGCTAAAAAAAACATATTATATGTAATATCTAACAATTTTGACTGAGTTTATTTAGCCAAATATGCATCATAAGTCTTTGGGCTATTGACTTAATTCTTAGGAAATAAATATGCAGGATTTGTCTTTTAGGAAGTTAAATAGTTGGAAAGATGCCAAAAATTGAGAGAAAGTTGTCCCATTTTTCAATTTTCAACATGGTCCTCCTGACCCTCGGTCAGCTTGCTTCAAGGGAAGTCACATGACCTAATATATATTGACTCTTAAAATAATCTCTTCTCTTTTTTTTTTCTTGTCATTGCCATCAACCATATTAATTAAGATTTTCTTTAGCATCTTCACTAATCCTCAAGTCTTCCACCACTACAATACCTTCCACACGACTGATCAAATCTCATTCCACAATTGATTTAACATGATTTATATCTATTAACAACCAAAAAAAATTTGAAGACTCCAATTTCACTTTTATTTTTTAAAGACTGCAACTTTATTAAGTACGATTTTGATTTTTGATTTTTGATTTTTTTTTTTGGCACAACTGACAAGAATTTAGGAACACTTTCATAAACTAATACTCATCATAATCTCTTAATCTGTAATTAATATATTGTTACGGGAAATTATGACATTGTTAATTTGTTTTTATGTTATGGCATGTGTTAGTCTCATGATCTCATGATATATCACATTAATTAATAATCAAAAGGCGAAATTAACGTCCTGACAAAAATGTCAATTCAAGATATTTATTTTGTTTTCAGTGTTATCGGTAAGTGGTAATTAACTACATAAGCCACATAATCACCATTATAAACTAAAAATACATTAAAAAAAAAAAGATGTTGTCCATCTTTCTTCGATTTTCTTTCTTCTTCGTCACAAATAAATAACCATAACAAATCTAACTAAAAAAAGTTACATGAACAGAAGAAACAAAAAAAAAATCTCTTTCTTTAGTGATCACTAGAACATATGGGCTTGGTGAGCTTTATAGCCCAATGGACTACCTCAAAACCCAAAACAACATTTCTAAAGGTCATAGGAGAAGCTAGCACTTATGAGATCTGGACCCAAAAAATAGTCCCATTTCACCTATAATATGGTTCTCCATCTTATTTACAGTAGAAAAGTAAAACTCCTCTACTCGTTTGTTAGTTTCGGCCTGTTGGAAATTGACAGATCTTGAGTGCTCATATCCAAATTAGTGTTACAAAATTGCAATGATTGGACAAACAAAGGATGACCCTTTTCCTTTCTTCTCAGCCGTATCAAAATGAAATTTTATTTTCTTTCTAGTTCTATATATGTTTTACCATTTCGTCTATTTTTAAAATAAAATTTCAATAATACCTTTACTTATTATAGCATTAACTTTTATTATATTCTCTTCCATAAAATTTCAAATGTAAATTTAAACTATATATATATATATATATATATAGTGATGTTACTATTTTACTCTCTTATCTTTTTATATATCTATCTATCTTTTTCTATATCTATAATAGTAATTTTATCATACTATATATATACACGATAAAGAATTTAAAATAATAATTTTAATGATAAAACACTAATATGTGTATGTGTATGTATATATATATTACGCGGAGTATATATATATAGTACTAAAATAAAGAGATGACTATCCAAATTGTTTTAAAAGTCATTTACGAGATGACATGTGCTTGACTCACTGAATGATTAGTGACTTCCATTGATTCAAGAGGTTGGACTCCATGCATTAAATTTATTCATAATATAATTTTACGTTCTTGGAATTAGGAATAAATGTTATATCCTGCCGAAGGATTACATTTTGCTAAAATCACGTATAGTTTATATTATAAAATTTTTAAAATTTAAAATATGAACTGAAACAACATCTCAATAATATCATTTCTTACTTTTTATTATCTTATGACAATTACGTTTTTATGGAATCATGATTGTTTTCGTATACAATCAACGAAAATCGTATATATTTAAATTCACACTCATTTTCACAAATAATTATAAATTTTATTGTTATATTAATACGCCTCATTATGATTGTCTCTTCTTAAATTAGAATTTTAAATGTGTTCAGATAAAACGGCATAATTCACAAATACTCGTAAAAATGTATAAATTTAACTGTGTATGTAAATATGTTTTAAATAAAGGGTGAAAACTCAGTCGAATAGAAAAACATTATTCATTACAAATGGAGAACAAGTGGAATGCAGATTACCCACAATTATTGAAGCAAATAAAAGAAAGGAGAATGAATGATTGTGAATCCATATTTATCTTTTTCTAATATCCACTCTACTTGATCGGGGGCCCTTTCAATTTCATTCAAGGACTTAATGTGGGTCTACATCTATATAACCTCGAGCCGAAGGAGTAAACTTGGGTTGAAATCTTTTTATGAAACATGTAATTTATTTTTTGATACATGCAGTAATTTGAAATTTACTCCGTAATATATTAGATAGCTTTAATTTTTTATCCACTATGTTCGACTTTTTTGGTAAATAATCCTCTATGTTCAGTAATTGAGACCAGATGATAATTTTTCAAAAAGAAATACAGAATGAATTATGCAATTCAATAAATATTTGTATCTCTACTAGTCCCAATTTTATTTTAAAAATTATTATAAATAAAATGTTTCAACTTCCAACTAACATGAGTGTGAGATTCACATAATAAAATTATTATATCATAGCACATATAATAATTTTCGAGATATTGTAGGATGTAATAGAGATGTCAATATATACTGTTCTGCAATCTACTTTTTCAAGCACTTTATTTTTCGAATACTTCAACGCATTTTACATTTCGGACAAATTTGTTTTTTTCTGTTCAGCTGGAAGTGATAAAAGTCCAGGAGATTTACCGAATTAACTTTTCAAGTACCAATACTCATAAGTCAGAACCATTTCTTCTTTTGGTGTTCTTATCTTGAAAAATCAAAAAGACAGCTTAAGGCATTTGTACCCCCCGAATTATCTGGCTCGATTAATTATTATATTTAAGATCATTATCTTTTGTTAAAATTTATTAACTTCATTTCAACGAAATACATCTCACTTCAAATTTAATAAACTTGTGAAATTCTATAATTTAAATGTGAAGTAATTTGTTTTCTTTTATTTTTAATAATTTACATAGAGATTACTCTAAACTATAAAAATAGACTTTCATAATTTCACAAAATTCATCTCGCTAGTAAAATTGTAGGATTTCAAGATAGTAGTATATTAAAATTTAAAAAACAAATGTATCTCTAATTTCATTTTGGATGAGTATTTAACATTATTATTTAAAATAACCTTGTGTGATTTGTACCACACTAGTAAATTATTTGTTAATTTATGATCATATATAAGGCAAAATATATTACATATTATTATATATAACCTTCACATTCACCAACAAAAATAGTAACATTACAAGGAAAAAAATATAAATAAGTAACTGTTTTTATCCGCAGTTATTTATAATCTGCAAACTCGTAAATAAACATAAAAATAAACTAACCTTTTTTCAAATATCGCCCAAATTAGAGGTAATACATTTAAAAATATTAAAGATGTGGCATGCAATTAATCTTTCCACTAAGTAGAGATAAGTTAAATCTATGGAATCTCACACCAAGTTTATGTCTTAAATTCATTCTCATCCCGCACTACATATAAAATGAATCCACCACGCAATCTTTTTTCCCCCTCTTTGCTTTTATTGCTTTTATTGGCCTGGCCGTTACAAAAGCAATTGGGTCCTACTTTTGCAAATCTTGTGTATAAAGTTGTAAAGTTTCAATAACAAAAATAACAAACCAATCCTAAGAACTCAAAAAAGAAACAATTTTATCAATATGTCAACAACAATTTCAAGAATTGAGCACGCCCCAGATGAGAAAATCCAAGATTTAGCACGTTCATCCCCAAATATAATCCAAAAATGGCCTCCAAATTTCATGCACATGACAGTTTTTGAGCTGAAAAAACAGAAGGGTATAGCAATTCCATTGGTGGTAATGAACTTCACATGGTTCATGAAGCTGGCCATAACTACTGCATTTCTTGGCCGCCTGGGGGAGTTGCAGTTGGCCGGTGGCACTCTGGGCTTCACCTTCGCGAATGTCACCGGATTTTCGGTATTGAATGGACTCTCCGGTGCTATGGAACCCATTTGTGGCCAAGCTTATGGAGCTAAAAATTTCAAACTTCTTCACAAAACACTTGTCATGACAATATTCTTGTTAGTACTCACAACACTGCCAGTTTCTTTATTATGGATTAATGTCGATAAAATCCTTATTTTCTTTGGCCAACAAAGGGAAATTGCCATGATTGCAAAGAAATTTCTCCTTTTTCTTTTACCTGATTTGTTGGTCACTTCATTTTTATGTCCCTTAAAGGCCTATTTGAGCTCACAAGGCCTAACAATTCCTGTTATGCTGAGCTCTGCCTTCGCGGTGGCGCTTCATGTGCCTATCAACATCTTGCTTATGAAAGCTAAGGGTCTTGAGGGAGTTTCAATGGCTGTTTGGATTTCTGAGATAATAGTTGTCGTGACGCTCGCGGGATACGTTTTGATGACAGAGATCAGAAAAGGAGGGAGGTGGAAAGTGGGAGGATGGTGGGAACAAGGGTCTAAAGATTGGAGAAATCTGCTAATGCTAGGTGGACAATGTTGTCTTACAACTTGTCTTGAGTGGTGGTGCTATGAAAGTCTAGTTTTGTTAGCAGGATGGCTTCCAAATGCAAAACAAGCAGTTGGGGTGTTGGCAATTGTCCTGAATTTTGATTACTTAGTGTACTCAGTCATGCTCTCCCTGGCAACATCTGCCTCGATTCGCGTGTCGAATGAGCTTGGAGCAAACCAGCCTGGCCCTGCCTATCAGTCAGCATGTGTGTCACTGGCCATGAGTGCGATCACGGGGTGTCTCGGGTGCTTAGTGATGTTGGCTGCTAGAGGGGAATGGGGAGCTCTGTTTACTCGTGACAAAGGGATCGTAAGGGGTGTGAAAAAGATGATGTTTTTGATGGCATTGGTGGAGGTAATTAACTTTCCATTGGCAGTTTGTGGTGGAATAGCTAGAGGAACAGCTAGGCCATGGATGGGAATGTATGCAAATCTTGGTGGGTTTTACTTGGTGGCATTGCCTTTAAGTGGGGTTTTAGCTTTTAAGGTCCATATGGGGCTTGGAGGGCTTTTAGGAGGGTTTTTTGTAGGGATGATGGCTTGCTTGATTTTGTTGTTGGTGTTTGTTGCAAGAATTGATTGGGTTGAAGAAGCTACTAAGGCACAAGCTCTTGCTTGTCATGTGAAAGAGAATCAAGAGGAGGTTAACAAAGATGGAGATTTACAAAACTTCAACAAACATTCATGTTGTACTATCTCAAAAATTTGATTGCCTTGATAATTTTTGGATTTTTGAATCAAACTATAATGATATCATTTGTTTCGACTTAAATTTTATAGATTCGAGATTCTGTCAATACAATTTATACTACAAAAATTTATAATGTATAAAATTTAAGTTGAAACAAACGGAATCAATATTCCGACCATTACATGAAGATGCAATTCATGTAAAATCCCGACAAATGAGCTTTCACATATGGAGAAGGCCACGAGCTGAGTTTTGCTGTTTCATTGTATATAAGTCATCCCTACAACAATTTGCTTAGAATTGCCACATCCTTAATTAAGTTTTTACGACATGCGCTGCAACTTAAATATGATATTTAATTGTTACAATGTAGTCACATAAAACATATGTTGCCCCGTTTTTTTAAAATCTTGAAATTAATTGATGAGGACAGTAATATTAGAACGCATGTTGATATTAGAATTTGAAATCTAAAATAACAATCAGTTTTGTGCGACAGAGGTTGAATTCGACGGCATCGTTTGTTTAATTAAGAAAATAAATATTTTAGCTAGCTAGTAGCTAGTGACGTTTTGTCTGCAAAACATCCTCATCTGATTAATGTAGTGGTTAAACCAAGAATTCATATGTTGGGTTCCATCAATGCCTACAGAATGCAAATGACAGTTTTAATAATAGCAGCTACGAATTTTTTTTTCCTATAAATTATTAGTGGCAGCAATACGAGCATGTACGCACTTGGAGGGATCGGTGGCATTGGTTATATAATGTAGTAGACAATAGATATTGTCCATAATTATCCACCGAGGCTGGTTTAGCAGTCATTAATCAAAACATTTGATGTGATATATATTATTGTTTAGTTTTATATATAGGCCTCAAATCTTACAGCCTAGTGACCGAAGCCAGCACTTTGCTTCTGCAGCATTTCCCTTGTTTTTTTTTCTTTTTTTTTGATTATATGAAGGTAACTATCTCAATACTCGGGCACTCGTTCTACGTCTATTAGCAATTACCTTGTAAAGGTTTTATCTTAATCTGCAAGATTTAAAATTTTAATTTTTTCACTTTTCAGAAAAGGTAACTGTTTATTTATATTTTAAATGTCAGCCAAGAGTAATTTACAAAGAATAATTTGATATTTAATGTTCTACATATTATTGAAATATAATCTTAAAATTTACAAGAATGTCTATGTTAAAATTATATTACACATACACTGTTTATAACAGGATTATTTGCTAGTATAAATAAACAAACAAAATGGCATTAAAAAACTCATTTTGAAGTGTTTAGGCTTCAGTTCTTAGTAGGTCAGTTTCGAATCTAGCTAGGCCCAACCCAATCTATGGTTTTCCTCTTTGGGCAAATCTTGGCCCAGAACACTGAAAAGTCCAAAATTTCCTAAAACTCCTATGTTTTAAAATAATTCTACACAAGTGTATTTTTTTCCGTAACTTACTATTTTTTAGTATGTTTTCAATATAGTTTGTAAGTTACTATATCTATAAAAATAAAATTGTAAAAAAATACACTTGTAAAAAATAAAATTTTAAAAAATTTCGGCTTTTATAATAAACAGGCCGGTAATTTTCCCTTCCTTTTTTATCCCTCACAAGGGTCCTCTTAGTTTTCTCTCCTAAAGATTTGGTCCAACCAGCTTACCAAGGCAAGGCAATATTTCGGGCCGGGTTCCGAGATAAGGCGAGCAATATTACTGAGTTAATAAGATAACGAACACAATGTTGTTTGTTTTTCCCCTTTTTTTTCTTTTCCCTTTTCTTTTTGTTTGGGCTAAAACAAAAAGTTTAGGACAATCCGATGTCATCTCATTCTAAAACTAGGACATGTCACAAAGAAACAAATTCTTTGAGAATTAAAAGTTGCATTTATATATAACTTATTAAGAGTGACCGTTAACAAAAAAATTCAAATCTTATTAAAAGATACGTTGACAGTCAAATTTAAATCTAATTAAGTGTTTCAAGAGTCTAACTAAACAAACCCTGATTAACACAATCAATTTTAATGAAATATCTGGACATTCTCAATCAATTTTGATGAAGTAATAAGATCACTAGAACTATCAATAATTAACATCAAAACAAAATATATTACTACTATTTCTCAATATAACTATATCATAAATTTTATCAAATATAAATCAGTAAAAAGACGATAAAGTAATATGAAAGTTGAATGTTACTCATGGTTTTATTATCTTGGACCACGAAGATCACAGTGTTGCTTCTGTTTTCCTAATTTCCGAACTAGTAAAAGTACATATCTTACCTGAAACCTCATTTTCTTGCACCAATAAAAGTGGCAAAAATTAACAACAATCTGTTTTGAGATGTTAGATAAGTTCACATTCTATGTATTGGATAAGTGTCCCATATTTGGTAGAGCTATGAACACCTATAACATTAAAAACATGGTTTAAATTTGCCTCGGCAATCCAGTTCATTATAGCTCACTATATTTGGTAGGTCTCGAGTCGTTGATATTTTCAAAAGAGTAGAGCTCATACAACTTCTTTCACCAAACAAGCAAAGAAACTGTGAATTGGGCATTTCAATATAGGAAAGAGTGTGCAGAAAGGACACTTTGTGTACATATCAAACAATTTGGGAGCTTGACCAGTGCCATGTGAAAAGGGGCCAGAAAATCTAAACTTAGGCTCACAATAATATTAGCCCCATGTGAGTGTCGTCTAATGCTTTTTTTCTTTTTCTTTTTCCTTTTTTATCTCCTTTTATGTCTTGGATGCATTGAACTGAAGTTTGGTGCTACATTAATGTCTTGCTGAAATTTTTGGTAAAAGGGTATAGTTCTATGCATATTCTCTACAAATTATGAAGTTATCCCAAACTTACCAGAATATATGCCCCTTTTTTCTGGGCTAAATGTTTGATTTATCCATAGGACTGTTTTCTTGAATTTATACAAGAAGTGCATAAGTTTGGTTTTTCATTTTCATTTTGGTTTTAAGTTTTATTTTTATTACATTTAAAGTAACAGAATAAAACTATCTCAATAACTGACATTATTCTTACAACCAAGATATACATTATTTTGAGTCCAGATATTGAGTAAGGCTGAATAAACTACACTATTGGAAAGCTTGTGGCAGAACTACTAAGGGACTGGGGTGGTGGTAGTCGTCCTCTCACCACCCACCACCCCAAATTAACCCCTTGTTTTCAATTTTTTCATTATAACCCCAGAAATTTGTAAAATTCACTAATATCCTATATTTTTATGAGTTTTGTATATTAGATTTTAGTTTTTGTTCCCTTCCAATTTTTTTTTTCCCATTCCCTTTAATATATGATCTTGCTTCTGCCCATGTCGGGGCCCCATCAAGGCATCAAATGTTCCACATTTACACAATATAGGTAGAGGGCATCTTTCGTTTTACGCTCTTGAATCTAATTATCCAAAACTACTTGTACAAAACTCAAAATTTTGCTGGTTCATAGATTTTAAAATTCGATATTAGAGTATGATCACCATACACACTATATCAAATAATTGATCCCAATTAAAAGCTGCTAGCGGAATATGTACGTTTTAAGTACTAACATGTGACAATTCAATTCATTAGCCTCCAGCACATATTTATCACTATTTAAGGGGCAATGCCTCCAAACACTTCAAATCTCTGAAAAATATGAATTACATAGAGGGAACATTATTATGAAGATCTCATTTGCCACGTGACTGAGTTCATATCTAAGGAGCGAGAACAATAGGAAGGTAGTTATTATTTTCAGTTGCTGCATGTGACTTAGAACCTGTTTCTTCTAATTATGCTGCCCATGGTGTGCTATGTGCGTACTCGATTCGTTGCTTCTTTGTCATCTACATCCTTAAGTTTTGTTGTTCATGCCTCAATTATATTTGTTCGCGTTTACTTTTGATCTTAAGTTGTTATATAGTCTCAATTATACTTTTTGGTGACTAATTTTTTTTCTTTATACTGATAAAGGTTAATTGACTTATATACTAAGTAAATAATAACATATGAAATAGTTAGAAATAGTTATTGGTGTCGGTATCTTTCTAAAATTTTGATTTTGTATAATTTATGTATACGATCATAGTGGTCTGTCACATAATATGTATAACTTTTTTTTTGTGTGTGACAGACTATACATATAAGTGTGAGTAACCCACGAGTTGGGTCAACTCAACAAAGCAGATAAATTGCCTTGAATAAATTTTTAAACCATTAATTGGTTATTTAAATATTATAGACAAAAAAAAATGGAGAAATGGTTGTTTTAAGTAATAAACCAATGTGTAACTTTATTGTCAAATTCAGCTTTTAAGAGTCGTGCTTGCTATTTACTAGGACAGAGTCGACAGTTATACCATCTCCATTCACCATCGCAAGATATCTCATACTTCAAGTACTTATAATCACAACTCAATCAAAAATTTACGTACTTAAAATTATAATTTAATTAAAATTTTAATTTTATATCTGTAATAATTATTAAGGTATACTTGATTACATGTATTAATTCAATATTTCATTAATTTTATTTTTTTATCTCTCTACCCTATTATTCATTTTTTTACTATATTTTATACTATTCAATTTAAATCATAATTTTTTTTATCAAATTAAATAAAATAAAATAAATAATTTTTTAGTATAATTTAATTTTTAATAAAATTAATTAATATCTATAATTGAAAACATTTTAAAAAATATAAGTACTTTTAAATATTACATTAACGACTATTAAATAAGTACAGCATAATTTGTATCAATCTTTTTCGTAGATATGACTATAATTTTACCATATATTCTCAATTAAGTCTATTTGTAGAAGACGGAATTTAAAGTGTAAAAATAATTTTTTAAAAGTTATGAGAAAATATATCAATATATGAAAATTGATAAATTTTGATATAAATTTATTTTTTTTGAATTATGAGCCAAAAAAATTTATATACTATACAATAATATCAACTAAACAAATGTTTAAATAAATTGTTGTATGAAAACAAAAAAATAATAATAATAAATATATTCACACCGCCAGGTTTAACACCCGGTGGAATTTAGACCGCCTTGAAGACCTGGTCTGCCATTTTTGTCTATGTGGCACAACAACCACGTGAAGGACCAGGCTTTGACGGCCCCATTGCAAGTAACGTAAATCACAATAAATTATAGGTGATACATGCATTTTACTTTTTTCTTTAAATTATAAAATAAATTAATTGAAATCTTGTCCGACCTAAGTGATATTGTCAGATAATTAAATTGAGTGAAAAATAACAAAAATTGCTTAAAAGATAAAACAGTATTATGAGTCAATTGGTGTAAGCAGTGGAGCATTTAACTCGGATAATATAAAAATAATTTAAAATTTCCATTTTTGATCTTACATTGCATATTCTGATTTTTTTTCTTTTTTTAATCAACGAAATCGTTTCTATAATTAACCTCATATGTTCGAAATCAATTGTCAGTACTTTGGGTTGAGCCTAGTGCCCTAATTGATTCGATCAAATGAAACTATTTTTGAACAAATTGATTTGATTAATATATGGTTATTTTTTCATTTTTTTTTCTGTTATTCTGGACCGGAAAACATATCCACAATGTCTCCGGGGGCAGAATGCCACACCCTCCTCCGTCCCCTTTTCGAAAATAGCGCCACGATTTCAACGGTCAATAAAGGCCAAGGCTTCTCCAACAATTTGGCAGCGTTTCCAATATAAATTTTGTTTTAAAAAAAAGGTCATGGAGTACAAGTAAAAAAATAACCAATGACACACCTCTGAGCTGTCAATCTGTCATCCACGTGGAGTGGACCTCTCGCCTATCCCAAGAGCCACTCTACATATGCATCAGATCTGCGTTAAGTTATAAAATTAAAAATACATATATTTTTTTAATTTTAAAATTAAAGATATAATTTTATTTTTAAATTATAAAAAGTCATGTAATTTTTTAAATATTATTTTATTATTTTATTATTCCAGTTATCTCTATTATTTCTATAATTAAATGGTATGTACTATAATTATCATTATTATTTTAAACAATATAATAATATAAATATATTTAAAATATAAAAATTATTGTTTTAAAAACATATTTTTAATTTTAGAACCAATTGTTAACAAGTTTCAAATGAGATAGAGTTGCTAGATTTATATGTGGCGACCATGGTGAAGCCCCCCTACCAGTACGATTTGGCGAGAAGGTCATCTCATCAGCTCGCCCGCCATGCCGTTCAAACGCCAACTGCCGCGCAAAATCAAGACTCCATCCGAGTGATGTGGCAAGATCTTGGACTAGTGTCGGATTTGATCCAGCGATCGGAAACCATGACGAATTTGTCAGACTGTAAATATTGAACAGATATTGATTGGGCCACGTGGTCGTTTTGCAGACGGCACAAACAAACTGGAGATCGAGTCATCAGGGACGACGCACATTATAGGCAGGACCCTGTAAGCTACATCAGCTTTGTAGCTTTGAAAAGCACAAGGGGCCTCAAGTTTAACTGCGGAGTATATGTAAAACACGTGTCCGTATTATAGGGGTTTCTTCTTCTGCTAAAAAACTCTTTTAAAACAAAAAAACAATTGCATGGCATCGTAGTTTAGAGCATAATTACATGAATTTTGCAAGTATATTCACCGTAAATTTTCAGGAGACAATACACGTCTACATGGGTAACCATAAGGTTTAACGTGTTGCACGTGTTAAGTACAATCGTATTCCCTATAAAAATGGTATTTATATTTATTTTTTTTGTTATTCTTGTTAATTTTATTAGTTGTAAATAGGAAAGAAATAACATTTCTGACTTGCAAGTTATTGACTTAGGTAGTTGATGTTTGAAATTCATAATTATGGCTGATTATAACTTGAAAAAAATGCTTAAAGTGTTCAACTCTTGTTAATATCTTTTAGACACTCTCCTATAAGCGATATTGCATGATTTGAGTTTTGATTGCTAATTTGAGGGCTTTGAGTCATCTGAATTTATCCTAAATAGTCTTTAGGTAAATCATTTAATGACCTTAACCACTTTTACACCAACTTGAGTTATAGAGATATTGATAAGGATGTAATTTATGTAATCAACTTTATTCCTTCTTGACTTTATACTCTTTTGCGTTGGGAGTAGCTGAGAGGCGACGTTCTTTTACATTCATTTTTGTGTGTTATGTCTTAATGTTGGAGAAAAGAAAAAAAAATAAAGGTTTAGTCTTAGTTGTGACTTTTGTTACTCAAGCAAATGGACCCTAGGGGATGTCTTTACACCTAGCGTCCTAAGGGTCCTAAAGGGTTTGGGAGTCGTTGGTTCAAAATCTCGTTATATGTGTAATATAAAAAGTAATAAACCAGATATTGCATGAACCATAGAAAAAAAAAGAAAAAACACTGAAGAAGAAAAATATGAAGATATAAGGTTTGAGTGTATTGTGTGTTTATCGAAGTCATTTCAATTACATTACCTTATGCTGAGAATATTTATGATGTTTTATGACGAATAAGGTATAATTAATTCTAGGAAGATAAAATGTCCAAGTTAATATTTTTGTTTTTGATTTGATACACTTGCATTTAATGCACAAGGTCACTTTTTGATTACTCATGAGAATATGAGGGGTAATTAATAAAAGGAGAAGGTCTAATTTTAACAAATGTGTACTTACTGTGCATAATTGCGCTTGTATTAGTGTATATTTGATCATTGATTTTGAGTATTTTTTTTATATATTTGTTTGTTTTCATGTTTTTCTTGAGTTAATTGTCTTTAGTTGGTAGTATTGTGGCAATGATGAGAAAGAGAAATTGAACTCTTTCCTTATGTGTTTCTATGTTATGTTTGCTTGGGGACAAGCAAAAGTTTAGCTTTGGAGGAATTTTGTTTACTTAATGATATGGTTTTGTCGTTGGTTTGTCTTTATTTTCATCTCCTATAGAAAGATCAAGGGAAACTGTAACTACAATATTGATTTGATCTATTCAATTTTCTCTTCTTCTTCTACTATTTCCTTTTAGGGTTAATATTCTAATTTATTTTTTTTATTAGAGTTATGACGTAAATGTTTCATGTTGAATTAATTTTTTTTATTTTTCTTGTTACAATCTAGAGTTTTATGGTTGTGAGTTATCTATTCATGCTTTTAATGCTTTTAGGTGCTAGATCACCACATGAATGATATAAATTACGTAATTGACACCGATAGGAGATTTTATGCATATGTACATTGAATAGATAACCATAAATTAGGTTGTATAGAGATATAACAATCAATTTGTGTGGTTTTGGTAGTAGGTAATCGAGAGTGGTTTATTAAACAAGGAGAATCTATAGAACTCAATACATTCGTTTACTTGAATTCACATGGAGACATGGTGAATTACTTAAATTGGATAGAGCTACTATGGTTAGAGATGAGGTGATAATTAAAATAGGGATCTCTACCATTACAACATAATTCAACTAGATTGTGTAGGAAAATTAGGGGGTTAATTTACATGATTCTGTGAAATCGGATGCTCTAACACTTTTATTATATTGATTTTATCTCAGTTTTACTCATTGCATGTTATTTCTAGTTGCCAATTAACTTAGTCATTCTATTCCCTTTATATTTAGTTGATTAATTAATTTAATTCAAATTCATTTTATTCATCGACTAGATAAATTAAATAATTATTTAGATTAATACATAGTTACTACAAGTTTTCGAGAAAACGATACTTTTTTATCACTATATTACTTATTAACTACGTAGACTTGCTGGCGAATTTAAGTAACAATATGTAGACGAGCCTGGGATAGTCAATTCCGAATTCAAAATGATTTTGACAGTATGATAGTAAATTTGTATCCATTAAAAATTATAAGTGAAAATGAATTGGATTAGATAATAAAAGTATTGTATCACAGTTCTTTTGCCCAATATTAAGGAAATTTAATCCTATAATCGACATATGGCTACTGGAATTTTTACCGTCGTAATGCATTGCAATTCTTTATCATATATATATATATATATATATATATATATATAAGCACATTTACTTTTGTTCCAAAAAAGTACTACAGAGAATAAAAATAAAATCATCTTATCCGCCTACAAATAAACACGGCTCTCTTGATAGTTTACCTATCATTTTCAAGATGTCTCTCACCTTTTTTAAATAGAAACTTTATAATTATTCTTCTCTCCTAAAAGGTTAGAACTAGGAGTACGGAAATAGAAAATTTGAATGGCATTAACTTCTGGGAAAATATGAAAATATGGTACTCAGTGTTTTCAGTTTTATAACGTAACTTTAACTTGTTCATTTTCATTCTTCATCCGTTATACTCTTTTGGCAACTTTTGATTTTTCAATTGAATCATTTTCCTTTCGTAAATATTAAAAGTGATTATGCTATGCTTTTGAGTTTTGGCAACTTTTGAGTTTACTCTATGCTTTTGAGTTTTGGATTATAAAATAAAAGAATATAAAACTTAATTATAACATAAAACAATAGAATAGAAAACTCAAACTTTTTTGCTAGGTCATGATTGTGAGTTTATAAAAGAAAATGACATAAAATTAATTTTTTGCAAATTTACCCTTTTAATTCATTACCATGCATGTAACTGAAGGGCAAAACAGGACACAAAATTATGATTAATCTTCCAATTTTCTTTTCTATTCAAATCATGCTATTATTGGAAAGAAAATTCTAACAAGAAAAGTGCTTCATGTTTTTTAGCCATTTCTTTTCTTATCTTACCTCTTCAAAACTCACAAACATAAGAAATGTATAGAAAATGAAACTTTTTACACCTTTTTTTTTTCCATTTATATCCAAAACAAAAGTCACAAACATTTTGTTAGTGCGTATCACAAGTATATTGTGATGCTTGAATATTAGAAAAAACATAATCAAGCAAAATTGGACGAAAACTTGTTACTTGTACACAAGTAAAAATTGTGTTTACTAATTCAATTATATTATTTAAGTGAAGGGTTATGGATTGATGAAAAATTTAAGTGAAAAAATTGAGAAAATAAAGATAACATTAAAAATTATTGACCGAAAATAGAGAGACAAAAATAAAAATTTACCTATTATTTAAGTAGTCAAATTATAATAAAGATCGAGTTTACTCAAATTTTTAAAATTTAAATTTAATTGGGTCGAGTCTAACTCTTAAATGAACAAAAGTCTGCAACTATACTTAACTACAATAACTATAATCATGTATTATCACCATTGGTATCCGAAAAATCGAAATATGTCGGTCACATGGTAATAGGCTGAACTTTATAAACTAACCCATTAATTCATGTATTGTGGATTACCAAACTTTTGGTTTTACCAAATGTCATATATCTCAACACATGTAACCATCACTTCGGTAGTTCGTTTTCTAAATAAGTTCCTCTGTTTCAAAATTAAAGATAAATTTTAATTTATACAATATAAACTTTTAAAATTTTATGATTCGAAATAAAAATAAAATTTTTTACTTTTAAAGACTTCATAATAATATATCATAAAATATACGAAAATATTCTTAATTATAAATATTTATTTTTTTGATATTTTTATAAATTTATATCACAAATAAAATTTTAAGATTTACAAATAATACTATATTAAAATAAAAATATATTTTTAATTTTGAAAAGCAAGAAGTAACAGTTTTATGAAATTATAGTACTGCCAATTCTTCTCAGATTTATTTGCGCGTTAATTATTTTTTCCAAAACAATCTAAAATCTCGATTTTGATCACTTGTTCTATTATTCATCATAAATTAAGAAAAACAATACAAAGAAGAAAAGCTTAGAAGAAAGGTCCAAGACTAATATGTCCAAAAGTCATTCTCAATTAGTTGAATACCGTCCTTATCAATAAATCATGTTACCCAACACGTGAAATGTTTATAAAAATCATTTTCATATATATGTAGTATAAGATTGCTTAGCTTCTAATTTTCCCTAAAATTTACAGCAGCTTCTTCACTAACCTCTATTATTATTATTATTGTGATTTATGATGATGCTACACTCCACCAAATTATTACCTACTTCACCACATCTCTTCAATTTCACACGAGATTCTTGTCCATAAATCAGTTACTTATAGAGATACTTAATAGGATTTGCGTGAGTAATTTTAATTTCATTAATGATATGGTTTTGTTACAAGTGAATATGCTTGTATTAATGTTATCTTGTAAGACATACACAATAATTTACAATTTGAACCAAATATTTACATACGTTCGCCATACAATTTGATCATCTTGAATGATGAATCGTAACGTTTGAAAGATGAGAAAAAAGAAGAATTTATTGAAAATAAAGGGAATAATATGATTTCGTTTATGAACAGTATATGGAAAATATGTGATTTTGTGAGATATGAACGAAGAAAAAGAAAATTGAGCCAAAGTTCTTTTTTATAATTCTACAAATTTGTATTGTGCTATAGTTTCCAAAATATTTGAGAAAAATGGTGCTGTTTAGAAAAAAAAAAAAAAACTCCTTTACATAACTTTTTGTTACTATGCAAAATTTAATACATAGTATATCTTAGCATTTGAAACTACCCCTCTAGTTTGTTATGATTTTTTACATAAATTGTGAATTCATAGCTATACAATTAGTTTGATTTGAAAAATGAGCTATAATTTATATAAAAACTCATAAATATTCTTGTTGAATTATCTTAATTTTCCCGTATAAAAATATCACTAATTAATGTACTAAAAGGGATTCAAAAATTATATCACTGATCCTCCTAGATATTGATTGCATATCTCTACTAGGGGTGATAATTCTTTGCCAAATTTTCAAAATTTTGTTTGAAGTTAAAAAAGAAAAAGCAAAATATTTTTTCTCGTCATCGAGAAACTCATAACGTACTAATAATAACTGTACACTATAAAATAACTTTTATATACTCAATAGAATTTAAGACTTTTACATCTTTTATGTAAAAAACTAATTGTAATTTTTTTTTTTGGATAATAATATAACATTTTTTGATTTACCGAAAAAAAAAAGGTTAAAAAAAGGGAAGGCCAGCTGATAAGTAGGAGGAGATATCACAGCAGCACCCACGAGAACTACAAGAAAACCGGCCATTACATCGACAACAGAAACGCCGACACGAGCGGCGCCACTTCAAATTTCACGTGTGTGGGCCTCATCATTACGGTCGGCACCACCACCAGATCATTACTCACCAAGGCTTTAGGAGGGCCCCACCCCAATATCCACGTGGATTTACCCCAACCTTTGCTTCGGTTACCAACATCATCCATGATCCAACTCATTGGAGTAGAAGTGAAGCAAAGGACATTCCTCTGCACACGTGGAGTCCGATCTGGCTCCCTAGTGGGCCCAGGAGGACGCGTGTAATACGGATAAGTTGACTTTGGATGGAATAAAAGGTCCGATGCCAGGGTGGCAGCATTGTTCAGTAGTCCAATTCGAGTGTGACCCCTCCTAATACCTTTGCGTATAGACGTGGTCTCATAAATACCATTATACTAGGTGGATACTGGATACTAAAGGATAATATTAATATATTCTTGATTTTTCTTGATAATCATATTATTAATTAGTAAGAAATATGTAATTTAGTTTTTTTTTTATTTTAAACCGTTGGTATTATTAAAGTAAAATGTGTTAGCTTATGTAAAAATGATTTGAGTTCATTAACTAAAGATCTCAATTTTTAATTGTTAGAATGTAAAGTACATTGTTATGAGCACTCTCCTCGAAAGTATATAATCGAAATACAGTATGAATTAGTCAAGATAAAAAAAATATACTCATTTTATTTTAAAATTAGATATACGTTTTAACTTTTTAAGTTAAACGACGATATGTTAAACTTCCAAATTAATCTAATCTATAAAAATTTTGAATACAAATTATATTATAAGTGAAGGTTTTTATTATAAACTTTAAAAATATAATAGTTGTATCAACTATAATTAACTAAATTACTGACTAAGCAATAAATGTTGTTGAACATAACATTTTTCACTAAAAAATGTCACTAAATAGAAAATTAATGGAAAAATAACTTTTGCACTCTGACAATATCAATTGTTTATTTTATTTTATCATAGTAATTTACTTCTTAGAGATATTTTGATTATTTATTTTATGGATTTTTAAAGATTTATTATATTAATATTATAATCTTATTATGATAATATCATTTGAATTAATTGTCCTTTGTATGTTATGATCAATTAAAATTCATACAAAGTGGCATAGCGGTACTACTTTTTGTAAGAGAAAAATGGAGGTTCTCTCGGAAAAAGAAAAAAATAGAGGGGAAAATTTTTATTTGTACAAATTTTTGAATTTGATTATTTAGCCATATTTGTTTAAGAAATTACAGAGTTGATTGAATTGAATTATAGTCTCATTATTTTAATTTAATTTCGATTTGATATTTATTAATTTAGTCCAAGAGATTGCTAAAACTGGTAATCGGAGGGACTACTAATCCCCGGGCTCAAACAAATATGTTGTCTATGATTTGAAATTAAAATTATGGTTTAAAACTAAAATTTAAATACAATATTTTGAATTCCAAGAGCTGGGTGTTATACTAGAAAATGTATCTTTTACATAATGATCTCTAAACATTTTATCTTATGTTTATAATAGAAATGTATCTGTGGTTGTTAAATATATTTTTTTAAAGTTTTATAACAAAAAATGAAAAGTAGTTCTAGTTAATAACAAAATCTTCCAAACACTTTTATTTGTTTAATATTTTTTTTTACTTTTTTCACATTATTCAAGCAATCTCCACTAATCTTGTAATTTAGCTATCTAAATATTCTGTTTGAACTTGATACTCATCTGCCTTTACAATACTTACAACTTATTATGTAATTATTTAGTTTTATCTAACAATCACTACATTGAATAAGGGTAATAAGCTTAGAAGGAAGATTATATTTTAAAAATAATTTAAAAATTTATGTCCCATATTTAATCTTGGTCTTCTTCTTTTTTTTAGTATTTGCCAAGTTAATTTAAAGCTCATATTTCTTCTGCTGCGACGAGGGTTCAAACTCTCATCATCTAATATAATGTAATATAATTTTTTAATAGTATCGGAAAAATTCCTTTTTTTTCCTTTGCATGACAAATACCAATAACATTCTATGTATTAAAAAGTACTCCATCGTTTTTAAAATAATAGTCTCTTTTATTTTTTACATGTAAATTTAAACAATATTTTTTATAAATTAAATATCTTATTTAATAATAAAAAATTTTAATTAAATTAAAATATTTAAGATATAAACATAAATTTACGTGTAAAAAGTCATACAATTTAAACGAAAGAGAGGGAAATTTTCATGTTTAATTTAGGGAAGGAGGGTAAAGTATGGACTAGTTTCCTATTTAGTATTATAAAACCTAACTTTGATTAATTAATTAGTAAAATCCCCATTCCCCTGCATATTTAAGCGTGACCCATATGGAGTAAAGCTGGGAGATTTAGAACAAACAAGGCGTGCTTTTCCCCTTTTTAGAGAGAGAAACTGAGACTGTCTAAAACTGTAGAGAGAGAAAATTCCACTGCTACTACTTCTCAAATTTAGAGAGAGACAAAAGCTGAGAACGTCTCAGAAATTACAACTCTCTGGCGTTTTACTTCGTTTGTATCGACGTTTCGGAGGCTTGAAGTTTCCTGCAATTTCTCTGTTAGTGGCGTGTTTGGCTTTTTACTTTGTGAATTTACAAGAAATCAAAGCGAGAAGAAGAAGATGGAGTGGCCTGCTTATTTAGATGAATATGAAAAGCTTGTCTTCAGAATGACTACACCTAGGTTTGTTCTTGATTCTCTCTCTAATTCTTCAATTTTTTAAGTGTATTTTGTTTTAATTTCACTTTGATCTTCTGATTTTTTTTTTCCAGTGTTTCTTGTTTGAATTTGTGTGTAATTAAACATGATTTCTACAGGTTTGTGAAAATTTTTTTTCCAGAAAATTGATGTCTAAATCTGTTTGTCTTTAAATCACAACCAGTTAGTTTCCTTATTTGATGCGATTTTATCTCCAAATTTGCGAGAAACTCGAGTATTTCCCATATTTATGCAAAATATTTGGTACTCAGTTACCAAATTTTAATTAATTTATTTTATTACTCATATTTTCTCCCTGTTTTGAATTTTCTCTGACTTTTTCTTCCTTACATTCATAGTTTTCCAGATGTTCCCACATCTGTCTTTTGATACTTGACTGTTTCCAATTCCACCGACCTGACTTTATCATGTCCATTATTCTCATTGCAATAATTTCAATATTTACCACAAATTTCAAATTATTTGAATTTTTCCAGAACGTCTTGACTTCTCACCGCTATTTACTTCTGTTACAGGGTCATTGTCGATAATGCTGGTTGTGCTAACGCCACTCGTGTTATGGTAAGCTTCACCTCATAAACCCCACAAAAAAATTAATTAATAACAATTTGACCAAATTACTTTATGAATTTTGACTAATTTTCACAGTAATTTCTACAGATTGATAGTGCTAGAAAACATGGGATTCTTCTAGAAGCAGTGCAAGTTCTCACAGATCTAAACCTGTCAATTAAGAAAGCTTACATTTCTTCAGATGGAAGATGGTTCATGGATGGTAATTTCGTTACCCCACTAATGTTATCCTCTTTTTAGGCAGCATGATACTTCAAAGATTTATTGAATCTTCAATTGATATGCCCTTTTGTCGATTTTGTGCAATTTTACAGTTTTTCATGTGACTGATTTAGAGGGCAACAAAGTAACAAATGAAGGTGTCATCAGTTACATTGAACAGGTTCATTAATTTGTTCTAAAACTGCAAGCTCTTTTTAGTACAATATTAATTAAAGTAAGCGTATTAATTGAGTTGTGTTAATTAGTGCTGATTTCTTTTTCTTTTTTTTTTTTTTGTTACAGTCTCTCGGTACAATTCATTATGCACCAAAGCCATCTAAATGCATCAATGGCTCGACAGCCTTGGAATTAACGGGGACTGATAGGGTCGGTTTGCTTTCGGAGGTTTTTGCTGTATTAGCTGATTTGCAGGTTAATGTGGTTGAATCTAAGGTGTGGACGCACAATGGGCGTATTGCATCGCTAATCTATGTTAAAGATTGCGAGTCGGGGTTCCCAATTGAAGGCCAGCAAAAAATTGAAACAATTGAAGCGCGATTGAGGAATGTGCTTAAAGGGGATAATGATATTAGAAGTGCCAAAACTTCAGTTTCTCTGGCAGATACTCATACAGAGAGAAGGCTTCACCAACTGATGTTTGCAGATCGCGATTATGAAAGAAAGCCGATAATTAGGACTAATGATGATACCCCAATTGTTACGGTTCAGAATTGTCTGGAGCGTGGTTATTCTGGTGTAAATATTCATTGCAAGGATCGGATTAAACTTATGTTTGATGTTGTCTGCACCTTGACTGACATGGACTATGTTGTCTTCCATGCTACTGTCAAAACAGCGGGTGACAGAGCATCCATGGTATATATTTATATTCAACATTACAACTTGTGCTTTACAAATAATGACTAGAAACGTGACAATTAACGATAATATTTTTTGATTTTTTTCTCAGGAGTTCTTCATTAGACACACAGATGGAACCCCAATAAGTTCGGAAGCTGAAAAGCAACGTGTGATTCTCTGCATACGCGCAGCCATTCAAAGAAGAGCATCTGAGGTATTGCTCTATCAATATGATTTGTGCTTTTATTGTTTATAAACAATTTGAGTTTCAAGTGCTTTTGATTCTATGATTCCTTTAGAGCTTATAATTCGATTCCCATCTCATTCCACTGATGGTTAAATTGTCACAATCGCAGGGTGTCCAGTTGGAGCTACACACATCTGACAAGCCGGGACTATTGGCAGATGTCATGCGGACTTTTCGAGAAAACGGCCTTAATGTGACAAGGGCTGAGATATCGACTACGTTCAACACTGCTCAGAACGTTTTCTACGTAACTGATGCTATTGGGAACCCGACAGATCCGAAGATCATCGAAGCAGTTAGACAGAGAATTGGATTAGACAACTTGAAAGTGAAGGAACTTGCTTTAATATATCATGAAAAGGAAGAAAGGGATGAAGAACCCACATCAGGTGGTGTTGGTGGGGCAGTTTTAGTATCAATTGGAAGCCTTGTTAGAAGGAATCTATACAACTTGGGATTGATCAAATCATATTCTTAAATTGTGGGCATATACTTAGCTTCAAGGGTTGGGCATATGTACATAGTGTTTGGTAATTAATATAGTTTGGAGTTTGGTTAGTTTTAAATAGGTAGGCACATACATTAAACAAGAAGATAGTCAAGAACTAGAAGATGGGATGGATTGTCTTGGTGGAGTGAAGGGGAGGGCCACTTTCCCATTGTTTGAAATTGTTAGGTTGGATTGAAAAGAATTTGAAATGGTAGAGGGAAAGTATATAGGATATTATTATTATTTTTATAAAAGTAAAAGGTTGTTGGAAGGGGTTACTAGGTTGTTAGCTGCTGGTTGCCAGCTGCCAGAATCCAGAAGGAAGAAAGATTAGTAGGTATATTTACAAGAAATTCGTTTTCGCATAGTATGAAAATATGCAATTACATCTTGTACATAACAACTCTTAATATTCTAATGGTTGACTTATTTTTTAAAATTTGTGTAGCATTTCATTTTTCTTTCTTTTGGTAATTCTGTTTATGTGTAGGAAAAATATATATTTGTGTCCTATAAATTATTTTTGAGTGTTTTGAGAATTATTAAATTGAAATATTATAGTTTTGCAGTTTATTATTTTAATTTCAATTCCAAAAACAGAGGTAATTTATATAGAAGAAAATAAATATGATGATGGAGAAATGGGGAGTGAAAATGGTCAAAGAGGTGGGGCTGAAGACTCGAGAGATTGTTTCTTGTCGTTGTCGTTTCTAAGTGTTGCTTCTTGAAACATCCCATAGAAATTAAACATCATTAGTTTAATGATTTAATCCTATACTGGAACTTTTAGGATCACTGGCATCGTTCTCTCTAATTTATCCTAGATTAACAGGTCAAGTTTCCATTGACTCTTTGTCCTTTCTCAATTTCATTTTAAATTAATGATTATGATAGTTCTCTAGCTTAACAATAAAGAAAATTTGTTTGACCTAAAATTTGATAATTTAATTCATGCGAACAATAGTATACTTCTTCTTCTATTACTGTTTCAAAACTCACATATATGCTTATACACACCAACTACTTCAAAACCTACATATTCATTTTTCAAAAAATATAGTTGATAATCAATGAAATCTTATTTCTACATCATAGTGTTTTTTGTTACATAGAAAATTATTCTAAAATTTCACTCATACATTCGCACACACATACAAAAACTATTTCAAAATCTACCTCCTCATTTTTCAAAAAAAATTGATAACCAGTGAAATTAATGATCATATCTAAAAAAAAAAAAACTCTTCTTTTATATTCTAGATGCTACACTTGTAAAATCATCAACCATACTAGACGAGAATTTCGAATACAAGAACCTAAGATTCGATTTCTTACGTTTTTACCCCTAATTTTTCAAATAAAAATAGCTAGAATACTCGAAAGGAATAAGGTGGAAATAATTGTCATTTTATTTGTTTCAATATATATATATATATATATATATATATATATATTTAAGTGAATATAACGTATATAGCACATCGTAAAATTAATATAGACGTACAGATTTTTATACAGTACTATGACCAGACAAAAAGGTTAGACCGGATTTGCACTAGATTTGTTAGGTGAGGTAGTTTGGCTTCTTCATTTATACTAAAGAAATTCTGAAATATTTAACACAAAAGGAACATATCGTCAAACATCGTGATAATTGATAACGGGCACAGATTAAAACTTTACTAAACTTTAACATAATTTTGTCAAATAAAATTATGTTATATTGTAATATACATAATTAAGGAATCCGTTTATCTACATAACGGGCCAATATAATTGAAGAAGACAAAGGAAAGCTTGATCCTCAAGATACTACCAAACAAATTACCGAGATTCTTTTTTCTTAATTAATACGGAGGAAAAATTGGATTTGGCTCCTCTGCGTTACACAGTTCTGAAAATTTTTTTACTATACAATTTTAAATATAAAGTATTTTATATAATATTAATAGTATGAATAGATAGAACATCAAAAATATAATAGAATCTATCAAGTTTCATACAACTTGATAATGTCAAAACATATTTATCTTAATAGTTGAGAGTTGATATAATTTTAATGAGTTAGATTTAATAATTTTTCAAATGTTAAAATAAAAAATCTATGTCGCTAATTAAATTATATGAAAATTAGTATGTATATATATATATATATATATATATAGATATAGATATTCATTTTTTATCCATCCATACAATTGTAATAACATAAAATAATTAATATATAAGTTATGGAGTGCATTGAGAGAAATTGTGAGAATAGCGTATACGGAGAAGAGCTCAATGCACATTATAATTCTGAATGAAATTTGTATTGTGTACGTAATTTTAATCAAATGGATAGATAAAACACAAAAAAAAAAAAAACTTATATTGAATTTAATTCATTCCAGTTTACAACTTTTTTTTGGGTACTTACTACTAGTACTACCCTCGGAGGATATAGCAACTGAATAACGTAGATGCCCCATTCTCCAAAAATAAAGTATGTTACGGTAAAATGTGAAAATTGATGAACAACCCCGTGCTGTGGGATAGGGAGCAAAGAAAATGACAAGTACGGAGTATTACTTATGAGAAATTTACCAATTAAAGGTAACTATGCTTCGCAACGTCATTAACAATAATGTTAATAATTTCGTTATTTCTAATGTTTTCTTCATTGTAAATAACAATTTACTGACGTCATCAATTACTTGTATATTTATATGCTGCCCGCCTCCTCCGGATTGCTATGAAAATGAAAAGAAATATTCGAATTAAAAAAATAATAATGTGTGCATACGAGATAGGTAACAAGATCAGGGAGATAAAAATAATGTCTTGATTAGTAGTTGTTCTAGACCGTTTTCTCTCTCCCAAAACACTTAAACTTTTTTTATACTCTTCGTTGAAGGAGAAAGTTCTTCCTTAAATTTTCTTTTGTATTTGTTTTATTTAATTATTTTGAATAAGTTGTCATTTGAGATTTTGTTTTTTCCTATTTGGTATCGTTTTTTCAAAATTTAAATTTATTCATTCTTGTGAAACTTTTTCTCCAATTTAAATTCATCCACCATCGCGAAATCATGTAAATGTGTGAAAATTAATAAAGGTTTAGAATACAGAACTTGGTTAACTTGTTGAGATTTTCTTGAATTGGACGTTTGAAGCAGCAGTTATACTTATAGCATTCTCAATTATTCTCGAAAATTGATCAAATCATATTTGTCCTATAGATGATCTACGATAGAACATATAATTTAGTAGTTTTTAAATCGAATGATACGTAATAGTTTTGAATTTTTCTGTTTTTATTTTTTTGTATTTATTATAATTGGATTCATTATACTCTTGGAAGATTTATTATCTTATTTTACTTGTAATTCGATTTATTCAATGAATGGACTTTCAAAAATAATGTCTTGGACTTAATTATCGATGTTTATCGATAGTTCTTGAAGATTACTTGACTTTTTATAATTAACCTTATTTTATTATCTATAATTCCAAGATTAGATTGTTAATTTACATGGATTTGGAAGCCAATTTGAGAATTTGACCAAATAATTAGAAGTAGAATATACAAAAAGTCAAATCTGTAGTCGATAAGTATAATTTTGGCTTCTAGTAATTATAAGGTGGAATCTATGAAGCCTGCATCTGCTTGCATGCGTTTGGTTTTTTGTTGCAAATGTACCGTTGAATATTTTGGCTTACGTACGTATGTAAAACTAATGATCTTTTTGATATTCGACGAATCTTATGTATCACAATGTTTTGTAATGAAAATATGCTCTTTGGTTGAGTTCACCGTTAGTTTCATCCCCGCGAATTGATCTTTACGGTGTTTACTCTATCAATTAAATCATTTATTCATAAAATAAAATAACTAAACATATCTCTTTTTTTACTTCATACTTCGACTTCTATGAAATTTGCTTATCGACTATTTTTTTTAAAAAATGAAGAGGAGTTCGAATTTTATGAGTGACATCCAATGTAAAAAAAAAAATCTTCGGTTTGGTTTATAATAAATTTTCCATCCAATATATACATTTTAACTTTTAAAAAAATAATCAATTCGTTCTCAAATTTGAATTAATGTCTTTAAATTCTAAGTACATATATATGAGGATTTTATTCAAAAATTCTAAATACATCCATGCTATTTTAACTTCTGAGGTTTTATTCCAAAAAATCTTTGAATTTTACCTCTCCCACCCTTGAAAAGATCTAAATGATATTACCTTCGTCCCAAAATAAGTGTTTTAGCTTACTATTTACATGTAATTTAGGTATAGTTTAATATATGTTAAATATTTTATTGTATTTAATAAAAAAATAAATAAAATTTTGGAAGATGAAAATTCATACCATATAAAAATTAAATTTATTTTAAATATCTAATATATAGTAAATTTTACATAAAAATGTGTGTCACTACAGTAATTAAGTCACTTAATAAAGAAGTTGTTATTTTCTTTTATAGTACTTTTTGAAAAACTTTCTAAAAGTTGACTAAATACAATACAAAAAGACGAAGTTCTTTTCTAACATAAAGTCTGTTTAGATCGTAGTAAAATGTCTTGTTAATTATAGGTTTGTTTATTTCCATTATAAGCAAGTTTGTCTTTATAATTTTCTTCGTAGGTTTATCATCTTTCTTGATCGATGAACAAAGGCTTCTCTTGTGATCAAAAAATCCTTAACTAAAACTATTTATATCTATTTAATAAGTTAAATATTTTTCTAAATCTTTTTACACCGAATAAGTAAGGATTATATTACATTATCAATTCTTATAAAAATAAAATCAATTATTTCTACGGGCAAGGCTAATATAAGTAGGGGTACATTAACACTTTATGTTAAAGGAGTAAGGGAAAAAATATATTGTTTGTATATGATACGTACGTAAAACCTAAAAAAAAAAAAAAGATGACTCTTTAAAAAATTATCGGTCCCAATATATCCAAGACATATTGGATTAACTTACAAGTGAATAGCGTAAAAATTACGTTTGACTTTTTAATTCATAACGTAATATACTCTCACTACTATTAAAAAATAAAAAAATAATAATAAAGAAAGAAAGAAATGTTATATTTGAATTCGTTATTAAAAAAATCATACAATCAATTACCAATAAAAAAAATAAAACACAAATTAACTAAAAAATGTTGTATGTAATTCTTAATTATTTTTATTTTAAAAAAATACAAACTTAAAATAAAAATAAAAATACTTAATAATACAATCCGTGTTATTCACAGGTTTTTGAGGTATTTACTTATATATAAATAAGACATGACACATACTAACCAACCATATATTTTCACAATCATAAGTTTTCAACTATATATAAATTGGACACAGACTAACTAATCAAATCTTTGTACACAAATTATTTTACAGAGAAACTCACAAAAATGCTTAAAATGAAAGAAATTAATTGACCCCATTAATTAAGAAAGAAAGAAAATAATAAATTTATCCACATGTCAAATTTTAATTAATTTATAAATTTTTGTTTTGAGTTTGTTTGTAACCATAAATTCTTTTTAAAATCATAAGTTTTTGATCAACCATATATAAATTGTTTGCCTACTACTTAAAGTCACCTCAACATTAAACACGTTTTAGACTTTGTCGCACATAAACATAAATATAAAAGCTTCATATCGAATTTGGGCAGCCCCTACAAAAGCTGGTTAGTGACTTATTTGCCGGTGCTTCCATATGTGTGTGTATATATATTTTATGGTGAATGAATAAATTCCAAATAATGAATTGGACAAAATAATGGACGTTGGTTTTACAAAAGTCAACTTTAGTTTAGCCGTCCCTAGCTCAACACATTAAAAGTTACTTGTACCAAAATTATTTATCTTGAGGATATGATGACACAACTCATGATAGTTATGAATTTTCATTTTAAAGTTTTCGATAGTAAGAATATCATTATAAATAAATTATATACTATAATCTTAATATTTAATAATGTAATATTAAGCAATCCCAACTAAAAGAGGAAATAACATTATTCTAGCAAGAGAATTGAATAGAATCTTAAAGTACTAATATATTATTGAATATATAATCAAAAGATACTGTGATCGTGTGTTAATATTAATCACTAGACAAAAATCTAATTACTATGATTTTTACGTATTGATTGTTCACGTTTTGTGATACATTTTATAAGTGCACTCATTATTTCTCTTTCTTTTGAGTTATTAATTGAAATCGAATTAACACTATATATATATATATATATATATATATATGAGAATAAAGGTTCAACATTTGTTCGAGAACAAGTGTATTACCAATTCTAGAATATTAAGTTCCATACATATTTTCGAAAAAAACCAAAACTTGATACCCCTGGCCAGTAGCATATTATCACATTTAAGTATATGGTGGTGAGGACCCATATTTTTAGCAAAGATTAGGATTTATTCCTTTTATTTTGCACCCAAGGAATTAGGCTTTTCTTTAAATAATAATATTAATAGCACGCTAGCATGGCACCTTTGTGTTCACACTATTAGTCTAAATTGCCCAGATCATCTCTATCTACTCCATTAACCAAAAGATTCATCCTTTTTTGGATTTAATAATGTTTCCATATATATAACTTTACGGTTTCCGTACGATCTAACAAAGAGAATAAAATCTGCTTTTGTCTTGAAACCTAAATTTCAAAGTTTAAAGCTCAATCCACTTGTATTATCGGGAAGAAAAAAGAATAGATTGGAACTACTTATAATCAAATATATTTTTTTAAAAATAATTTTATAAAGAAATTTATGCATTATGTATATACTCATACATTCATCAAACACTCAGACTTTTTCACTTTTCAGATTAAGTAATCGATAACCAGTGAAACAACAATCAAGTTTAAATATGTATTATTTTAAGTCTACTTAACCTAATAATACAACATAGAAAGCATGATTAAAGTGATTAATACATTTGTTGTTATCAAATAATGTTCTCATTCAACAATTTCAGAAAAATTCACCCAAAAATCCACTTTCTAAAACCTTCTTATTTTATTAACAATTTCACTTACATGTTCCAAGTGATAAAAAAAAATAGGTTAAAAAAGTAGACATTGTAATATTCTCCTTGCTATGGTTGTTGCCAAAACAGACTAGAAAATCTTATGAGCCAGCCCATTGTTTATTTTACCAAGAAGATTGGAATAAAAATGAGTAGAAGATAAAAACAACAATTTTCTATTTATAAATTGTGGGGGGACAAAAGCTAAGTGAAGTTTTGCTGTGATTTTAAGGTCGTTTGCTGTAAACCACACTATTGGCTAAATAATTGGTCAAGGTAACCACCTCGTCCAGCTGTCGTTCTATGCATATTGTGTGTATATATAAATATATAATCAATACAAAATGGGGAACTAATTTAGTAATAAGTGAATAAAATTTTTTGGTAAATTATACTCCTACCGTTATAAAATTAGAAATATATTTTTTTTGTTATTCCAAAATTAGAAATATATTTTTATTTTTGTACTATAAAAAGTAATTGAATTCTTTAAATACCATTCTACAATTTCACTAATTCAAGTAACTCTACTATTTGGAACATAAAAATTATCTTTAAAAATATATTATTTTTAAAATTTATTTTTAATTTTGAAACGGAGGGAGTATTTGTTAAGAAATATTAAATAATGTGTGTTAAGGAGGAGGAGTTCAAGTGAATCATGTAACTTCTCTTGTTAGCGTTATTACATTTGTTGCATGTGACAAAGACAACGGAATATAATTTTTATTTAACTAATTAATTTAAGTTTATTTTTTTGTATTTCTTGAAACAGCCAGAGTTTGACAGTGGAAATCCAATATTGGCTTTTCTTGGGGCACTTTCTTCTTGTTACTATGAATATTGATGATTCTTGATTTTGGCATTTTTATAGAGTTCTTTGTACTAATGTATAGTTGATTTTTTTTTTTTGGGATAACTCAAAGTATCATTATAACTAATTATCTTAATCGAATGTACTGAAAGGATGCTTTGGTCATCTTCAATTAAATTCCTTTTCAGAAAAAATAAAAAAAATTGGGGTGTGAGATCAAGAATTCCTTGTATATCTGTACCAGCTGTACATGACTTGATGCTCTTATTTTTGGTGCTTTTCTCTTGAGTTTGTTCCATGGACTATTTTCACTAAATATGTGTTGCATATTTAAATATGATATTTACAACCTTTAAACTTCAATGTTTTAGATAACTTATTTAAGTTTAAGAAATGAGTTGAGATATAATGATAGTTGGTATCACTTTTTTAAAGTAATTAGACTTGTCTTGCCTTTGAACAAAAAAGATTTTTTAAACTGTATTAAGTAAGATATTGTTATAAATGTGTCTGTGTATTACTTTTCACCACAATGTTGTTTGAGGAGTTATATAACTCATGCAATTCTTAACTTGCCCCCCTTTTCTCACCAAGTTATAAACAATAAATAAATGATACTGATAGTCATAAAATAATTATAACATATTCTAGAGTTTTATATATGAAGCACTTTGAGACCATCACAAATTATATTAGAGAATTCAAAAGAAAATAATATTGATCTGAACATATCATCATCATCGTCATCGTACTTATTTTTGTTCATACAACCATTCTAGCCCAAATAAAGGAAAAGAAAAAAAAAATTACAACCCTCTTCATCTTTTTGGGTTGCTTAAAATCACCATCAACCCAAAGTTATAGACATAATTGGACTAAAGACCAATTGATTGAAAGTTGGGATTTTCTTTAATTACCTACAAATGTCATACAAAACAAACTACTTTCCTTTCAAGTTTGTCACAAGTGCTCTTGGGCAAGAAAAAAACAGGCCAAGGCTTTAAAATGTAGGTCTCAAAAGCAAAGAAATGAAAAGCCATGGCGTTAGAAGATCTTTATGGGAACTTGATGAGATATTTGAGTAGAATATAAGACTGGTCCATTGAATACTCAACTAAAAATCTTCTTAAAAATTTGAAACAATACCACTATCCACTTAACCAGCCCAAATGTTTGAGTAGGCCCATAATCAGATTTGACCCAATAGGCAATACTGTATTTATGCCGTGATAACACCCATACGCCTATAATAAAACTCATACACCTGTAATAAACAGTCGATAGGCATATATTATATGCCCTCAATTCCAAAATTACAGATATGTTTCTCAAATGATAATTTTTAAAAATAATTTTTATATTTCGAATATGTTATTTAATTATAATGAAAGTTATGATAGAGACCACCAAATAGTGAAGTTAATTGAAGTAATAGAATTGTGAAATTATATTTTAGAAATTTTATTATTTTTTATAGTAAAAAAATAGAAATATATTTTTAATTTTAGAACAATCAAAAAATATATATCTCTAATTTTGGAACGGAGAGATTATTATACTACATATAAATATTTAGAATCAAGAAATTAGAGCCCCTAACAGGAGTATTACAGCATGGAGACAAGCTTTAATTTAGGAGCCCTCTTTTTTGCAAGTCTATGAAGATCAAATGAAACCTTTTTGTTTCCTTCACCGAATTTAAGTACTTTTTACATTTGCGCCAAGAGGCAATGCTTTTCTTAAGATGTTTGGTCGAACTAACTCCAATTAATAGCTTTGGTTACGTTTCTATTGAATATATGAGACGGGAGAAAAAATAATTTTGAATTAAGAGTAATTAGTAAAATATATTAAGAAATTTATAATTTATGTAAAAGATGATAATGTAATAAACAATTATTTTTACATGTAATTTCATTTTACGAGCGAGAAGAAGGAATTATTCATTCATTTTTATTCTTTATAATTTTCCCTCACATTTTTTTCTATCATTTTTGTTCTTTATAATTTTCCCTTTCATTTTTTTCTATCATTTTTGTTTTTTATAATTTTTCCTCTCATTTTTTTCTATCGCTTTTTTCACTGCTATTTTTCTTTAAATTTATTGTATTTGTTTTATTTAGCATCTTAATTTATTACCCAGATTCAAACACAACATAATTTTTTTATCTATTTTGATAGATTTGATCAAATGATGGAGAACCCTCCATGAATAAATTATATCTCTCTGTACAAAATATTGGTATTAAATAGTCTCGCGCATCTTGAGTTCGTAAAACTCTTCTAATAACTTAATAATTACGGTGTACTTCCTCAACCTAAAATTTTTATAACTTAAAAAAAATATAACTCACATTTTCAATTACACTTCTGCTACAAATTTAGTGACAATTAATATCTTTGGGACATTTATTATTTAATTTTTTTTTCTTGGATTATATAATCTATTTTCTTTTCCTGTTATATTATTCAGTTAAAACAATTCAAAGTTAAGGTATTTTAAGTGAGGATATACAGAACGCCGACTCCCATAGTTTCACATATTTTCAAAGTCCAAAAATCTTTTATCTATTCATATAGTTTTCGGTTTAACCATCTAATAATTTTTATACATATGCTTTTAATTTTAGTTTAAGTTATGAAATAGTTAAAACTAAAGTTAAATTATAAATTATAAGGTCAAGCTTTAATAACATGGCTTACTTATACATGTATCACATCTCATGGCACTTTAGTAAAGATGACATGTAATCTTAAAGTAATTAAATTAAAGTTTAAACACACATTTACACACACACACACATAAAGAAAAAGGTTGAGAAAATAAGTTTGAAAAATAATTATTAAATAGGATAAATTTAGAAAAATACACAAACTTCGAGATAATTGTCCACTTCCGTGATCAATGTTATTTTTTTTCTATTAAAGGTATCAAATTTTCAAAAGTTTTCTGTTATAGTTGTTAAAATTTTCAATTGAGAAAGATTTGAATTGTCACTTCATAAACGGATGATATAACGTGTTAACATATAAAAAAATTATTAATATTTACATGTCTATTTTTGTAATTATTTTTATTTCTTTAATACAGAAAAAAATAAAGTAAAACACATAAAGGCGAAAATTTTCTTTTCTGTTTTTTTTTTTGTTTTACAAAATAGTAGTTTCATTGTTTCTGTTCCAATAATTTTTTATTTTTCTTTTTAATTTTATGAACCTTATCTTTGAGAATTATATTTAATTTTCTTTTTTCTCTTAATAATAGAAAATTTGTACAATATACACCATCATTAATAATTATCATTTCAATATGTTAGTATATTACGTCTATTTAATTTTAATGTGATAAATCAAATTGATCTCAATCAAATTATTTTTAAAATTTAATACCATAGTTATAAATAATTTAACGACAATCACCTTAAACGACCCAAAGATTTACTCTATTTACCCATCGTTAAATCTCCCAATAATCTATCTCATTCTCCATGTCTCTTCTCAAAGGAAAAATGGCAAGAGGAAGATACTGTAATGTGAGTGCGTGCTTGGTACTAATCTGTAGAAATATTGTTGGCTTGTTCATTAATATTGATGCCACTTTTCAATCTGAAAAGAAGATAATGTTCTGAAAAAGCAAGTAATGTTTCCCTTGTTAACTTTTTAATTCAATTCATATAATACTTTGTTTGTATTTGTATAATACATGCCATTAGCATTATATATGAGAATATATATATACATCTTAACAGCCTAACAAGCATAGGGTTGGTGTGGATATAATATGTAATCATATATATATATATATACATACGTGTATGTATGTATATTTTTCTTTATTAAATTAATAAGTTAAAATAATTTTATTTTGAAAAGGGTGCAATTCGTGCCTAGACAACCAAATTTCACTTTTCCCAATCATAATTATATTTTAATTTCCTTTTCACCGGACTCCAACCCATTTCTTAACCAAAATACATAAATCCACAGCTTTAATATTTGATTATTAAAGATCCAAATATTTTATACCTAAATTTCTTTTCTTTTGCCAAAATTTCGGTCATTTAATAATTATTATTCGGACAGTCTGAGAAAAGTGTGTAAGCAAATTAGATTTCACACTCAAAACTCCGAAATTTCCTCCTTTTGTTTTTCTCATCAGCAAGCAAAATAAAAATCAAATCTTTCTCATCCTCTTTAAGTTATTCCTTACCCCATAAAGTTAAATTACTATTACCCTTAATTTCTGTTCATCTCCATTAATTCTGTCTTTCATTTTCCTTTTAATTTGTTGGGTAATTAAGAAAATCAGTTTTTGATTTACTCTGCTGTCTAATACCCACAAATTTGAAAAAGAACAGTCATACCCTTCTTTTAGTTTGATATTTTCTTTAATTCAATCTTCATTGTAAATCCATATCAAGCTTCATAGCTGGAAGCTAGACTTGATAAGCTTCATAAATTTAACAATTTCCAGCTCTTCATTTCATATATTCTTAATTGTTTTGGTTTTCAACTTTTTATGCTCTGAATTGTTTTTGTATATATATTCTAATCTTGATTTTTGTAAGCTCAAAGAATCTTGATGTATTGGGTGTTTTGAGCTAGAGAAAAAGAATGGGGTTTTGAAGAAAAGATTCAATTTTGGTGTTTTTTGAATTTTCTTTTTGGGGTTTTAGAGTATGGAAGGTATTAATAGTAGTAGTGGGGTTACTGTGGTGGGATCAGATGCTCCATCAGAGTACCATGTAGCTCCAAGAACTGAAAATCCTACACAGGTCTCTGGATCAACGCCGGCTCCGACACCCCAAGTGAGTGTTTCACCGGCGCTGGCGCCGGCGCCGGGAATGGAGCTGACAGTGGTTAAGAAGAAGAGGGGTAGGCCAAGAAAGTATGGCCCAGATGGGTCAGTGACAAAGGCCTTGTCTCCGAAGCCCCTTTCATCTTCTGCACCGCCACCGGTGATTGACTTCTCGGCGGAGAAGCGGGGGAAAGTCCGCCCGGCAGGGTCAGCTAGCAAGAATCATTCAAAGATGGAGATGGGGGGTATAGGTAAATGTGAACTATTTAAGTTGTTTTATGTGAAATTTGAAGAGGTTATGGTTTGGTTATTGAAAGTTCTGATTTTTTGCATGCATGTTGATGGTTGTGTTTACGAAATGTGGGTGTTCTGGATTCATGTTTGATTTGATTTTGTGTTGAAAATTTTAGTGATTAATTAGATGTGGGACCTATTAATAGATGCCTTAACTTAGATCTTGATGTTAATGGGTAGTTGAAAGTTACACTTATCACTTGTTGGTTGGTACCGGAATGTGGGAATCTTCAACTAGCAGCCGTTATTCGGCAAATGGTTTTCACAGTGGTTGATTTAGGAAAGTGATGAAGTGTGTAAGCCATGAAATGTCACTGGCTCCAATATTTAATGTAGTTGTGAAAGAAGGAAGTTTTTGTTGCTGTTTTTGGTTGTTATCAACTAGGTGATGCATTTGTATGATTTCTTGAAATGTGATAACAATTAGATGAATTTCAATCTTATGTCTTTTAATGTCACCAACTTAGTTAGTTAGATGCTTATAGCATCTTCTATGAATAGTAGGATTTTGGTTAGTGTTCTAGGTGAGAATCAACATGTGCTTTTGTCTTGCATTGAAGTAGTCTTTTGTTATGTGCATCTTTGTCTTTTTTGTGGAGAAGTATGATTTTACGGCGTGATTCTTGATTATTCTTTATATACGAACAAACAGTATAAGAAATTTCCTCGTGTATCATCCCCCGGATTTGGAAAAATTAATGAATTGTTAGCTTTGGCAGAAGATGTTGTAGATCTATTTAGAAGACATGTATCATAGTCGGTGATCCAGTTATATGTTTTTGTGCAGGTGATTGGTTTTCATGCTCAGTTGGCGCTAATTTTACTCCTCATATGATTACTGTTAATACTGGAGAGGTATTAGATTTTCTGTGGCTTCTGCTGAAACTAAATGATTCTCTGTTTACTGTGTCGCAGTCCAGATGGCCTGCATTTTTAACACCCTCTATTTCTGAAGATTCTTATAATATTTTGTTTGTATTATTGTACAATAAGGGTCAGAATTGGACTTCAACTAGAATGTATGAGCTATACAGTTTGGCACGTTTTGGTGGGGGGGTGTTGGGCATGATTCCCGAAATTTAGGCCTTAACATTGTTTGACCAAAACTGGAGCTCTCTTAGATTCTAGATTCTGTGTCTGTGTGAGCATTATGTGCAACGAATATTGTTGTACTGTTGCTAAGAAATTTAGACCTGTGAGAAATCTTGTTTTCTTTTTAAAATATGTATACAGCAACATAATGTACATTATTGCAAGCTTGGCAGGGAGAAAGGGAAAGGGAAAATAGAACATTACCTCAAATTTGTTGCTAAGCCCCACAAAAATTGTACGCACGTTTCACATTAGTACTTGACATTAAAACTACCAAGATGAAGGATTAGTTCAGAACATGTAACCTTCTGGTGTCTTTCTTGCTGGGATTTCCATTTTGGCAACTATACCTTTCAGCTGTTGGCCTGTTAATTTTATCCTTGTGAATTACTGGATAGAAATGGAGCAAATGAAAAACGTCATTTTCGTAACTCCTTGTCAAGGGAATAGTGTTGTAAAACTTTTATCTACTTTGTTATCTGTATCTAATGACATTATCACTTCAAGAAGCAGTTGTAATTTTACTTTTTGTTGTTTAGGATATCACAATGAAGGTAATATCATTTTCTCAGCAAGGACCACGAGCGATATGCATTCTATCTGCAAATGGTGTAATTTCTAGTGTTACATTACGGCAACCTGATTCTTCCGGGGGTACATTGACTTATGAGGTGCTCCATTGTTATCTTTCTAATAATTGGTAGATTTTCAGCATTAGTTGTGTTCTGTAACATTCTTAGAGCTAGGTCTTATAGTCATTGATCTTGTCAGAAATACAGTGCAAATATGTTAACATGCAGAGATCTTGTAACTGAAATTCTGATCCGATTATTCTTTAAATCTTTTATAGTTTTATCATAAATTGGCAAAGTAATTAACTGATGTTATCAAAAAATGTTGTATGTGTTTCTATCATATATTAGTTAGAGGATAACTAAATTTAAGGACCGTGATCTAAAGCTAAAACTTACTAAAATTTACTTGTCATATGCACGTGCGTGTGCACACACACACACATTGTGTTCATTTTTCCCATACTAATCAGCAGTCAGACCCAGTCTATCTCACCTGTTCTTTTGCTAATTCTATAAGTTCCTTTAACATATCTTGTTGGCCTGCTTGTTTCAATGATCAGTATAAACAAAAGGTCATTTACATGACTTTATTGATGGCGTAATTGCGTAAAATTCTCCCATCCTTTTGCAAATATCAACCTTTGGGATGGTACCTTGTTTCTTGTCAGTTGGTTTTTACTAAAGGAAATTTGACCTTTCCCCTTAATTCTTCAGGGTCGCTTTGAGATACTTTCATTGACGGGATCTTTTATGCCATCCGAAAATGGAGGAATAAGGAACAGGACTGGGGGTATGAGTGTTTCCCTAGCAAGTCCCGATGGACGTGTTGTTGGAGGTGGTGTTGCCGGTCTTCTTGTAGCTGCCAGTCCTGTGCAGGTCTGCCTCTCTTTTACCTCTTAACTGTCAAATTTTAACTCTTCATTAAAGGAACGATGTGTATTCTTCAGCACTTCTTTTCTGTAAATCCTGCTTATCACTCGAAAAGATTCTTAATAAGTTAAAAACTTTTGTCTGTTCTTGAGTTGCGAACTGTTTGTGCATGCATATGAATTCTGCTTCTATTTTGGAAAATCAGATTGTGGTAGGCAGTTTCTTGGCTGGGAATCAACAAGACCAGAAGGTAAAGAAACAGAAGACAGAACCTATTATCATCACTGCACCCACCGCGACCATTCCTATTTCTATTGCAGAAACAGAAGGTCATTATGGGCAGCACGCCCCGGTTACTGTTAAACATAGTTTGTCCACCTCCTCATCCTTCCGGAACGATAACTGGTCTGCGTATCCATCCGACACAAGGAATAACCAAACTGACATTAATGTTACCCTGCCTGGATAATCTACAATGAGTTTTCTGTTCTGCTACTGACGGCATTTGCTCTAGGCTCGATTCAATTAAAGTTCACACTTCCCCTCGGTTGTTTCTGTCAACTCAGTTTTCCGTATCTGTCGAAGTTAGGGTTTATGTTTGACTTGTGTATTAGTTTTATCCCAAGCGAGGGTTTATGTTCAACATGGGTAGTAGTTTGACTAGTTAGTACTAAGTAAAATTTGAGGGTTTTTTTAAGCTGTGTCTAGCAGCAGAAGATTTGGATGTCTTATTGCTCATCCCCGAAGTTGCCCCTTAGCTAGAGTCAAGATTTGACTTGTTTTTGCAATTTGTTATATCTACTTGTTATTTTATTTTTGAACTTGCTGTTCACTCGTTTGACTCAATTTTATAAACCATTGTTTCTACCAACACAAATATTTCTCAAAGTTGTGCCCATATTTGCTGTCTACTGAATGTTTTTGAATCTTCCTAATAGTTTGACTCTCTGGGAAACCTTTATCTTACCATGTGAAGGTGCCTTAGGAATTATGAAAAACTGAAAATTTGAGGTTTACATATTGATATATTCTGCAAGTTTCAGATATAATATCATTCTTATAATATTGCAGACCTCAATGTGCAATTTTCCTTTATTAAAATCAAAAGTGATGTAGCATGCCTGTGAAGTGAAAATAGAAAATTGCAAAGACCGAAGGACCACAGTCCAAAACTTGGGTTTCTGCACAACCCATGTGCCATAAACATAGATGTATTGAAATTTTAAACTTAGTAAAAAGAACTCGTACCCCACTTTCTCTCTCCCCCGCCACAAAAAAAAAAGGAATGTAAAAAAGGTGTCTAGCGATCCATTTTGCCGAGGGGCATAAAAAACATAGTTCATAATTAAAAAATATATATTGAGAAAAAGAGAACTTTTTTCTCTTCATGGAAACTGAGAAAAAATCTTTGATCTAAAATATTTGGAAGTTAAATTGGTTTGATTGGTAAAATTTAACATGTTGAGGTAAAATTTAGCAAGTTGAGGTAAAATTTAGCAAGTTGAGTCTTTCTAATCGTTTACCACTATAAACTTAAAACTTTCAAAAACATTGGTGGCGTGTCTTGACCTAAACTGGAAAAATTTCTCCTCACCTAAACTTTTATATATAACTAAAAAAAATTAAAAAATCGGAAACAAAGATTACTATAATAGATCTAAACAATCAAGGCAACAAGAAAACCACAACACTCAAAGGACACCAAAAACCCAAATCAAAACTTAACGCTACTGAAAATGAAAAGAGCAATAAAGCTACTAATCTTTTTTCTTATAAAAAATATATATCCTTATCTATTAGGTTTATCAATCAATATTCCAAGTCATATAATCTTTTAATTGAGTATTTTTCTTTTAACGTAACTCAATTATGAACTCGACCTTTTATGTGAACTATTATACTACTTTACAAAATGTTGTAAATGAATTTGTCGGTGTTTGTCTAGATATGGAAGGTCCAATTGTCTAACTCTTGTAGAGTATTATCTATTTTTCTTATGAAATCTTTCTAAGAATTTGAAAGGTACTCGATTAAAAAAGAAATTTTTCATAAGATTTACTTGAAATGTTCTCTACATTTCAACACATTCTAACTGCAATAGTTCGTTTTCACTAAAATTACGTGCAAAATAAAAATATTTGTTTAGAACACATTAGAATCGTTCATGAAATCGTATTGCCGCTTACAAAAGTTTAGCGCTTAAAAATTTCTTAATTATTCTACCCCAAAAAAAAAAATCTTAATTATCTACTACATCTGTTTATGTTCTAAAATCAGAGTTTCACTTGTCACTAAATTAATTTGTGAAATTCTATAATTTAAAATTAAAATAAAATATTTTATTTTTAATAAGTTTGAAGTATATTATAGTGATGTACATGAAGAACATTCTTTAAAAAATTTATACTTATATATATTTTTTTTTTGAAAAATATACTTATATATTTTTATTCATTTACATCACAAATGAAATCATAAATATAATTTAGTAAAAGAGGAAGTAATTACCTAATATTATATAAAGTCAAAATTACGATTCTGTAGGAGCCCACTTGTGCAATGGTATGGATCCGGCCCAATTATTCAACCATGAACTGACATATCTTATATTCGGAATAATTTTATCGATTTCTAGCTCTTATTACGTTCATCAAAAGTGGATGATCAGGATTTCATTAGTAATTGATTATCTCCCATGTTAAAAGTACGGAGATAGAGTTAGATGAGTTTGTAAGTGCGTATAAAATTTTGAAATCTTGTGAATTAATAAAAAAATTTAAATAATTAATAAGTGTTTAAATGTATGAGAGAACTCTAAATAATTGACTGATATGTGTGTGAGTGTATGTGTGATATTCTAGAGAGTGACCTATAATGAGTGTGTGATTTTTTAAGCACATTAAAAAGGGAAAAATGAGAAAAATCATTTTTTTTCTTCAAAACATATGAGAAAATTTTTAATTATATACATAGAAAGTTCATTAAAAAACAATGTAATACATTAAAATTTAGAAATATTTTCAAGTTCATTTACATAAATTTTATCAACATGTAAATGATAAATTTTAACCATTGAAAATGTATAAAAATGAACAAATTTATATAATTCTCTATTTTTTGATGCATTTTTAATCTGCGGTTAAACTTCTTAAATAAGTCGTGAATTCATATATACAACTATGAGTAGAATTATAAAGATGAACTATAAGTTAATTACCTTAATCCTTTTAAAAGTTATATAATTATTTGTATTTAAAATTTAATTATAGAAATACAATTCCTTTTGTATATTATCTTTTCATGTTTTAAATATGACTCACGTTATTCCGGTCTAAAACTGCGTTTGAATTAAAGAAATAAAATAAGAAAGAATAAATTTGATTCACATGTAATTATTATAAAAGATTACAAAATTTTATGAATCCTATTCGAGATAGTGATGAAATAAATTATTTATCTCAAATATAAATTCATTTCATATATAATGAGAAGGAATGTTCAATTTTTTTTTATTATAATTCTCCCTATTATTTCTTTGCATACCTCTTTTTATCATTTTTTTCCTCATAATTCTTTCTAATTTTTAATTCATTCCGTTACATTCACCTAATCCAAACGGCCGCATAAATCTCTTTAGAAAATAGATGGGATTGTATGGGTTATGCGTTTCAAGACCGAGTATATATGGATATGTTTAATTCTAAATTCTCCTTAATTTTGTCTTGCGGCATGTAGTCGTATGTTGCATCATTTTTCGCCGTACCTTCTTCTCCCTTCTGCAAATCTCGGAAGATCGATTTCTCGGTTCTCATCTCCATTTTAGTACCAAAAGCTTCGTTATTTTCAAACCCCATCTGCTCTATTACGAATTTACAACGTTTTTTTTCTATATCACCAATTGCCCCTTCTGCTCTTCTTGGTTTTCATCTCATCTCAATCGCAGATTATATAGTTACCGACCCATTACCCCTTTAGTCATCTCAGGTACGAAATTGATCTTCTTGTTTAATTTTGTTGGGATTTTCAAATGATTTTGATGATTTTGTTCGATTATTACAGAATTTTGGAACCAATTGTCTACCTGCGCATCTGCTCATATCGGATTCTCAGGTACAGATTATGTTTTGATTCTTCAGATTTTTGTAGAGAAAGTGTTTAATTTATAGAAAATAGTGAAATTGATTGGTAATTATATGCTGGTGATTGCGTGTTCTTGCTTTTTATTTCTAGTTAGTTTTCCGTTTTGCTGTTATATATGTCTATGGCTGTATTTGGTTTTGAATGAATGTTGTTAGATTAGCTGATTTGAAGCATTTGAATAGAAAACCATTTTCACAATATATACATGGCGCTCCATCTGTGGTTATTTACTATAGTAATTTGTGCTGGAGATGTTTTAATTTCAAAATTGTTGTCGATGTTTGTGATATATTTAATTCTAGAAATTCATGTGGATCTGTTTAATTTTTGCTATTCAAATCATTGTGGACTCATGGAGATGCTTTATTTTAATTGGTATTGGCGTATTGCAATTGTTTTTTATATATTTAGTTGATTTTGTATATAAGTTTCTTAAATTATCATTTTGATGAATATGTTGATGAGCAAACTAATTGGATAAACGGAAATGGATATCATCTGAAATTGGATCATATTCCATATTCTGAATTTGGATTCCAATAATTCACCAAATAGCGAATTTGTGTACTTTAATTATATCTATACGAATATGGATATATATGTATTGGCTTCCAATATCTCTGTTTACAGCGCACTTCACAATGACAAGAGGGAGTGAAAGTTTTGTGGGAAGATTGGTTCTGTTTAGGAATAGTGTCTGCTTAGGAATGAGGGAAGATTGGTTTTGTTGGGAAGTATTTAACCTGAACTACCGTGTAGATTAGTGTCTGAAATCCAAAATAATGGTTGTCTGAAATTGTAGAACTTTGTTTTATGTAGAACACAAATCAAAAGTGCTCAATGTAATATATTTATTAAATAATTATAAGCATTTTCTCTCTTTTGATCTTATATGCCGCGGAAAAGAGCTAGTGAGCTTTATAATATGGCCATTCTGATGTGTTTCAAGCTAAATGATGTTCCAGCCAATATTCATTATCTCTTGTCAAACTTATCAGATGGCATTACAAGAAAGCTTGAACAAGTTCAAGAAGCAGCAAGAGATATGTCAGTCTACCCTTACTAGCATTAAATCGGGCTCAAAGTCAACACCACGAGTCGCACCTCATAGTACACCATCTTCAGCTAATTCAAAGTCTCCAGCTCCTGCCTTCAAATTCTCAAATGACACAGAAAGACTCCAAGCGATCAACAACACAAGGAAGGCTCCTGTAGGTGCTCAGATGAAAAAAGTTATAGGCTTGCTTCTAGAGGTACAGATCTTCCTCCCCTTACATAGGTTGTCTTCAACTATGTTCTCTTTCCCTTCTGAGGTTGATTTTTTCCGGGGTTCGACAGTTGGCATTTTTGGTTGCTAATTTATCATCTTTTTAGTTTCTGCTGGCAATGTATGTATTTTATTTATTTATGGTTTTCTGATACTTGAAACATCCAATGTCCCCTGGCTGGCATGGTTTTCAGAAAGAATGACTTGCCCACAATAATATAAGAGTGTAAGCTATATTATATTCTACTATATTGTATTGGTGTTAGTTAATGGAGCATCTTATGATTTATTAGTCTTCTTCATTGTCTGCAGAAAAGACAAGCGTTGACACCAGAGGAGATAAATGAAGCATGCTATGTTGATGTGAATGGTAACAAGGCTGTCTTTGACAGTTTGAAAAACAATTTAAAAGTTTATTATGATGGGAGGCGCTTCTCTTACAAGGTAATCCCATCTTTAAGCCGTGAACATTGTTTAATGTGTTCCGTGAGTTAGCTTTACTCTATGTCTCCACTAGTCTATTTGCAATGAGGGCCTTCTTTTCTCATCTCTGTTATATACATGTATCTTCATTGATAACTCATTTTTTATTTCTTTTATATGCTTACAGTCCAAGCATGATCTGAAAGAGAAAAGCGAACTGCTTCGTTTGATACGGAAATTTCCTGAGGGTATAGCTGTCATTGATCTCAAGGATGCATACCCGAAAGTTATGGATGATTTACAGGTATCTTCTTTTTAGGTGCAGCTCTTTCTTTAGATGTGAATTCTCGTAAAGTAGTTCATATGGTAAGATGCTATACCTTCCAAGCATACAGTTCTCCCTCAATTTTACAGGCAAGAATGGCAGAAAGATTGACGTCTCACTCACAAAAACGCAGAGATGATTCTCCCCTGAATAGTTACTAATAAAAAACTAAAAGCATTTCTATTTTCTACTAAAATGGGAAAAGAAGAGATGTGTATACCATTTGCTATTTGGATACCAATACCCAGATGTGGCAGTACTGTTGCTTGGAAGTATAGCTTTTTGTCATTGTAGTTTGCAAAATTTTTCAGGTGGGCGTATTTTGTTACGATAACTTTCTTTCTGATATATTCGTCGTCTTAACAAATACTAAGCTTCAGACTTGTGTATTTTGTTTTGATAAGTGCCTCTTGATTGTAATCTATCCCTTTTTCGTTTTTACTATCATTGTAGTCTCTGAAAGCTTCAGGTGAGATCTGGCTGCTATCAAACTTCGATTCACAGGAAGACATAGCTTACCCAAACGATCCTAATCCTAAAGTACGTATAAAGGTTGATGATGACCTGAAGCAGTTGTTCAGAGGGATCGAGTTACCACGAGATATGATCGATATTGAGAAAGATCTTCAGAAGAATGGGATGAAACCAGCTACAAACACTGCAAAGAGGAGAGCCATGGCACAGGTTCATGGCATTACCCATAAGCCTAAGCAAAAGAAGAAGAAGCATGAAATCAGCAAGAGGACCAAGCTGACCAATGCTCATCTTCCCGAGTTGTTCAAGAACCTTGGCACATGATGACCGATCACTCTATTAGTCTGCTGCTTGGATCACTGGATGCAATAGAGCTTACTATTACAAAATTTTCTTGTGTTTGTGTTACTTTATGAATGTTGCCATGCTGGGCTGATAGTAATTTGTGCTATTTTAGATGGAAGTTAGACGATTATTGAACTTTGTCATATCTTAATTTGTAGTTATCGGACTACAATAAAGAATAAACCTTAGCGACGATGAGTTTGCAATTTTATAAGAGAGTTGATCTGAGATTACATGACAATTGTGTTTCATCATCTTTGAGATGGATATAGGAAATTGTGGCTATGGTGGTGAAATTGATTACTTTCGGTTCGAACAAAATTTTGCTAGGATAGGTCTAAATTGATATTGGAGAACCGTCTTCTCATCCTGTCCTAATCTTCTATATATTTTACATCTCTCTTGATTTTAAATTCGTTATCTTCAATTTGAAGCCATGATAATCGACTAACTAGACCATCTTACCCATAAAAGAGGATCCATGAGCTAATAATATATATATATATATATATTAAGTGATGGTGAAAGTTTCATCATCAAAAACCTTTTTACTTAAAAAATTCATTTTATATGGCATAGTGAGCATCACCGGTTAATGAAAATTTTAAGAAAAATATTAATGTAATGTGTACTTCATTCATCTCAAAGACTTGGAAATCCTAGCAAGGGATGCAAATGACAACTAGTCCATTGATGGGGAATAACATATGTAAGACACAATTGCAGGCAAAGATTAAGTAGGAATTATGACCATATCATACAACTGGTCAATTATAAAGGTGAAAACTGTTTTGTTGGTCAAACACAATTCATGTTGTAATTACTTATTTCCCTTTACATATTCTTTGAACAGAAAGAACCGAAAAAGGAAATGCCAGTAACAAGAACTATGTTGGAAAAATTGTTGCCTGCCACATTATCCATTAATTCTTCCATAAATCCTTTCAACCACCGACAACTCGATCAGATTTCATGCGCTCGTAGTAATCACAGCATGAGAGAACTAATATGTAAACAACTGACAATAAGGTAAACAACTGATCTGCTTCATTATGGATACATCCAAACATACAGATCTTTTGGATATATGCAGTGAAAATCTTGTTTACAAAATCACGCAGGCTTCTCGTAAGTATTCTGCTCTCTGAACTCTGAGATTTTATCTCGTATGGTACCACCCATGTCGGATCGCACAAAGAGATGAGTATTGTCTAAGACATGTATTATGAACTTCTGTGATTGGGGCAATCCTGCATTCATATTGATAATGAATTGTGCCATAGGTACGTCACTGAAAGGGTCGCAATGCCTCAGGTTAATATATATTAATATAAATCCAAGCTTCAGAGATGCATTATAGTAAATTGTCAACGGACAAGCAATTATTAGGTCAATTAGACAAAAGAAAAGTAAGAAACAATAGGTTTTGTGTGTGATCCATAGTAGCAATATCCAAATCTATGGATCTAACAATTCAAAGAGTTCATCCAACCAATATTCTATGTAAAAGTGCATGTTACAAATTACAACTGTTCCTTTCGCTTTTTTAACACTAGCAAATTGATAGTTTCTTTTGTTGCAAAATCAGGCATTCCTGTAGAGTAATTCGACATGACAAAAGAAATGATATGATGCAAGAGCAGATTACCTTATGGAAGGACCAAATAGACATAAATGGTAAAACTCTAAGCCAGAATCATAGAATTTACCATGAAATAAACAATCCTTTGATTGCGTTCACCATAATGTATGTGAAGCTTTTCTGAGGTTGAAACTGCCAGATAGCAAATGAAAAGATATAAGTTAAACAGAAGTAACAGTAAAGAACAGAGATGGAAGGAAATGAAGGTACTTCTACTATTATGTCCAACGATAACAGGAGATGCTATTAGACATTACATGCATCAGATCACAAGTTAACAAACAATACGATTCACAAATCCAAAGTCCAAAGTCATGGAAGGAAAATTGAAAAATAAATATAAAAAATAACATTCAGAGGTCAGATCTTAATACCCGTAACTTAAAAAACTATAACTAATGAATAGCACTATCCAAACCACCAAGTAGACTAGTGAAACAACAATAGGCAAAAATAATTTGCAGCTGAATTATAAAAAAGTTAAATCTTTTACTATGAATCTTCGAAATGTAATGCACTTGAACTTTGAACCCAGAGACTCAAATCAGATATAATAAAAGTTCCATCCCTTTTTCCATATAAAGAAGAATAACCACAAGGGTACTTTTTAGAGACACTTCATCTCTCAAATTCTGTTCCTAAAACAAATGCGTTTGCCTTCTCTTTGTCGCTTTTGTTGTTGCATCCTTTGTCCTATGAGAATGAAAAGTTCACCGTGTCAAAAGAATTAGTAAAACAGGGAAGATACGAGCTCTATACCCTGTTTTCACACATTTTCGCCAATACGAATGAATGATTCGGAAACCTAAAATAGAAGAATTTATCCCAACAAAAACCCTTACAATTATCCCCCAATCAATACCAATTTGTTCGTCTACATACATATGCACAAACAGAATTTTGAATGGCCAAGAGAGAAATTGAAATTAAGATAACAACAACCTATATAAATACCAAAACCAAACCAATAGATCATAGATAGTGGATCACCAACACAGATACTGCAGACCGGAGGAATTCGAACTTTAGCAATCGGAACGAAACCAACCACTGGTCGGCTATAACGTTATTGGTTTAAGAAAAACCTAATCTAATAAGATATTATTGTTAAACTACATGTACACACTAATTACCAAATTGAAGTTGCAGCAACCATCTAAAGGCTAGAATAAATTAGAAAAGTATAGAATAGAATCCCCAAGCAACAAAACGAATTTATTGGATATGCACTCACATATAGTAAATTACATATATGGGCAGAAAGATGGTCAGCCGGTTTATTTTCCGACCGGTCGAAAGGTAGGGGAATAGGTGATGTTACCTCGACGACTGCTCGCCGGACTTGATGGTGAAGAAGAAGAAGAAGAAGAAAGGCCTGACGGGGATCAATTTAAGTTGTTGTTGGCTAAATAGTCATTTCAATTTTCTTTCTCCCTCTTAACAAAGGTATTCAGAGATTCTCAGTTGAAAAATAAAAAGATTTATGGTTCTATTTAAATATTCTTATGGAACATAATTTGCAAACTGCAAAATTTCTGATCAATCAATCAATATTACTATATATATACAGTAATATGATTAGAATCTCAATTTTATGTGCACCCAATTGATTAGTAACCCACTGCGTTGATTTATGAATCGGAAATTTTGATGAGTTAATTGAGTTTGGTGCATTGTACTAGGTTTCTGTGTATTTTTTTTAATATCTATATAAGTAAACATGAATTAAATATAGTGATTGCATATTAATTATATATACATTAATATGATTAGACAACCTCAATTTTGTGCACACTCAATTGATTAGTAATTCAGTTGGTTGAGTCATCAATTCTATGAATTTTAATGAGTTAAGTGGGTGCATTGTATTGAGTTTCTGTGTATTCTTTTTTAATATCCTTATAAGTAAACATGAATTAAATATAGTGACTGCATAAATTATGATCAAATTGAAGAGTTAAATGTATCAAACTAATAAGCGCTGAGAACAAAAAAAAACAAGGCCTCTTAGGCAAGAGAAAACCGTGCCTTGTCAAGTTTATGTATCCTTTGTCAAGTTGATTTATTTTGGAACAAAATATCTACCGTGACTAACCTAATTACAGTCGGAAACAAAAAAGAATTTCAACTACTCAGAAAATAATATTGATTTCAACTTTTATTATTTTAAAATTTTACATCAATCTCATGAAATTTAAAATTTGAAACAATTAAGATTAATCATCTTAGATTTAAGAACAGAACAAGTTTATTTTTGTAAACTTCTATATTTCTTTGACTACTTCGGAAAGACTTGTATTACTCGTATACGAGTGATTTTACATCACAGCATATTACCGCTCCATTCCAACAAAAAAAAAAAACACCATTCATTTAAACTTTTACGGTTATTAATATTACATATTTGTCCGACAATTACGTATTTAAATAACATATTTTTTTCATAATTCTCTTTATAAATGTTCAATTAATAATAAAATAAAAAGATTATAATGACAATTTTTTTTTGAATATATCATCATAACAAAAAAATATATGCAAAGGCTACTTATTTTTTTAAGCAAATCTCATTTTCAAATATGCTATTTTTCTGAAAATAGAAGCGTTAAAAAATTAGATGTATTGGTTAGCATGTGTTCTTCCATGATACAAATCCAAATGAGCATGAATATGCCACCACTTTTGTTGCTTATTACCGAAGAGAAACATTGACAATTCCGAGTGTCGAAATGAAGAAACTCGATGGTAAAAAACACTTGTTGTAAATTATGTAATACAAGACTGGGTTGGTTAACAGAAGCTCAAACAAAGTTTTCTCCAAGCTGTGCCACAATGAGGGCAAACATTGAATACAATATCATCACTTTGCCCGAATCCAATCCTATTAATCAAATGTTACAACAATTTTAGGCACTAAAATGCCCCTCCGACGTATAAAACTTCTGATTCATCGGCGAGCTGGGCGTGATTGATGGAGTGCAAGACTTCCAGTACAAGTTAAGGAGTTGAAAACTATTGCATGTCATCATCGTCTTCCAATGCGCTATAAATCAACCTACAAAAGACGTGTAGTGGAAATTAAAGATCTTTTGCAAACATAAGAGAATAAACAATAATTATTCACGGAAATGAAATATAGCCTTCACAATACCAAAATAAGGAGAGGAAGAGGAGAAAGACAAGGTAGCCAAGTTTAAAAAGCCGTTTCTTCTTTTCCCATTCAAGCTGGTTGAAAATCTCAGTCACATCAATGAGGTGCTCTCTCCGCGTATACCTAATTCAAGAAATGGATGGTGTTCAAATAAGTGTTTGATTCTGCTAATAATTTGAAGTGCATTCAACATAATTCACGCATGCAAGAAGCATTTTATACTCCTCTTAAATTAACTGCCACCACAAACATAAATTAGCATGTTATCCATTTTTCTAATAAAAGAAGAATCAGATTTAACCTTTTGTGGTTGTAATGAGAGATTACTCTTTATTGGAAACGTAGCAGGTCATCATTTCAAATTTTCAATGTCAAGTAAACAGAAATTGGAATATTGAACAAGTAGAGGTAAAACACTCAAATGCCCAGAGACTCTGCAACCATATTTGAAAACTGCGATATACTCTCCAGGCCAGTTTTTAGAGAGCTGTATCCTTTCAAACACTAGATGACAAGGTTGTTCACTGGGTAGAAAGATGGATGATTAGAATCAAATGAGCTCATTTATTTTGGCAAGGACATGAAAGTGGACAATTGAGTTGGTGTGTGGTAATATAAATTGAAAAGAACTCCGAATGAAAACAGTTGATTGAGGGCAGTATCCTCGAAAAGGCAAACAAACACAGACAAAAGATAAGTATGGAGTACAATAAATGATGATTTGACAATCAAATTTCGGGTACATTAATTAGATATGTATTAGAATGAGAATTGTCCGAGTACACCTATGATGTTGAATGAGAAGTTAAGGAATTAATTTTTAATTATTAAGAGTTATTATCATAGAATTAATTTTTATAATTAGGAATGTTCTAGAATAAGATCATGATTTTTCATAGTCATGATAACAATAGTTCAATTATTGTGAAAATGGCAATCTTCAGATATATTTTAGGAATTTTATATCGATCCCTAAGTCATAGTATTTCTATTTAAAGAGACGTATTCTTTCATAACAATTTATAACAAGGCTCCTGAGCTTATTCTATCCTTCACCCCTTTAACCCTCTTGTCATACATCACACCATGAGTTCAAAACACCAGCAAACGACTTAGGCATAAAACTAGTAAATGCATTGCTATAATTTAACAAAAGTTCAAAATATTTCCAGTTTGCATGGCTTGATTGATGTTATAAGGGAGTGGATGTGCAAACAGAAGCTGAATTTTATCATCCCAATAATGAAAATCTGACCAAAATATGTAAGGTTCACAGGCTAAGGTACAAAGATAACATGCGTCCTTGTAAACACGTTGGATAAGGTAATATATACTCCCTCCGTTCCATAATAAACGTCCTAATTTGACTTTGGAGGTCAAACTGACCAATTTTAAAATCGCAATTACTAATATTTTATAAAGATATAGATAACAATATTTATATCAAATAAAAGTTCATACAATTCGCTACAAGACCCAATTTTTATAATTATGAAAATATAAATATATTTGTCAAATTTTAAAGTCAAAGTTTGGTCAATTTGACCATCAAAGTCAAATTAGGACATAATTTGGGACGGAGGGAGTATCGAGTAAGATCTACGAAAAACTTACAATCTCACATTGTAGTATAGGTATGGTAGACCGAAGAGTGACATTATCCAATGACCTGTCACTAGGTAGAGAAAGCACAAGACTGCTTCTGTTATAAATTCTGGTAGAACCACCTTGTTAATTCGAGATGCAGAATCATAAGGGTTGATGTAATCGAATTCTAGATCTGCCAAGCACATTAGCTGCAATGGAATTTGTCAATTTTCTTTCATACAGTTAACTTTCGAAATTCTGAAGGAAAAAGAACGGGGGAAACATTGAATTATCATTTGAATTGTAAAGGAATCCATATATTTACAATGAAATTTGTTATTTCCACCATCAGTCCTACCAATTATGCATTACATGCTTGCCTTATGCGCATTAAGACTTGTAATTGGTGATGAAAATAAAATAAATGGTTGTAGAAAAACAGTAGAAAAAACATTAAAACTTGGTTCAGTTCCACCTGGGAGCCCAACCCATACAAACATCAATCCGACTAACAAAAAAACTAAGCATATCATAAAAGCATTAAAAACAAACTCTCCAAAGATTTCTCTGAGGATGGGATTATATGGAACACTCTGTCTTCCTCAAAGTTTTGCTTCTCTGGCATACCTTCTAAACCCATCTCATCACAGAATCCATTACCTCCATCGTCTATCCAGTTATAAACAATTCATCTCCCAATTCTCAACTTGGTTGTGGCATTGGGCAAAGGACTCCTTTCTCCTTATTTTATCGATTCTCTATCTCTCTCTAAATTCGCTCCCTTCATTTTATTCAAGCACAGAAACTGGATTTATGAAAGGGGGCAAAGCAGTCCCGTTCAATTCCTTATCTTCTCTTTGCGAGTAATGACTATTAAGTTTTACTTGAGAGTTCTCTGCAAGTGAGTCCATTTATCTCTAGTTATTTCACAAGTAGTCATTTATCTTAGGGGAACATATTGTTTTTGCTACATTACGTGCTTGTAAGCTTCACCACCCACAGTAACCAACACTTCATACTTTTTCTATCCTGGTCCTGTTTCCGTCTCCCTAAAATCATAGTTTTTAATCCCGGATCGGACATCGAACCGATCAAGGTACTGGTTCAACAGTTTAGTGGTTCAACCGGTTGAGCCGAATTTTTATTTATGTGAAACTAATTTTATATACTTAACTCTTAGTTTACTCTACCAAAGTAAAATTATAACTATGTTTTAAATATATAAATGAGCCTAATAACTAATTTTTTTAATTATTTACTATGCAAAATTAATTAGTACAATAATTAACAAAATAGGATAAATTAATATTGACTATTACCATTCATTTATACTAAAAATGTTGTGTTTCAAACCTTAATTGTTATTTTAATATATAGTGGTGTTAATAAGTGAATTACATGTTTAGTATTCTTATAGATTAAAAAATATGAATTAAAATTTTTCGAAAATCATTTTTGTCATTTAAAAAATCCTATCCGGTTTTCTGAAAAATCCGTTCAGTTCGCTGGTTTTTGAAAAAACTACCCGATTTATCCGGTTCACTCTGATATTTTTGCTTATCCAATATTTTTCGTGAACCAAGCCGACTTAAGCACCGGTTCCTGGTCCAACCGGCTGGTCCAGTCCAGTTTTTAAAACTATGCCTAAAATACCCTGGAGCTCTGTCAATCCTTGATTCAACAAAAACAAAGAATTTCAATTTCATTACTTACATCACTTACAACCTTAGGGGATAGAAACAGTCTCTAAAGGTGGTTCAGTTGGGAAGGAAAGCATCTCTCACCTTCTAGCTGGAACACTTTCCTGTATTCTTGCCTATGGTATATATGCTTTTAAGATCTCAAAGAAGCTTCCTCTCAAATTTGATAATATCAACAGAAGCTTTTGATGTGGCCATGACAAAGAAGAAAAAAGGATGTCCTTCATCAACTGAAAGACAATCTCTAAATCTAAATCGGTGAAGGCCAGGTAAGAGATCAGCAAGCCCTTTTAGTTTAGCTGTTCTGGCTAAACAAGTTTGGAAAAATCTTCTCACGCACACAGGAATTAGTGTTTAACTAGGATTAGATTGGAAACCCATAAGGCCCAGAACTCCTTAAGATTATTGTCTAAGTGCATGATTAGGAATGTACAAACAACTGCTCTTTGCTGGATATATGAGTTTATCCTAAAATTTCCTCCTCCGTCAGACCATCCACAGAGGACTGACCACTAACGATATTGAAAACCATCAGGTTTTCATGCCATTATATTATGACAAAAATACCAAGATATATAAGTTAATACCCCAATTGCCGCTCAGCAAAGACAGCAGGCTTAAAGAATCCCATATCTCTTACCTACTATTGGCCAATCTCAAGAATAGGGCTTCCTTTGTAGCTGCTTTTGTTGAAAGTGAAAGTTCTCACAATCATGAAGGCTGTGGGAATCCAAAGATGCAGGAAGAAGAGATTTTGGCATAAGCTATAAAATTCATAGTTATGGTTCAGTTAAGCGGGTTCAAAGATCATTATTCTCCATGACTAACTGTGGTTTCATTACTTCCAGAATTTACCTAGTCTTTATCCGACAGAAGTAGCTAAGGAGAACAAAATACAAACTCCCACAAAGTAAGAAATCATAATATCACGAACAATAAACTCACTAGCAGAAAACCTCAAAATAGCCTGAAGATTAAACCTCCCTCTTTATATCAGAAGACTGGCAACTTATTTAGTACACAAAATAGTTCATGCCTCTAATTTTCCAGAACCAGAATACCCTACATATATCAACAAGATCCTTCATGTTCTACACCTTCTCCTCTCCTTTCTCTTCTCTTTTACTTTTACAAAAAAAAAAAAAATCAAAAACCTACAAGTCTACAGAAACAAGGCAGGAATGAAAAACCAGGAAAAAGGTATTCTTTCAACCTGAAAACGAAACCCTATAAATTAACGAACACATAATCTTAATTATAACATAAACTTTACTTCCCTCCTAGGTTACGCATATTGATATCCACAAAGATCACCTATTTTTATTAAAATAAAGAATTGAAGGAATAATTTTAACTAAAATCAAAGACAATTCATCCTAAACACTAATTGCAATTTGAAATCCACGCAATCCAATATAAATAAAACTACTACAACATAAAAATAGATCAAACTACAAAAGGAAATATCAAAAAGTACCTGGTAAACGACGATAATGAGGAGACCGACGAGAATGAAGAAGAACAATAGCCACGTCAATAAATCCCCCATTCTCAATTCCCCTTTTACTTCTATCTCTCTCTCCTCTTTTTCTCGCTCCTCCCTCTCTCTCACCTCTCACCTCTCACCTGTCACCTCTCACCTCTCACCTCTCTCCTCTCTCTAGAAAAAGAAAGAAGAAACACTTCCCAAGAACATTAAAACGCTATACACATATATATTTCAGTTTTTGGTGCTTCTGGAAAACACTTCAATTTTACACAGTCGATGATCTCTTTCCAAAGTTAAGTGAGAATGTACTTTGTTTTTCAGTTTTACCTATCGCTCTAATTAACTAAGTTATATATTAGTTTATTTACTGTTTTATGAATTTTTATAATAATAAAATAAGTATTTAATTAAACTTTTTAATTAATAACACTTTCTATTATCATATAAAATGATGTAAAATTTGAATTTTAAATGGTCCATTGTCCTTAAACTCTAAATCTGGAGATTCGATATTTGAATTTTAAAAATTGTTTCAGTTCTTTTTGAATTTTAAATCTTACAATAAACGATTATTGACTCATTCAATTGCAAAATACCTTTTAAGGACCTTGCAGCGATGACAGAGGTCTCCACTGCAAGGTCATCCAAGGAAATCGATTGTTTGTATTGTGGTTTGAGAGTTGTTTCAATCCCCTTTGAATTCTAAATGTTCCAATTAACAACTTTTGAATCATTTGATGACTATCGAATATTTATCATTTTATAATATTTTTAATACCAGAATTCTTAACATTTATCACTGGATGGGAGTGAGGTTGTAATTGTAATATATGTCATTTTATAATTTATTTAGAAAATAGTGAAGTTATTTTAGTAAAGTTAAGATGGGTGGGCATAATTGGAGATAGGCGAAGTATGTTATTATATATATATTTTTTAAATGGTAAGGTTAATGTGAGAGGTGGGGGAGGAGGAGTTGGTGGTAGGGAGTGGGGATGTATGTGAAGTATATATTATTATATATATTTTTTTAAAACAGTAAAATTAATGGAAGAGAGGGTGTTTAGGTATAAAAAAAAGTATTTGTTATTTTATAATTATTAATTTTTAAACAGTAAAATTAACTTTGAGAGTAGGAGATGGGGGGTTAGAGGGGGGGGGAGTATGTAAAGTATATATTATTTTATAATTTTTTTTAAATAATAAGATTAATTTAGAGGAGTGGATGTTTTGTTGGGATGTAGGAGATGGGGATTGCGGTGAGAAATATATGTCATTCTATAATTTTTTTTTGAAAATAATAAGATTAAATCGGGGGTGGAGGGTGTAGGAGAAATATATGTCATTTTATGTTTTTTCTTTTTTAAATGGTAAGGTTAACTTGGGTGGGGAAGGAGTGGGGGTTGATGGTAGGGGTGGGGGTGTATGAGAAGTATATATTATTATATATTTTTTTTTAAAATAATAAGGTTAACGTAGGGCGCGATGGTGGATGTTGGGATAGAATAATATTATATATATATATATATATATATAGTTTAAACAATTGAACAAGTTTATATAAAATAACTTGTTTGATATTATTTTGATTTAAATGAAATTATTTTAATAAATTGACACCGACTTATTTTTTCCCTCACTTATATGGTACCTACATTTCTAAAATTTTAAAATTCAATTTTGTCAGAAAGTTAATAATACAATCTTATTAGAAATTAGTACGTAAAGTTTGTGTAATTTATAATCTTAAGTACAAACATATACTTCTTCGGTTTCCTAATAAATGTAATACTCTCTCTCTAGAACGTCCGACTTTGTTTGCAAAAATTCATTTTCTAGAAATATAACATCTAAAATTACTAAACTAGTATTTCTACCTCACTTTTCTTTCATCTTTTACTTTCTCCTCTCTCATTGTTTTCAGCTTTTTTCTTTTTGGTGAATGATTTAAACAATTACTACACAATTGAACACATTTTCTTAATAACTGTATCATCTCAAATGGTTGAGAATGGAGGAAGTAACACATTGAATCTTAATTTTTCATACACTAGATTCAAACTAAATGGATCTGAGCAAATATTTATCTGATGATATAAAAGTATATATTTACATTTCTTGAAGCAGATCAGCCCATTCCAAGAAGAGTAAGACTTGACAGGCACTAGATTATTCACAACAAGAAATCCATGAATCTGGTAAATGGAAATGGAATATTTTCTGCTTCCTCTACTCCCTTTGCTTCATCAGAGCAAGATGAATTAGCAGACTTCTTATTTCTGCAGTTGGGCTTTGGGCAGAGAAAGAAGTTTCTTGACTCCAGATTTGTCAACCTTTCCTCTGGCTTCAAGCCTACAACAGTTACAAATTATTTTATTACAACTTTCATTAAGTTAGTGATTTAAGACAATTAGTCTAAAATTGAAGGCCTAAATTAATTTATTCTCTAATATAACAAAGTCCTAAACAAAAATTTTAAAGTTGGGTCAGTTTTATGTAAAAATATTGCAGCATATAATTTTCAGATTAAAATATGATATTGACTTATTTCATTATAATTTCTAAAAACATCATCATTATTATTATTATTATTATTGTGAACTACATTCTTTAACTATTAGAACCTTCTTGGAGACTTGGAGTTGGCCGGTAAATATAAAATTAAGTAATCTTAGTTTATTCTTATATTTTCTTTTCATTTTTCCTTGCATAGTCTTTACGCTCGTACCTTTCTTTTTCTTTCATTTTCTTATTTTTATTATAATCCTACTTATTAAAAATATGGTATAAAACTAGGAAAAGGGGACTAACGCCACAATCTATTATTATATTTTGTATTTACATACTAGTACTAATATATATTATTATTCTCATAAATATGTTTATGAAATTTAAAATTTAAGTAAATTTTTTTACTTATAATAAATTAAAATGAAACATCACGAAATATATTAAAAAAAACTCTTCAATACATACTTTTACACTTTATATCTTTACAAATTCATATTATAAATAAATTATAAATTTTATAAATAACACTACATTAAAAAAATAATTTATCTAAATTTAAAACGGAGGGATTAGCAGGTTAATAAAAAAAATTTGAAAGAATAGAGATTATTAAAAGAGAAGTTCAGTTCAATGCCAAACAAAACAATCTACGTACTCTCGAGGCTAAACTGCGAGTAATGGAGATCGAAACAGCGAGGATCGGTCTCCGTCAACAACGGCCGTCGCATTTCCTTCACGTAAACCTCGATCGCTGCCTTAATTAAATCGCCGACGGTGTTCTCCACCGAAATCAATATGTGCACCGGCCCGTAACCCCTCTGGATGTTAACATTGAGCAGCAATTTCACCCCGGACGCCGCCGCATCAGTCCTCGCCGGCGGTGTGCTCCGCCGCAGTTCTCTAGGAACCGTTATCAGTCCTCCGTGTCTCCGAACGATATTGCCAGAGTGCGGGTACGAATCTGATGAAACTCCGGCGACGGAGCTCCGGCCATCGGAGACGGATAATCGGTGGTGCAATGATGGTAGTGAAGACATTTTGTTTACAAGAATAATTGACTAGGGCTCTAGAGTCCAATAATTTTTTTTAATTATATACTTGCGTGTATTAAATAATCTGAAAAAGCCTATCATTTATTTTACGATAAATGTTAGATATTCAAATTTGATTATCTTCACTTTATAAACTTAGCCGATACAAAATTATACGTTAACGCGGAATTTATAGAGAAAATGAGATGAATATGTAGGTGTTGTTACCGACTTGTTAATTTGTTACATGTACCAAATTAAGACATAGTAGTGTCATGTAATATGTTGAAGAGATATATACATATATCGCATATGTTTGTATGTTCGTGGTTTTGTTAACGTCAGATTGGATAGCCATAACAATGAGATATGGACAGGGTTTGAGGATTGTGCATGAAAACAGAATCAAGATGTGAGAGAAAGGAAGCTTCCAGGAAGGTGCCTTTCATACGTGTACATTATTCTCAAATGTGTAGAGATAAAGATATTTTTTACTCCTTACCTTAACCTTTCAAACTTAAAAATATATATATTTAAAATTACGAATTTAAAAGATAATTTTTATATATTAAAGATATTTTTATTTTATTTTATTTAAAGTAATAGTGGTGGTAACTATGGTAAGTACTGTTAAGTAGTTGAGTTATTTTAGAGTAATAGAATGTATATAATTTAAAAATAAAAGTATATCTCTAATTTTAGATTTACAAATAAAAATAATGTGTATTTCTAATTTTAGAACAGAGAAAGTAGTTGTTAGCTTTTAATATTAATGTTATAAACTCAGATAGTATTTGTTAGAAGAAATTGTTAACGAGTATATATTATTTAATTTAAATGAAATTTATTTTAAATGGTAAAACATACATGTATATATATTTGATGCATAATTGTATGCATTTTTTTTTCTTAGTCGTGAATTTGAAATTTAATAATATGTGTAAATAGTAATTTGTACTTAATTTTGAAATTTTATTTAGAAAAGATACCAGACGAGAAAAGAAGAAATTAACAAAAGATTTAATAAAAACAATATTTATGTTGAATAAAAACAAAAATAAATATGTTATTCAAGGTAAACAGGGCGGTGAAATCACTTTTTAACTTCAATTTCTCAAAAAAAAAAATTAATTTGTTATAATGGTATTTTTCTTCTTTTTAACAAAATTAATCTTGCCATAGTTTTTGTTTTTATTTTCTTATGTTCGTAATTTATTACAAGTAATATTCATTCTCGAGGAGTAGGGGACTTCTTTTAATATCTACAAGAATCAAAGATTTATCTGGACATCGGCATAAACATAGTTTATAGTTATTGTTGAAACATCTTACTCAGTAAGCCATGGGAAACTAAAGATTTTTCCCGACAATCTTTTTCTTTGAAAGGACTGATGATAAAAATTTAAAGAATCACATAAGAAAAATGAAATAGCAAAAGATTTGATTCTGAAACAATTGGGAAAATAAGGTACATTTTAAAAGGGAGTTAGTAGGTAAAAAAAGCAGTATATATAAATTATATATTCAGATATTGGGATTTCAGAATACTTTTTTTTATACTATTAAAAAAAATCTTATTATTTATTACAATGGAAAGGGTTTAAAAATAATTTATTGCCTAAGCATAAGAGCAAATGCTCTAACTCGGTTAAAATATTTAATAATACCTGATATTAAAAATTAGGGGAGCACACCTAGTCAACTGGTGTTCAGGGTAAATCAGTAAATTAAAAATGGTGTTCTCGTGTGTGAGACGACGAACAGAAAATTTCACATTTAAATCACATCCAACAAATAATTTGATTTAATCTTGAGTGAAAATTGAGTAAGTTTACGTATTCATGAGTTGTCAACAAGACTACAACAATCAAATTTGAGCTCTTCAAAAGATCAAGTCGTTTTGTAGTTTGCAAATGTATACCATGCCAACGCTATAGGAGACACGGAATAAAATATTGCCAGAAAATTAAGAATGGACCTACTACAATTTTAACTAGTTCCCTATCTTTTTACATGCTAGCTAATTAGCTACGTTAGGATTGTTATTTTCGGCATAACAATCAATTTTGTATGAGCTTGTAAAAATACTTAGCAAGTGAGATTGCAATACGAATATCCTTCCTCATGATCTTGATCAATATTGCAAAAAATGTTAAGCGGATTACGATAGATATGGACGATAATGCAACGTCTAATATGTAGATAAGATTTAATCAAGATTTATCGAAAATGAACGAAATTAGATGTTAGGCGATAAAATATCGCCTAACACTTAGATGGATCAATGAATTATACTCAGTTTAGACGAGAATATTTCCAGCAGTGCTGATGACATGTCATTTGTTATTTGAGGGAAGCTTGTTACATAGAATTAATTTTATACATAAAAAGCGTCTGTAATACTTAAAGAGAATATTAAAATATAGCAGGTACTATTTACATATTTTGAATGGGAAGGGGAATTGTGTACAGCAGCAAGCAAGCATAAAGGGAATTGAACCTAAAAAAATAAATGGTTCAAAGAGTAACAAATATGACTTTATCATTTGGCTCTTTTTTCGTTTCTGTTTCCCTTCTGCGATCATATGTACTGTAAGAAAGGTGTCGCCATGAAGATGCAAATCAGTATATCATCCATTGCATGACATGCAACCCATGAGTGTCCAAAGCTTTCTTGTTCTTCTTACGAATTTATGAAATCTCCGAGATATAAAAGCCGGCAGAAAATGTAATGGAGTTGGAGAAATGTTGCTTACCGTAACATTATCTGAAATGATTGATGAAACTGAACTTTCTCCACTTCTATTACTGTTACTCTTTCGAAGATAGAAGCTTCTGCTGCCCACTTCACCGATCATATCGGACCTACTCAAACCTAAAATCAAATAAACTTTTAACAAACAAAGTTTCTTTGCTAGCTAAACAATTTCACACCACTTCAGCTAATTAACTGCATTTTTAAGATGCAATTGGGAAACAATTTGAAGGTTGATTTTCATCTGGGACATGGACGGATCTTATTTTTTCCGTTACGGCATTGCACATCAGTCACTACTTTTAATCAGCCTAAATTCTTCGGCTTATACGCACAAGGCAGAATCACATGATTTAGCTAATTTCTGATCAGACAAGCAAGCTTATACCCCCAAGAATAGTAACTCCAGAGACAAAGTAGTTATCAAGGACTCAAGGTTACATGCAATTTTACTTAGAGAAATCAGAAAAGGACAAGTTAAAACTTAGAATACATAATCAAAAATTTATGAAACAAATGAGGACAACATTTCATAATAAGTTTCCTCAAAAAGGACAATTGGTGCGCCCTGTTTTAGTTGGCAGTCCGCAGTCGAACGGTTATGACTACTTATGAGCTAGCACATTAGTTAGCATATTTTGAACTTGCCCCCTCAGGCATTTCTAAAGTTTAAACTGCCTAAATTGAGGAAATCAATATATTTCATTTATCAAATTAGATTACCATACTGCCATATTTCAGTAAGTTATTAAGAATCTTATTCTTATAAAAAAAAAGAGGAAACTCAGATTAAATGCTTACTTTGAAGGCTGAAGTATGAATAATGCAACTCAAAAGTTGAAGTAGCATCTTGATCAAGATGAGGACTCCTGCCTTCTTCACTGTACTTGTTCACCACATGCCCTATTGCCTCCTCTACACTTGCTCCCAACTTCACCAGAGTCCGGATCGGTCCAGGACTGCCCTCAACCGTAACATTAACCACCACTTTTGAATCTCTGTTGTATCCCTGCCGATCCAAAATTCTTCTAGATATCATAAATCGTAATATGGTGATAACTTCTAGTTTTTATTCTATTACCCCTGTATTTATTTTTGTATTACTTGCAACATTGTTCAGGTATCTCATTTTATTTCTATACTGAAATTTGAGCTTCTAGTTTTCAGTATTGTACATTGAAAATTTCCACTTGTGAAGTTGCAGTTAAGGTAAAGATTTTGAAGAGTAAATGATGTTGTGACATCAAAATTAACAAAAAATCAAATTCCTATGCTCTCATCAGCCCAGATATATAACTATTACTAATACACATGTTACGACTTTGGGATTGTGATGCATCATTTAATTTGAAAAATCATACAGAGCATATCATGCTAGAAAAGTGGAAATGTCAACTCCCATAGCTGAAGGAAAGCAGCAAAGTTAACAATAATGTCAGACGTTATATGTGTCCAATAAGCATTACATCTGTAACGACTAATATTTCCACGCATATAACATCACAACTCTACTCAAAAAGCACGGGGAATTATAAAAATACCATTAAAAGTATGATTGCACTTATAATAATATTTTTGTTCAAACAATACTCACTTCTTACTCAAAATATAAATTACTCTATTCATCCAATTTTATATTTATATTTGACATTTTTATTTATTTAGATATAATGATATTCAAGGAACATCTACTATAACATATAATACACTAATTTAATTTTCAATTTCTATATCATTAATTATAGAAAAATTAAAATAATAATAACATTTATCTCAAAATGATACTCCTCCGTCTGGTACAAGTTGTGTACATATAAATTGGGAGAAGCATGAAAGTTTATGTGGCACAAAATGAAGTACAGTGGGTTCCACCAAACTACTAGTTACATCGAAAGTTGTAAAAATTTATGAAATTGTCAAATTAACTTGCATAAAATTCGAACCGGTAGTCTCAACTTGTGATTGATAAATCAAATTGAGAAGGTTACATTTGGAGGTTTACTACTATTATTTTTTTTTAATGATGATCAAACGAACAATAATATGAGGTATCATTGCTTCAAAACAGTGCATATTTAAAGAATAGAATTAAAACAACCAAACAGTTCCTTAAATCATACGTATTAGGCAATCAAAGCATCAAAAGCAAAATAGGCTGAATTTCACCTCAAATTTCGGAGGAGACTGAAGCAAGTAATCCGAAGCACAGAAAATGTCCGTACAAGTCTGCGGCCGGAAAAGCACCAACTCCGGCGACCCCAAATTCCGATGATCGTCGCCTCCGGTACCACCGTAACAACTGCTTATCAACGTCGGCTCGGAATTCCATCTCTTAAGAACTCTAACAGGCTTCGATAGCGTCGACAATCGGCGAGGCCTACTGTTTCTCTGTTTAGACGGCTGTGGCGGTTTCGCTCTCCGATTCACCGGAATTCTTTGCCGGATAATTCTCTGTGACATATATAGATTTATAATATCGAGAATGATACACTGATATACAATTATATATCAGAAAATTGTATATCTATGTAGAAATGGAGAGAAAATTTGATGAATATAGTAATGTAGAAGGGAAGGAACCAAAGAAATAAGGGAAGTAGTTTGCGTAGGAGGGAAAGTATGTTTGTGCGTGTGTTTTTGTGTGTGTGTAAATATATATACGGAGTACAAGTATACGTGCGTTGTATTTTGTCACTTTTTCTTTTAACCGAAATCCACATAGCATGAAGTTGACGCATTATCTTGCTATTTTCTTTACTTGTCAGTAACTACCTAATTTTCGCATGACTTTTCTTTTGGTAATTGAGTATTTGAGTTGTCAATTGTAAACAAACAAAAGATACTCGTGATTTATCATCTTCTTTTCTTAATTAATGGGTTTGTATTAAAAAGGAGTTAATATCTTATATAAAAGGGTTTTTGTTTAAATAAATAAGGTTGTGAAATAAATGATTAATGTAGTAGAGTAAGAAAAGAAAATGTGTGGCATATACAAGTGTAGACACTTATTTCTCTTTTTTTCCAAATATATTTATTTTAATAATTAAGTTCACGATCATGATTGTAATAGTCCACCTTACAAAATTATACATTTAACAATTGTTGTGATGTTATAATTTTTTTCGGTATTTTTTTAGCCCGTCTATTATCATTAAATAAAATTCATCATTACATTTTGTCCGAAGGATATGTAGATGCATAGTTAGTGATGAAAGCACAATGAGAAAACTATGGGAAGTAATGGACGATATGTGAGGAAAATGTGAGGATGAATGTATTTTGACAAAAGTGTAATGATGAATAGATTTGTGAGAAAAATATTGGAAGATGATTCAAAAATATCACAAAATTCGAAAAAGGAGAGAGAATAAATAACCTATTACTTTTATTTCATTATATATTTCTCCTATTCCTCCTCACTTCTTTTTAACCACCACTCTTCACTAGCTGATTTCTTTCCAATTCATTTTTTCATATTCCAAATACGAACCCCGTCGTCCCACGTCCTTATTATCGTACAAGGATCATCAATTTTCTACAAGAAGATATTGGCATCAACCCGTAGTGGGATAACATATGTAACATGGCCAAATGGGTGCTTTAATCTATTTCTAAGTTCTACCTTTATTTATGCACAAAATATCTTTGCTTAATCGATTGTATTTCTTTGTTGAATAATTCTTGCTCATCTTTATTAAAAAATGATAATAATAAGTACGACGATGGCCGCGATAGTAATTTTGTATTCCCTTCGTTCCACAAAAAAATAATATTTAAACTTTTGATAATTATTAATTTTACATCTTTAACTAGAATTTAAATGTATAAATAACAAGTTATTCTTATGAAATTTATTATAAATCTTTAAATTATGACGAGATTTATAAGTTTGTAATTAAAATTTTTTTAATTTATATCAAAATAACAAAAAAAAATTCAAATATAACTCTTTTTTAGAACAATTTTTTTTCCAATGTAACTCTTTTTTTAAAACGGGTGGAGTAATATCTTTTTCTCAATTTATCATGCAATTTTTTCTCATAAATAAACGACAAATAAATATAATTTTTAGGCAAAATCAAAAAGCAATTATTGAGTCAGCCGCTTAATATAATAGATTAATAATAATTCTTGTTCATTAGCTACGAAATATTTTATTAGTATTTATTGGTTCAAGAGGTAATAAAATTTTTTTTTAAGATCTCGAATATATTCAAACCTTGTGAATGAAACTAAATAAATATCAAGAGAGGTTCTTTTTTTTATAGAATTTGATTTGAATTGAATTCAAATTAATTAAATTTCAAATAAGTTATCAGATATTAGACAATTTAACTAAAAATAAGTGAGGGCGGCGGAGGGAGTTGGCGGGGAAACATTATTTTGTTGTCATCTGCTTTTGATGATGCTTATTGATTGAAATTATTTTCAAGGTCGGTAGAAAATACTCTGTAGCAATTGATGCAGTGTAGGGTAGAAAAACTTGACATAGACAGTTGCATTGACTATAATTTTGTAGTACATCTGATTAAGATTTGGGGACATAAGAAAATATTCGAGAAGTTCGTAATGCTTTTTTACTTTAAATTCCGAGAATTCATATCGTCGTTTTAATAACCCAGGACTCAGATGGTGTTTAGTGGTAGAATCATGTCTAATGAATAGTAAAATATACAATTTACAAGTATTATTTAGGAGCAAATTGGATACAGTAAAGATAAAGATTTTATGTACTATTTTTTTCAAAATTAGAGATACATATTTTTTTTTAGTTATTCTAAAATTAGAAATATATATCTATTTTTGAACTATAAAAAGTAATATATTTTTTTAAATACTATTATATAATTTCATTACTTCAATTAACTCCATTATATTCACTATTTAGTGGTCTCTATTATAACTATAACTACTATTAAACAACATGATAATAAGAATATATTTAAAACATAAAAATAATCTTTAAAAATTGTAATATTATAAATGTATCTTTAATTTTTGGAAATGAGAGAGTTTCTAAATTTAATATAGAGAAAGAGAGAAAACTTGTTAAGTTAAACTTTTATACGAGGGAACATATGAACCACATCGGTAAAAAGAAATTGTTTATGTAATATTGAATTTATTCGAGGTTAATCACTTCTAAAAATCAACGGCGTTTCATTTGATTATTATAATGTGTTTGGCTCATGGTTGGATTGAGAATGAGAGTATACTTAACAAAAAAGATTATGGTGAAATGAAAATAAAGAGAAAATAATGACTAAGGTCATAGTAAAGAATGTGATACGCATGAGAAGTAGTTTTCGAACTTAAAGGTCGTCATAACTTGTTGTCTATACTTGTCATATTTTCCATTCAAAATTCTATCATTTTTCCCTATCTAAGATGAAATGTATTGCTACAATGTGTAATACATCACTTGTTATGGAGAATTAAGAATACAATGTGAATTCGTACTTGACAATTATTATGTATCTAGTGATATACTATACCATGAATATATGAGTTAACATGCTACAATACGTGCAACATATGCTGCTTTAATCTATTAATTATTGCTCTCTCCTAAATATATTTTTATATTCTACTTATTTAAAAAGTTAATAACAGAACACTTATCAACTACTAATTAAATATTTTAAAAAATAAAAAATATTATAATACAGACAAATTGAACTCCACGATAAAACAGTATAACGGGACTCCATTTATCTCTGTTTCATTTCATGGATCATTTCCAACTCGAGCCGCTCGCGTTGGGATACTCAAAGAGATAAAATATGGACAATGGACAGGAATCAACAATTGTGGGCTTTATAAAGGGTATCTATATATCTCAGACTTCAGAATTCAGAATTTGGGACATTGGGATTTTCAAGAGGATGTGAAAGCCTACAAGTAGCCCAATAAGAGAGAAGTCAAAGTGTGTACTTGGAAGTTATCAGTTTAGGCCCACCATTATCAGAATTTTAGTGATAGAAGAATACAAATAAATATTTTTTGAAATTTGTAAAAGTTATTTGAAGGAAACGATTTTTAAGTTTGTTTTTTTTTTTGTTACTCCTTTGTGTTTCACAATGAGTTACCTTTGAGTATGTTCAGAGTTGCATTTTGAAATCCTAAAATTGAAATTGTAGCACGAATTTATTATAATTTTAATCAACAAAATTAGTGTTGAATTGAGATAGTATTGCAATTTGTATTATTGCGCTGTTCATGGATCAAAATTATTTAATTTTATACTAATTAACTTATAATTATGCATATGTATTATGAATCTCAATGTAAGTCTATTGCTAATAAAAAGACAATTTAACAATTTTGCATAATTACAAAACATAAAATTGCCCAATTTACTGTTCTTAAGAAAGAAGTCGATTGAGAACGATGAAACTTGATCAATAATATTATTTACCCCGATAAAGTCTTTGGTTCCTCGAAATTAAGGATTCAAGCCTTTGGGTGTGTCGTGTGTGAGCTGTATAAAGTCATTTACTTGAGTCTCGTACCATTAATAATGTGTTTCAAATCCCAATAAAAAAAAATGAAAAGCAGTAAACCAACTACCAATCTATCGACATCCAACTTATAAATTAAACTTTATTACATTTTTTTTTTGTTAGGTCATCGCCTAAATATTTAGGTGCATACTCACATTCACATTAATTATTATGAGCGAGATTCAAAACACTGACTTTCTCGCTTTTCAAATAAGGTAATCAATAACCGGTGATACTAACGGTCAAGTTTTATATACATATATTGTACAAGATGATTAGAGAGAAAAGAATTTTTAAAACATCAAAAATAAAATATATAAAAGTTAAATCCAAAGTAAAAACATATAAAATGAAAAAATAAATAATCAAACTATAAAAGAACTTGATCCATAAATTGAAGTATCTCGGGTCTATAACTAACAAGCAAAAACCCCTCAAAAGGAAAATATGGTCAATATGTTCTTATGGAAACCAAAAAAAAAAAAAAAAAAAAAAAAGCACTCTAGACGGCTGCATAAAATAATGCAACCGAAAAGGCGAAAATAATGCAGAGACGATGAAGAAAGAATAAGGTGGAAAGGGAAAATTTTGTTACGATGGAAACTTTCTAACAAAAGATGGCTGACGGAAGAAGTTCAAGAAATTGTTGAAATTAAAAGTTGACAATAAAGAATGAAGTCGAATGTTCAATATCCGAAGTTGGGTTTTGGTTTCAAATTCTGAAGTTAATTGGTTATATCTAAATTTCAAGTCTAACTTTATGAGCAATAATATTTGTCAAAAAAGTTAATATAGTCGAAGTAAAAATTATGTTTTCAAGATATTTTCTGGCATAGTTATAAATGGAATGAGTGGTTGACGTACAAATTTGTGTTTAGTTTATTTAAAATTTGTTTGATTCAGTTTGCGAACTTAAACAATTTGATTTTGAACACAATTATTCGCTCATTACTAATTTTAGGCTCCACTCGATTCAAATCAAATTTGAAAAGTTCGAATAAGCTCAAGTGCTCAATTGACATTGATTGACTCGTTTTTGATTAGTTTGAATAGTATCTTCAACACGGTTTTTTGTTCGTTAAAAATTTTAAATTCGGCATGACTCAACTCGTTTATAAATATGTTCGATTAAACTCGGTTTAAGTTTGATTAACTCAATAAAACAAGAATAACAATACAATTAATTGAACTCAACTGTCACGATTTTATGTTTATGTATTTAATGATACTTTAATAATTCACTTAGTGACAATTGATATCTTTTGTGCTATTTGTATCACTCTCAATGTATAATTATTACTTTAAACAATATTTTTTGACTTATCAAATTAAAATAAAAGACATTATTTTTTTATAACGATGTCCCCTATAAATTAAACCACATGAAATTACCCAAAAAAACAAATTCACATGGATACTACATTTAGAAATTAGTGGATTGCATTGGAGAGCTTAAAAATCCGAAACAGATTCTACAACGGGAGGGATCAGAGGCAAAACAATGATAAGGGTGCTGTTAGCATAGTCTACGCACCAAATGATTAGCATGCACCGCATCATCATCATTAGCATGCACCGCATCGATCCAACTAGCTGGTGGGTGTGTGGGACCCACTTAATCAGATCATTCAATTGTATCCGTACTCATCATTATCTTCTTTATTTAAAGGCTTTGATTGATGATCAGAACTTGGATACGTATCACAAATCTTTAGCCCATGCACTCCATAAAATGATGGCCGATATGACATTGACACTCATACATATAATCTCAAAATAAAAAAACAATTACAACTTATACGTATTGTGTGATAGTTGACTATAATGGACGACATAAACCATACAAATTAAAACCTTAGAAGACACTAACACTAGTAAATATCTCAAAAGTGAAATCTTTTACCATGTGTATGTGAAAAAATTAAGTCATTTAAGAACTTTTATCAATATGAAAAAAAAAAGGATCACTAAAAAGTGTAATTAGTAACTCATATATATTCTTTTATCAATATATACAAAATTTCAAATGGGATTAAAAATAATATAAAGTAAGGGAGCATAAACTTTCAAAGTTAATGTATAAATGTGAAATTCAATTCAAGATTTATTATTTTCAAAACACTTTATAATTTATTTAATATGAATTCACAAAAATCATAAATATTAGCAAAATACTCATCTACAAACGTTGTTATATATAAATCAAAACTTATCTCAATACTTTCTTAATATTATACGAATTCGGGTACCGCGAGTTTACTCCACCCAAACCATATTATCAATGGGTACTTAAAACCTTAACCAATACCCAAGATTTTGTGGGTGGGTTGGGTTGACCTATAAGCGTTGTCATCTTTATGCGTGTGTAACTTTTTTCGATTCAAAATAAATTTTTGATTTTGTCCAAATATTTACCTCAAAAGAATTCAGTCATGAAACGATCGTTGATTTAATCAATTTATACTAACAATGTTATAAGTTTTCCTTTTTTGTAATATTTAAAAATTATGCTTGACAAATCTATATCACTCTATCAATTACAGAAAAAAAACAATATTGATAATATAATTTATTTTAATATAAATGAATAATGTTTGCATAATTTTTTTTATTATAATATTATATTTTTTTAAAATTTATAATTACAATCTTCTTATTATCTTTAATTAAACATTAATAAAAAAATTATGAAAAAATATACTATTTGTACATATACTTTTGAGTCGAACTATAAAAAATGACAAATTATATATGCTAATTATTTTTGTTAGTATAGATTATATTGTATTTGTGTTGTTATTGTTCTGAATTTTACAAAATGATGATCATTTAATACGTAAAAACATGAAAAGTTAGCACATCTTACAATTATTAGTAATAGCTTTCTCAAATTTTGAATGAAAATCATGGAAGAAAAAGAGAGCATTTTTAGATTTTTTTTTAATAACCACAAAGATTTATCTAAGTATAGGGTGTAAATCATCTTTTATCTTCCCGCATTAACAAACACTATTTGATAGATGCTATATCTAATATTTACAAAGTGTAAAATTAATTTTACTTTTTTGTTTTATTGAGTAATAAATTGAACTTGCAATATTATTTTACTAAAATTTTTTATATATATTTTTATATGATTTAATGTGTTAATAAATATTAAATCTTAATAAACCATGAGATAAAGTTAACCAAAAATATTATAGTTTATTTGATTAAAAAAATAATTCATGATTATTATATTTTTTTTATAATTTATTTTGATTACCAATTACAATCATAAAAATATCACGAAGATTTGGACAAATATTTTTTTTTAACAAACTCGTGCTTTGTATCATTGTTTTAAGTTGTACTCTAACCTATAAAAAATGTTATTTACCACTTCATATTTTTAGTTTATCCAAATATTCACCTCATAAAAATTCAGTCGGTCAAAATCATCATTGACTTAATCAACTTATACTAACTATGTTTAAAAAAATTATTTTTGAGTATTTAGAAATTAGGTTTCAAAATTTTATATTACTTACGTTACGAAAAAAGAAAAATATTTGATAATAAAATTTATTTTAAAAAATATTATTATTTTTTTATTATTATAATATTATATTTTTAAAAACAATACTACAATCTTATTATTATCTTTAACTGGAGATTAATAAGAAATTTCATGAAAATATATAAGACATGTATATTTGCTTCTCAATTAAACATTAAAAATAAATATCACAAACTATATTGGTTAATTACTTTTATTAATATAGATTATGGTGTGTTTGTTTTGTTATTGTTATGAACTTTATAAAATGATGATCATTTGATACATAAAAAAGTAAAACGCATAACATATCATAAAAGGTTGTAAAAATATTTCGCAAATTTTTAATAAATACCATGCAAGAAAAGGAGAGCATTTTTATGTTTTTTCAAATAATCACAAATTTTAAGTTAAGTTGGTATATAATATATTTTTTATTTTTCCATTAATATAAACTATTTGATAGATGCTATAACTGGCATTAATCTATAAAATGTAAAATTAATTTTACTTTTTCTTTATGCAGTGATAAATTTAACTTGCAATATTGTTTTACTAAATTTAACATATACGTTTGTTATACAATTTAATGTTTAATAACTTTTTAGGAATAAATTTATTGTAATCCTGTGCAGTTATAAAAAGTATACTTCGTAAACCTTCATGCTTTAAATACTCCATCAATCCATAATTTTAGATATTTTACAAACATTGCAAAAATTAAAATAAGTTACTATAGCCAAATTTTATAATGATGAATTAAGATAATTATAAACTCTATCACCAAAAAAGTTATTTAATTCTACAGATTTTAACACTTTAAGCTAAGAATTAATTTTAACCAAAAAGTTAAACATTAAACTACAAATCGGTGACGTGTACGAAATGATCATATTACGATAGTATTGGGATAAAAATTAAATTGTTAGTGCAATTCGATTAAACTATAATATCATAATATTTGCTCTAACAACATAATTTTTATAATATGCCGTATTTCTCAAATCTCGATAATTCTCCGCGTAAAAATGTAGTGCACTAATTCCATGATTTATAGGTGTTTTCTCTGCCATTTTGATATATTACTCGTTTGGTAGATTTTATTTTTGTTAATAAAGATTTTAAAGAAAGACATCTTGTTAGAGTTAAATGATGATGATGATGATTATGTAATAAATTGTGCAACTGTAAATACTTGATATATTTTATAAATTTTAAGATTAGCACAAGTTTTGCATTCACCGATAAAAAACTTATTTATCAATGGATGGTCAATAACTTCACAATGTAAGTCAGAAAATGGAACATCAAAAGGACTTGACAGAGCGAAGAAAAATGTCTGATGTTACTTGTTAACAGTCAAAGTATTCCGCACATCAGATATTCTAAACAAAGTTACGTTGATTAAGTACCATCAGGGGAACTCGTCAGGGGGAATCCATCAGGGGGAACTCATAAGGGGAACCGATCAGGGGAACCTATCAGGGGAACCAATACAGGGAAACCTGTCAGGGGATGACGAAGGCAGACCAACCCGTCAGGAAAACACTTCAGGATATGTCAGTATCACACGAATCCATCAGGGTAACCGGTTAGGGTGAATGATCAACATGGCATTAGTGAAAGCCATCAGTGTATGCCGTCAGTTATAACCATCAGGATAAAGAACCACTGAGTGAAACTCAAGTGAAGGTTGAAGCCCTAATCCAATCAATAAGCATCAGGGGATCTAGAAGCACTGATCAAAGTCCATCGGGGCTGGTAGTGAGTGGATCATTATGACAGCTTGCACCCGTCATCAGTATTTACACAGAAATCAAAGTAATGTGTTACAGAAGCAAGAGATATCAACTGGAAATATATTTCTTGAAGTTTGTTTTGGTCCAATGAGAACTCTTGAACATTAAATGCATGCAGAATAGGGGAAGAAAAAGAAGTAACAAAAAGCAACAGCAGTCTGTCACAAAGGACATCGATGTGACATATATGTGGCTGAGTTGAAAAGAGTAGCACGTCTCAGAACGTGGGTTCAACCACTGATTTTCTACATAGGCAAAGTAGTTCTCAATATATATAGAGATTTTCAATCCAACAGATCAAAACAAGTGAAGCACACAAAAATCACTAGAAAGAAATTTTGTAATAGATCTCGGGAGAAATATTTCAAAGAAAGTTTAGAAGCTAGTGAGTGTGAAATAGAATCTGTAATTTCATTACAGAACTTGTAGTTGTTTAATCACACTTGTGATTATATAGATTTTCAGAAAAACATCAAGTTTTAATATAACTATTTTAACTTGAATCTGTGTGTTCATTTCTTATAGTTTTTCTGTTCATAATAGCTGTTTCCAATTAGTGCCAACTAAAGTTCAAAAAGAGCGAAAAGATTGTAGTGTTTGCATTAATCCCCTTCTACAAACACTTAAGCCTATTTTGTTTTAACACATCCCAAAAAAGAGAAATATATAAAAAAGAGGCATGAGAGACATTTTTGGTACATAAGATAAAAAGAGGAGTATTTATTTCTATTGATAAATTTTGTAAGTTAAATCATTTATACTATCAACTAATTTGATATAATTTGTCCTTGTCTAGAAATAAAATTATGGGTATAAAAAGAATTAAAAAGATTTGGTAGATTGTTATTCTATCCATTAATTGTGTACCATAATAATTCCCTATAGAACATATTTATGCACACAAACAGATTTACGAGATAAATTCATAATTCAATAAAAATTTGACATATAAATAAATTTATTATTCTCTTTCTTCATTTAATCAACGGGGTCCATCAATTTTTTTATTTTTATGCACTTTTGTGAGTTTGTTTGTGTGCAAAAATTTATTATCCCATATATATATAATTCAAAAAGTAATATAGAATTTTTACAAAATTTTATGATTCAAATTTAATTAATTTTCACTATAATATGATTAACATTATAAAATGTATAAAAATTTGTACAAAGCCCCCTTCATTACACGAAAATCATGTTAAAAATCATGTCATAATTTGATTCTTAATATCTTAAAATTTGATACAAACAAATATGAAATACAATTATTATTATTATTATCATTATCATTATTACAGTAAAACCTCGTCAAAGAAATAACTGATAAAGTAATAACCTTGATTATATAATATTTTTTTTGGGTCCCGACTTAAGTAAATGAGTTAAAGTAATAACTTAGCTAAATACATGTAATAATAAAAATAAAAAAAACATTAAGAGCCATTAAAAATATAAAGTAATAATTATTGAATTATATATATATATATATATATATATATATATATATATATTGTATATATCAAATTTTTCAATCCATTTACAATACGGTTATAATAATAATTTCTTTTGAAAATATAGTCAAATAAAACTTTTGTTGCACTCATACTTCTATATTTTTTTGATTAATAATTGGATTCTCTTTCTTATGCTCACATATTGCACTCCTGATTTTCTCAGTTAAAGTTGATTTTTTTACACTTTTCAAATGATGAGAAGAATTTTGAGAAAAAAAACTTTGTACTTTGAATATATCTTTCAAATATCTAACTTTTATAGGTTAAATTAAATATTTTCATTTACTAGGTAACATGAACTTAGTTTTTAGGAAAATTAGCTTTCATTAAAAATATTTTGTTTTAGTAGATTCAAATAATATATGTAAAATACTAGTTTTCATTTACTATGTGCATGCACTTAGTTTTTAGAAATATTAAATTTTACTAAAATGTTTGAGATTTTCTAGATTCAAATATTATTTTTAATTTTTATTATCACATACAATGTATATATTTATATTAAAAAACTCTCTCTAAGACAATAAATATTAATTTATCGATAAATGAATAAATTTATTTATTTATTGATAAATAAATAATCTAATTAAATAAATAATTTTTTTAACCTAAATTATATTATTTTATCGAGATTTAACTGTATTTTGTTGCAGTGGAACAGAAGAAATATCGGTGATACGGTCATGCAAAATTTTGATTACTTCAATTATCATTAGGACCGCTAGATCCACAAAAATTCAGTAGCAGGATTTGCTTCTTTTTCATTATTGATAATTACTGTGTATAATGAGTGCAATTTCTGGATCCATTTTTTTCAACATTCAAAAGGTCATCATGCTGTTTAAACTTTCACTTCGGTCAAAGCAAAGCAAACCATCGTATTTCAAAAATTAAAAACCCTGCAACCCCCGGCTCCAGCGACGGAGGCAGGATTTTTCCACGATAGATGGGCTAATATCCCGTGTCACATCCAATAGGTTTAAACTTGTTAGCGTGTCTATGAGGTCAGAATGCTACTACTAACGTCATCAATTACTTTATACTTTTTTCAGGTGACTGTGGTGGGCGCAGGACGTAAATGAGTCGAACCAATATACTTTGGGCCAGAAAATTTGAGTGGAGATGTTATATAATAAAAAATTAAAATTAAATTTATTGTTATTAAAATTTATTATATAAAATAAACTACTGTATCTATTACAAGAGATTCTTACGATTTTTCGTGTTACAAAAATATTTCATCAAGCTAATTCAACTATATAAATAAATCTCAATATGATTCATAGCCAAAAAACTTATATTAAAAGCTCGATGACATATTTTAATTCTGAATGAGATGTTTAGTGCATATTAAATATTTATATTATATTAATTTTTACTTAAAATATTTTTGATTTTTAATTTTTGATTTTTAATTTTTAATTTTTAACTTTTAATTTTAAAAAATAAATTATTTAACATATATTAAAATTTATCTGAAAATTTGTGGTAAAAATTAAATCGAGTAAAACTACATATCAAATTACGCTAATTTGCTCATTTCCTCTCTGTTCAACCCTTGTGTTATTGGCTGTAAAGAATCTAAAGTTACAAAACATATTATATTTTTAGTTACTAAGAGGTGAACCAAATGCTCCATTCTTTTCATAATTATCGTATTTTTAATTTTTTTAATACATAAATTTAGATGAATTTTTTTATATGTTAAAATTTTTATTCATATTAATTCACATTTAAAATATTGTTGATTATTATTATTTTTTAAATTAAGTTAAATATTTAACATATAAAAAATTTACATAAATTTACATGCAAACTAATAAAATGACATTTATTATGAAAAGGAGGAAGCAGAATACTATCTCTTAAAAAAATAATTCTAGTGTAGACATGTAAAGCTATAAACGAATCAAACTACTCATTGTTTAACTTGTTTAAAACTCGATTTAAGTTGTTAAATGAGTTGACTTCGTACATAGGTTTTATGTTTGTTAAATATTTAGATTCGGTTCGACTCAAACTCAATTTGATTCAACTAATTTATATTATCTGATTTATGTTCAGTTTGATTCGACTCGATCACTTAAATAAATGTTGAAAATAATATTTTATTCATTAAATAATATTCATTCACAAAATTGGACCGGACCGGTTGATTTGACTGATTTAACTACGAATCGGACATGAGTCTGATTGATTTGATTAAAATTAACGGTTTAAAAGAAAATCGGAAAAAAACCGATTGAACCGATTAGAACTAGATTTTCTCCTCTTTTTTTTTTTTTGCTAAGAAAATTTTCTCTTTTTATTCCTTAAAATTATATTTTTTGTACTTTTGTGAACCAGTTTAATGAATTTTTAGAATATTTGATGAACTTATTTTGATTATTAAAAATTTAAGACTTATATTTGATAAATTTATAAGAATATTTATGATTTATATATGTTGGGAAAAACTGATCACAACGGAATAATAATTTCCCCTAAACTTGTAAACCTTTGAAAAAACAATTAAGTAGACAAAAAATAAAAAGATAATTTGTAAAACACAAACCATAAGACACACAATAATTAGACGTGGAAAATCCTCAAAAGACGAGAAGTAAAAACCATTAGACAGTAGTCACCCAAAAAATTTCACTATCACAAATAATTGAGTAATATACAAAATTTTCCTTAGTTAAACTAGAGTCACACAAACTCATAATATATAGTCACATTTTCTTGAAATAAACGTCAAGAAGTATGGAATAAAAACAAAGATAAAATCAAAGAATATCACCTAAAATAGGCAGCCTGTTCATACCCCAAAAATGCACACTTTTGGACCTCCGAAAATGATCTCTACCGTTCAGAATCAAGAACCAGACGTTGCGAAGTTGCTGTCCAAAAATCAGAACGATCCGACCGTCCAAATCAGAGAAACAAAAAATTAAGACCGTTGTATCGTGCTGATAGAAAGCTATGAATTTCAATATTTCTTCTGTTTTATGGTTATTATTCTCTCTTAAAATATTTAATTTAGGATTCGTATTTTTTAATTTGGTGATTACTCTCTATTAAAATATCTAATTTAGGATTCGTATTTTCTATCTCATTGTGGAATCAAAAAACAAGGATTGACTATTAAGTATTTTCAATTTCAAAAGAAAAAAAAAATACTCAACAATATAATATTTTTTATAAAAAATAATAATTCAATTATACCACTAATTAAACCGATTAAACTATGAATCAATAATTTCATAATTTCATCCCATCAAATTATGATAAGATCGTGCGTACCACATTTCCCCCTCGCCTCCCCCAAAAAGGAATGGGGAAAAAGGGAAGGGAAAAAAAACTACATTTTGGAGTATGTACTTTTTACTAATGACCGTATTCTCTATCTGCACGCTAGATTGATAACGATTGTTGATTGTCATGCTTTTTATGTAATCGATATTTTCTTTTGGTAGGGGGCGGCGGCGGCGGCGGTCGATGTTCTAATGCTAAAGCCTAAGAATAAATGTAGGGTTAATATGTTGATGCATGGGCACATTTGCATATTTAATAATCAAAAGATAAAAATTTTGATCACCTCTTTTCGTATATGATGATAAAAATAGAAGAAATTTTTTGATTTTACGTAAGAAATTCTCGTAGTCTTCTAGGTTAAATAATAATAGAACAAACTGAAATTTCAAAATTACTAACTATAATATAATAAATTTATTCTAATAAATGTGTGATTCAATTACGTGAATTTTTAGAAGATAATTTTGCATAAAACATTTTTTTAATCAACTTCCTTAAATCTAAGTCCTCCATTAGTTTTTATTTTCTGACTCACAATATTGTGATCTAGTATGTTACAAAAACAGCAAAGCATCTTCTCTCTCTCTACATTTCTTTCTCCGTTTTAAAAAATAAGCCCAGCCAGACTGTCTCATTCCCGCATATTTTAACCCCCAATCCCCTACTCACTCGCTCACTCGCTCCCAGTCACTCATTCTCGTCGCGATCCCTCTTTTTCACTTCTTCCTCCGCCTCCGATCGCCGCCGTCAATGCTGCCCTACAACACTCTCCACGAGGCGGAAACCGCCCTCGGCAGAACCTTAACAACCGCCGAAACGCTCTGGTTCAATTACTCCGCCAACAAATCCGATTACTTCCTTTATTGCCACAACCTCCTCTTCCTCTTCGTCATCTTCTCCGTCGTCCCTCTCTACTACATCTTCATCGAAATCCTCTACAAAAACATCCAATCCTACAAAATTCAGCCCAAAATCAAGCTCTCTTACTCCGATACTTTCAAATGTTACAAAGTTGTTATGCGTATGTTCATCCTCGTCGTTGGACCTCTTCAACTCGTCTCCTTCCCTTCAATTCGAGTAATTCACAACGACCAGAATACGACATTTTCTTATCTTACTTCTCAATTCTATAATTTTGTAGAATTTTATGATTTGTGATTTTTGTGGATTTGCAGTTGATTGGGATACGAACGAGTTTGCCCTTGCCGTCCATTTACGAGATTGCTGCTCAATTGACTGTGTATTTTATTGTTGAGGATTATACAAACTATTGGATCCATAGAATTCTGCATTGCAAGTGGGGGTACGAAAAGATTCATAAGGTTCACCATGAATATACAGCTCCTATAGCGTATGCGGCTCCGTACGCGCACTGGGCGGAGGTTTTGATTCTCGGGATTCCCTCGTTTCTGGGTCCCGCCATGGCTCCCGGTCATATGATTACGTTCTGGCTGTGGATGGTGTTTAGGCAGATTGAGGCCATTGAGACTCATAGTGGGTGAGCATGCTTTCTTGAATCCTACTTCTCTTTTAAGATTCACTTTAATTAAGTATTATTCTCCTCCGGAGTTGATTTTGACAAAAAGAACTATATACACATGATGTGGCACTTTTATTCACTATTTTTAATATGGATGAATTGATGGGATCAGTAAAGTGAATTGGTGGAATCAGTAATAGTGGATCAGGAAGGGTGTTTTGCCTCTTAGGTGGAATCAGTAATAGTGGATCAGGAAGGGTGTTTTGCCTCTTAAGTTTTTCCTTATTTTCATAGTTCTTGTCTCTTCAAAACTGAAACTTTTTGTGACAATGAAATCTAGGCTGCTGAAATCATTCTAAGGATAACTTTGAACTTAATTTAGATTCTGCAGAACTACTTAAACTTTTTGAATAGGTAAGTCGTTTTTGGGAAGCATCATTCATGTTGTTATACATCAAATTTTTATGGGAAAATAGGTTGTTGAAGCAAACATGGAGTTGTTCATGTATGGTTCTCATAATGGTCAATGCGTTTCATTCATATACTTAATTACATTGTTGGTAGTAGTTATACACTTTTCTTGAGTAACTTCCAGGAACCTGATTAATGCCTTCTCTAGGCTAGGCTAATGAAAACAATGTGAAGTTCCTTCTTACCTCTTCCTATATCTCATCATTAATATTTATAAGCAAATGAATTGCTTTAATTTGGGATCTTCTAGTCATTAAAACATATTGCTTTCCGATGACCATATTCTTGTTGCTCAACATATAAGAATCACAGGTTTCTAATTGTAGGATGGACGTTAGTTGAAAATTGGTTTGTCTATCTAGACTAGAGTGTAGAAAAAAGAGACGAGGAGAGGAATCTTTAGTGGTAAAACCAGTTCTAGTGTAAGACTTTGTCCTTTTCCCTTTATGGAATTGTGGAGGCCATGAATGTGCTAACTGGGGATAAGAGTATCCTGAAATGTTTGATATTTAAATATGTATATAACATTGTGACACTTGTCCAAGGAATGCCGATGTCGGCCATGTCTCAGTGGATACAGACAGATAGCCTTGGAAGAAGTTTTTGTGCTTTTTAGCTCATCATATATTTCACTGTCTCTATCCCTCAACTGCATCCATTTTCTGATGTATGAGCACAATGCCTCAAGAATCACATACTTACTGATGTTTCCTCAATTTTCGAAGATACGTGTTGTTATAGTCTCTCCCCGCTTGTTAGGCGTCCTCTTACACTTTATGAAACAATGTAGTCACAGTTACAAAATCTTAGCGAAAACATTCAATAAACACCAAGAGAGGTGGAGATCTTAGCCAAGAAAAACTTTGGTAGGAAAATCTCAAAAATTCACTATGAATAATTTTGGAGTACGAAGATAGATTTTTAAAACAATACTCTATTTTTAATTCTCTCTTTCTTTTCACTTTCCAACTGAAGAAATGCCATCTATTTTAAGTGCAAAAGGAAATAGTTACATTTGAAGGTTTCCCCTTTGTTTTCTATTCAGTGCAGCTATTTTGATGATTATAAATGCAATCACATGCTTTTGGTTTTTGATATATGACATTCCCGTAGATTGCGTTGCATGAAACCTTATACAGTTAAGTTCTTGATTCCAACTGTCCCATTAATACATTGTGTAGAAAAACCTAGTTGGGCAAAAAGCCTTAACAAAGAAAAGGTAACCGTCTCAGTCTCCGTGGAGGCGTGGAAAGAAAATTTATCATCCACCAATATTCTGATGTAACAGATTTTGAGTCGATCCATCCCAATCTGCTCTGTAATTTCTGAAGTGTTGCTTTGACAGTGATTTTGCAAATAGATATGTTAAATTGTTGCACGACTAGATTTACAGGATTCCAAATATAAAAACTTCAGTCATTTCAATTCTTTGAAAGGAGAAAAAGGAGGAAATATCTATATATAAATATTAAATACTAATTTGAATTACCAAGAATCTCAATGACTAAGAATTGGTCATTAATACATAATCTCATCGAAAGATTTTTGGACATTAATATCACCTTCAGTAACTCTGGAGTATAAAAGAATTTTGGTGAAGTAGGCTTCATGATGTTCCCTTTAATACATGATGCTTGGAGTTAAGAAATAGAAACAGCATTATCTTGAAGTGATTTTACCATCTTGTGTATCAAAATATTGTGTACTCTTGTAATTGCATCTCACTTCACAGGACGATATGCTAGTGATGGTATCATCACATGGGAAGGATTTAAGACATATATAAACTTGATTCTTTGGCCTTCAATTCGATCCCCGTTACTCTCTGGGTTGGGTCATTAATTGGCTCCATCAAAGATTTCGAAACTCACATTACAACTGGTGGTCTTTATGTTTGTCTTTTTGTATCTAGCTATTTTCTGTAAAAGTATGATATTCTTTTATTTTCCTTGCCATTCACTCCAAGCATATTTATCTTCCTTGTTTACCCTGTAAAGTATACTTGAAATCTGGAAAGTTTTGTCAACAAACAGGTACGAGATCCCTTGGACTCTGACAAAATATATTCCGTTTTATGGTGGTGCGGACTACCATGATTATCATCATTATGTTGGTGGACAAAGCCAGAGCAACTTCGCTTCAGTGTTCACTTATTGCGATTACATCTATGGAACTGACAAGGTTAGAGCACATATCGGTATTTTTTGTTGCATCGTTGAATCTGTTTGATGCAGATATTATGTGCTAATGTAATAAATTTGTTTCGATCTGTATAGGGCTACCGTTATCAGAAGAGAGTTCTTCACCAGGTAAAAGCACAAATTTTCATTTGCCATTGAATTTCAGTTATTGTTCTTCCATATCATTCATTTGGAATGGGTTGGAAATTCAGTTCTCAAATAAGTTAGCATGACCATGACTAACTCTTATCATTTTCCAGTGCCTGCCTCCCTCGAATATATTGTTATAATGATATTGAATTCATGAAAATTCTGGGAATTAAATTTCATATAGCTTGTCTGGTTTAGATAAACAGTTAAAGGTACCCATAAGTTTTTGTTGGATGGAGGTGTGATAAATAGTTCTACCTAGTCCCTCCGAAGTATCCATACATTGATTAAATACTCATCTAATGGAGGGCATGGAAGTAGTTTATTACTTGGAAACCCATTTATAGAACAACCAAAGGATTATATAAATTGGTACTTCTTAACTGCAATTACTTAAATCACATGATCAATCACAAATGGTCTGTTTGTTCCATTCTACGTAATTATTACTATGTAATGATGTAAAGGTAACCATGAGCGCCATAAAACGAGAAAACAAAGAACAAATAGTACTAATAACAAAGCAATGAAGGAAGCCCTCCCTTTGTTACCTCCCATTCAAGTTTCTGAATGAGCCCTTATATCCGATGAGTTTGTGACCTTATTCTTTTCTTGGATCAAATTTTATTAACGTGGACTACTTGAATGTTAAGAAGTGAAAGAAACCTGCTGTTTCATATACTTTTCATTCATTATGTAGAAACTAGAAAATCTACCAGGTTGGCCATCATTTGCTGTCCACATCAATTCTGACTGTTTTTCTTTCATCTGACTTAGTTGAAAGAGGGAGCAAAAAGCAATGGTGAGTTAAATCAAGGTCCAACCACCATCTCTTCTCAAGATCTTAAATATGACTGATTCAAATGGACTTGAAGAATCCTCCAAAATGTTGATATCAACGGTATGCTTCTCAACCATGTCGACTGTCTGAAATGTAGGCTTCAAGCTGAAATCATCTTTTGTAGTTTCAGTACTTTAGTCTGGTCCTATAAGAAGATTTACTGGCCCATGTGGCGGTAAACTAGCCTTTGTACTATAGGAAGTTTACTGGCTCTTGTGGTGGTAATCTAGCCCTTTGTTTAGTTATTTGTAATTGTTATGTGTAGTATCAGAAGAGGCCTTTGAATGTTCTGTGCTGTAGTTTGGATCTGAACTTCTGTTATTTGGCAGTTTGCTCAAAGTTATTACTGTTGCTATGAATCAATTTATGGCTGCACATTTGACGAGTCACGTCATTTTTCTGCATCTAGCACCTTTTCCTTTGAATAAATTATTCAAGTTAAAGATGATAAAAGCTGACCTTAATAAGTCTTGGAACGAAGTCCTTACAAACATCAGCCATAAAAAGATGTTTGCAGTTCCAGAAATTTATAGGGTATGGATATGTACAATAGACAAACTTGAATAGGATCATCCAATTTGCACATTGATCGCTTTCCCAGTAAATTAATGATTAATTTGGCCACTGTGAGCCGCTGCGCAGTGCATCTGCATTAAGCAGTGAGGAGCTCGGGAGATGAAGAGATTCCTGAGGAACATTATGCAAACTAGTAGCCCTTCTAGCATCCATTTCCCCCATAAAGCTGCTCATTTACATTCTAGTCCCAGTGAAACCACTTCCCTGACTCCAAATTCAGGCAATGTCGGAGGCTCTCCCTTTGCATTTAGAGGAATTTATCAACCAACTGCCACGGCGATCACTGAATTGGCCGAAATGTTGAACAATAGACAACAGGCCATGGGATCCCGTAAGACCTTAACTTTTAACAGACAATATTATGGAGTATTCTTTAGCCGGAGACAAGGTTGGGTGATAGAGAAGATTGTTTTTATTTGTTTAATTATTTTTTAGGAGACAATAAGTGAGAATTTAGCTTTCTGGACTCAGAATTCTCATGTGGTAGTACAAGTGTCTTGATCTTTAGTTGATTGAAAAGGTTAGGGAAGTTGAAGTGAAATCCAAATATACATGGCAATGGAACATGCATATATGACATAATCTAATATAGACTCCGAGAAGGGCAAATGGGACAGGAGGCAAACAGAATCATGTTTCGAAGACAAAAAACCTCACGGGTCGAATGAATTGTACTTCGAGTGAAGACATCAGACTTTAGGGCTGACATGGTATCCTCTCTTCTTTGATTAAGTACACTATCCGCTCCAAAATAAGAGATTCCAATCTGAATTCCAAATTCAAACGATAACATTACTAATTTTTAAATTCGACTATTGATTTTATTGATCATCGATTACCTCATATGAAAAGAGAATTTTGAACATTGCATGCTAATAAAAAACTTTACAAGTTAGTTGAGAAGTGTATGAGCGTGTGTTTGAGCTTTTAGGCAGTGACAAAAAAGTTACTAATTTTTGGTGAAGAAACTATTAATTACAAAATTCATTACATTTATAACTTTTTATTTTTTATGTAATCATTTAATCTGAAAAGCAGGTTGCTTATTGAAATGAATGGAGTATCATTACTTTATTGGCGGGACAGAGAATTTGTCCGGCATGAACTAAGCGCAAATTAAAATTAGGTGGGATAATTGGGAAGTAATTTAAGAACATATTAGAGTAAAATAAGTTGGGTGTAGTTATTTTAGTTTTTAAAGATAAAAAAAGATATTTGATATTTGCACCCTTTAGATCACTAGTTGTTTCAATGCGGCAGTTGTGGATTCGAAGCTGCATCAACATCAATTGTGTGGGGGGGGATTGAATTAGGGCTCTGTTGAATAAAAGAAGGTGTTCTCTAAATAAATAAAAGAAATAATATTAATTCTTGTAAATGGGAAATGAAAGTGAAATTCCCATTTGATCCCATAAAATAAGTAGTTTTATATAATAGTATTAAGTAAAAAGATTCTTAAAACTGATACTAGGTTCTGAACATATTAAGTTTAAAAGGGAAGTTTCCTTAAAATAAATAAGCTAAACAACTGTTTCCTTTTTTAGTTTCCTGTTGTTTTCTATCTAAATTTTGTAATCTTTTGGCATTTTGGATTTCAATCGAATCATATTTCTGCTGCGTTTCATAGAACAGAAATGTACGTAGACTTTTTAACTGCGTATGCTTTTCGGCCCAATTTGATATAATTAGTGAATGGATGTCAACATCTGCATAAAAACTATAAATTAATCATTAAAGGAATAAAGATGAGATAATAACGCACAAGGAACCAGTTCTAATAGCACTGTATGTATACTGCAAATAGACCTGATAAGAATATATAAGTTTGGTTATTTTGGACTCTATAATACTTTTTGTTATAACTTATTATTTTAAAGTTATACTATTTAAGGTTCCGTGCAGTTTATAGTTTATGATAGTGTAGTTATAGATTGAATCTAGTCAATCGATATATATTTATGTAATACTTTACTCTTTTTTTTTTTTTTTTAATTCCTTTAAAAAATAATAATGCATGAATTATTCTTTGCAGCCGTGTGGGCGTAGGACATAGGGGCCTAAGCCCAAAACTAAACTCGCAAAATATTTGACATTATTATACAGTAATGGAGTCTTAGCCAACTGCCCGTGCGCATTGGGTTTAACAGGCATAGGCATGAGCATGCACAAAATCGAATTGAAGCTTAGTGGGTTGGTGAGTGAGGTGATGGTGTTGCGTATTTGGGCCACGTTTTGGATCGGATCCGACCCAAGTCCTAGATCATCTCTTACGATTCACTTATTCCATCAATAATTATATATCAATCAGTAATTGTCGCATTTGTTTAATGTTTGTATTAGGTTGTGTGTTAAAGTAAGTTGGTTTATTATTTTGATTAGTGATGTAATGCTAAATTAATGATGATATTTCACATAATTAAACAATTTTCCTCAATGATCTTATTTTGTTTGCAATAATAACGAGAGATTTGGTGCTGGTTACTTCAACCGTTCAATTGGCCACAACAACGATTTATCTTGTGTATTGCATAGATGTCAACTTAGAACAGTATCTACTATCTAATTTGATGGAACGACCAAAATAACCTTATCAATTATATCTCAGCAAATTGATGCCTTTCTCATTTTAAATTCTCCTAAAAAATCTGGCGAACTTTTTGAAAATTATCAGTTCTCAAGGTCAAGGGTCTGTTTGGGTCAACATTAGCTCAAGTGAAAAGAATGGGGGAAATCAGTATATTGAAAGGAATTAATTAAAATTCCTAGGTTGCCCTTTAATGCCTCATTTGTTTATGAAAACCACATGAACCACAAGGCACAAAAAGGAAAGCTAGAATTTAGCTCCCAACAGAAAATTCTTTAATTGTGGAATTTTAAAATCATAGAAATAATGAGAGCAGAAAGGAAAGGAGAAACAAACAACAAAAAGGTTCTCATTGTCCCACAAATGGGCCCACTACAAGACCCCAATAACATTAAAGAAAAAGTTTGATATATATTGCATAAAAGGAAGGGTGGCTAAACCACAACCTTTTAACACCTCGTGTGATTCATTCTCTTGTCTTCAATGATAAGAAAAAAAAAACATAAAATAAAGTAATTGACAAGAAATTATCAAGCACTCGAACAGTCCCTTTGTTTTTTACGAGTTTCTACAGCTTAATCAAAAATCAGCCACTCAAGGACATAGTTTTGGTAAAAGCCAAATGATAAAGTAAATAAGTAGTTTCTTTTGCTTAAAACAGTCGATAACATTTAAGTATTAAACCATGATAATATGCCACTAATGTCTAAACGAGGATTTCATCTTTCATAAATTGGGTATTGTTTGACTTAGTTACTAACTTTTTTCCGGAATCATAGAAGTTGCAAGACTCTTACCAATATATATTTATTCAAATCATATAAAAAATAGAAAATCATTTGGTGCGTGATAGCAAAATAGTTCACATGCATTTTGTATGCCGGTTACATACCCATAATTATTTATTTTTTGAGAGGAAGGGGACACATATTTGTACATAAATACTTGAACAAACTTATATGGTCAAATTTTATAGGGGATCGGTGAATCTTTAAATGCTCGTATCTTGAAAATTTAATGGTTCAAAATTTATCGCATGTATTTGTGTAATTTGTTAGTGTCTCAAGTATTATTATCGTTATCGACTTTCAAGAAGTTGAGGTTTGAAATTTTGCTGGTGACAAGATAGTAGTAACAAGAGTGAACTTTTTAGGTTTTGGTTTTTTACGTAATAAAATAAAAATAAAAAGAGTTATTACCAAATAATAGATCCAACATGTTATATTACTAAGATAATGATTATGACCACCTTTTAAAAAATGAGTTATTATTGAATAATAAACGTGAAAATTAGTATAAAATGGTATTGTGAAATTTTTAGAAAGTTGTGATTTAATGAAATATCATGTAAATTCTTATTTATGGTAATTGCAGAAATTGTAGATACCCATCTCTAGCAATGATGTCAGTACACAATCAGGTGGTACGCAACCGCTAAAATATAAATTTGAGTCTTTTAAATTTTCCATTTTGTGTTTAATCATTATAAAGTATTAATCATGCACTTTCATTAAAGAGGTAACTGGTGGTGTACGTTGAGAGGGAAAACCTATTCGGAAAATTTGATAAATCGACCAAATTAAATAGAAACGGATAATAAAATATCGAAAATGATATAAAGTTGAGAACTGATGGTTGGTTGCTAAAGATTGTAATGGAGGCCGGTTTTGATTTTAAATTTTCAAAATTGAAACCAAGTAAATCTATCTTTTTAAAATTAATAAAATAAAATAAAATATAGAGATATATATTAATATATTGCAGTCATTATGGACAAAACTGGAAATAATATATTTGAGAGAGTATAAGACTATCATATTCTTCTTCTTTTACATAAATAATATGTTCATATAATTCTAAACGAATCCTTATTCAGATTTTACTCTAGTACTATTGCATTTCTAAGTTGAAATCTATATGTATTTCTATATGAAAACTAATCTTAAAATCTTCATTTAAAAAAATTTGAAAAAATTACATGTAAATTTTCAATTTCAATTTTGTTGCTATTAGTTCTGATTGTTACACAATATTTAAAATTACTTTTTCATAGAATTCAAATCAAATAGACTATTTTGATCCCTATTTTCAAAAGAAAATGAAAAGAAAAGAAAATGCATGTCTCATGTGTAAGTGTGTAACTAAAAAACCACACTTTATATTTTTAGACATATGCACCAACTGTATTAATTCTTGTTAATAGTACGATGAAGTTTTAACCCCACAAACACAAATCGAAATTTGTTTTATTTTTGTTGGTTATATTTATTTTATTTTATAGTCTTAAAGCCAATGCACATCCACCTTAGTGCCAGTACTCTTTGAAGCCAAAGTCATAATTATTAATGAACAAAATAGATAAAATTATAACAATAATAATCCTTTTCATTTTGGGAAAAAGATCCCATCCTCAACTTCCCTACTAATAATCTTATTTTGTTTTGGCCACAACATGTTTCATTAGTTCCTATAAGGAGTTAATCACATCAAGGATCAAACATTTTATCCTTTACATGTTGTCCATTTATTTGATAGAATTGAGTAAAACACTTCAAGACCTTTCACTTTCTCTTGGAAATTTTTGTGACTTACATTTTTGCCACCCAAGTTTTCTTGTTCTTTGGAACTTTCTATTCAAAAAATACTAAATTTTGATGGAATTGAAAGAAAGAAAGAAAGAAAGAAACATACAAAACACCAAACCAAGCGCGTGAATTAAGGTTTTAGTTAGAAGAGCACAAACCCCACAGTCCTTCCTCTCCTACATCACATTTGTCTTCCCCCACCCTCTCAAAAACACACACACAAATTAGACAAACAGAAACTTAAATAAAAATTAAAAATTCCCCGTCTTTCTTTCTTTCTTTTACTCTCTCCACCCAATTCCAATCACTCAGAAATTTCCCTTCATAGAAAAGAAGTGAAGACTACCCACCATCATTCCTCCCTTTTGAGCCTCCCTAGATCACCGGGTTCCGCCATGGGCTGCCGGTATTTGTATAATTTCCGGCCGCCGCCGACAACCCACCGCCGATAAAGACCGACCAGTTTTAAGTTCAACAACCATGAGGGGGAAACAATTAAACATCTACCTTACAGATATGTAGTTTCAACCCCACAACATTTTTGTTATTTTGTTCATCTGTTTTAGACATACCCACTTGGAATCACACATTTTGGTTAGCAATGGCGGGCTCCAATAACAACAACGCCGCGGCGGGTACTCAACAACCCGTTGAGGCAAACGCGGTGCAACCCACGAGTGAGGAAGCGGCGGCGAAAGGAGTTCACAAGAGATATGACGGATTGGTAATGGTACGGACGAAAGCCATTAGAGGAAAAGGGGCTTGGTACTGGCAGCACTTAGAACCCATTTTGCTTCACAATTCTGATACGGGCTTGGCCAAAGCTGTGAAGCTTCGTTGTGCTCTCTGTGATTCTGTTTTCTCTGCTTCTAACCCATCTAGAACTGCTTCTGAGCATCTCAAACGAGGGACTTGCCCAAATTTTAACGCTGTTCCCAAACCCATTTCCTCGATTTTCCCGCCGGGTTCGTCTCCGACCGCTGCCCAAGCTCCGGCGACTTCCCCAACCCCACTTAGTTTAGCTTCGCCGCAGCCACATAGTGGCCGGAAACGGAATTCTAGTTTTTCCGGCGGTCGTGCGGGAGGTGGTAGTGGCGGTGGCGGAGGCGGTGGCAGTAATTCTTCTTCTTACCAAGTTCAGCCGCTGGCTATTGTTGAAGCTTCAAGATTTCCGGAACTTACGTATTCGTCGGTGGCGGCGGCGGCCAGTGGTGGAGGTGGGGTATATGCGCAGCAGCAGAATCAGCATCAACAGCATTTAGTTTTGTCAGGTGGGAAAGAAGATTTGGGTGCACTTGCTATGTTTGAGGATAGTGTAAAGAAGCTGAAGAGTCCAAAAGCTTCACCTGGTTTAAGTTTGAGTAAGATTCAAATCGATTCAGCACTCGATAATCTTGCTGATTGGGTGTATGAGTGTTGTGGATCAGTCTCGTTTTCATCTTTAGAACATCCTAAGTTTAAGGCATTTCTTAATCAAGTTGGATTGCCACCTGTATCAAGAAGAGAATTAGCTGGAGAAAGATTAGATGCTAAATATGCAGAAGCTAAGGCCGAGTCCGAGGCCAAAATCCACGAGGCAATGTTCTTTCAGATTGTATCTGATGGTTGGAAATCCAAGAATTATGGACATGTTGGGGAGGAAAATTTGGTGAAGTTGGCCTTAAATCTTCCTAATGGGACTAGTGTATTTCGCAGGGCGATTTTTACTAGTGGGTATGTGCCATCTAAATATGCTGAAGAAGTTTTATTGGAAGCTATTTCAGATATTTGTGGGAATAATTTACTACAGTGTGTAGGTATAGTTGCTGACAGGTTTAAGTCCAAGGCATTGAAGAATTTAGAGAATCAGCATCATTGGATGGTTAATCTTTCTTGTCAGTTTCAAGGGTTCAGGAGTTTGATTAAGGACTTAATGAAGGAACTTCCATTATTCAAAAATGTGATTGAAAATTGTTCAAAATTGGCTAATTTTATCAATGAGAAGTCTCAACTTCGGAGTAGCTTTCATAAGTATCAGTTGCAGGAATACGGGCATGCTGGGTTGTTAAGAGTCCCCTTCCGTGGTGAAAGATTGGATTTTGGAACTGCCTACACCATGGTGGAAGACATACTGAGCTCTGGTAGGGCGCTTCAACTAGTATTGCTGGATGAATCTTATAAGATAGTGTCTATGGAAGAGCCACTCGCACGAGAAATTGAGGAGATGATGAGGAATCCCCATTTCTGGAATGAACTGGAAGCAGTGCATTCCTTGATAAAATTGATTAAAGGTATGGCTCAGGAAATAGAACTAGAGAGGCCACGCGTGGGACAATGCCTTCCACTTTGGGAAGAGCTTAGAGTAAAAGTGAGGGATTGGTGTTCAAAATTTCACATTAGCGAAGGACCTGTAGAAAGGGTGATTGAGAAGAGGTTTAGAAAGAATTATCATCCAGCATGGGCTGCTGCATTTATACTTGATCCCTTATATTTGATTAGGGATGCTAGTGGGAAGTACTTGCCGCCATTCAAATGTTTGACACCCGAACAAGAGAAGGATGTCGACAAGCTCATAACAAGACTTGTTTCGAGGGAGGAGGCGCACATTGTGCTGATGGAGCTAATGAAATGGAGAACAGAAGGGCTTGATCCAGTATATGCTCAAGCTGTACAGCTGAAGCAAAGAGACCCCATTACGGGGAAAATGAAAATTGCCAATCCCCAGAGTAGCAGGCTCGTATGGGAAACTTACCTCACAGAGTTTAAGTCTCTCGGGAAAGTTGCAGTAAGGCTTATATTTCTTAATGCAACTTCATTTGGGTTCAAGTGCAGTTTGTCTTTCTTGAGATGGGTGAATGGCAATGCGCATTCCAGAGCAGGAATGGAAAGGGCTCAGAAAATGATATTTATTGCTGCTCACTCAAAGCTTGAGAGGCGAGACTTTTCTCATGACGAAGATAAGGATGCAGAGCTCTTCACCATGACAGAGGATGATGTGCTAAATGAGGTTTTTGTTGATGCATCCTCTGTGTAGCATTCACTCACATCCCTTTCCCAACTAATTTTTTCCTACTGTAGAATTTTTAATTGTAGGAATTTTTTTTTGAAGTTGTTTCAATTAGATGGCACTTGCTTTATTTATCTATTGAAAATTTAAGGGTGGGAGAGAGGGGATTCTAAATATAGTTGTTCCAGTGCCTCAAGATTATAGGAATGGCTTATTTCTTTAAATTATGAGTTTGCTGATTATATTCTTGTTTGTAAAAGGCAAAAATATGACAGAAGTTGCAGGACAAGAAGAATTTCATAATATTTTTCTTCCTTCTGTTAATTGGATTGAATAAATATTTGTAAAGGGGTCGGTATTTTGTCCTCCTTTTCCTGACGAACATACCCGCAAAGTGAACATTAGAAGATTCAAGAATATATTGAGTTTAACCACTTGATTAACATTCAGTGAACATTTACAGTGTTAATTTTTCTCATCAGCATGGATGTAGCTTGTAATGATTGAATGATGTTCTCCTGTCAATCTAACATTTAGATGAATGTTTACTGGTGTTCATTTTGCTTGGGATGATTGAATGATGTTCTCCTTTCAATTTCTTTATACGTATTGGTGATAGCTTAACAATGCATTTGTAACCATTCACTCTTTGGTTGATTGTCTGACGACATATTTTGCACAAGTTATTTCTATAGACACATTTTTGGACTCGATCTTCCCCAATTCTGCAGGTTAGAATTTCTTTAGTTGCAAAGTGTACCAAATTTACTTGTGCCTTCACATTTTTGAGAATATCAGCCATCTTTCGATCTAGTTAATCCATTCTAACCTCTGGCCGACTTTTTTCTGTAATTTGTACAACTTTTGCTTTGTCCCTGGTGCTCAAATGAAAGACAGATTTATGTTGGTTCCCATTAATAACCATTCTACAGTTTCTTCTGTAGAAACCTACTCAGTATCTCTCTGTGGTCCTTCTGTCTGCTCTTGATTACAGGAGAGAGTTATAAGAAGATACTGAGCCAACCAACATTTTCTTGCATTTCTGTTAGTCCATAGGTGGTCTTTGCAGCACCAGTTTTAGGATGCAATTCCAAGTTAAGCATTTAAGTTCAATCGAGTTCTTGCAGTTGCTTGAGGAACGCAATCCCCATTATCCAGCAGATTTACCTAAACATTTTTCCAAGTTAATTATGGTAAATAGTGCCGATAGTCATGTAATTGCTTAATCTCTGGTTACCATGTTAAAGTTTTTCTATAAACAATGTTTATTTATATAGCTTCTCAAGGAATCATAGTAAACATCTTTTGTCTGATTACTTTGCTGTAGTACGTTAAAAATAGTTTTCTTAGTTGACTGCAGGCAGTTCTAATACATTTTGTTGCCAACTGTTTTTGTATGGCAGTTTCTTACAAAAGATATTGTTGTGTGGCAGAATTAGTTATCAATCTATTTTGTTTTGTTTTGTTTTAAGAGGTGTTTGACAATAATATTGTTGGACTTGCAAGGCCAGCATAAGATGATTGGTTATTAACAGAATTTGCAAGGCGCAAAGTCATCAACAAAGAGGATTTTGCAGAAAGGATCCAAGACTGGGCATGATTGGAGTTTTTCACATCAAAGCTACTTTCTAGCAAGAAACCAGAAACTGCAGTAACCTGTTGGGTGGATGACAAACTAGATTTTGCATATTGCAAGAGGGATCAAGATGACCTAGGAAGGACCTAGGAGCAACTTATCCTCAAAAGCAAATAATGGTTCTTGAGATTTTGGAAGAGCAGAGCCCACGTATAATCGACGGTAAGTCTAGTTTGTAAATTTTGATGTTCATGGAGAAAGAAAAGCGATCTTAAGTTAAATCATCTTTCATTAGCTTCTGTTTGAAACATCCTAAGCTCGCGATGGCCATGCAGAGTCATCGGAGGATGCTCCTCATGATTGCAGAAAAGGTCAAGGTCGCGAGAGGACCCGATGGAGATAAAAGCTTGTCTATATTTAACTGTGCAGAAGATGCTTGATAGTGATTTGGCAACACATTTGAACTAATTTGTTGGTTCCACATCTCAAAGTTGGAAAAGCTACAATTAGCTGGTAATGGTTTTTGTTTCCTACATACTAATTCCTCTTTACTTTTTCATTATACATGAAAAGTGTTATGAAGCTGCTGATCACTTTCATTACCATTAGGATTTTGTGCATCTAAGCGTCTTACAAATGTGGAACATATCATTGTAACTATTGCACAAGTCTGGAAAAAAAATCGGTAGTTCTTATACCTTGGATTGTGTCTGAAGAAAGGCATATTTTCTTGGATTAATGTAATGATTTAAGTTCTCGTGAAGAATAATGAAAGTTTAAATTAAATTCTTAGAATCATTATTACCCTCTCTTGAATATTTACCATGTCCCAATTTACTGCGACGTTTATGATGTATCACGTGATAATTTTTTTGCATAAATTGGCTGTATTGATTTTAACTAGTTTGTTTTTTACATGATCTTGGCCTTTTTTTGTCTAAAGATTTTGTACATAGGATTCGTGCATTTGCTAGTGAAGTTATAAGTTATACATGATGTTGAATAGAATACATGTAGAATTATTGCAGTGAGTTATTGAGAATGGATGTTTCATGATTATAATACCAGTCAGGGCAGTAGTATTCCAGTAAAGGTAATTCACAACTGTTTATTTTTTTTGCAACTTTTGTTAGTAGGCCATGTAAGTAGAAAAAAGGAAAGAATGGTCATCATATCTTGTCATCATACATTATTTTCCACACACACAGAAAAAGTTTGATGGATGTATATTGTTGATTATACTAGCTGCTGCTACTACTACTACTACTCACCCACCTCAACAAAAAAGTGGAAGGTGAAAAATGAAAATACACAACTTTTTGGTGAGGGAAATGAGTAGAAGAGTAGAATGTGGACATTAAGCAGTAGTAGTTAGTGTTGTAGTATTGAGCTTATATGTAGATTTTTGGTTTTGTTTAGGGTCAAAATCAGCAGATTTAGTGGAGAGACAGGGATCGTTGTCGGCAAGGGATTGGTTAAACTGTTTGCGAGCCAAGTAAAATTGACTGCCCCACCTGTTTTTCAATATAGTAGTAGAGAGTATGCATTATATTGTTATGCTTTATACTTCATTCCACTACTTAATTTTTATGTTTTTGTAAAGGGAAAGTTGGTACAATGATTAGATTGCAGGACGACATTTACCCCGTCTACAAGAATCTTTCCCACCTGGAAAATATCTTCCCCCATCCACCCCCTACCCAACCCCCAATCCCAACACACACTCACACCAGGGTAAAAAGAAAAAAGAAAACCTTTTAAGGCTTTCCTATTATATTATGACAGGTTTATGCAAGTATTTAGCAAAAATAAATAAAGGTTATACAAGAGCTTGACAGTTTTTGACAAAAAGTGTCTGCAAGTTCTTTATTGATAGAGTTGCAGGTATGCATATAGTACTCATTTATGTATAAAAGGCAGAAAAATGTAAAAGAGAAACGAAGCTGTACTGTATTGTATGATAGGTGTACATTGATCCTTGCATGTATACAATTGTATTCTAATTGATATAATCAATCCGGACTACGGTACTACTATTAAACTATGTTTCAAGAAGCTGTATTAATATAGACACTACTATTGAGCTATGTTTCAAGAAGCTGTATTAATATAGATTTTGTTTGTTTCATTTAAATTTTAAAAATTTTAGATTTTTATCGTGTAAATTATATTATCAGAATCTACGATCTCTAAAATTTAATTTGAAACAAACGAATAATCTATGATAAATGCCTCTTACACATCTGTATGGTGGGAAATCATCAATGCTGTTATTGAAACGGTTCTTCCCTTTTCTTTTTTTTTTCGGGAGGGGATGGGGGTTGTTACAGGTTACTTCCAATTTTTCATACAATTTTTTTCATTATTTTCTATGCATAAACTCCATGGGAGTAGTAGATACTTCATTCTAGGAAAAACAATAAATTCGTAGGTGTTATTTATTTATTTTTTATTGTATATATCGGTACATCGTAGGTAGGAATTTTTATTAATTACTGTATTTCTTTTCCTCTTTACTTTCAAAAACTGTAACTTCACATGCAACCCCTTCTTGATTCAACCCTTTTATAGCCGTTGGTGTGAGTTGTTTCCCCTTTCCAGTTCTACTTGAGACAAAAAGTCTTTCCTTCTATGTTATTCTTCACCAAACCTCAATTTATATATTATTAAATATGATTATTATTTGTTCAGTATTTGTTGATTAGTTTCATAGCAAGTGGTGGGGTCCAAGCAAGTGGAGTACAATTCGTAAATACAGTACCTCTAATGTTCATTTTGTATTCAGGGGTGATGCACTTAATAAAGGGGGTGGGTAGTTGGCTACTTTCATTTTATATATAATATATTAATCTAAAATAATAATACTTCACCTATTTTGTAATAAGCGGCATTATAGATATACACATATTATTAACAGAATTAAAATTTGTCTTTAAATTTTGATAAATTAATATTTTTACCCTTCTACTAAAAGACAATCCCGATAATTTACCCACACTAAAAGCTCCTTAAAAGAAGAAAAAATAACATAAAAATAGAATAAGTTATAGAAGGAAATACAACATTGGAAAAAAAATGAGATCGGGCAAAAAGATTCTTTTAAAGGAGAAAAAAAATCCTCGTAGACTGTATAGTGAATCTAATCTTAAATTCTTAATATTTTTTTTTTCAATTTTCACGTTTTAGGTTGGTTAAACGATTAAAATGTAATTGATGGAGGGAGCTATGAGCTTTGATTGATTTAATGAGAATCAAACAAAGTTAAAAAGGAAAAAAAATGTTGGAAATAATATATATTGGGTATAAGCTAGTTAATCATTTTGCCCCCTAAATTCAAGCCAAGTAGATGGAAGTAAGAAAAAGGTAGGAAAAGTGCGTTTCATTCTATGTAACGGAATGATATAAAAATAAAATAAATTTTATATTATTTGATAATTTATTTATGTATAAAATTTATTTTTTATTTTATTTTTTTGTATAAGTTTATGTATTTTTAAATTCACCCTCTAAGATTGAAATTATTCATTTTATCACAATTAAAATTTTACACATAATTTATCATTTTTTCATTTTTATACTCCTCATAATTTTTATGATCCTTGTCTTTCACCACTATTTTCTTCTTATCTGTCAACTATATTCTCATGTCATTTCATTCTGTCTAACTAAACTCAACCTAATAATACCTTTGACAGGATTAATAATACATTCGGATTAATAATATTTTAGGACTGAATTATGCTTCACACATGATTGGAATATTAATCTCATCGGATTGAACTAAGAAACTCTATGATATTTCTCCCATTTATTTAATTCCTTATATGACATTTTATTTTTTAAATGAGACTATTAGTTTAATTTCATGTGTCAAAACAAACATAATATTATTTTATATAATTAATTAGTCCAATCATAAATGACAAAATAAATATATAACTATTTTTAATAAATAATTTAATCTCATCCGTAATCTTACCAAGAAACAAATTCAATACTATAATACGATTGATGAGATCCGTTGTCAATAATGTATAAAGGCCAAGTGAAGACGAGTCAGTGGTCAAATTAGTGGACTTTTTGGTATACGATTATTATTATTGTTATATTTATTCTTATTATTATTTGTTTTCATTATAGTCGTACGGTGTGGGCCACTACCAATGAATAATGACCCTATACCATTACCACCTCCTCCTAGCTCTTAGGTGATGTATTTGGAATCAAAACCATAACAAGGACTTTGAGGGTATATTTGGTAATTTGGTCCATTAATAATAAATCTGAGGACATTTTTGGGAGTTTAGTTATAGATTTTGAAATAATCATATAAACTTAAAAAAAAAAAAAAGAAAGAAAGTTATATACATATCACCCTATGAGCACCTTTCTAATACACTTGGCTTAGTTTAATAGTCTTGCGTGTAAGCGTTAGATCACTCTTTATTGATAAATGTCGTCTAATATCTATATCTACATAATTTTTATAATAATTCAATATCTGTTTAAACGTTAAATCTCTTTTATTACTTAAATCTTTATAACTTCTTTACGAGTTGTTTAACAATTTTTTTATTTATGCTATCTACGGTAGTAATACGTTTAAAAAGATTGACATATTCATTTAAAAATCAACAAGGAATCTTCTACGTTGTAATCAATGTACGAAATGCAATACTAAAAAGTTTAAAGACAAATGTATTAACCGGCTTCCATAGGTGAAAATCGTATCAAACGGGTCTTATTTTTTGTATAGATATCGATATTGGTTATTAGAAAATTGAGTTGGCAATGATCGGTACTAATAAATACCGATTATAAATAAAATTACAAAAAAAAATCACTTTTAATTCTTTTATTACACAAAAAAATACGGTCTAAAACTCACACTCTCATTTAATCATTTGCAAATTTAAAACTCAACGGCGGTTAAGTCTCAAACCTTTTATGTAGATGGTTGGTAACATAATTATCACCGAGAATTCAATTATTATCGGGTTTTTTTGTTTTTATTTTGTAAGTGTATATTTAAATTAATTTTTTTTGTGCTTGCCTTTAGACATTTTGTTTTGGCATGTAAGTGTAACATAAAGGACGCCGGATGGGAATTCGACCCTAGTGGATTAGGCTATTGTTTGGGGAAATTAGTCTACGTATTAATGCCTGGCTGCCTTGCTCATTTCGAGGTCCATATATATAAGTTGGGCAAGATACTTAAATTAGATGATCAACTTTGGGCTCAATTCTTCAAATTTCACAATTATCTTTCCATTTTTATTTTTTCTATTTAAAAAAAAAACTTATTTGTTTGGTTGGAATGATTAAACTAAATAAGTTGAATTCACTTTCATACTAATTTCATCTATACTATTTATACTCTCTATCTCAACCATTGATTTGTTTTAAAATGTATTTATTATTTATTTAATTTGAATGAGTTTGTGTTTATTAGTGATTGAGATTGAGAGTACAAATGATATGACTGAAATTAGTATGTATATAGGAGGAGCTCAACCCAAAAAATAAATAAATACTCAACTCAGAATAAAATATTCTCTCACTTTACGACAAAATTTTCAAGTGCCTAGGAAAATATTGAGAGCTAATAAATTTGATGAAAATAATAGTATAAAATACGATGAGAAAATTAAGAGAAATGGAATAAAGAAAGATTGAACTAGAGTTACATAATAATTATGTTAATTGAGAGTTAATTTTACTGGTGGTTACGGTTCTTGTTCTTCCCTAATATTTAGAACTGTATTCTCTTGTTCCGTACAGTGTACTAGTGATGTTCAAATAGAAACAATATATCTATGTTTTACGTAAGGAAATGTAGACTAATTTGAGCTAGCAATCTAGCATGTTTTGAGTTTTGCTCCGCACATCGATATATATTTGTCGCAATAGAAATCGTAATATTAAATTTTCATATTATCTCGAAATTCATTACAGTCAAATCTTGATATGAATTATATGAAGAAAATTTAATGTTGGAATTTTTAATAAATAATTATTACAGTATCAAATATTTTTGTCATGTTTTTCATGATTCATCATCAATATTACCAGTAGTTATTAATTATGAAGTTCATTGAAATTATTAAACTTCACTTCTTCTACAAAAAAAGGTTGTACAATTATTTTATTTTTAAAAAAGTGTTAAACTGATAAATTGTTCTGGGCAATATATATTGTGGCACGTGGATACTCTTTTGACACGTGAGGATATCGAACTTGCAATTATAAAATGATTGGTAGCTCATTCTCCTCGCCCCTTCCCTTTCATTTATTAACTTGTTTTTTTTTTCTCTCTTTTTTTCTTTTGGCACTTTTTAAATATCAGTTAGAACTTAACTTTCATTAGACAACTAACAAAATCATTGCCATCATTCCTCCCACACTTATTATATCAACTAGTGTCTACTAACCACATTGATGTTGTTATTATAATTGTCCTTCACTTTTATCATCATCAAAAATAAAATAAAAAATATTTATGGTTCCACACGTTTCTAAACTTTACAATAGCTTAATAAGTACTCTTCTTTCAACGTATAAAATAAATTTCAATTTCAAATAATTTTGAAACTAAAATTTTGATAATCGATAATATGCATACCGAAACTAGATGTAGTCTAAAAATTGTTTAATTACGGATAAAAATATAATTCAATTGGAATTAAAATTTAATTATTATATAATATAGTATTTTGGAAGGGAATGTACGTATCTTGCTTGATTGGTGCACTTAAAGTTTTAATTTATGATTATGGTATAATATGTGGTTGCTTTCTATTTGTTTAATTTGCTAGGTTCACAAGTATTATATCTTTTTGCTTGCTTTCATGGGCATAATTTAATCTCCAATTAAACTAATATTTAACTTAGCTTTTTCCCCCACCAATTTTCTAGGGGTATAGGGCTAAATAAAAATATCAAAACGGGAGATATAGGGGTAAAGTACTGTTTTGATGTAGGCTACAAGAACGGTATCAAATTGAGACAAACTCTGAATACTAAATATGACCTCAGAATAATAGGGGTCAAGGTCGGTCAGTGAGACGATGGGGGATAAACTTCATCGTTGAGAGGGAAGTAGCCCTGATCACCGGTTAAAATACCTAAATGACCACTTAGTAATAAAGAAGGTAGAGGTGTAAAGACAACCAAAAGATTTGTTTGCCTAGGAGCAACCATACTTGAAAAAGTGCAACTCACTGTTCGAGCGCTCTTGTACCGAAGATGAACAGAGTTAAACGATCTGTCGAAACTGTGGGTTATCAACATATCGAAATGAATAAAAGAATGACTTCGACCAAAGAAGGATAATTGATCCAAATAACAAATCACACGTCGGACCTAAATAACCTGAACCTACTTGCTTGCCACTAGGTCGTTGCATACATGTATTTCATTATTTCCCCCTTAATTATTTGCATATTTGTATTTTGACTTTCATTCACCTTGTAATCATTAGATTAAGGTAAAATTTCATTTCATGGAATCACAATTATTGTTCTTTTGAGTAGGTTTAATTATTGTATAATACTCATTTCACCAAAATTATATCCTTCAATTATTATACCCATAAAATTTGAATATGGTGGGTATGCATGTATTTCCCACCCTATTGGTTTGGCTCTGAGTTGTGGCATGTGATGTATACTATAATTTCTTTATTATATTCAAGAAACTTTGGTCGAATTATTTGATTAAAAAAAATATATATATTTTGTCAATGACACTTTAATATATATTGGCATATAAAATACCAATTTAATAATCAAAATTTTTATTATTTTCATTTTAGTATTAAAGTTAATATTGAAAAAATTAAAAATACTAAAAGTACCTAAAATTACTATCGAAAATATTAATGTGAAAATGTAAACCATTTGTTTGACTGAAATAAAAGTTTTTCCTCCAAAATGCACTAAAATATATATATATATTTTTGTTTTGTTCTAATAGTATAAAAAATGTGTTTATCTACTGCACAACTTGGTGATACTGTCTTTCCTTCAAATATTCCGCCTTAAGAATAATCGGATTGTTAGTATTCATTATTGAGTCAGTATGCTTTTAGGTACACTAAATATTTGTTCATCAACTTAATTTGAACTTTTAAAATCTGCTAATTTATGTTTTATGAAAAGGATTAATATTTCATAACTCCATAAAGAGTTATATTTGCATTCTTGTTGTACATTTGTAAGAATTTAAATTGGTCTAGATTCACATCATCAACTGCTAATATATTGCTCAGTCATATAAATATTTAAACACTAAAATCTTTGATAGATTAAATATTTTAATAAATTATATACTTTATAATTTAAGTTATAAGATGTTATTTTTTTCTCGTATCAACAAAATTAGTTGAGTATATCACGAGTATATAGTCTAGATATACCTGCCTATTGCCTACATATACTTGTACGGTCCAGATTGATTTAATAATAATAATCATTTGCGATTCTACAAGTGGCAATACACTAATATAAATGCAGAAAACAAAGAGAAGATCCGAAAATGATGAAGAATAAAGCAGTAAAGTATCAACCAAATATCATTTTTTTAATGAATAAATAGTTATTGGTGATAAATTGCAAGAGGAAAGAATCTCATTAATTATGGACAAATAAAGTTATCGTAATATTGGGACATTCTGAAAATGATGGTCTACTTTTGAAATGAGGAAATTAAGAACGACTTAATTTTATATTGCCGCAGTAAAGTCTAAAAAAAAAAATCATGGTGAAATTCGAGTAAAATAATATTTGCCGTATATATGTATTAAGACAACATTTAATAAACATAAAGAGATTGCAAACGCTTTTAATTAAATAATTCCATAATCCCACTTTTACGTTAACTTAAAAAAAGAAGTCCCTTTTCAAATAAATAATTTGGTAAGGATTCTGATTTGCACGCCAATTAATTATTAGGTTCGTTAATGGAGTTATATATTATATATTATTATGAGAATTGGTAAAATTGTTTACTTTGGTAAAATATTCTGAACTTACTAACTACTGACGATCAAATTATGTTTACCAATTTTTTATTCAAATAAGTAATTGGATTTGAGTTAATTCGAATCTAATTAAATCAAACTTATTTACAAAAAGTTCCATTAAATTATCGGAATTGCCTTCTTGCAAATTAATTCTAAAAAAGTCAAAATGCATTTGTAGGTTTGAAACACATGGGACTATTATTTTCTGGCATGTGCATATAATTTATGCAATATTATGTAGTATCCAGCGTCTTTCTATGATGCAATTAACCGGCGGATGCAACTATCTGTTGGCCACGATAATCACGACTACCTCTTCGTAAAGAAGAATTTTAAGTTTTAAATCTCGTAAATTACATTATCGTTATGGATATGTTAACATGTGCATAAATCTCCGCACAGTAAGCTCCTTAAAAATAAAGTCACCCATTGATGTCAATAGTTCGTCTTTAATTAAAGAGCGAAAATTGGAATAATTTCCAAAGAAATTAAATTCCAGATAGAAGAAATTGAGAGTTGAGATAATAGTAAGGTGCATACTATTATTAGTATATGTGTGTGAACTGAAATCAGTAGTTAGCTAGCTTTTACCGAAAGGAGGAACCAAAATATGAGAGAGAGAGCGGTGGAGCAAGAAGAATTTTGAATAGATAAAGGTAGCTAGGTGGTTGCTTGATCATCAGTTAAGCAATGCTAATTTGTCAAAACCCTGCCTGCGTACCAACTTTGATTCCGCACTCGAGCTTCATCATTGAATTTTACTGCTACACATTACGCAATCATTTTGTCCATAATAAATACACACACATGCCATAAATTTGAAAATGTCCCCCTTTTTTTTGGTGGGGTGTCAAAATGGAAGGACTAGTAAAAGAAGAATGGTTGAGATGGAAGATCTGTTTGAGCTGATAAGAAGAATCAATAAAACTTGTTTTTGTCCATATGGCATGATCAGACTTAATATAATATAGAAATTAACACATTGTTACAGCAGATTTCATTTTCACTAAAAAATAGTTCTCTCTAACCTAATCTAACATGTGCCTAACATTATCATATAACCACCTCTTTTAAAAAATAAAGAGGTTGGGGTTCAAATTTTGTTGATTACAACTGTTATGAGTTCGTGTTAACACTGTTGATTATGGTTGTTAAAAGTTTGTGAATAGACGTAAGTCATGTAGTCTCCTCTCTAACCGAAAAAACTAAAAAATAAAAATACAAACTAAAAATAAAATAAAAAAGAAATCCCCTACTCCAGAATTAGAATTCACATATACTCGGTGCTTTGAGAATCGAACAATATAATTTAGTTTCTCGAGTTGACACACTCTGATTATCAATGTATTGCATTCTTGTATGTAACAAAAAAGTATAACAAAAGGCAAAGCTTCATTAATACTTGGAAAAACACTCGGATTCAAACTAATTGGTAACAGAGACAGATACAGTGCGAAAATTCTGCGCTGCCAAAAACTAAGAAACCTCCGCAAGAAGACGACCAACAGTCGAATACAGCAAAAACCAATGCTAAAACCTCATCCTAACAGTACTCGCTCTCCCCCCACCCCCCCAACACACATCCCCCCCCGTCCCACAGCAACAACCACACACAAACAAAAAAAAAAACCTCATGAGAACGTCGTTGCCAATAGTCGACCAACATAACAATTCCTGAGATACACGCTATAAACTCAGCTCACCTTAAAAGTCATCTTATTCTTAAACATGTCTAAATCTAGCAAGTTCTTTCTTTATTTTTTTATTTTAGTTTAAATACAAGATGCATTTTCAAATTTTGACCAAATACGTAGCCAACCACTAAACAACGTTAGTCTTGGAAAAACATGGTTCCCTAATCTTAGGACTCATGAAATGGTATATCTATACAATTGTGAATCATGTCTGTCTAGTCTAGGTAAAAGATTACATATTATAAAAACATGAGACCTGGGCTCTGTGAGCACTACCCACAACCCAGATTGTCCTTATGAACCGGAAATTTCATTTACCTCTCTTTCCCCCACTCCCAACATTTTACATAAAAATGTTACAAAAGAAAGAAAAATTAAATAATCAAAACTATATTCATCTAGTAGATACAGAAAGAAAAGCAAGCCCGTGAGCAGTTGCTTTTCCAGCATCGCTATCAACATATCTTTAAATTTGGAGATCATCCAATGAGAGTTCATTTGCGGTCATCAGCTTCAATTTCTGAAACACATCATCAAACAAATACCATCATATTAATTTTGTTGGGACAATAAATCATATAGATTATTTTAGCATTAGTTACATATGTTTTCAGTGAAAAAGAACAATAATAATGTATTGGGAAGAAGTTGAAACTGAAAATGGCATCTAGCTGATATAACCAGACCAGACTTTAATTGTTTTTAATTAAAACCCACTACCCCCAGGCTCCCCCCCACCCTCACAAAACCCACACAAATAATAATAATAATAATAACAGAACAGATTGAAATGCAACTAAAAACTAACTACCAAAAGATTGACATCACATACCGTAATAAATTGTGGAGGATCATCTAGGCTAGAAGAGCCTAAAACAATCTCTCTCTTCAACTTCGTTGTTAATTTGTGACAAACCCGTAGCTGAAAAAGAATAACCACTTGAAGTTACTGTATGCCATACAAGTCAGATCTAGCGTTTTTTAAAGAGGCAATAACAGATATCAAATGAGCACCTCAGATCGAGTTGCGCCACCAACAATGAAAACAAAAATGCGTTGGCCCATCTTCTTGAAATCACTAGATGCATGCCTCAGAATTGAGTCACTGACAAGGAAAGGCATTTATTAAATTAGTCCAAAATTCGAGTGATGCTACAGTTGTGATGGAACTAACTAGTCTCCCAGAAAACTGACTGTAACCCTAGAGGAGACAAACTGATTGCTTCCCAATTCCCATACACCAAACATGAACAGAAACCAAAATGTTTAAAATTGTAAATAAATAAATTAGGAAAAACAGAACAGAAAGAAAGAGAAAAAACGAGTATATAAAGTAATATATAAAGTAATAATCAGGTGATTAATTTAAGCCTTTAAAAGGAGTTACCTGCATAAGTGGCCTTGACAACGTATGCAAATTCAAAGCATGATTGCAGTATTTGATTAACTAAAGAAAAGGGAAACAAGCACACCTTGAATAACCATCGTCAGAAGTACGAGGTCTAGCCCATGTTGCCGTGCGCCTTGATCTCATTGAATGAGCAACAGGAGGTTGACCTACTCTTGCCGATGCAGTCTGTGAGGTTCCATGAAAAGTTGGACTGGGGTCATTCATACATGAGAAATCATTCTTTGGCAGTTCACCTTTGCTAAGTTTTTCAATAAGTTCCTGAAAGTTGATATACGACTTGGTTAAGTAACACATTCCTTTAATACGCAAAAGGTCAACCAGGCAGCTATTTATCATATCATATCCCAAATCATTGCACAACTTAAAAACTGGCTGATCCTAATGCATAATGAAATAATTCTATTTCAGTAGTATGGTCCCTACTTTGGTTGTCGAAGTAATTCTTTCTTGTAATTACCCATTTGGGGTCTCAAAACGCAGACTATTAACCAATCAAAATGATAGAGTGAAAAGAAAATGTTAACAATAAAACAAATTAAAATGGAGGGTGTAGAATCTATACAAATGGGAAAGGGGAAAAAGGCAAAAAAATTATTTTATCTATTTACATTTATCAACTTACACGGATAAGCACAATGAACTAAAACATGTTCAGTCTGTCAATCAAAGACACGAAATTGCAGCACTTTCTTAATATGATTTCTCAGCAAATGCTTTCTGAAAACATTTTTCAGAAAATTTCCTTTATATTAAACAGAGCCACATAGGTTAGAGCTTCTTTTTTCTCCTAGGCAGCACCACTAATTTCTTCAGTATATGGGCCCATACAAAGTTCTGGTCCATACACACATTATCAGTTAGCAGCTAACAGTATTCGCCTGGCCATAATGCTTTCAATGGAGAAAAATCTAATGGTGGTTGATACAGGAATACCCTACCTCTATCATAGGGTAGAATCGTGATAGTTGCCATGTCGCTTCTTCACCAGTACGATCTTTTCTAAAAGCGTGCTTTTTCTAAATGAAAAGAAATAGAAATCGTGAGGAACAGAGCACATAGGGAGTGGAGTTTATTTAAATAAGAAATAAATAAATGAATAAATGAATTAAAATGTCAGTAGTATCATTTACCTTGTGGACATCAAACTTCAGGCCAAAGGATCCAATGGAGCTTTTTTTTGTATCTGATGATCCCTCAAGCAACCGCATATTATACACAGCATTCATATCATCTTGAGGTAATCTTGCCAGCTAAAGCAAATAGGAGGCAATAAGCTTTAAGCATATATAAAGCTGTCACAAAGGACATTAATATGTATAACTCAGATGAAAGATGGATTGCATTGAGTAGTTGAGTTCTCAGTGTTCTAAATGTAACTTTTGCTTATGACCTTTACCAATTGAGGTTTATGAAACTATCTGATGTGATATTTCACCTCAGATTTAGCCCCTCACATCTGTTCAAAAATAAAAGTTTCAAACTTGAAGGAAAGCACAGCAACTAGAGAAGTCTAGATTAATTACAACATAATTTAATGAACCCCGCACTTGTTGGACACTCTTGGATGCATGACCATAACTTTATGTACTTGTATAATAAATATCAGAAACTGCATGATGTACCAAAGGAAATCTCTCTATTCTCCTTTGCCTAACCAATTAGTCTTCATTTACATTTCAATAGGCAGATTTAACTATCATGTTTCTAAACTAACTACAAATATTAAGCCTATGTTATTAATAGCTGTCTCATGTTTATTAAAGTTACTCAAACTTTACTACAATATCAATTTCACCCCTATCATTTCGATAACTTTAAAGAGGAAACCGCTAATTTGACAGCCTCTTTGGCTAGCAACTGCATACAATCTTTAATGATAGATACAGAAGCATGTAGTACATACTGTCTGCAGACATAGTCATTCCATATAAATATAAAATAATTAATAAGTTATTTTATAAGATATATTAATTTATTATCTAAATATGAAATATATATAGTTTGATGTGCCTTTGAACATTATATTCTCATGATCAAAAACTTTCTAAATGTTCTGAACTTTAAAAGCATTTATAATTTGACCACTATACTCAGAGTTGCTTCAATACGATGTTGGGTATATATATATATATACCTTTTTTTTTAAATCCCTCCTCCTACTATTAACCCATTTCTCAACCACAAAGTTTTGATCCCTTCACCTCTAGGTTATTAGGTTATAAATATTTACTTGAATATTTAAATGTATATAAGAGATGGACTACTTTCCAATAGTGAAGATCAATTCCTGAATCTCTTTTCTAGATGTTTTCGAATCACCAAATCTTTATACGATAGAATCCAAATCCCCAACCTGAATACTTGCTTCATGGAGTGAATGCCACAAGAATCAATCACCAAACCAGCCCTCATTTACGGATTGATTTCCCCTTTGTATTCTGCTTTTAGATTATTCATAGTTGAATACATGTACTAAGACAAAAGAACTATCATCGTAGCCAATAAAGTGAGACAAGAAGCATCGTGTGAGTGAAAATGTGTAAGCATTGTATGGTGCATCATAAATCTGTAAGCATATAGGAGTACTGTATTAATTTTATTTTATCTACCTCCATTAGTTTCGTAATCTTATCGCCCTCAAACTTCTCTGGGTGAACCGCTGCATAAATCATTAATAGGCGTAACTTATTTTCACGTGATACATCCTGCATTACAAAAGTATCTTAACATTTACACTGACATATACACAAGATTTATTCAAAATTATTCTGAACAAGCAATTTCTCACAGGTTTCATTCGCAGGAAGTTGATTACTTCCTTGGTTCCTGCATCACCAAAAACAAGATCCTGCTCTAGTTGACCCAATTCTTTAAGCCCCAACTCTCTAATAATTCGGTTAATCTTAGCAGCAATCTGCATATTAACATTCATGTTAATTGGTCAATCCACCAATCAAATGAATAAGCATTTTGGTGGACTAATCGACAGTAATTTATTAATTAGTACAATGAGTTGAGCAAATAATGTTGAGAAAAATTGGCTAAAGCTGGTATTCGGCACTTTCTGTGAAGGGAAAGCAGACAAATGCTTTATGCCTTTATGAGCTTGAGATGTGGAGAGATAATTTAAATGGAGATCTCCGGCAATATGTATCATCCAGTTCAGTATTTTTTTTCTTTTGGTTAACCAGTCAAGTATTTTCAACTGTAACTAAAAAGTGGTCCACTAATTGCAGCAATTGATATTCCATTGAAAAGTATGACTTCCATAATTTAATTGATGTAGATTAATCATTTATCCCCTTCCTTCTCTATTAGGAAAAAAGAAAAAAAAGTCCTCTAAAAATTTCAGATAAAATAATTATGTAGCAATTAGAGGAAAAATGGACAAGCAAGACTGTAGGAAACCCAGACACATTTTAAATTCTTTTTACTACCATTAAAATATGAAGAGATACTCTTGAGTGTTGAATCACATAACATACAGGAAAAGGAAAGTACATCGAGAAACATGGCACACATAAACCTATTAGTCATGAGCACAATCTAAAGTAAGGAAAGTAAGAACCACTAGAATGCATAAGAATATTTCCCCTGAAAATAAAACAAGGCAAAGTATTGATGCTTTGTGCAAAAAAGTAAATATTATATAAAATATGATATATTACGTAATTGATAAGAAATGCAGTTGTTCTTTTTCATAAATGAAAAATATAGTGAGAAAATTTTTCATTTCAAACAAAAAGGCTCACATCTACATGGAGAGATAGTTTGTCAATTTGTTCACTATATTGCGGCAAAGCTTGAACCATCTTTTGCAAGTCACGTGTTGACAATTCACCACCATCTCTACAAAAATGGAGGAAAGGAAAAGCAAAATAAATTGTGAGTTAATAAACATAAGTGGAGACGGTAAATAAAAATCAGGCAGTTAACAAAAATAAGAAGATAAATTGCTTAGATGCCCTATTCATATCGTACAATCTACTCTTGCACCGCAAGATTAATACGGAATCTGAACGGCCAAAAGTTGGACAAGAAAGCAAATCTGTACAAGTTCTTTGTCACAAGATGAAAGTTTAAATGTGGAAAAGAGAAGGCAAAAAAAACATAAAGACAGTAATGCAATGCCATCAAGCAACTACTATGAGTAACCTACTAAATGAGAAGAACAAAAGAAAAGAAGCTGGGGAAAGCAATGTCATCCAAGTATTTTAGGTTAGTAGTAGAGACCTTGTATGGAGGTAAATGTGGGACTTATGGCATGTGGTTTTAGACAAGCAATTATCATCTCTATGGATGAGTAAGAGGTACCCAAGAAGAGCACACCAGATAATTTACGTGGGAATGTAAGATGGCCAAAATACAAAGGTATCAGGGAATCTAGTGCAGTACACAAATCATAACTGAATAGAAGGGTAATCTCAATAGGACCACAGTAAGGTCAGTGATGTAGGACAAAGGGTGGTGAAAGTCTAAGAGGCAAGGAAATTATCAATTTGTTGCAGTTAAGGTCAGTGATCTACTTTTTAATTCATTAAGGCCCAAGGCATCCAATTTTTCAATTTGTCAATTGAATTCAACTAAGGACCCAAGTCAAAAATTAACAATATAACATGAATGATCAGCATTTGTTGATTATGTGTAATAAAAGAAACTTTTTTAAAGTAGTAGTATTAATAATAATAATAATTATTATTATTATTATTTTTTTTTTGTAAGGGACTTTCAACCTCATATTTAAACCAGAGAAGGAGAGATCCCTTCCCTTTCTCCCCCTCCCAGCCGCCACCAGTCCAAAGAGAGAGAGAGAGATCCCTTCCCCTACCATGCACTGATGTGACAACTTATATAAGTAATCCATTTCATGCATTCTAGTGTCCAAAATGGAAATTCTTTAAGAAAGCATAGCCCATGCTAACCTTGAACCTTGATGGATTTGTGCAGCTTTATTCTTCGACACAAAGCTAGTCATCTTCTCATGCAACCTTTCACTTGCCTACCAATGAACAATGCACTTTTATTTACACAATGAAAATTGAGTTTCTATATCCTTTTCAGACAGATATAAGTGAATTTTATGAGACATACATCGGCTATATGTGCGTGCCGAAGCTCTAGCCATACAGGATCATGATCCTCTAAAAGGACGTCTTTCTTTTCAGGAAGGCCACCTGTTTTGCTTGGAACCTAAAAAGTATAATTACTTGATATACAGTAGCAACAGAGACTCAACAACTATTGAGAGAAGTTAAGAAGAGAAGGCAAGAGTTACCTCGTGCACATATTTATTTCCCTCCATATTAAGTAAATCATGACACATGGCGTCATATGTCCATTCATGTATGATAGGAGCAATCTGGATATCAAAACAAGCAGCTTAGAATGAATTAGAGATGGGCAAAAAAAAAAATAGATATATTGCCAAAATTGGGAATTACATACCTGATCAACTGACCTATCCAGGATTAGCAACTCGCATGTCTCTGTTTGTGGAAAGTTTGGGAGATTAGATTTATATTTCATAAGACAATTCCAAACCCCCGCAGCAAGCTTTGTAGGGACTAAATCACGAAATGTTGTCATCGTGTCGGTTTCAAGTGACTTGGCGGCACGGTAGCGTACAAAAGGAAATTCCTGAAGAACTCAAGTTTATACAAGCTTAGCAAATTACTAAGATATTATAGACAAGATTTTAAAGACTCAACTATGTACCCGCAATGAAGCAAAAACTGTAGCAATGCGTGTAGCCATCACAGTCAAACTTTCATCCCCCTTGCGTGAACTCGCCTCATCACCAAAAAGTTCTTCTAAAGCCGTCCCATTATCAGTTATGAAACCCTAAATAGACAACAAAACCATGTTATGCAGTAATTTATACTCCTAACCCAGGGGAAAAAAGGAAAAAAACATAGTATGATGATGATGATGACGACGACGACGTGGTGTAAGCATAATGATTCTATCATAAGAAACCCTTCTCTCTTAGTAAGTTATATATGTCTAATGAAGCACAAAGACATACCTGGCTATCTATGGCAAAGTACTCCAAGTTCATCTGCATGTTTTCCACCCTAAATGAGAAAAAAAGTATAATCTACTCCACCTAGAACTCACTTTGTAGTTGCACGAGGGAATATTAAATGAGACAAAAGAAACCATCACCTCTCTCAATGCTCCAATTCGAGATAATACACTTGTGTCTCTCTTGATGTAACTAACCAATTCTCGTGAAATAGGTGAACTGAAAAAGACAAATGCCCTGAAATTGAAAGAAAACAGTGAAGGTTTAAATACCTCCAGAAAAATGACTTTGACCTAAAACAAATACTGCGTATAATTTCATATGTACATATAAGTTCAAACATTCACATACTTCTTGTATAGTGGTGATTTTCCAGCCATATCTGACAAGAACATAACAACACTGCATATCAACAAAATATGACAATTAAGTTAGATAGAAATCACTTATTTATCCATAACACATGCCACAGGGGCTACATGGTACTTTGTTTCTTTTAATGAAGTAAAATATGTTGCTAGAATGTTTCAGAAAAAATACAAAGTCTAAGCAGTAAATATAAGTTAGACAAAATCAAGAAATATCCAATATCATTCAACAGAAATTTTTTAGAAAAGAACATGATTCACCCTGAATCAAATCATCTACAACATATTAAGGCCCTGTTCATCCAATTTTTATTTTTTTTGGACATAAAGTACATGTAACGGTGATTTGTCATTAAAAACGCATTTGTTATTCATCTTTGAAGTTTAAGCAGCATTTGATTTTGATATTACATCATGGTCTAATTCTTTTACAATGTTCTGTAAATAAGACTGAGTGTAATGTCTTGAACAAAGAAATGACTATTTTTGTCTCACTAGCACATTAAAACATGTTAACCATGGAAAAAAGGGTGAAAAAAGATAATGGTAATCAATTATATCATAAATTGTTCACTCGAATTACATACATTTCAAATTAGGTGGGGCAAAAGTCAAAACGTGTTTTATCATCATAATAGCCAATCACAACACTGAATTTAACTTTGACAGAACAGAGACTAGTTAAATATGCCCTTCTTACTTTTCTTTGGTTGGCTGCATGAAGTAAATTGCATGCATGGATGGCAATGGCTGCCTTCGCTTGTATATGTCTTCCACCACTGCAGAAAACATCAGGATAGTAACTTCTTAAAGAAGATGGCATTTCAGCAACTTAAACATTTGCCACAAATTTTCTTCTCAATGAAACAATACTTGTATGAACACACCAATAATACCATAGATTACATATGCCCGAGTTCAAGACGTGAGTGACTGATAGCAGAAGAGTATTTTTATTACAAATTTTAAGGTAAAGCTGCTTCACTTGGCTAAAAATTTCCTTATTTTGAATTTTAATCGAGAGAATCATAATTGTTAACCAAGTGTCTACTCTGCTTTGAGGTACCATGTATGTCATAAACATCAGAGACATAATCCAGAACTTGCTGGAAGATTTGGTATTACAAAAGATTAAACTCTACTCTTCTGATGGCCCGACAGACAACTGGAAAGCCTCAATGGTGAGACCTGTGAACAATGTACATGAGACCACATTTTGGGCATGTATGACCACATTGTTGCCACTACAGTCTCTCAGGTGTCTCGCCCCACCATGCGCTGCACTCCAGCAACACCCACAAACGACGGAACACCCCTGAAGAGCGATTCTTCCAATACCCAACCAATGACCCAAAAGGATTATATGGTGGGACCCATGAACAAAGTACAAGTGTACCTCAGCTATGACCTAATATCTGGACCTGTGGTGGGTAACGGAAAATTCAAGAAGAAAAGTATCTAATGCGGTGTAAGAGTTGAAGGAATAAATTAATAACTGTTTCATATTATGTTATTAACGCTTAAGACAGCACCATGAATAAATATAAACTAAAAGCAATACTGACACCACCCACATCCCAAAAAATTACAATACAAAAATAAATAGTACCATGAAGGATTTATGCCAAGTAAGCATCAGTTTGTAACATGATAAATACTAAATACTAAACGAATTTAAAAATAAAATAAAAAATAACATGAACAATCAGCATGTGCTAAATGCTTTATTAAGGTAGATTCTAAGATATTTCATAATAACTAAAATATGAAAATTAAATTAGCCTGAGACTGGCTTTCTATGACTTACATGAAACTCCTTCCTCTGTTATATCTGCCATTTTGCATGAATATGACATTATTCTTATGGTAACTTTGTCCATAATGAGTACCTGGAAGAAAAATGTTGTGAGCCTAACAATTTTGAAACTGAAGACTTCAAGTAACATTAAAAAAAAGTTGCTTTAAGCAATGAAAGAAATGGATAGCTATCACTGTTGCGTCATTAGATGAAAGACATAACTTCTTATATCAAATGCATGTACATTCTTACAAAAAGCAAAACATAAAACCAAAATTTCTCTCTTTTTTCCCTTTCCTAAAAGTAGAAGTATACGATATCCAAAATGTGGTAACACTAGCTTCACAACAGAGAAATAAGTTTAAATGGGAAGTTTGAAACAAACACTATTGAGTATTGACTAATTAACAACTTTGAATAAAGCCCGACATCACTGTTTAATAGCTAAATTCAAGGTTGGACAAAGCCAAACATTAGTGGTTTCTCCAGAAAATTTAGGTGACAAGAAACAAACAATACGTAGTAAATGATAAAAATGTTAAAGGACATGTAATGCAAGTTACCAATACCTTCCAAGTTGATTTTGAGTCCCCAGTTTTGGTAGATCGAAGCATTTCATACAATAATCCTGTGTAACGCAAATAAAAAAAGGATGATAGAAGCTAGAAGCCTTTCAGAAAATTATAATTGACCAAAAAACAATAAATGAAATTAAGTAATTTAATATAACCATATAACAAAGAATAAAAGATATGGTTTAGCAATTTTTCCCCTCCGACACCTCTAGTGTTTTCTGCTACATTCATAACAGAATTAAAGAACTACATGCCTAACAATATTAGAAAACTTACAAAATATTTTTCGTTATATTATACATTTCAAATAAGTAAAACATGGACCATACATTTTCTCTTTCAAAGATTTCCATATTAGAAGACTAGGATTAACTAATTTATTTACTATAGTTAACAAGAAGAAACGGAATAACAAATAAAAATAGAAAATCTAACACCACTAGTCCTCTAATATTTTCTTTGTTAAATACTCTTTTCATTTGTTTTGACAATTAATATTATCTTATAAACATGACGAGAACTTTTGAACGTAACTTGAGCATCACATATTTCACTATAAGAAATGACAAATACACTCTAACAAAAAGAAAATTCACTCAAAGTTGCAAACCCCAATCCATTTTTCCATTAGAACTATTTATAGAGTCTGACAAGTTGCACTTCGATAGTTAGAACTTCAGTTGACTAATATTCACCTTCAGAAGCACAAAATACTATTACCAACTAGGCGACACCTCTAAAGAAAAACAGCTACCGGAAAAAAATTGAAATGGAAAAAAGAAAATTTTTGGTGCGGCAATTCGACACATTTTAAGGTGTAGGGTTCTAAGTGAAACATGGTTTATACTTAAAAAGGTGAAACTTGATGTTTTACTCTTGAAATAACAAGAATGTGAGACAATACTTGACATACAGACTAAGCCCCCAAGAGTCCTTGGCACCCATAAACTATACTAGAAAAGGAAAGGAAAAATGCAATGAAGCCATAATAAATCATAAATAGAAATAGCAAATCCATGGCAAACCTCACTTTGCCAACAGTAAGTAAAACACCCGTTAATAATCCGCTTTACAAAAGTTGCCTGGTGCAATTTTTTACTCCAATATAGTTGTCCAAGTAAAGAATCCCACCTTGTGGAAATTTTGCCTTCCAGATGAGAAATGTATTATCACGAAAAAACTACTCTCCACCAACGTTCTAATAGTTGCACTCTATTTTGTTGTCATCTTCCACTATTAACATCTTAATTTCCCCCTTTCTTTCAGTTTCTTCTCTTTTCAGTTCTGCTAAGTCACCATGTCCACCTAGAAGTCTTCAAGCGTCTATGGGCCACTATTCTACCTCAGTTGACCAATAAGATGACCATTACCTCCGTTTGCCACTTAATTTCAATACTAAGCAGCAGCTATATATTGGCTAGGAGTTATAAATTATGCCAACGGAAAGACAATACAAATTAGCAACACGTAAACACTGACAACTGCCCAAATTTGATGTCAGTTTAACCCTTAATCATTTCATATAAACCATTTGCTTCCACTTAATGCAAGACACAGGACAACCTGAGTTTCCTAATCAAATGTGCTCCTCTCTACATCAAATTGATGCATTCATGTCTAACTATAGATGATCAATAAAGTTACAAATGCTGCAAATAACCTCGGGAAACGAACAAATCAAGTTTTGCCTAGTAGCAAATCAGGAACTACTTAATTCGATCAACTTCATTTGAACTGAAGAATCATAGAATCATAAAGAGAAAGTAGAGAACAAGAATTTGACTTACGATCACGACTGATTTGCCGGAAGTTTTTGTACTCGCTGCTGCCTTGGGAAGAGGTGTCGGAATCCGACATCGACATCGTGATTTCAGAGCTCCTGATGCTTTTCCCCAAAAAAAAATTCCAATCACGAAATGTAGAAGAAGAAGAAGAAGAACCAGATCGAATAGATCAAAAAGTCTAAACTGCAAAAAGTGTTTGTATTTGATGATGAGAACCGATGATGATGATGATGAGAGAGAGAGAGAGAGAGAGAGGAGTCCTGAAAAGTATTATCGGAAGATTACATAATTTGACTATTATAAGCCTCGACGTTGAAACCTGAACCTCGCTGTTACTTCAGACCGACCGGGTCGAACCGGTCTCCGTTTCCGCAGAACGCTATTTGACGCCACGTTGATACAGTTGAAATTACTATTGTGGGCTTTGAAAGTTTTATAATCCAATAAAGATTATAAAACTTTATAATCTCATTCAACAATTATTCTTCATCAAATTTATTTTTTTTCTCATTTTATTGATATAATCTAAACTCCAAAATTAGAACTTAATATAATTGTAAGGCTGTAGCATTAGTTTTGCTCGCTTATCCATGTAAATTTCCTAATTATTGATAAATTTATTAATTTAGCTTGCTTACACATGTAAAATTCCTAATTATTGATATATTTCATTTATTTTATTGAGAAGAGTTATATTTATTTTTTGATGAATAATAATATTATATATTTAATTGATAATAAATATTTGAAAGAAATAATAAATGTTTATACAGCTGCATGGAACTTGACAGCACCCAAAAACTGGGTATTTCAGAAAGGGCTCCATAGGCAATTTGCTGCTATCCGCGTGGGGACGAAGTGGAGATTTTCTCTGTTTCATAGGGACAACCAAGTCGATGTGCGCGTAGATCTTCGATGTGTTTCGGTCTCCCACGTCAACTGCTTGACGACTATTCTACAGTTCCATAATTCAACATTTTATTTTAAATCTTATTTTATTTTAAGGGAATTCAGTCCCCATTACCAGAATTGTATTAAAAGCAAAAGTCCATTCCCACTTGGCAATTGGTATTAATACTATGATATGATCTCTTTTTCTAATTTCTTTCTCAATTTTGTTAATATGGACATTGATCATGGGGAAAGGTTGCAACTACTTCCCTCAAATTAGGGATTAAAAACTATAAGTTTTAAAAACTACAGTATAATTTAGGAGATACACTAAACCCTTTTTTATTTATTTAATGATTTAAGTATTTTCCAATTATCGCATAAAAATGTATTTTGAAACCATTTATATGTGAAATAATCAGAATTAATAATTTAAATTTTAAACAATTCCATACTTGCATGAAACATCCCTTCTAGCCGAGGAAACTTCCTTCTAACATTGTACCAGGTGTGAGAGGAATCGTCCTTCTATTCTATATTTACATCTAATTTTAGAGATCTTCTCTTTTTTCTTTTTCTTGTCACCAGGTATACATATATTATTTGTTTCACTTTTAGCAGGTAACTCTTGCCAGTTGCAATACCACAGGCTCTAAGTTTATGTTCACAATAATAATTGTGTTTATTTTGGTTTAAATTTTAAAAATTATAAATTTTTATAATATAATTTATAATGTCAAAATTTAAAATCCCTGAAATTAAAATGAAAACAAATAAGATAATATAAGCTCAAGAGCAAAAATAGTTCGGAGTATAACAAATTATTTTCCAAAGGCTCAAAACTTGGGAAACCACTCATTTCTCAAGATTATAACAAGATTAATCGTCATTTATCTTTAAAGAGAAAATGACAGACTGGTTGCATGTTACAATTTTTTTTTTATTCTTGTTTTATTTATTTTTAGACTTTCCATCCTAATTTTTTAGCTACATAATTTGTCACTTTTGCCCTCACTTGTTATAAAATTGAATAATCAATCTCTAGGATTCTCCAACTTCTTCATCCATTTTCAACCTCTTTCTCTTACTTGCTTGTCCATCTCCATGACCGTTGGTGTAATGTCATCACCACCGTCGCCGTACCACCTTCATCGCCGATGTACTACTTTCATCTCCGTCGTACCATCTTCACCATCACCGATGTCGTTATTTTCGTCATCACCATCATCTTTGCTTCATTAAAAACTAATAGATCTGAAAAGTTCTACCAATAGCTGCCAATCGGAGCCACCATTGTTGTCGATCTCAACACCATGGCAGTCACATTATCTTCACCACCTCTACAACTTCCATTACCAACATCAACAAGAATAAATGTGAAAAGTTCAAAGCATCAGAGGTTTAAAACATCGCTGCAGATTTCTCCACCACCACCACTTCTGTCACCACCGTCCGCAACTGCATAGTCGCCGCCATCATCACCCTCATAGTCATCATCATCGGAGTGACCTAAAATATGAGACAATCATCACCAACTCTCATCATCTATGGTGAAAATAATTTAAGATCTGAAAATCTAAGGTACAGATCTGAATATTTGAAATTCAAATATTTTATTTTATTTTTTCCAGAACTGTTAAATAAATTATATTATAGTTTCTGAGTTGCTGGAAATTTTAGCTGATTTATTCGTAACTTTAATAAGTTTTTTTTTGTAATTTTGATAGGTTATTTAGAAATTTTAGTAATAATATTAGAAAATGTTAACAGAGATATTATTATTTTGAACAATTTTATGTCAATTGTGGTTTCTAGTTGTGATTTATGATTATAGTGGTAATTACAGATTTGTACGTATAGATCAAAAGCCTTTGGTAATGGATTTGAAGATTGATGGTAAATCTATGAATTTTGAAGGCAGTGGAGGTGGATTTGATGGTGGTGTCTCCTTAAGTTCCGGTAATAATTGATGAGCGGTGAGAAAATAGGAGGCGGTAAATAGAGAGAGAAAAATGATCGGTGGCTACAACGACGGTGCGGGTGGGTAGTGGATGATGGTGATATGATAAGCTGATATACTTTGATTTGTAATTTTATTAATTTTGTGGGTAATTTAGTATAATAATAAGCTATTTTAAATATTTAGTACTCTTGTCGTAGTTATTTGTAATATTAACATTTTTATGGTGCTGGTGATCATGATTTAATGTTTAGGCTGCGCCTACTGGCCACTGACCAGTGGTTTGATGGTTCTTATGGTAGCAACAGTGGTTTGATGTTGTGTTTCTCTTCTTCTTCTCATCATTTTCTTATTGATTAAAGAAGGTAGGACGGATCTTTTTATGGTGATTATAGTGTGGCATCATAAATAGTGAAAAAATAATTTATAGATCTATTGGTCCTGGATGCAATCAGACAAATTTGATATTGTTACAGATGAATATGATAATATTACTAGTAAATTTATAAATATCACTAAAACGTCTATTGATGTTACTAAAAAATCTAATTCTGATATAGGTGGTGGCGGCAACTACCGGCAACCGGCGGGATGAAATAACAACATATATGGATGATGGCGGCAATGACTGGCAACCGGCGGCTGGCGACGGGATGAAATAACAACATATATATTTAATTAAAAATAATAATAACTATAATATTCTATAAGGGAAAACTTAGAAAATAAGTGATAAAAAGTACTGTATAAACTAACTGTATAAACTTTCATTTGATATAAATATTGTCATTTATATATAAAATAATAATAATCGTCATTTTAAAATCAGTTCATTTAACCTCTAAAGTTAAATTATGACGTTTATTATGAGGCGGGAGAGTACTAAAATTAGTATTAACTACATATTCCAAAATTTTTATATCATTATTTATTTATAAAAATCCAAAAGTAAATCGTCTAAGTTTATTAAATCAAAGTTAAATTAAAAAAATTACTTCTTAATTTCACAAAATAATAACATTGTCTTGATATATTATTTTAATACATTTCATCACATGTCAAATAAAATATCATAATTTGATATTAATGGCCAAATTGACTAAACTTTGACTATAAAATTTGAAAAATATATTTATATTTTCATAATTATAAAAATTGGGTTTTGTAGCTAATTGTATAAACTTTCATTTGATATAAATATTGTTATTTATATATTTATAAAATAATAATAATCGTCATTTTAAAATCAGTCCTTTTAATCTTTAAAGTTAAATTATGACATTTATTATGGAGTGCAAGGAGTACTAAAATTAGTATTAACTACAAATCCAAAAATTTTCATATCATTATTTATTTATAAAAATCCAAAAGTAAATCAACTAAGTTTATTAAATAAAAGTTAAATTAAAAAAATTACTTCTTAATTTTATAAAATAATACTTTTGTCTTGATATATTATTTTAATGCATTTCATCACATGCCATTGAAAGAAACATAATATTAATTTTTAAGAAACCTTCTAATCACTATATGTTACTCGAAATTGAAATTCTAAAAATAATAAATTTAACCTTTTATATGAAATTAAGAATTTAAACAGACAGAGACAACTATAATGAATTAATATGTTATAAATGAACAATAATAAATTTTCATTAAAAATAAATTGTACCAAATTCATATTATATAAGAATATTTATAATATAAAAAAAATTGGCTCGACACTAATTCTTCTCAACGTAAAAATCGAACTCCGACTCTTACTATCAGGAAATTTAGATCGAAAACTTCTATAAAAGATTTTAAAAAATAATAATAATAATAAAAGAAAAGGTGACTGTGTCATACGAAACATGAAACAAGTTTTATTTGATAGAGTGAGTAACATTAATCGAGGCATAAGCTTCAATCTCATTCAAAATAGGATTTGTTTGTTTGTATGGTGTCTTTTAAGGAACAATTTGGGAATAATAAGTTGACAATTTTGTCTTATTAACTCTGCTATCTCTGTCAATTTTATACCGGTCCAGTGTTATTTTGCGCGTATGTATGCCACTTAAAAAATTGAAAGCAACTTATTTTTGCGTTGTTATTTATTAAGTACTTTGCCTTATGCTAAGGATGCTGAGTTTCGCCTTTCCATTGATTATTATTTATTTATAGGCTTGAAAAAGTCGATCAAATGGAGTCAATCTCACACCAAGTTGGTGAAATCAGACAACCCAATTATGATAAACTATTCTAATATCTTTCTATAGGAAAAAATAAATGAAAGTGAGCAGTGAGCTAACACTATCTACCCATTGGGGCAATCTTCTTTTAATACAAACTGAGTACTCCATTCCTCTATTTTTATTTACGGTTAACGTAAATTTTTATATATTTTTAATATTTTATTTAATTTTTAAAAAATTAATAAATAAAATATTTTAACTAAAGATTAATATAAATAAACAACTAATAAAATAAAAATTTTAATATGTAAAAAAGTTCATCTAAAACGAACCGAAAAACTTAAATTACAAATAAAAAAAGACGAGACAGAGTAATTTCATTTTCATAGGGACAATCAATGAGCTCTGAAAGTACCCTACTCAATGACTACCGAGGGACTAAATCCTGATTCAGTTGATGATATCTCCAATAACCTATATAATTCTATTTCCTCCCAGTAATTAATACAGTATAAAATTTTGTTATATGTCTATATAAGATTGCTAGAGGGAACAAGTTTATTTTGCAGCGATGATGTTATCGTCAAGCATATCAAGCTTGGACGGCTAATTTAAAGAGGGTGCGATAGAGTGCGAAGTTAAGTTATTTTAAATATAGTTTTATTTGAGTATTTTGAAGAATCTGACACAAATACAATTTAATTTTATCGACTTTACAACACTAAAATGAAATCTTTCACATATACGACCCTTATTATCTAGAGTGCTGGGTTCTAGAAACGAGTACTTGAGACAAAATGAAAAGTTAACGCAACAACAAGGACTTAAGATATGATCACAAAACACAAGCAGTTGAAAAAGTTTTTTTCTTCTCTTGTTCTTCATTAGTCAGTTGTATATAAATTTCTAAGAAATGCTCACATTGTTATGACCTGCCTCTGGGGGAGTTTCAAGTATAAATGTTTTCCTACCACGTTTTCTGAAGGGGAGTTTCCAAATTGTCTGCTAATGAAAAATGTAAGAAATACCTGCTTAACAACATATGACCTCAATATGCATTATAAAGTGGACCAGTTCTTCATAAAATAAAACGTTTAGCAGTGTGTTTGTGCTGCAGCTAGCCCCCAATAATGACCCTCAGTCCCATCCAGCTACAGAAGGCATGTGCACCAAACAAAACACTGGACAAGTAAAATAAAAATCCGGAATCTAGTATTACAACACTACACTACACATGCATGTTATACATACAATTTCTTCTTCACTGGGAAGTAAACAAAGTATCCAGAATCACATATTACTATCGGCCAGTTTATTTCGGCTTAAGTTTTAGCAAATATAGATTTTTGTATAGTAATTTACATTATAAAAACTTATAATCTCTAAAACTAAAACTGAAATAGACAGGTCAAAATGTATATTCAAAAAAGTAATTAGAACATCATATATTAACCTACCAATGAATTTAACAAAATATTAAATCTTTCTACTTTGACCCCAGAAGTTATAACATCAAGATTCACAAAATACAGGAGAGAAACAGATCAAACTAAAATGATTTTCATATAGGTGATGGAGTTAAAGTTAAACTCTTGTCTTCTGAAACATCAGTGCTACTACTATTGTTGTGATACCTGCAAATCACCTTGCACTTGACCACATTGCCATATACATAGAACCCAGGCACCACCATTATCCGAACCATGGCCGGGACCAATTTCCGAGCCTTGTCTCCCACCATGTCCTCCATGTAAATTGTATCGAATCGTGCACCCTTATCGACTCGAAAGATAGGCAAGCTCGGGTGCACCGAGTTAGCCAAGAGGTGCACCAACCAAACCGCCTTGGAGGCGCCAAAGAAAGCTTGCAAAAGTGGCTCGGGCCACGCACGGTTCCACCCGAGCATTGCCACAATTTCACTCATTTTCCTATCACAAAACTTACTAAAGTCCTCACAAAAATGCTTTGTCCCTTTATTCAAAACATCTTCCCATTCCAACCCTTGTAACCGACTAAACGAGGCGAAATTGGCCTCGCAACGATCGATCGGGTTCAGAATCGAGACCGAAGAACTCTTCTGAAACCCGATCGATTCAAAATCTTCGAAAAAGGACTTGTTCAACAATGCTTCAAGATAAGTCATTAAACCTCTAGGGTTTCTCGACAAAGAGATCTTGATATCATATGGTTGAAGGAGTAATGCGATTTTGTCGTAAACTTTACTCCCCAAACGACGAAGTTGAAGAGTCAACGACCGTCCTAAATACCGTATCGTTGACCGTGCCTCGGAAACCGTGACGAGAAAATGTTCCACAACTTTTTCCTGATCGCCAATCTTCAACAACTTTTCGTGCTTCAAAACAACCGATTTATTCATCCGATGCGGCGATTCCAATGCCCCGTTACACTCGTCAAGCCCGGATTTCAATGTGTGGCAGTAGATTTCGAGCTTGTTTAATTTTTTCTCAATCTCCGCCATGGAGTATTTGAGCTTGGAAGCTTCTAGAATCGCTTCGTCGCGCTTCCGGGTAGTTTGAATAAGTTTATGAGAAAGCTCCGCCGCCACGATTTTCCACTGCTCCTCCCTAGTAGTCGGCAACGCCGCCGTGGAAGACCCGTCGGAGGACAATCTCGGACTTTTTTTGACCAGGGAAGAGAAAATTGACTTAAAAAGACCGTTTGGACTTGACAGAGATTGTCTATTAATACCAGTATTGTCTAACGGAACAACGGTAATGTTCTTGTCCCGGTTGCTGGGGCGGCACTTGTTGCACGAAATTCCACGGTCGTCGGAGTCTTCGCCGGCGCCGGAGGTGGCTTCTTCGTCGGTGACCGGACGTTTTCGGGTGGACTTTCTTTTCGATTTCTGATGCAGAGGAGTTGGTTGATGCGTATAATTTGTGTCGATTTCATTTTTGTTGCTACTACATTCAACTGGGGTTGATTTAAATGAAGAACTATTCCGTTCTTGTGATTCTTCATCTTCTTTTCCTTCCCTTTCACATTCCATAATCTGCAATGAAAACCCACAAAGTATATCATCAATATAAACTCATTATTACACACACACACACACACACACACACATATATATATATGGGGAGAGAGAGAGAAAGAGAGATTGCATACAGTGGTGAAAGGGGGAGGATGAAGAGGGGGAGGAGAGAAAGAGGGAATGGAGTTGGAAGAAGAAGAAGGGGCCATGGATTTTGATGGATATCTCAAGGAAATGGGTTTAATTTGTCTAATTCTTGCATATAAGACACAATATCTAGGATTTTACATATAAATATACTATGGATATAGTACATAGTAAGTGTATGTGTTGGTTTTATATGAAGGACTATGTATGTACTATGTAGATATTATGGTGGTGGATTTGGACGAGATTCATTTTCCTTGGTGATTTTACCATGGTCCATGGTAACCATTGATTACTTTAACACACTCTTATACCCTTATACTTAATTTATAAGTTAAAATTGTTGACATTTAAAACTAGAATCTAAGCACATGTGTTGTTTGGATTATAAAACTAATGTACTAACTTATACGTTGTTTAACATGATTATAATATCTTATATTATATCTATAGAGAGAAAAATGATACTCCAAAAATAACTGAGTTAAAAATAGTTGATAAATCTAACATGAAGTTGATAAAAAGTATATTATGTAGTACAATATTTAGTTTTATACTTTTCGTTTTGAATTTTTAAGTCAAAACGACATTATAATTACTTTTAAAATTAAAATAATCTATGAAAGTTTTAAAGTCAATATTTATGTTGTGTTATAATTAAAAATTTTTGACAATTTTTTTTTGTTATTAAAGGGGGCGAAAGCCCAAGAAAAACATTTTGTCATAAACTTTAACATTATAAAGTTGTGCTAGATAATTTTGATTTAATTAAAATTAATTTAAATTTTAATATGTCGTCATTTGATTTAAAAAATTAAAAAATATGTCTAAGTTTAATTATTAATTTAGATTCTATATTTATCAATATACTGCGAACAAAGTAGGGCGAGTGTAATATGGATATAAGAATCCATTGCATCCGCATTCGCATCCACAAATTACGGATACTAAATTTACATACCACAATAATGCAGTTTTATGCGAATACAGTTACATGCGGATGCGGTGCAGTTAAGGTGCAGATGTGATTACAACATCACACTTTAAAAGATAAAAAAAATATTTATCAGTCCAATTCTTTATTAAAAAAATTAAGTTTACTAATACGAAAGTCACATTCATAATTTTGTTATTAAGTTTTCATCACATAGAAAATCATAACTCAATAGATATAATTTGGTGATGTCTTTTATCGGATATAATTATCGTAATAAACGTGGTCTTATCATTTAAAGATAAAAATTTATAACTCAAAATTAAGTATTCATGATCTAAATAGATACTAAGTCTCGTCAATAATTTTGCCTACACTTTGTTTAACACAAAATATTAAAATAAAATTATATTTTTGATACTTTATATAATTAATAAAAACTAATAAATAATGAATATCAAACTTAGTATTACAAATAATACAAACTCAAATCTCAAGTTCCCAACTAATAAATAATGAATATCAAACTTGTATTACAAATAATACAAACTCAAATCTCTAGTTCTCCTTCCAAACATGTAATTGAGTTAATTATCATATTATTATTTTCCTGAATAAATACAAGTTTGTATTACAAATAATTAAATACTAAACATTTGTGAAAATATATAAAATATTATGCATATATATATGTGTGTGAATATATAATACAATTTGGTGCGGTGCAAATACTGTATGTATTCGTAACTTCATTCATAATAGTACGAATATTAAAAATAAAAATCGCACTATATAACCGTAATCCATCAACATACGGATTTTACGAATGAAATGCAAATGAGATGACATTTGCAGATTTTTGCTCCGCATATAACAAAGTACAGTAAGGTTTGTGATGTGTACCCGAAAACCCGGAAAGCTGAGAAAAAAGGGTACGTATTTTGTCAATCATTTTCATAACGGGTCGATTTTCGTCGGGTTGTAATCAATGGGTTTTCAATTCATATTTGTACAAAAGAAGTGCGTGGCTGTGTCTGCTTTACCTCCAACTGTATTTTCAAAAATATAAATGCTGCAGGTCAGAGGGTGTATTCCACGTCACACTTTTTTTCTTCTGGATCCATAATTTAATATTATATTGTGGACGACTCTCCCTTCTTTTGTGAATTTTTTTATTCACGGGTCAACCAATTTTACCATACGTTACTTTCACACTCAGATTTTGATAAATCTATTCGTATTATTAATTTTATGTGGTTTTATTTACTTGATTATTTGAGCCTAAACTAGTTGATATAATAAGTTGAATCAAGCAGAGCTTCATTCGTTAAAGAATTAGTCATACTAATTTAAAGTTTTATGAAAATCTAATTACTATTATCATAATTAATAGAATAATGAATTTTCCTCTTTTTAACCGCCTCGCACAATAAAATAGTTAAACACATATCACAAGATTTACAGATTCATATTAGTTACATACATGAATTCAACCCATCTCTTGTATCATATGTTTCATCACCTATCACATATAATAAAAAGTTGATAAGTGTTTTTTTTAAACTTTATAATAAATGAGATTCTAAAACTAATAAGATGGAGTAATTTTAGTGAATTGAAATAAGTATTATAATATATTTTAGTACAGAGAGACAGATGTCTTCGTATATAGACATATATGTACATTAATTCTCCGTAATAATAGGGTGTATAAATTTTAGTAGAATAGAGACATTAATTTTCTTTTGGGTGAAAAAATGGAAACAAATCGACCACTTGGAAAATTTGGAATCTTGGAATATATTTGGTACTAATACAACACCTTCGTGGGTTTTGACGTAGACAACTAAACTGGAAGCGTTAAGTCTAATTAATCACGACGAGACAATGGAATAGAAAGAAAATTCAAATGTATTCTTTCATTTATGGATTATAAAGTATAAAGTATATTATTTGGCACTTATATATTTATTTAGTTGATAAATGAAAATAATGGACCGATTTCTTTTGCTATTAATCCTGTTATAAAATTATAATACGTGGAATATTCAATTTATTTAAAATAAAATTTTAAGACCTGATAAAATAATAAAATAAATTAATTTAGATATTTAAAACAAAATATTAAAATCATATTTATACATGAATACTTATCTGATTCAGTAAATTTAAATATGATAAATTTATTTAAATTTAAACATTTAATGAAACAAATACAGATCAAGTGAAACGAATTCTTATGAAATGAAGGCAACGGTAAGATCTTTTGGCTAATGACATGACAAATATTTACTCTTTGCATAAATAGAGAATGGTAGAAGAAAGAGTATATTCCACTCATAAGAAGTGTCATTTAACTTTTTTATATGTTAAATTCATATTAATTCTTATCTAAAATATTTTTGATTATTAATTTTTTAAAATTAAATAAAATATTTAATATATAAAAAAAATTCATCAAAATTTAAATTTAAAATAATTGAATGATGAAGCAGTAACTTGGTACGAGTATATGACAATATCTAACACATTGATGTGGAGTAATAAATGTGCACCAAAATCATATAAACAGAGTAGATTCCTAAGAATTGAATGCATTCACTGAAAATGTAGGTGTAGTATGACCAAGACAAATGCACAACCGTTGCATTTTTTAGCCCAACGAGGACTGGGTGTGTACTGACGTGCATTTTAATCTCTCTGTTTGTGATTTTGTTACTCCTATTTTAAGATCGTTATGTGTCTCTTGTAATTAATGGTTTTTAATTTTATTTTTACATAAAGAGTTGATATTGTTAATTTTAAGATGTTATTGGTAAAATACATGCTCTCCCAATTCCTACCGAAAGAATGATATAGAAAAAATAAATAAAGGGAGAGAGAGATAATTATTCATTAAAAAAATAAAATAAACAGATAAAGTAAATGTAAATATAGAAGAATCTAAACGCCAAAGACGAATTCACATGAATTTTTACCTTTTTTTATTCACAATTGACTGAGTTATTGATACTCTATTTTTTTTTTGTTATATCCAATCAAAATAGCTATTTGGAGTCAAAATCATGGAACCATATTTATTGAAAGTCATTTTCTTGATAAAATATTGTTATAAATTTTAATTTATCAATATTAGTTGCCAATTGGATTTTTTTTAAATTAAAAAGATGCAGATTTCTGGAAACAAAGTCTTACTCGTGACTAGGACTTACAGGCGAGAACTGGCAGCATGGTGAGAAAATGGTTTGGGTCGTGGGGGTGGGGGGGTGGGGGGGGTGGTTTGTCATGTTACTCTTGAATGATTTGTGGCTCCTCCTCTAAAATTTTAATGCTCTGAACAGTCAAAAACCCATTGGCCAATTACATAATCTGAAACTTCTTATTTTTCAGCGACCATAGATTGAGTAAATTATATGCAGGGCTACTTTTAAGTCCTACTCGCCCCTTGTCATTTTGAAGTTCTTTTTTCCGTTCGCAAGGAGAATCAAGCAAAAATTGTTTTTCTCATGTCTTAAAAAGATTATAGAAAACATCTTTAAGGGAAGATGTTTCAATCCTTTTTTCGTATATAAATTAGTTAATCTGAATAACATTCAAGATTATTGAGCAGACTCAGTCTTTTGTTGCAGTTGGTATCACATCAATCCATGTCGTTTGTTTTGTGCTTTTTTAGCGATAATTTTTTCGCCTTTTGCAAAAAAACAAAAGAAAAGTCTATTGAGTGTACTCGATATTCTTTTTTAATTCCTCAATCATTTTATCATTTCTTTTGATTTTTTCTGTGTTAATCCTTTTTTCTTTTGCTAGGTTCATTTTTTCTCTTTCTTTATCATTTTATTCCCTTTGATTCAAAAACAAAAAAACCAAACACAATTTTTTTTTTTGTTTTGGATGCAACCAAACACAACTTTCTTAAACATCAAAGACTAGTAGCACTAGCTAGTCATGACAATGAGATGGGAGCTGTTTTCAGATTTTACATGCTAAAAATGTATAGTCCCTTCAATTCGTCTCGTCCCATTAATATTTATACCAAATTCGTGTCGTCCATGTCTCATTATCCTGAATAATATTTTTAAATCTAATATATATATATATATTTTTTTTTTATTTTCTTATATTTTTCTCATATAAAATCTTTTAAAATTATTATAAATTATGTTTTATATATAAACAAGACGGAATCAGAGTTAGATAAGGTGAAAGAGTGAATTCCAATTTCTATTCTGACCTATAGAGTTCACATAATCGAATCCTATTAAAATTAAAATTAAATAGAATATTAAAGAATTCTAGTAAAATTGAGATCTACCGCAACACAAACAATTGTAGTAATTTTTTCATTTGGTGGATCTCAAATTGGCAGAAGTCAGCCACAAGTAATAAATAGAAGTACAGTACTCGTAATAGACTTGGTGTGTGTGGGTAGTTTAGCATTTATAGCCTCCATTTAATTCTCTGCGTATTCCCAAAATACTTCTCATCTACTCTCCATCGGTATAGTACAGCATTAATTTCATACAGAAAGAGTTCTGAAATGAAACAAACCAAACTCATTAATTAACAAAGACACGATGCATGTGAACCTATTTATTATTGACACAATGCATATGCCATATCGACAACTTCATATGGACTACGTACATAAATACCCTATTGACAAATGTAATTCTAACTCCATTCCATTAAGAAATTTTCTATATTTTATAAGAGTGCGGAGTATAATCAAACACCATTATTATTAATATGAAGTTAATTCATCTTATATAATTTATATTGTGATTATAATTCATTTGTAATAAAATTAAAAAAAAATTATATTGTAATTATAATTTATTTATAATGAAATTGAAAAAGAGAAAGACCGTTAAATACAAGTTTGTTATCTTGAAATTTTATACGGAGTATGTCGTTCAAATTAACATTTAAAAATCAATTTCAATCTTGTAGCAGCTTACAACATGGAGACTTGCTAAAATAATTTCAAAGAATTATAACAAACGTAAGATATATAATTACGTTTTGAGGTTCACTACATCTACAAACTATAAATTTAAAGGATATTTCTCATCTAACAACTATTTTTTTTGGTTCACAATAATTATGGATGTAGTTATAACCGTATTAAATTATAATGTGTAATTTTTAACATTTTGATAACCATAATCGCAGAATCATTTGATTAAGTGCAGTTTCAGTTAATAACAACAGTTTCGATTTTACGCATAGACGGTAAAATATTATGAGTAACATTTTATTGAAAGGTTTTTTTGATAAATATATGATAAACTATCGCGACAATTAATAAGGACCCAAAATAATTAATGTTTTACCATGATAATTATAAATTTTCATAATTATATTACGAAAAAATTAATGACAATCTACATATCAATACATAACACCTTATTAATTAACTATAAACATAAAACTTAAAATGAATAAATACAAAAATAGCACTATATTGTTATAAATAGATTTATTTATATACATGATACTCAATTACTTGATTATAATATTAAAAAAATTAGTTTATGAATATAATATTTATCATATGTAAGTAATGAATATTTGATTATATAATATTATAATTTATAAATTTTGGTTTCGATTTTTTCGGTTTGATTATAGACATTAACCGAATATTGTAACCAAATCGTGCGACTCAGTTTATATCAGTTTGGTTTTTTCATTTTTCAAAGTGGTTTGATTTTTTTCGGTTACGGTTTGATTTTTACGCACACACAATAATAGTTGTTTTAGAAATTTATTAAAATTTTATTTTAATTGTTGCATTACAATAATTTAGACAAATAAATGAACAAGTTTATTATGTTACTGTGACGGCCCCAAAAATCTCATACCGGACTTCGAAAACCGTCAATAATTGACTAAAGAAAAGTAACATCATCTAAACATGCATATCATTTAATAAGATAAATAATAGTAATCTCTATTATATTATCCAAAAATAATTGTCTAACAACAGAACTTTATGAGGAACCCACACAGACTTTACAATCTAAATATTTCAATAATAGTCTCAAAGTTCACTCTACCTCTAAATGTCATCCAAAGGAGAGTTATCAAGAATCGTTCATTATGCTATTTTTGTCTTACATTTGTCAGATGGTCCGACCTTCTCGTCATATCCTGTAAAACATTTAATAATAGGAAAATGAGCGATTTACGCTCGTAAGTATATAATCAAGTATTGGGTAAGGCTTGAAAGATATATAGTTTATTAGGTTTAAGTGTTTATGAGGTTGGGCTGAAACAATACCCACACATCTTGATAATTCGGAGAAATGTAGTTTTTAGGATCCCGAATGATAGCGAGGGATTTGCCTTTTACTTAAAAGAATATAGAATAATTTTACATGTGCCTTGTAACCATGTCTGTTTGGTGCACGTGCCCTTAAGAACTTCAAATCAAACAGTATATCAGCTAGTTAGCCTGACCACTGTTTGATTTCATCATGACGACGTACGTAGTCGATGTAAAAATTTTTTATCTGCGAAGGTTTGCATACCGATGCCTCGATTTTCGCCCCCCTATAGATTCTAGGACCAGGATGCTAGGTAGATGCATCTCACTAGCCTTTAATTATCCACACGGACATACTTTAGAAGTATGGGCAAATAATAAGTTTTCTACATCCGTATAAGATTTTCTTTAGAATGTTAGCGAAATTTGAATACCTAACAGCCACCCAAAGAATATTTGATTCTAGTACAACATTTTCACGTACATCGGATCAAGGGATAATACGTTACTTAGTTTTGAATAAAATGAAGTATTGACATAATAATATCTTGGATACATTACGTATATCGAAAGAATGATCATACGTATAAATTGAAAAAAAGTAGAGTGAGTATATACTTGCCTTGAGTTTTTAGTAAATCTTAGATTTTTAACAACTTGCGTGGAGAATAACTTTGTAAAACATGTACATTAAAAAATATAAGCAATCTCAACTTAATTACACATGAGGATGCACATGTGAAGTGTTTGTGAAATTCTCAAGTCTACGATTGACTAATTGAGTCGTCATTCGTTGAGTTGGAATTCGGTTGGAACCAAATCAAAGTCTGAGAGATTTTTTTTGGACTGATAATATGTCATTCGAAGACTCCTAAAAATTTGATTTATTTGTTGAAGGTCTTAGATTAATTAATTAATTTTAACTTAAATGATTTTATTGATCATTTATCATTCATCAAAAATTGTTCCTTAATTATTATGTGATTATTTTAATTAAACAATAATATTTTCTTAATTAAATCTTAATCATAAAAGATTTAGTCTTTTATCATTTATTAAACATTTGTTCTTAAATTATTATTTAATTTCTTTAATTAAATAATAATTATTTATCAATCATGCAATTTATTTTTTTATTACTTTTGAATTAAATGATTGATTAATCATTTAATAATCATTTAGAATTTATTCATTAATTATTATTCAATTGTTTTAATTAAATAATAATTGATCTTGATTCATCAATTTAATTAGTTAATAATTACTCCTGAATTAATCTTAATTTAAATAATTTAGTACTCATTTAATATAATTTTAGAGTTTATTCCTTAATTATTTTAATTAAATATTAATCATTTATGAATTAATGATTTGTCATTTAATTGTGGTAATAAGAAATTCTATCATCATTAATTAATTTATTTTTAAAACATAAAAATTTCAATCATGTAAAATGTTTATTTACATGTCAAAATAATTATTCATAAATCATTTATTTAACAATTTAAATTGTATAAGTATTTTATTTTATTTTTTAAAAATTTGGATTATGCCAAAAATAAAATAAAAAAGGTTAGGTCAGATCCGGGGCAGGACTAGGTTACAGACCAATCACGGACCGTGTCATGGATGAGTCAGGTCTGGGTTAGAACCAAGTCAATTCGATCTTACCCGACTTCATCAACTTTTTTATCAGTTAGGGTTTTGACAGGGGGTTGCAGCCTGCGCCGCATTCGCTGGAGCCGTGGCTGCCATCCCCGAAATCACCATGTACAATGTACGTTCGGCGGTGGAGACACTGCCTTGGCCTTTGCCATAGGCGAATGTACCACTAGCCATGGCCAGAAATGGATGGAAGGATATGGACGGGTTGTCAGAGGTGGAGACCTCCATGGACGCCATCAAGAGTTTCGGTTCTTGCCGTTGATGACCCTCCTGAACCCATTTCAATCGATTCATGCATGGAAACGAAATTGGGGACTTCCAAAAACTCATTTAAACAATCAATTTCAAGTTTAATCAACAAAATCACAAGAAAATTAAAGATTTTAGTTTGGTTCTTTTGAAAATTTCGGCTGAACAAGAATTCAGTGCTAGGCTAGCCATTTCTCAAATTGTTTGTACCAAAATGTAGCCGATAAAGCAAAAATATAAGCCCCAAGTTAGATTTTCACAATCATTCGAGCATACTGTCCGATTCGTTGATTAGGCATATAAGGTTCTTATGTTCATATGAAAGTTCATGATTTTTGATTTTTATTTTGAATGAACTTTAAAAATCAATAACTTTTAAATCATAAATGTTATATACATGTATTATATATGAAAATGATATTGAAAATTATTATCTACACAAAGGTAATTGTGAGAACCCGAAAATTGTAATTTGTTTTATAATATGAGATAATATATTTTGTGGCAAATCTTGTTTTATATTATCTTATTTTTTGCATGGAGTCTAATTCTTTTGGATATGAATGATGAATTCATATACTTTCAATAAGAATTTTATGATAATGTGATATCTATGATGATAAGGTTAAATCCTTGAGAAGGTATCAAAAGGGGATTAGCAAATCCCATATAAGATTATTTGATCTACAAGGAGGAGAATGAAAGGATTACGCAGCTTTATAACTACGTGTATGATTTAGATGGCAAGTTTGTGCATGAAGGACAGCAGCTGCTTATACGTACTTAGCTGCTAAGGAATCATGATGAGCAGCCGTACTTACTGTCCAAATCAACCAATTATCTTATTTCAAGCTTAATCGTAGCTTACTGCTTTTTAACTCTATAAATACCCCATCCGAAGTGATATTCTAACTCTTTACCAAATTTCTCTCCTAAGAGTTTCATCAAAATTGTTATCTCTGAAAACTTCCGAGATTTTCTACCGGAGAATTTTCTCAGAAAAGCTTTGATTCCACTTTGAGAACGAAGAGGTAAGAACTTAGTATTCTATTCATTTTTTCTTTTATGCATAACATCGAAGATTTATGCTAAGATTAATGCTTTTTGCATCATCATGGGACATCATAATCAGAGATGTTCATGTTAAGTCTTCCATTGTAGCAGAAGCAGTCTCTGCAGTTAATCTTTGATGAGATATTGTTAATCTCTGATGAGATATTGCTAGTCCCTGATGAGATAGTCGAAGTCTCCGATGTGATATTCTGATATTCCCCGATGGGTTATTTATTCCCCGATGGGTTATTTATTCCCCGATGGGTTATTTAATCCCCGATGGGTTATTTAATCCCTGATGGGTTAGTTAGTCTCCGATGACGTCACCCTTAATCCCCGATAGATTTAAAGTGACGTCATCAGTCCCTGATGAGTTTTAATCCCCGACACGTTTAGTCTCTGGCGCGTCCAGTACACGTATTAGTCCCTGATACTTTCCCGTAGTCTCTGATGGCTAAGGGGGTTAATCCCCGATGCACAGTTTGTTATTAAAGCCACAAAACATTATTTTCTTAAGGTTATTTCACAATATTATCATACCAGATTCAAGTCAGTAGAGTCTAAGGACATCTCATATCTATTTTCTTCCATAAATTATTATCAAGGTATTAAGATATTACTTGTGTGATTTACAGAATCTTTTCTCGCAAGTAAATTGATTTGAATTTTGTGCAAAGGACTGAGGCAAGTATATTTACACTCTTATATTTGTTTCAAATTAACGTAAGTATATCTTCATTATTATGCTTGATAATGCAAGTATATTCTTACTCTGATGTTTATTTCAGTTATGCGCATGATCAATTGATTCGACATGCGTACAAGATTATATCCTTTATACTTAAATTTCCTTGTAAAACAAAATGCTATGCTTTAATTCTCGCTAGCATGATATGAATGAGATGCATGGATATAAAGGAGCCTTAACTTATCTGATATTATTCAATCTTATATCTGTGCAAATGAATGAGAATGTTATGTCCCTTAATTGGGAAGTGCCACATAATTGGCAAGAGGAAAGGAAAGGTGCTGATTTGTTCTTCACCTAACCTGGAGGAATTTTATGTGACTACGTACGTTCACACCAGAGGGATCATGCGGGCACAGTCAGGCCAGCTGTACACCGTATGGTTAGCAGATCCAACGGGTATAGCCCCCGATGGATATTTTTACTCCAAAAAAAGTTATGCTTGATACTAAGAAGGGTTATACAATTGATTATCATCGGTAACCCTAAAGAATTCTTAAGATTTCAAAGGCATTGATATTGTTCCACCAAGCCTCCCAACAGAATTGGATCTCCTTGAAACACTCGAATCTTTCTTTTCTCTAAATTGTCTATATACTTGCTGGGCGTACATCGCTCATTTTGTTGAATTTTAATGTCTTGCAGGACAAGAAATTAAGGCTGAACCCTCAGATAAGGGGAAGGCAAAAATGATTGATTACTGAAGCTGGCTAGCCTTGTGATGCCATTAGGAAGGGAGGAAAGGAAGATGATCTGGGATAGGATATTTTGTATTACAAGATAGAAACAGAATAGCTTCCGCTGTAAATGTAATATTTTGGGTTATAATAACTCCTTATTACTGTTTCTTTCAGTAATTAATCTCTGAATGGATGTATGGTTATCTTTTCCTTCTTATGACGAAGCCCTGATCCAGTGAGGGATTTTGGGGTCGTCACAGTAATAACAGAAATGACAATAAATGCTGAAATAAAAAGAAAGTGTGTTACCCCTTTAAGGCTTTAATGACTAAAATGCCAAATCTTCAATAAATACTCTTAGTGCAAATTCAAATTTTTATTTAGTGAATTTGCTGGAGAAAAATTAACTGAAGTGGAAGTTAGGTTTTGGTTATAATGAAATATTTATATAACTTGAAATACATTCTTGGCCATTAGATTAGTTTTTGAAAACTTTACTTGGATTGAAAAATTTGTTCCTAGGATTGAAAATCTTCTCCTTGTTTTGCCATTTAGGAAAAATGCTGAAGTTTGAATTAATTAGTGTTTAATTTGATTTGTTTAATCACTAATTATAATTTTAATGGTTACACATTAATTATTGCATAAACCAAAAAGTTTATTCGCACCAATGAGATAGAAATGTGTTTATGATATTGTTGTCATGATTAGCATTTCGTAAATTTTATAATGTCATGTTTGTTACGATTTGTCGTTAGTGGACGTGCGCGCGTCGATTTGCGTAATTTGCACGTATATTTAATGGTAAATTTTATCGGTTATTGAAATGAAACGGAATTTTCATAACTAACATAATTTAAATATTCATACAATTTATTTGAATTTTCAGGTTCTCACAGTTATACTTATTTATCATTTATAAAAAACATGAATATTAACTGAAAAATGTGAGTGTAAAAGTAATATCAGAATGTGTAAAAGTAATATTATTATTTAAATTATATTTAATCATTAATTTAACTAATTAAGGTATCCCTTAATATATGAGAATTCTCCTAAATATATGAGAATTCTCTTAAACGATCACTATTGTGATTTGAATGTAGTAACAAATAAAAACTAAAGAGTAAATAAAAAACGGTAAACAACAGCATACAAAGAACAATCAAGCATTTAGTTAAATAAAAAACGGTAAACAACAGCATATAAAGAACGATCAAGTGCATTTCTTTTGCTTAGTATATACTCTATCCGTCTAAAAAAGATGATCGAAATATAATTTAAAGGAATTATTTTATTAAAATAAAATTTTTATTATATTATTAAGTTGAGTTTGTCTAATAATTTTTAAATATAAAAGTTTTACTTATTATTATTTTTAAGAAAGATGTGAGTTTATTTTAAAGAATAGAATTCACAATATATAACTTTTAATGTACTTAAACTATTATTTTTAAATAAAATATTATTATATTTGAGTCATATTTGTTGTGAGAAGGAGAAAGTATATTTGAACCGAGACACATAACAAAACTCGATCCAACTAAGCGCCTTTTTGGTTTCTTCTCACATGGAGTACTAACCATCTACTAGCCTACACCATGTTCTATGAAATCATTGCTTCTGTCAACAACAAGAAAAGTTGCAGATGAATTCATTTTTTGTCTTGCATTTATGTAGCAAGTAAATTTCATTAAAAAGTACTCGTTAGCAAGTACATTTCATAAAATATTGCTCAATCTTTTTTTTTTTTAAAAAGGAATAATATTTCAAAAAATTAACTAGTATTTTTGCAAAAAAATATTATTAAATTTTGATTTAGATAGTTTAATTAATTTCGATTGAAAAATAATTAATATTACAGAATATATTAGGATTCTAACAAAAACAATCTTTATTATATTAAGATATTATTAAATAATTAATATAATTTAAAATTACATAACATATAATATAATTAAAATAAAATGCTGTTCTTTTTGGAAACGGTGTCAGTAGAACTGATTTTCTAGGTAATACTCTCGTTCAACGCCGAAAAATACTTTGTGATAGAGAGATATTGTGATGTTACCATAAACACGAAATGAATTAATTGATAAATTTCAGGTAGGAAACCATTTTTTCTTTTTTCTGGAAATGCATTTAATAAGGGTGAACAGATATCTGTAACTGAATCCGCATCTTACGGGATTCCAGAAAAATAGCAAACGGTGTAATGCGGTGCAGTGATGCTGTTTTCACATTTTGTATTTGCATAATTGATTTATGGGAAAATAAATTATTTGGTCCCTCAATTAAATTTAAATTAATATTTAGTCCCTCAACTATTTTTTTCTACTTTTTTGTCTCTAAACTATTTTTCTAAAAAAATTTCAATTTTCCATTAAACGTCCGTTAGTTTTTGCTTATGTGGCGATGACTTTTCGTAAGCCGTTTTATTTTTTAAAATCATTTTCCACTTGTATATATGACTTTTTCAATATTTTGACACAGAAAATTAGGGTTAAAGAGCCATACAATTTGTATTTTAAAAGATACATATAAGTTATTGTGGGATGAAGACTCGGTCAATATATTAGTTACTGATGCCTGAAAAAATAGGGTAATGTAGTATTTATGTTGATGGAATCTCTATTGTTAGAACTAGAAAGACAATTAAAGGAGCATTATTCTAAATTGTAGGACTATGGTGCAGAAATTTTAAAGAGCAATGCAGGCACTACAGTGGTGATTGAAAATGAAAGACTTGATGGCAATGAACCCTCTACCTTTAAAAGATTTTGTGTGTGTTTCAGTTATTCGAAAAAGGAGTTTTTGGCAGGATGTAAGAGAGAACTCATGGGTGCTTCGTTGTTAACAGACACAACTAGAGATGGTAACAACCAAATGTACCCCGTAGCTTGGGCTGTTGTTGATGTAGAGAACAATGAAACATGGAGTTGGTTTATTGGCTTATTACAAGAATTCTTGGACCTTGGCACTGGACATGGACTTACAATGATCTCCGACCAACAAATTGTCTCAGCTTGCCTACAATGATTTATTAAAAAGTGATCCAAAATATTGGACCAAGGCTGTTTGTGAAGCTCATAGTCACTGTGATTGTGTGGACAACAACTTGAGTGAGGGTTTCAATTCATGGATATTGGAGGCTAGATACCTGTAATAACTATGTTAGAAGATACAAAGGTTCAGTTTATGGAAAGAATCCATAAGAAAAGGGATCAAATGTTGAAGGTGGAAGGAAACTTGTGCCCTAGGATAGTGAAAAAACTTAATGCCAACATTGAGAGTACCAAGTTTTGCCAATCCATATGGGATGAATTTCTTTTGCTCTGTAACTTGTAAAATGGACAACCAACAAATCTTACTTCCATAACTTTTTTCTTTGAATGAACTCCACAAAGGTGCCTCCATTCCACAAAAGCAGCGGCAGGGGAGAATAATTTTTTGAGTTTGATTCTTGACTTGATGCCATAAAAAATCATTATTAGATTGATGTTGAGATTTTGGATACTTCAATTTTAGCTCTAAGCAGAGAATCTCCACTTTCATTTCTATGTGGAAACCCTATTTGTTACCTTCGGTATATAAGGGTGCATTGTATAATGTTTTAATAGCCGCCGCTGTTGTCATTATTCACGTAGAAAATGATGGAAAACATAAAACATCCGCATGAATCGCGAGATTATTAATCAGATATACTGTTACAGAACTATTACTCAAATCGTTTTGAAGTACACCGCTCTCAGCCAGTACATCCACGTCTTTAGCATTATCCATGAGCATGTCAATGAACATGATATAGTCACATATATACGTACTAAACGGATTTTGACATTGCTCCAAGGCTATTAGGTTTCTGAAAATAATTCCTAAAAACTCACTTATTTTCATTTTTGGAATTATTGGATGATAATTGAGGCAGCTCCTCTTAACATTTTATCAATCCAAGTTGCCAATGGCAGCTGAGATTTTTGTAATGAGTTAGGATCTTTTGTATCTACTGAATCATAACCTTCATGTGTCCGAGTCGTCCCTTTGGCGATTGCTTGCATGGAGGATCTGACAATCATGATCAAGACTCGTGCGATGTTGTCAATGCTGTTGATGCTTGTTGTCTTTTCGCTTCGTATTAGGATGTGGAAGACGATGATATGATAACTCCACTTGAATTAACATGGTAATTGAATTAAGCTCCATAAGTTATGTATTCTCTCTCTCTCTCTCTCTCTCTCTATATATATATATATATTGTGTATATAACATAATAAACGATATACGGTTTTAAATAAAGGAGTAAATTCATCTATTGTAATGTGATCATATCTGGTTTAATTAGTATATTGAGTTGTGGTCATTTGTGATTATAATGTCGGTGTGCATCTATAATAAGTAATTGTTCTAATTGTAATGTATAGGCCGACGAGATTTATGTAACTGCCGTAAAACATGTATGAACCGACGAGATTTAAGTAACTATTGATTAAAAAACAAAAGCACAATTTAATTTAATAAGAAAATATGAGAACAATAATTGAATTTTTTAATGAATTTAAATAAATGACGGCTGATAAATATTTTTATCTTTTGAGGTATTATTGTTAGCAAACTCTAACTGAATCCATAAATTTCATAATATTTGTGAGAATCATTGATCGCTCATTTGCGGTGAAATCAATCTCTCGATTCTTCTCAAACCAAAAACAGCTAACTACAACCAATTAAACTGCCACGAATACAACAAACAAACTTAATGCTACTACAAGATAAAAAAAGAAAAAGACATTTGACACTATCCTAACAGGTGATCCGTTTTGTACCGCATCAAGTTCAGGACATATGATACAGACACGCACACAACTTTTCTCCTTTATATAGAGTATGCATAACTAAATTCAGGACCTTAATTAAGGTGGATGTTTAATTACTAAGCGGCCGATCAACGTACATGCTGACAAAGAGGTCAGACGTACGTATTTACTTAATCTTTTTTTTTTTTTTAAGTTTTATCGCAGAAAACTGTTTCTTCCTCCCTCTTTAATTTGATACAAGTTTTTTTTAACAATTCACATATATTAAAAAATTACTAATTACTATATTAATTTTGTATAAAATATCAAAAATAGCTTTGTAATTTAAAATATACAAGAGTAAATTATTTATTCTCGCTCTGTTAATGACTAACATTTATCATATTTAATTGAATATATTTTTAATAATTAATCATTAATTTTTTTTAAAAATTGTCAATAATTTATATGATGAGATATAAAAAAGTGACCTAAAAGATTTACACAAAGGGACCGAGGGAATAATAATTTAAATTAAATTACTACAAAGATCGATGGAACTGAGAAACCGAAGCACCTTGGACGTTGATTGCCTGTGTGGCATTTGGACAAGTTTTTTATTCTTTTTCTTTTTTCATACTTTTCGTTAATTCGTTCTATGTAAGCCAAAAGCGGTATTTTTTAAAAAACAGTTACATTTAGGTTTTTTAATTTATTCAAGGAATTCTTAAATAAAAATTTTATTTGATTTGACTAATATTGATTCATATTATGGATAATCTCAAATAAATATTTTATGAAAGAATTTTTATTTAAAATATATATTTATATATAATCAGTTTTCTATATGAAGGTTCAAATTTTATAGTCATAATACAAGTGAACGTACTTCAATGTGATACTCCGTAACATATTTTATGGAAGGGAAAAAGTGCTCACTGTTATTGGAAGATCTACACAGACAAATACTCTCGCCGTGGGCGAGAAGGTGATCTAAGTACGTTCAAACACGTAAATTAGGAAGTTGAAAAAAATAGTACATTTATCTATTTTTTGTTCTTAATATGACTATTGAGTGTTTGGTTTAGAATTAAAAAGAATATAAAAGAGAAAATATAAAAGAATGGTACATTTATCTTTTATTAGTGAAATTTGTACTTTCAAACATAATTTTAAAGATAATTTTATGGATGTACTTACATCCTTTTGAAGACGGAGGGAATAATACTATATATTATATATATATATATATATATTTCAAAATTGTATCTCATTTGACCTTATTTGAAATCCAAAAATATTACGGTATTCGGGATCATAATATAAGATATTTTAACGCCTTAAAATATAATATGATTCCTTTTGGCTTGCGTCCTGCCAAGGGAACTAAAAAATGGGGATAAAATAGAACTTAAGAAAGAAATCACAACAATATACTAAAAATAATAACTTAAAAATAGTAACTTACTAAATATAAAATACATTTACGTGGAATAGTAAAAAAAAAAATGACACTGTTAAAAAATTTTGTACTCGAAGATAAACAGACTTAAAAGTTGCCCTACAAAATTTACTCATCTTATATATACCAACCCATTCTCATATATCAATCGGTCCGATCCATTCTTATACATTCAAGAAAAATAAATAAATTAATCAAAACAACAACTCGTTATTTGTCTTGAGTCTCAGCAACTAACTTTTGACTATCATAACTATTTTATGATGCTCATTGACAATCACAAGAAAAATTGGTCATAATAATATAAAATTTTTCACAATGATTATAATCATCACTTAAGGCACTAATTATTGTCATCACAAAATCTCACTTTTTTATAACTTTAAAATAAAATCAATGATGGAGAAATTTGGTTATGTTGTGAGTCCCGATACAAAGGTCACTGTGAAAATGATGGGGAAATTTGGTTATTGTGATGTTTCCTTCTCCTACACTCAGCGCGACATCGAAACCTGTAGCTCATCTGTGAAGAACCTATTACGCGGCCATCTAATTGGATCTGATCAAAAAGCTACATCATATCACAAGACATCATTCATCCACTAAAAATTAGTCGTCACTCGTCCACTAAAAATTAGTCGGACCACGACCAACCAAATGCAATCGTATTTTCTGCCAAATAACTGTCGTTTAATTTCAATAATGCGAATGTTTGTATTTTTAATTTCTAATAATAATAATAAGCCATGTGGCACATGTTTTAATAATGTACTTATTCCTCCTTCATTGATTCATTTAGACAATTATTAGTATCACCTATTTCTGGCATAGGATGCGACCATATATTTACGTGCGGCATAGCATTTGACAATAGCAATGTTGGAAATTTTCTTGTGATTCAAGGTGAACCAATTTTCTATTTGTTGTTTTGATGGTGACTTTAGGATATTTTGTCCAATTCTCTTGTAATGATTTGGTGAATTTAATAAATTTAAGAAAATGTTATTATTATATGCATCATCCTTTCCCGGTGGCATCTGCAATTAATATATTTCTACACTCATGAATGCAAGATCACATAAACAATTGAAAGTGTATGCAGTTTAACTAATTCACAACTGCAACTCAATTATATATATAGTCTCGAATCACCAAAACTTACAATATGAATGTGATAAAACAAAGACAGCACATGCAGATTGATTCATAATCATGGTAACATACAAGGAATAAAAATTGTTATCACAAATACATATATTATTCATAGGGTTGACTTGACATAAGGGGAAGTTTCACCAAGCACCATTCGATCATTTTCCTTCAACACACTATCAAGTTCCATCACGAAACTTTCCATAATGAAATCTGGCAAGAACATGGATACCATAACTCCATTTTCACCATTTTTATTCGTAGAAGGTGTGTAAAAGCTTGTCAAGCTAGGAAGTAGACCTGCATACGAAGCTTTTCCCCACCCAAAATTCATATTTCCATAGCCATGTCTCGCATCAGAGACAAAGAAGGTATTAACAGTAATTACATATGGCCTACCTTTCATAACCATTAGGTCCGCGACCGATCTCATATACTCTTCTGTAACATCAGCTTTAGCTTTCCTAATAAGTTCCACACCATAACCAATTGAATTTTGGCAAATCTCCCCTGCTGTTGCTAGGGCTACTGGGGACGCTAATACGTTCCCATAGTATCCAACAGGGAGCGGAGGATCAAATTTTGAACGTGCATTAACGAGGCAAATTATTCGTACAATTTCCTCAGGGTTCAGTTGGAGAGCGCGTGTGCGACATTTCCAAAGACAAGCAATAACAGCTTCGAAAGTTGAACACTTCTGGAGATGATTTGGAAGTTTTCTTCGAATTTTATGAATTTCATTGGAGCCAAAGAAGAAATACCCGTTGTTCTTGATTTCAGGAATCAAGTCAATAATGGTTTCATTCGTCAAATCAAACTCGTGATGTGGATATGTAACTTGTAACGAGTTTCTTGCACTGAGTAACTCCCTTTGCCATACTGGAAGCACAGAAGGTGCATGTGCACCCGTTGCTATTTCGCTTACAGCAGTCAAAAATTGAAAAAATCCTTCCATATCACACATAGTGTGATTCAAGCGTAAAGCTAATATGAGTCCTCCACATTTAAGACGAGTAGCCTAAAAAAGTTGGAAAAATTCACTTGAGATTGAGGTAGTATTTGGGAAGGAAAAAAATAAAGAAGATGAAGAAAATAAATTATGAATTGAATCAATCTGATTAAACGCAGGTTAAAGTTTAGATTTCAAACGTTACTGTCTAATAAAAAATTTTGTAATTAATTAAGTTAGTTGTTAATGAGTTCGTGAATATATAAACAGTAATTTCCAATGAAACCAAAGAGGTAAACAGTAACCTCCTATTTAAAACAAAAAACATTTGTTAAGGTAAAATTAAGAAATACCTGAAAAAGCATCAAAGGGCAGTCAAGAATCCCATCAGAGCCAGGAACATCAAAAAGCAACTCCTCCCAACCTGGAAATGGAGGCTGAAGAGGATCACCAAAGTGCTCAATACTAACATCCGCATCAGCTTCAATAAACATCAACCCCTCGCCATTACACTCAACCATCAGTTTCCGTCCCGTTACTTCCCGGAGCCGACCGGCGAACGGATAATAAAATACTAGAGTTTTTGCCAATGCCTCCCTAATAACTTTCACAGGGTCCATTTTCATCCCGTGCTCATTTTTTTCATAAAATACGACCGCTTTGAGTTGGAAACGTAGACTTTGTTGATCATCTATATCTGAGAGAAGTTTGTATTCGTGAGGCGTCGGCATTGCCGGAGTTATTAGCTCCGGTTCTCGCCTTCTCACCGTGAAAATTCTAGAGGTTGGCTGTGCCATAGTTAAGAGGTATAAATATTAGCTCTGGTGCAAAGTCAATTGATTTGAGTATTTTGAATGCACGATAGTGATTTTATAGACTTGCGGTTCATTATTAAATCTAGAAATTTTAATTTTTTTAGATCGGATAATATTTGTTTGTGTCCCTGTGATACAATCGAAGATATGTACACAAGAATGGTTATTAATTTTAATGTTAGATAGGAGTACTTTTCTCCATCTTCTCATTTTCTTTCTTTTCATTAAGATCCATAAACCGCAAGATCAAACATTATATTAACAGATGTAGTTAATTATAAGTAACATGTATTTTTGTTTCTGATTTTTCAAATTGGATGCACACATACATACATACATACATATATATATATATATGTATATATATGTATATGTATATATATATATTCTTCTTTCAAGAGGATAAAATCTCATTTTGCAAATAACTTTTCTTTCAAAACTGGACCCGACAACTGGATTTAGCTGTGGACACCTCATACCTATGTTTTTCCTTTTTTCTTGTTTTTTTCTTTAAATATATTTTCTCTTCCCATTTCTCCACATTAAGTTAAATTTTATGATTATTTTTATTAATAATCACTTAAATCCCATAACTCCTTAATTGATTTACCATAACTCCTTAATTGATTTATTTATATTTGAAAAAATCTTGAGCTAGTACATTTTAAAAGTTGAAATTCCCTAGAATTCCCTTATTTCAAAATTATTGCAATCATAAGTTATTATCTGTGAGTTAATATTTTTTTTGTATGTTTTTAATTCACTTAATATAAATATCTGTTTGTAAGTTACTATATTTATGGATATAAGTAAGAGTTATTAAGGGTGTGTAGAATTAGAATACTAAATAAATAAATATACATACATATTAATATATTTTAAACAATTAAATAAATTTATATAAAATAATTTGTTTAATATTACTTTGACTTAAATGAAATTATTTTAAGAAATTAGTACCGTTCAATTTTTCTGCCAAACTTATAATCCGCGAATTTCGATTTCCCCGGGTCTGCATTTTCGACGTGAAAAACCAAAACCTACACTCGCGTATACCTGCTCGGACTAATATCATATTCTTACGACACTAAGCTTAAAATCAGATCACAATATCAATATTATCATAATCAAATCGGATATCGAATCGATAAAACTATTAGTTCATGGTTCAATCAGACTATTATTTTTTTAAAAAAATATTATATAAATCATAAATATTCTTATAAATTCATCAAATATTCTAAAAATTCATAGTGAACTGAAAATATTCTTATAAATCATAAATATTTTTATAAATCATAATTTCATCAAATATTTTAAAAATTCATTGTACCGGTTCACAAAAAGACAAAAGACATAGTCTTAAGGAATAAAAGGAGAAAACTCACTTAGCAAAAAAAAAAAAAAAAAAAAGAAAGAGAAAATCCGATTTACTGGTTCAACCGATTTTTTCCTAAACTGCTAATTTTGATCGAACTATTCGGACCCATAATCGGTTCGTGGTTAAACCGGTCGAATCGGCTGGTCTGATCCAATTTTGATAACATTGCACAATATGCCTACATTTTCATCCACGTTTTAATTAAATATTTCATTCATCTTAAAGTTAGAGATATGTTTTTAATATAATATAATATTCTTCATAAATATTATAATTTTATTTGTGATATAAATTTATAAAAATATCAAAATAGAAAAATTTGTGTGAAATTGTTTTTTAAATATTTTAATAATATTTCTCTTTAAATTTATTATAAATAAAAAAAATCATTTTAATTTTAAATTATAAAAATTTACAAACTTATTGAGCATCAACTAAAATTTTGAAACTGACGAGTGGTACATCTAACTCAATAACACTATGAACAAATGCCTCAATTTAGCCCATCAAGAATGAAATATGTATCCCTATAATTATGTAAATTATGTAAGACACATAATATTTTAGTTATATATACTTTTTAAATATATTAAAACTCTTGCCACGTATGTTTAAAGATAAGCCATAAATGGAGCGAGATATAAATAGTATAAACTTTGGTCTACGTTAATTATAACGACTATTTCAACTTGTTAAATCAATTGATTGGACTTTCATTACTAGGAACTTAATAAGATATTCTGCGCAATATTATCATGTGTTGTTGAAACCTTTTCAAAACGTTTTATTGAAAAATGTCAATCAATTAAGCAATTTTTTTTGGTTTTCGAATAATTAGAATTCTTATTTCATATAAGTAAGTTATCTCTATAAAATTCTACACAAATTTTATCTACCAATAAACCTGTGATTTTATCCATAAAAAATTTCCATGTCACGAGGGAAGATAGAAAAAGAACGAGAACACAAAGGAAGGTGATGTTATGTGAATCTATAATTTACCGTAAGTTAAAAAGTTTAATTGCACATATTGTATAATAATTTTTTTCTGACCAAATGAAAATTCAGAATTTGAATGCACTAATATATCCGCACCGCCTTACATTTAATCTTGTACATTTGTAGGCTCATGCAACACTTTTCGATGCGTAAACTATACACATGTGATCCAAATTACAAGTTAGACTTCATCACCACTCGACTGGCTACACGTCCACTCAGAAGACAAGACTAGTGAAAAGAACACAACACACAAAACACATGACCATAACGTACACAAAACATGCAACACACCAAGAGAGACGGGAGAGGGAGATTTATTTCTAAATTGTTGATTTTAATACATAGAATTGTAGACAACTTTATACTTAAAAATAGTAATAATATGTTCTTTTTAGTGTTTTATTTATTTGTGATGATATAGTAAAAGTGATGATTGAAATCACCAGTAGAAAAGAGTAGAGATAGTGTTAATGACCATTTAAATTTTTTATGTGATTTATTTTTTGAAATAAAAATATATATGTAATTTTCAATTTTAATTGAGTTTGTAGACATTCTAATTTTCTTCTATAAAAGCAATAACTCATTCTGCATTTTATTCCATCTTCTCCATTGTCCTTCATTTATCCTATCCATCTTCCTCTATCATTAATGTATCTCTCTCAGCCTTCTACACTCACTTACTCGTTCACTCACACACAAATGTATACGTACGTGCATGCACACAAACACAAATACTAAAAAATTTACATATGAAGTACTTCACATCTTATTTATTGTGTATCATCAATTAAGTTAGCCGGAAAACTAGATCCCTTAATTTTTATTTTTTTATTTTTTTATATAAGTTCTTCTCTATCGATCGTCTTTCCAACTAATTTGAGATAAATGGATTACACATTTTAGTGTAAAATATAAACAACTGAAATTAAAATCAGAATCAAAGTAAAATCATGTTAAATAAAATCCCATTTTCTAACATACCAACGTTCATAGTACTCAAATCAAACTACAACAACAAATACTTGGGCTACGTACCGGAATGTGAGTTCAACGCCATACACCAAGGCGTGGATCCATCACGAAACAGTTTTCTGCCACCGCGACCAGGTGACAGGGCCAGACACGCAATTCGAGGTGGTGAACGCGGCTGTTGGAAACGGATTAGTGCACATAAAAAGTTGTTACAACAATAAGTACTTGGTTAGGTGGTCACCAAGCCACTGGTGGATTATTGCTGCAGCAGATAGTCCAGTGGAAGATCAATCCAACTGGTCGTGCACATTGCTCAAGCCCAAATTCATCGATTGTAATGCAAAAACTCTCCGATTTCTGCACGTTCAGCTCGGACATTATGCGTGCTTGTGGAGGGTTGATCGTCCCTTTGGCGATTGCTTGTATGGAGGAAATGGCAATCATGATCAAGACTCGTGCGATGTTGTCGATGCTCGTGGTCCTTTCGCTTCGTATTAGGATGTGGAAGACGATGATATGATAACTCCACTTGAATTAACATGGTAATTGAGTTAAGCTCCATAAGTTATGTATGCTATATATATATTGTGTACGTAGCTATGCGGTTCTAAATAAAGGAGTCTCCTTCTATTGTAATGTGATCATATTTGGTTTAATTACTATGTTGAGTTGTGGTCCATTGTGATCATAATGTTGGGTGTGTATCTATCATAAGCAACTGTTTTAATTTTAATGCATGAGACGCGAGATTTAAGTGATTGTCATAAAACATGCATGAAGCGCAATTTAACTTAATAAAAGGGCATGAGAAGAGTAATTGGATTTCTTAATTAATTTAAATAGGTGATGACGGATGAATGTTTTTATCTTTTGAGGTACCATAGTTAGCAAACTCTAAAAGAACCCATAAATTTCATATTATTTGTGAGAATCATTGATTGCTCATTTGCGGTGAAATCAATCTCTCGATTCTTCTCAAACCAAAAACAGCTAACTACAACCAATTAAACTGCCACGAATAGAACGAACAAACTTAATGCTACTACAAGGAAAAAAAAAAAACATTCTACGCTATCCTAACAGTTATTCGTTTTGTACTGCATCAAGTTCAGGACATACGATACACACGTAGGTGTGCATACACACATCTTTTTACCTTTATATATAGTATACACAACTAAATTCAGGATTTAATTAAGGTGGATGTTAAATTACTAAGCGGCCGATCAACGTACATGCTGACAAAGAGGTCAGACGTATGTATTTACTTAATCTTTTTCAAAAAAAAGTTTTACCGCAGAAAACTATTTCTTCCCCCGTTCTTTGATACAAGCCTCTTTTGACAATTCACAAATATTAAAAAATCACTAATTATTATATTAATTTTGTATGAAATATTAAAAATAGCCTCGTATTTTTTAATGTACAAGAGTAACTATTTATTCTCTCTTTATTAATAACTAACTTTCATTATATTTAATTGATAGTATTTTTGGTAATAAATTATTAAATTCTTGTTAAAAAGTGTAAGTGGTTTATACAATGTGATATAGAAAAGTCTCAATTTTAGTAATGAATTATTAAATTATCTTTAAAAAGTGTAAGTGATGTATATGATGGGATATAGATCGATAGAACTGAGAAAGCGAAGCACCTTGGATGTTGATTGCCTGTGTGGCATTTCAACAAGTTTTTTATTCTTATTCTTTTTTCGTACTTTCCGTTAATTCGTTCCATTTAAGCCAAAAGTGGTATTTTTAAAAAAATAGTTACATTTGAGTTTTTGAAAATTTATTCAAGGAATTCTTAAATAAAAATTTAATTTGATTTGACTAATATTGATTCATATTATGGATAATTTCAAATAAATATTTTATGAAAGAATTTTTATTTAAAATATAAATTTATATATAATCAATTTTATATATGAAGGTTCAGATTTTATAGTCATAATACAAGTAAACTTACTTTAATGTGATTCAATTCATGTTTTCACAGATTATATTTTATGAATGATACAAAGATACAATGATAATGGTACAATAATTTTGCCATTCGTGGATCTTGATAGAGAGCAAAATTAAGTTGGGAAGTATGAAATGGAATAATCCTTTGATATGTGAAATTTTAGAAATTTTTTTTTTTTGGTAGTGTTGTATATCCTCGTCAAATTTCAAAAAAACTGGAATTTTATACTCCTATTATAAACATGTAGGATTAGATGTGTTTTGTTTTTTTACGGTTGAAGAAAAAAACAAGAAAAACATAGGTATGAGGTATCCACAGCTAAATCCAGTTGTCGCGTCCAGTTTTGAAAGAAAAGTTATTTGAGAAATGAGATTTTATCCTTTGAAAGAAGAATATATATGTGTATATATGTATGTATGCATGCATGTATGTATACATACATATATATATATATATATATATATATGCATGAAAATTCCAGTTTTGTATGCATGCATGCATGTATGTATGTATATATGTGTATGTGTATCCAATTTGAAAAATCAGAAACAAAAATACGTGTTACTTATAATTAACTACATCTGTTAATTCAATGTTTGATCTTGCCGTTTGTGGATCTTAATGGAAAGAAAGAAAATGAGAAGATGGAGAAAGGTACTCGTATCTAACACCATTCTTGTGTACATATCTTCGATTGTATCACAGGGAGAAAAACAAATATTATCCGATCTAAAAAAAATTAAAATTTCTAGACTTAATAATGAGCCGCAAGTCTATAAAATCATTACCATGCATTCACAATACTCAAATCAATTGACTTTGCACCGGAGTTAATATTTTATACCTCTTAATTATGGTACAGCCAACCTCTAGAATTTTCACGGTGAGAAGGCGAGAACCGGAGCTAATAACTCCGGCAATGGCGACGCCTCACGAATACAAACTTCTCTCAGATATAGATGATCAACAAAGTCTACGTTTCCAACTCAAAACGGTCGTATTTTATGAAAAAAATGAGCACATGATGAAAATGGACCCTGTGAAAGTTATTAGGGAGGCATTGGCAAAAACTCTAGTATTTTATTATCCGTTCGCCGGTCGGCTCAGGGAAGTAACGGGGCGGAAACTGATGGTTGAGTGTACCGGCGAGGGGTTGATGTTTATCGAAGCAGATGCGGATGTTGGTATTGAGCATTTTGGTGATCCTCTTCAGCCTCCATTTCCAGGTTGGGAGGAGTTGCTTTGTGATGTTCCCGGTTCTGATGGGATTCTTGACTGCCCTTTGATGCGTTTTCAGGTATTTCTTAATTTAACCATAACAAACGTTTTCTATTTGTTTACGTAGAAAGTTACTGTTTAGATATTCACGTACTCATTAACAACTAATTTAATTAATTATAAAGTTTTTTTTATTAGATTGTAACGTTTGAAACCCAAATCTTAACCTGCGTTTAGTCAGATTGATCGAATTCATAATATATTTTCTTCATCTTCTATGTTTTTTTCCTTCCCAAATACTACCTCAATATCAAGTGAATTTTTCAAACTTTTTTAGGCTACTCGTCTCAAATGTGGAGGACTCATACTTGCTTTACGCTTGAATCACACTATGTGTGATATGGAAGGATTTTTTCAATTTTTGATTGCTGTAAGCGAAATAGCACGAGGTGCACATGCGCCTTCTGTGCTTCCGGTATGGCAAAGGGAGTTACTCAGTGCAAGAAACTCGTTACAAGTTACATATCCACATCACGAGTATGATTTGACGAATGAAACCATTGTTGACATGACTCCTGAAATCAAGGACAACGGGTATTTCTTCTTTGGCTCCAATGAAATTCATAAAATTCGAAGAAAACTTCCAAATCATCTCCAGAAGTGTTCAACTTTCGAAGCTGTTATTGCTTGTCTTTGGAAATGTCGCACCCGCGCTCTCCAACTGAACCCTGAGGAAATTGTACGAACAATTTGCCTCGTTAATGCACGTTCAAAATTTGATCCTCCGCTCCCTGTTGGATACTATGGGAACGTATTAGCGTCCCCAGTAGCCCTAGCAACAGCAGGGGAGATTTGCCAAAATTCAATTGGTTATGGTGTGGAACTTATCAGGAAAGCTAAAGCTGATGTTACAGAAGAGTATATGAGATCGGTTGCTGACCTAATGGTTATGAAAGGTAGGCCATATATTATTCCTGTTAATACCTTCTTAGTCTCTGATGCGAGACATGGCTATGGAGATATGAATTTTGGGTGGGGAAAAGCTTCGTATGCAGGTCTACTTCCTAGCTTGACAAGCTTTTACACACCTTCTACGAATAAAAATGGTGAAAATGGATTTGTGGTATCCATGTTCTTGCCAGATTTCATTATGGAAAGTTTCTTGATGGAACTTGATAGTGTGTTGAAGGAAAATGATCGAATGGTGCTTGGTGAAACTTCCCCTTATGTCAAGTCAGCCCTCTGAATAATATATGTATTTGTGGTAACAATTTTTATTCCTTGTATGTTACCATAATTATGAATCAATCTGCATGTGCTGTCTTTGTTTTATCACATTCACATTCATATTGTAAGTTTTGGTGATTCGAGACTATATATATAATTGAGTTGCAGTTGTGAATTAGTTAAACTGTATACACTTTCAATTGTTTATGTAATTTCGCATTTATGAGTGTAGAAATATATTAATTGCGGATGCCACCGGGAAAGGATAATGCATATAATAATAGCATTTTCTTAAATTTATTAAATTCACCAAATCATTACAAGAGAATTGGACAAAATATCCTAAAGTCACCATCAAAACAACAAATAGAAAATTGGTTCACCTTGAATCACAAGAAAATTTCCAACATTGCTATTGACAAATGCTATGCCGTACGTAAATATATGGTCACATCATATGCCAGAAATAGGCGATACTAATAATTGTCTAAATAATTTAATGGAGGAGGAATAAGTACATTGTTAAAACATGTGCCACATGGCATTAGAACCGCTATAAAGGCCGTCATCCTTCTGAACGGTAACCACTTCTCCGGTGTATAAGGTGTCGCGCTGAGAGTAGGAGAAGGGAACAGCACAATAACCAAATTTCCTCATCATTTTCACAGTGACCTTTGTATTTGGGACTCATAACGACGGGATGACTTATTTTAATTTACACATCTTTAGACTTGGAACTTCCAAATGACAATTCCGTGGAAAATTCTGCAGACATATCAACTTTGGCATTCACTATAATGGGAATTCCAGCCTTTGCTTTAGCTGTGACTCCCAATTTGAATGAAACACCGCTACTCCATCTCTTGTGTTCAGTTATTTTATACTTGAGCTCCAATCCCTTGTGCTGGATATTTGAGGTCCCATCATCTTTAAAATTCTATTTTTTGTGACTTGATTCAAATCATCACCAATGTAACTTTACTTTCTATGATTGAATTTAAATCATCACTAAATTTTGCATAAATAAATACAAGATGAAGTGTATTATGATGGGCAATACAATCACTTAAAAATCAAAACTATGTGACAACATGTTGTGATGACTTCTATACTGATCACATATATAAATATTGTGTGATGGTCTCGCTGAATAATCATGCATTGATAATATCTACGAGAATTTTTTGTGATGACTATATTTTTGAATCATTATTAAGAATCTGTAATGGCTAATGCAATCAAAAAACATTAAAACATATATGCTTTTTACATCTTAAATATTTTAATGTAATTTATTATTAACATAAGTGACACCGTTATCAATGAGTCAACAAAAAAAGGTTCAAATAATTGATTTAATCTCCATGTTTGTGGAAAGTCATGGCTTTTTTAATCAAAGGTTCCCAAGCTAATTCAGTAATGTTGCAGTTCCGAGGCAAGAGTTCATGCATCAGTATTCAAGTCATCTTCTTTCATTTTTTTGTCATTACCTATGTATTAGCAAGTTCCTAAGTCTAGATACATCAGCATTGACTAACATTAATGATGTTTATTCTGGAACTTTGCCTGTGACAGGAGAGATGTTCCTGCCAGGCCTATATATAGATTTTTGTTATTCTGTAATCAGCAATTCAATTCAGAAATATAATCAGATTTCTTTTGCATTCAAAGGTTTCTTATTCTTTATACTCTTATCCCATAGGTTGGGTTCCTTTGGGTGGCGAGAATACTCTTATCCCTTGGGTGGATTCCTTTGGGTGACGAGTACTTAACCATTCTTATTTTGTGAACTCACCATTATTTTTTGTGATGACTATATTTTTGAATCATTATTAAGAATCTGTAATGGCTAATGCAATCAAAAAACATTAAAACATATATGTTTTTTACATCTTAAATATTTTAATGTAATTTATTATTAACATAAGGTTTTGGTTTAGTGGAATGAATGTTATTGTTCAAGGAAATGATAGAGGTTTAATTCCCAGGACAATCATTGATCTTATTTTAAAGTTACAAAAAAGTGATATTTTGTGATGACTATAATTGTCATATATTAGTGCCTTAAGTGATGATTAATCATCATGAAAATTTTTATATTATTATGACCAATTTTTCTTGTGATTGTCAATGATCATCATAAAATAGTTATGATTGTCAAAATTATCACAAAAGATTTTTCATGATTAAGGCATACATGATGACTTCTGCGATGATTTTGTCATCGTAAAAACTTTTTATGACAAAATTTTAAGTACATGCGATGAATTTCAGCCATCATATAAAGTTATTTTTTTGGTAGTGCATCTCGAATCGAGCAAATTCATCAAGACTTGGGGTGCCCGCATTAAGTGCGCTCTCTTTGTTATATGTACTTGGTCTGTTGCAGAAGTAGTTGTTTCTTAAGCTTTTAAGACCAACTGTGTTGTCATTATATTTGATTGGCTTAAAAAGCCTTTCCGAGCCAACGTCTGACTATTCGGCTCGCACCCAATTTCTGACATTTATCCAGAATTGACCCCAGTAGTTGTTCTTCAGTCGAATATATCCGTCAGAAGTAACAAAAACCTCTTCTCCGACCTCAGCACGACCAATACAATCAGCTACAAACTGTAGGTATCCGAGATTGTCGAGCTTAATGGCTTTGAGAAACTTGTCATTGTCGCCCTTGAAGGCAACATGTTTGGGAAGTACAATAATATCCTCATGATTTACGACTTTGAAGACTTTATTCGAACTTTCTTCTTCTTCTTCTACACGGGCTGTTGCATTAAAATCTGTGCGTGAAAACCCGAAACTTGGGGCTTTGGCGTGGCTACGCCTAGGTCCAAGCTGTGCATTCGTGAGTCTGAATGGTGTAGTATCATCACCTGATTCCACGCGACTAGGACTAAACAAAGTGTATGGTACATTTTTGGAATGTTGTTGGGCAAGAACCGAACTGGACGTGTCCTTGGGTAGCTGCCAGTGTTTGCTGCTGTAACAGCTTCTTGGGTACACCAGTCCATCCGCAATCTCTGAGGGATGTACCTCAAACTTCGCGAATGGGCTTGTAACATCAGACTCGAAGAACTGGAACTACTCGTGCACCTCCATATCTTGCACGTCTATGTAGCGCAAGTATTTGCCACTGTCCTTCGACTGGATCACCACAAATCTTGGAAATTCCACTTTCTTGGAAATTGGCTTCATATTTCTCACCTCAAGGTTTAAATGTGTGTATATATATATATATATATATATATATGAATGTGTTTAATTTCGATGCTCCTTGCTAAATGCGATGTCTTCTATTTATAGTGAGGCACCAGACTCAACATCATTTATATTATCAAACCCAAAAGGAACAATAAATTTTTTAATTAAAAAACTGAAGTCTAGGGGTGCTACAGCAGCCATGAATATTTAACAACAGATGGTGGCAGTATGTACAGCTAATATCATTTTAACATTTTGGTTTGCTCTGATGAACATGAAATTAGTAAATAGGGTCTTCCTCTAAACTGACGAAACCTTGGGGGTTGGCAAGCTTTGTACATTATACATCATTATATCTTTGTATATATCTTAATTTACCTTCCAATAGCTATGGTTGATCCGACTTGCTTGAATGATGCATGTTAGTTGTTAAGACTCAAGAAAAATAACGATTTGTTGTTTTGATTAATTAATTTATTTTTCTTGAATATATAAAAATGTGTCGGACCGATTGGTATATAAGAATGGGTTGGTATATATAAGATGAGTAAATTTTGTAGGGCAACTTTTAAGTTGGTCCATCTTCAAGTACAAAATTTCTAGCGGCACTTATGTTTTTTTTGACTATTCCATGTAAGTATATTTTACGCTTGGTAAATTATTATTTTCAAGTTATTATTTTTAGTATATTCTTCTTAAACTTTATAAATTAGTGTTATAAATTAATTTTTGTAAATTATTATTTCTAAGTTACTATATCTATAAAAATATATTCGTAGGAAATAAATTTTTAGGGGAAATTTACACTTCACAATAGATCGGCCCGGAATTATCTCAATTTTATAAACTACCTGTTTATTGCTGTGATTTCTTTCTCAAGTTCTATTTTATCCCCAATTTTCAGTTCCCTTGTCAGGTCGCAAGGCAAAAGGAATCATATTGTTTTGTTCTCATTAATTTCGAGGGGAATAAGGATATGGATCTAACAAAGATAAGGTATGTGGTGAATCAGTCAAAAGACTAATCTTTGGAAGGACAATTTCAAGAATATAATAAGGAAACTCTCATAAACCATCAGCACATGAAAGACAAATTTTATGGTACATCGACGACTATTAAAAAGACAAACTATGAAAAACCAAATGATCGAGCTTGCATAATTAAAGCAAAGCCCATGAAGTGTATATTATTGAGACACGCAAATTGTAATGCTGCTTGCACGTACTCAAGGAGTAGTTGCACCAAGTATTTCATCAATGGACTGCAGAGACTGAATGGCGTTTTGAAGATGGTAGCGAAGAGCTCCAACAATGGGAGCCAGTGGATTGGCAGCAACTTCTTTTTTCACATCGTCGTCGTCCGTGGGCGGTGGCTTCGTAGGATCCTCCTCAAAAGCCATGGCCTGCTCAACGTATGTAATCTGACGAGGAGTGGAATATAAACACAACTTTTCCATATCGCCTCTTGCGGCCATACGTTGGAGATCATGAGAACATTCACCAGAGAGTGCGAAAGGACGTCCGCTCTTGTCATACAGATCTTGTGTTTTCATCAGTGCCAAGAGTTGAAACGCCTCGTATTTGAGGCCGTCAATCAAAACACAAGGGTCCTCAAATCCTACTTTGTCCAGCATGGTTTGAGCTGCAGAAATCTTGTTCAAAGCTTGCTCCAGCTGCTTAGCGTCTGCCAAAACTCTTGCTTCTTTTATCAACATTGTCGTCTTCAAACGGGCCTCTTCCTTTTTTAGAGCCCTTGTCTTATCATCTACAAATTTGTTGGTGCGAGTCACTTGAACTAGACGAGGCCGCCCCCCTTTCTCCGCACTGCAAATAGAAAAACCGCACCCATCAATCAAATATAACGATGTAGTATTCAGCGTCTAAAGTCTTGAGCCTAATTTGAACTTAACAAATTCATATTAGTTGATTCGAGTTTGAAGGAATTAAGAATGCCCACATTATCTTTAAAGTCCTCGTTTTTCTGTAATTTTAGAACGGAGGGATAATTCTGAACGTACCTGTATGTGAAAGAGATGGTGAGAAGATCATCCTTGACCTCTTTTTTCTTGGTATCCTTAACAGCAGGGAGACTAAGATAAACTATGACTTTGCGTTTTTCGTCGGCATAAAGATCGCCAAAGGGAATAGTAACAGAGCCATCTTTGGGGTTTGGTGGATAGTCTACAACATACACCTTGTTGATTTTCTTATCCTTAGCTGGTTTGATGATCAACTCCAAATTTTGAACAGCCACTGTAAGAAGCCCCGCGAATGTTGGTGAGAATTTCTTGTTAAACTCTTGCGGGTCTTCGATAGCTATATATGTTCCTCCGTTGCTGTTTCTTGCAATGTCACTAAGCAGCTATCCAACAAACAAGTAGCTTAATTATCTTAAGCATAGGCATATAAATACTCATCCCTTATAAAATTTAAGAATCTTGAAATTTTAGTATATGCTTAAGGTAAATACTACAATTTCACAAAATAAAAAATAAAAAATAAAAAATAAAAAATAAAAAATAAAAAAT